>JAIOJX010000003.1:50239305-50853055 GCA_022376925.1 Tragulus kanchil | reverse complement strand
AAGAAATACATTTATCTCTGCCTAAAATGCTATAGAAAAATTCCTGAAATGCTGACAATTGCAATTTTGAAGGTGGTTAACATGCTTGACTTTGATTAGTAAGGATAGATAGATAGATAGATCCTAAAATAAACATTTTGGAGTCAGTGAGAAAGAGAAATTCAGTATACATAAGAAATACACAATACATAAGAAATCAATTTCTCTTCTGAAGTATGTACAAATTTTATTCATGTAAGGTCAACATTTTCTGAATGGTTTTGTTTCGATATTGATCTAGACAGCTGCTCCATATGTGGCAATGGACACCAAATTTCAATTAAATTCACTAGAATGAGGGGTTGCTTCCATAGAAGCAGAAATGTCACCATGCAGAGTCTTTTCAGGTAGTTATTTTTTCCTTAAAAACAATCAACAAATTCCATGATCTACATATGGAGCACAAGAATGCATATCAAATAATCTTCTGCTGTTGAACAATTCCTGGGAGAATATATGTATAGAACTGTCAAGTCCAGTTTGATAGCAAATTAAACGGCTAGGATCCAGCACAAATTGCATCCAAAACTCAGAGTTAGAGCATCCTGGGGTGAGTGGGGGCATCAGTAATAGAGCCTTTCCATCTTAGCATAAATGTAAGCCAGGAAAAGCAGAAGGATTTCTTATTCTTAGTGTGCCTTTCTTTGAAAAGAATATTTTATTTATTTCATTACTATGTTTATCATAGTAGTCATGAAGTTAATTTTTTATTCATGTATAAATTAAATAATTCTTTCTTTATTTTTACATATTATTTTGCACTCCCTCATTATTAAAGAGATAACTGCTGTCTAGAATACAAGATGTAGTCAGATAATTGAACTACACTATTAAGTTACATTCTATTTTCCTCAGGCTAACAGCCTTTTGGTCCCAATCCTGGTGTACAAATTTGTATTAACTTTTAGTATTTTAGTTGCTTTCCTTTGAGCCCTTTTTTGGTGCCGGGGGAAATTTCCCGGTTTGTAAGGCTGACATCAGGAGAAATTTTTCCTTAACTTGGATAAATTGGTTATTCACTTCTTGGTGCAGTGATTTAAAGAAATACATTTATCTCTGCCTAAAATGCTATAGAAAAATTCCTGAAATGCTGACAATTGCAATTTTGAAGGTGGTTAACATGCTTGACTTTGATTAGTAAGGATAGATAGATAGATAGATCCTAAAATAAACATTTTGGAGTCAGTGAGAAAGAGAAATTCAGTATACATAAGAAATACACAATACATAAGAAATCAATTTCTCTTCTGAAGTATGTACAAATTTTATTCATGTAAGGTCAACATTTTCTGAATGGTTTTGTTTCGATATTGATCTAGACAGCTGCTCCATATGTGGCAATGGACACCAAATTTCAATTAAATTCACTAGAATGAGGGGTTGCTTCCATAGAAGCAGAAATGTCACCATGCAGAGTCTTTTCAGGTAGTTATTTTTTCCTTAAAAACAATCAACAAATTCCATGATCTACATATGGAGCACAAGAATGCATATCAAATAATCTTCTGCTGTTGAACAATTCCTGGGAGAATATATGTATAGAACTGTCAAGTCCAGTTTGATAGCAAATTAAACGGCTAGGATCCAGCACAAATTGCATCCAAAACTCAGAGTTAGAGCATCCTGGGGTGAGTGGGGGCATCAGTAATAGAGCCTTTCCATCTTAGCATAAATGTAAGCCAGGAAAAGCAGAAGGATTTCTTATTCTTAGTGTGCCTTTCTTTGAAAAGAATATTTTATTTATTTCATTACTATGTTTATCATAGTAGTCATGAAGTTAATTTTTTATTCATGTATAAATTAAATAATTCTTTCTTTATTTTTACATATTATTTTGCACTCCCTCATTATTAAAGAGATAACTGCTGTCTAGAATACAAGATGTAGTCAGATAATTGAACTACACTATTAAGTTACATTCTATTTTCCTCAGGCTAACAGCCTTTTGGTCCCAATCCTGGTGTACAAATTTGTATTAACTTTTAGTATTTTAGTTGCTTTCCTTTGAGCCCTTCTCAATTTTTGAGTAAAAATAATTTGGCATAATGTTGACTGAACTGAAGGCTAGATGTGGTAAATTGTCCTAGATATGTAAAATGTTTTGTGGGGAAAGTTGAAGGCATTGCTTGAACTAAACAAACAAAAAAAAAAACACATGGAACATGTTCATTATTTGACGCACCTATGCAGACAAAGACATTTTCAGTGAGCTCTGCAGAAATGTGGATTAACAAGTCTTGCTGCTGTTAACAAGCATTGTGTGTCTAATTCCAAGTACATTGTTCTGCAAGTTGACACCTACACATTGGACTTAAACTGTCACAACACCAGGAATCTTACAAGGAAAAAAAATACAAGCACTCAGTTCATACTCCATCTTTCATGATCTTACCATCTTTATATTTATCCATTTACTTATGATTGTGCGGATATAGCTGTTGATTTTAAAATACTTAAATTGTGTTTAAATAAACTGAAAATGAGTTCTCTGTAACATTTTTAGGTTCAGAATTATTTAGTCATATAAATTTCTATGAATATTCATGTATATATATGCCATAAATTTAATATATAAGCAACAGAGAAGTTGTAGATACTTCTTTCAGATTAAAGCACTTGTTCCAAGAAATCTCAAGCTGTTGACTACTCTTTTGTTTGAAAAATGCTTTGTGCAGGGAGCTCCCTGGTGGTTCAGCGGCTAGAATTCAGCACTATCACTGCTCCGGTCAGGAAAATAAGACCCCACAAAATCGTGGTATAGCCAAGTTAAAAAAGAAAAAAAACAACTTTCTTCGGATTGATCTGCAATAAACTGAGGAGAAAAAAATGATTATTTGTGTATCTAAAGTAATTATGACTTGTGAAGTGGGGCAAACCAGAAGAAAACAAATATCCCTCTAAATGATATTACCAAACTATTTCCTAATGCTGTTTTTCATGCTAAATTTCAGATTTTAAAGTGTTTCCTTTCGTATATAATCTTAAAGTGTCTTTTTTTCTTTCTTATATAAACTTTTTGTCTAGATTAATAGATAGAAAGGGGGTCTTTCTTCAAACACCTGATAATTGAATGAAGAAAACTACATTTATATCCTAAAAATTTTTAAAGAAGACTATGTTGAAAATAAATGAAATACTAAACATGTGTTTTATGCAATTCATTTATTTTCATCTCTTTCCTAGCACTTTAAATTTCACTCTGCAGTTTGGAACAGATTTGATCAACTTGCTTTCATGTGTCAGTGTTTTTCAACTGCAATGAAAATAAACAAATGGGTTTGGTTTCCTGCAAAACTGTGGAGATGCTGACTTAACTACAACAGTTATTTACTTTGGCATATGTCACACTGTACTCTTGTAGAATAAAATATTGTCTGGTTATCCAAAGTTTACATGAAACTGAGACAGCCTCAGATTCCTTACAGGAATCAATAAAGCCCCTTTTGAGTAGAAAGGAGAATAGGTCTCTGCACTGGTTCCCTTCTTGCTAGAGACATTTAGCATGACAAAGAAACCACTAGGGGGCATGAATTACTTTAGGATCCTGAGGAAGATATTCTTATTTTAGCCTTATGGAAACACATATATTTGCTTTGCACACTTGAGCTCTGTATGACCTATAAAAGTGTTTAATGAAATCCAGGAGTTAAAGTTTAAGACTTAAAGCTGTTGCAGGTTGCCATGAAACAGGTCCAAAAATGTGGAACATAGGGTATTTCTGAGAGATAAGACTTACTTATGTGATCAGATTATTAGTACCTTTCTTCTCACTATAATTTATCAACTTTGAAACTGTAATATTTCAACATGAAAATTTTGACATTATACTTTTTTATTCTCCCCCTGAACATAAACAGATTTGAATTTCAGAATAATAAAAATGTTATGGATGCTTGAACAAAGCCAAATGTATGTCCATCTTCCTTTGTGAACAAATTTTAGGACAGAACAAGGCATATGAAATCCTAAAAATAATACATTGTTTAACAAAAATATTAGTACTGCTCAGAGGAAGATGTGCATAATTTCCTACCTGAATTGGTGAAAATAGATGAAAAGATGCTAAATACAAAAAAAAATATTGGAAAGACTGGGTAAACACAAATTGGGATTGCAATATTTTAAATAAGCAAACTGAATACATTTTGGAAGTTAATCTTTTAAAAAGAACTAGCCTTTGAATTAAAGAGATCCTTAAATATCAAACAAAATTCAGGTCTCCCTTCAACATTATCCCCAACTTCCCAATCTCCATTTCCCACTCGTCTTATCCCATTAAGATGCTTTTCTTATTTAATTGAAAATAAACAAATGGGTTTGGTTTCCTGCAAAACTGTGGAGATGCAGACTTAACTACAACAGTTATTTACTTTGGCATATGTCACACTGTACTCTTGTAGAATAAAATATTGTCTGGTTATCCAAAGTTTACATGAAACTGAGACAGCCTCAGATTCCTTACAGGAATCAATAAAGCCCCTTTTGAGTAGAAAGGAGAATAGGTCTCTGCACTGGTTCCCTTCTTGCTAGAGACATTTAGCATGACAAAGAAACCACTAGGGGGCATGAATTACTTTAGGATCCTGAGGAAGATATTCTTATTTTAGCCTTATGGAAACACATATATTTGCTTTGCACACTTGAGCTCTGTATGACCTATAAAAGTGTTTAATGAAATCCAGGAGTTAAAGTTTAAGACTTAAAGCTGTTGCAGGTTGCCATGAAACAGGTCCAAAAATGTGGAACATAGGGTATTTCTGAGAGATAAGACTTACTTATGTGATCAGATTATTAGTACCTTTCTTCTCACTATAATTTATCAACTTTGAAACTGTAATATTTCAACATGAAAATTTTGACATTATACTTTTTTATTCTCCCCCTGAACATAAACAGATTTGAATTTCAGAATAATAAAAATGTTATGGATGCTTGAACAAAGCCAAATGTATGTCCATCTTCCTTTGTGAACAAATTTTAGGACAGAACAAGGCATATGAAATCCTAAAAATAATACATTGTTTAACAAAAATATTAGTACTGCTCAGAGGAAGATGTGCATAATTTCCTACCTGAATTGGTGAAAATAGATGAAAAGATGCTAAATACAAAAAAAAATATTGGAAAGACTGGGTAAACACAAATTGGGATTGCAATATTTTAAATAAGCAAACTGAATACATTTTGGAAGTTAATCTTTTAAAAAGAACTAGCCTTTGAATTAAAGAGATCCTTAAATATCAAACAAAATTCAGGTCTCCCTTCAACATTATCCCCAACTTCCCAATCTCCATTTCCCACTCGTCTTATCCCATTAAGATGCTTTTCTTATTTAATTGAAAATAGTTTTTCTATGAACTAAAAGCTCTAGTGAGATTTTATAATGGAAATAGAATCTGCCAAAATGCCTCCTCAAAACCCATCTGCTGCAGAAAATATTTCAAACTCATTGACCACCTACTCCACATTGCCATACTTCCAATTCTCTCCACAATCAAATAATAAAAAAATGCTGTCTCTTCCTGGGTAGAATCCACAGTGTCACTTCAGATCACCCACAAATAAATTCTACTGTATAAATGGCTAGGTAGCATCCAATGTATAATAACTGAGAGATTGTTTTGATACAGAATGTTCTACCACTTGCTGAATATTACTATCTTAGCTTACCTTCTCTTCCCTTTTCCCTCCCTCCCTTATTTAATGTTGCAGAAAAAGCACATATCATTTCAAAGGCAGACAGATAAGAATGCTAAGAGCATACAGACAAAAGGAAAATAAAAGAGATATGGAAGAAGAAAAATTAAGGCACATGAAAAATTATTGTTATTATACCTCATATTTAGATTCTGAAAGGTAAATAATGTAAAAGTAGTATCAATATATGATTTGTTGTCTTAATATATGGAGAGGTTCATAAGATCACGCAGTACTTTTCAAAAAATTATATGCTGTAAGAGCAGAATTCTTATCAAAACACTAAAGACCCCAGATAGCCAAAGCAATCTTGAGAAAGAAGAATGGAGCTGAAGGGGGCAGCCTCTCTAACTTCAGACTATATTACAAAGCAACAGTCATCAAGACAGTATGGTGCTGGCACAAAAACAGAAACATAGACCAATGGAACAAGATAGAGAGACCAGAAAAAAACCCAGACACATATTTGTACATTATTTTTGGCAAAGGAGGCAAAAATATACAATGGGGCAATGACAGCCTCTTCAATGAATGGTGCTGGAAAAATTGGACAGTTATGTGTAAAAAAATGAAGTTGGAACATTCCCTCACACCATACACAAAAATATACACAAAATGTATTAAAGACCTAACTGTAAAACCAAGAACTGTAAAACTCTTAGAGGAAAATATAGGCAGGACACTTGATGACATAAATCAAAACAAGATCATCTATGATCTCTTCCTGGGTTTTTAAAAATTTCCTAAAAGCTCTAGTGAGATTTTATAATGGAAATAGAATCTGCCAAAATGCCTCCTCAAAACCCATCTGCTGCAGAAAATATTTCAAACTCATTGACCACCTACTCCACATTGCCATACTTCCAATTCTCTCCACAATCAAATAATAAAAAAATGCTGTCTCTTCCTGGGTAGAATCCACAGTGTCACTTCAGATCACCCACAAATAAATTCTACTGTATAAATGGCTAGGTAGCATCCAATGTATAATAACTGAGAGATTGTTTTGATACAGAATGTTCTACCACTTGCTGAATATTACTATCTTAGCTTACCTTCTCTTCCCTTTTCCCTCCCTCCCTTATTTAATGTTGCAGAAAAAGCACATATCATTTCAAAGGCAGACAGATAAGAATGCTAAGAGCATACAGACAAAAGGAAAATAAAAGAGATATGGAAGAAGAAAAATTAAGGCACTTGAAAAAGTATTGTTATTATACCTCATATTTAGATTCTGAAAGGTAAATAATGTAAAAGTAGTATCAATATATGATTTGTTGTCTTAATATATGGAGAGGTTCATAAGATCACGCAGTACTTTTCAAAAAATTATATGCTGTAAGAGCAGAATTCTTATCAAAACACTAAAGACCCCAGATAGCCAAAGCAATCTTGAGAAAGAAGAATGGAGCTGAAGGGGGCAGCCTCTCTAACTTCAGACTATATTACAAAGCAACAGTCATCAAGACAGTATGGTGCTGGCACAAAAACAGAAACATAGACCAATGGAACAAGATAGAGAGACCAGAAAAAAACCCAGACACATATTTGTACATTATTTTTGGCAAAGGAGGCAAAAATATACAATGGGGCAATGACAGCCTCTTCAATGAATGGTGCTGGAAAAATTGGACAGTTATGTGTAAAAAAATGAAGTTGGAACATTCCCTAACACCATACACAAAGATATACACAAAATGTATTAAAGACCTAACTGTAAAACCAAGAACTGTAAAACTCTTAGAGGAAAATATAGGCAGGACACTTGATGACATAAATCAAAACAAGATCATCTATGACCTACCCTCTAGAGTAATGGAAATAAAAATAAGCAAGTGGGACCTAATGAAACATAAAAACTCTTGCACAGCAAAAGAAACTGTAAACTAGGTGAAAATACAGCCTTCAGAATGAGAGAAAATAATAGCAAATGAAAAAAATCGACAAAGAATTAATTTCCAAAATACACAAGCAGGTGACACAACTCAACATGGAAAAACAAACAACTCAATCAAAAAAATGGGGCAAAGACATAAACAGACATTTCTCCAAAGAAGAAATACAGATGGCCAAAAAACACATGAAAAGATGTTCAACGTCACTTATTAGAAAATGGAAATCAAAACTACAATGAGATATCACCTCATACCAGCGAGTGGCCATAATCAAAAAATCTACAGACCATAAATGCTGGAGAGGATGTGGAGACAAGAGAACCCTGTTGCACTACTGGTGGGAATGTAAATTGATACAGCCAGTATGGAACACAGTATGGAGAATCCTTAAAAAAAACTAGGAATAGAACCACCATATGACCCAGCAATTCTACAATTAGGCATATACTCTGAGGAAATTAAAATTGAAAGAGACGCATGTATGCCAATGTTCATTGCAGCATTATTTACAATAACTACAATGTGGAAGCAACCTAGATGTCCATCGACAAATGAATGGATAAAGAAGCTATGGTACATATATACAATGAATTTCTCAGCCGTAAAAAGAAATACATTTTAATCAGTCCTAATGAGGTAGATGAATCTAGAATCCATTATACAAAGTGAAGTAAATCAAAAAGAGAAGGACACATATAGTATACTAAGACATATATATGGGATCTAGAAAGATGTTACTGATAAAGGTATATGCAGAGCAGCAATGGAGAAACAGACACAGAGAATAGACTTATGGACATTGAGGAGAGGAAGGGGTCAGTGAAAGATATGGAAAGAGTAACATGGAAACCTATACTACCATATGCAAAAGAGACAACCATTGTGAATATGCTGTCAGACTAAGGGAACTTACACATGGACTATGCAACAGCCTGGAAGGGTGGGATGGGGAAGGAGTGAGAGGGGGGGTTCATGTGGGAGGGTCAAGGGTATGCCTATGACTGATTTTGGTTTATGTATAGCTGTAAACAGCAAAACTTTGTAAAAGTAAAGTAAAATAAAAATAATTAAAAGATAATATGCTAAAAGTGTGTGCTTTTCAGAATGCTTCTGAATTATTGTCTCAATTTTTATTGGTTTCCCTTTGAAATTTGGACTATAGTAAAAATGTCAACAGACGTTAAGCCGGAGGAATGCCTCATTGCAAAGATTTAAGTGTTATTGCTTTAGTGAATTCCAAGCTATTTTAATATATACTGCTATTTTGTTGAGGTGGAGGGAAGGAATTTTCTTAGTGAATGCCAATTTCACCTGGAATCCAACCTTTTGAGTGTTTTTGATTTTATGAGTACTTCAAAACCCAGGTCGAGGAATTGAGAATTTTGAAACCGTATTCTCTTTCAGTGATTTGAGCCAAAGTTGATACTGTTGGCAATTTATGTTTCCTGGGTAGAAGTGTATTTTTCTAGCCCACAGAACTTTAAAAATAACCTTATAAAATGAAATCACAAAAATGGACACAAATTCTGTTTCAGGTCCTATCTAGGCCTCCAAAAATCTACCAACTGGGCAGATCTCAACCTGTATTCCTAAAGCAGAGTATGTCCTCAGACAGAACACTACCTTTCAAAATCAGTTACACACTGCCCTGAATTTGTATTAGTTTACTAAATTTGGGAAACAAAGCTTGCAGTAGGGAGTTATCATAACTGTGCACCTGGTAGTGGTCCAGGCAAGCAGTGAAACCCAAAAGAAATGTTGCCTGGATGACAGAAGCAATGTGCCTTAACAAAGTTGTAAGTTTCACACTTAGAATTTCATCAGCAGCAGTGAATATGCGGTCTTGTTTCTCCTCTGCATTGATCAGAGACCACAGGGATTACTCTGCTCAGCTCTGGGTGAGAAAGAGGAGACACAAGGAATCACCAGGAGACACATTCTGAGAAAACCATTCGAATGATGTAAAGGTTTAGATCAACATCAGAAACAGGAGATGTGCATCAGGAGAAAAGAAATGTTAAAAGATTTAAGTGTTATAATGTGGGTGAGATACTAGATTTTTCTGTGTGATCCTGAATGGGATAAGTGTGTGATGATAATTTCTTTTTATTTTAATTGGAGGTAATTACTTTAGAATATTGTGATGACTTTTTGCCATACATCAACATGAATTGGCCAGAGCCATACATCATGTGTCCCTCCCAGAATGGGGAATTTTTGATTTACTTTTGAAAAACGCAAAACTTTTAATCTCAGGAAGTATAAGAGAATTGAGTTTCTTCTAAAGAAGGGTGAGTTTCTTTCCCTGGAGCTATTCAATCATGCTGTAGAATACCATTAAACAGTTTCTGAGACGAGTCTGACTCTTTGTGATCCCATGGACTGAATTCCACCAGGCTCCTATGTCCATGGAACTTCCCAGGCAAGAATACTGGAGTGGGTTGCCATTTCCTTCTTCAGGGGATCTTTTTAACACAGGAATCAGACCCTCGTCTCTTAAATCTCCTGCATTGCCAGTCAGATTCTTTACCACTGAGCCATCTGAGATCACAGAAGACCATTGAGAGTAGTGTAAAAAAGAATCAAAAGCTCAGTTCCCCTGTATATATGGTTTCCCTGAGACTTTATCTAGAAAGAGACTATAAAGTACAAGACAAATGTGAATTAAGTGATAGTCTGTACATCTCATGATAACACTGCTTATTTCTCTTTCACCTGGAAGTATTCACAATCATCCTGAAGATGTCCCATTATAACATTCATTGTGCACTGGCCAAAGGTTTATAGTAACAAAGCAAACATATTTGAGGACATGTTTTTGTATACAAAAAAAAGAGAGAAAAAGTTTATTAGGCAATCAGATTAATATGATTTGTCTTTGAGTAAACACCTCTGTAATTTGCAAGTAAACATCACAGGGCTACATTTACGTATAATCTTCTGCAAGCTTTGAGTAATACCACGAATGATATCAATCAGTTTTACAGTGAAAATTCAAACTAAAAATCAAAAGGAACAGCTTCATTGAAGATACTTGCAATCAAATCTAAAAGAAATTATGGCACTTGTGTTAAACACAGAACAGTGATGAATACTCCACTATATATTTTGTTTGACTAGACTTCATTATCAAACAACACTGATCACTGTTCCTACCTGAAGAGCTTGTGAAAGACATTAAACACTATTATGGCTTTACAACTTTGGCCACAGTCAACTATTTATTTCCAATGTTTTCTTCAGTTATGGCATTTTATCCTAACCTCATCAAAGACCTTTATGTCCAGTTTTGAGTGGAGGAGGGGCGTAACTTCATCCCAATGGCTGCAGAATTTATCCTACTTTCAGATAATGGAAAATGGATCTCATGGTTGGGGCTTTCTTTTATAAGAGTTCTCTTTAAGAAATTCTCCAAAGGCATAACATACATTTTTGGGGATGGAGATGGGAGTTGGTTAGGTATGTATTCCTGTCAGCAGGGTTATCTATCATAGCTATTTATGTTGTGAATGTGCAGGCCAAACTTCTGGGGAGACAGTTTTTATACAGAGCCATTCTGGTTAGAATTGCTGCTATTTATTATAAATTGAACCAATTTGGACCTCTATGGAAACTATACTAAACAAAAAATGTATCCTAAGAAAATTCTGGTAAATATTTCAATTCCTTGTTGAAGAGACAAGAGTAACTTCTGATGCTCATGAAGAATTCTAATCTCCATCAAATTTCATCGGCAATAAGAAATGAAGACATGAAGATATCCACCTAAAATGTAATTAGTGAAAGAGAAGTTACAGTCTAATTATAAATCGTCCATTATGATGTAATATTGTAATGATAGAGTATGGTTGGGACTGATATTGATGACCAAGAAAGGAGAGTTAGAAGTAAAAAATGCCTTGGTTTTGTACTAAATACTGATTATGGAAAGAAGGTGATCAAATTGACTGCATGGATCCTTTATTCTATCCAATAGTTGGTAAGAAAATTATCCTTTTTTTTTTGAACTCATTATAAAAATGAAAAAAGAAAAACCTGTCATACCAGAAAATGGGGACTAATGGCTATTACTTAATATAGTCTAATGAAAGCAGTAGGCCCCATAGCTTTATTTATCTTTTCTCAACCATGGACTATTCAGAGGAATATATGAACCATAAATATACTCTCAGAACTTAAATCACACCCAGAGAAAAAACTTCCACGGAAGCAGCTGCCTATGTTAAATAGTCTTTTAATTTACTAGAGCATCAATTTTAATGTAATTTATTTTCTAGACTGTCACCCAACTTTTGAACAGTATAAATTCAGGTTTCTCTTGATATTATTTTTAAACTTGCACAAAATCTTATTATGTAATGTGAAAAGCTTACTCATTGAAGTTATTATTTATTATTATTATTAAAAGAAACTATTTGGAAACTAAAAACAGTGAATTTCTAAATCATGGGAAATTCATCCTATCAAACAAGTAAATAGACTTTTAATTAATGGAATAGAATTTGTCTGGTATTTATTAAAGGCCAATACCTCACTAAGGAATTTTATGCAATTTTGTACTATTATCTTAAAAGTTTACCACATTTAAAGAAATAATATGTATTTTAGTATTAATTGCATCTTTAATATTTGTTAAAGTTGATATTTTTGTGTAATCAGTGCACTAATGGAGTTCCACACTAAAAATAATCATTAAATATGACCAATAACTAGAATATGTTGTCATATTATCCTATATTAGAATACTTAATGTTGAGTTTATTTTATAAATTCTGACCTTATATACTGAATTTGAACCCAATGAGCTATGTGCTGTCTGGCATGGAACATACAGAAAAACAAAAAGACAGTAGGTTTTAGCTAGTATCAACATTAGCAAATTTGATACCATTGCTTTGAAAAGAATAATAAAGCATTTTCTACGTGAATAAAAGAAAACTAAAAACCTCTAAAGGTTCTAATTTTTAAAATTACTAATGTCTGTCATGAACTTGTGAGAAATAACTATTTAATATGTCCAGTTAATACTTGTAATTATAAAGCTGAATTACTACCATGTCAGTTAAGTTCTAATTACATAATGGTCCTTGATTACCTACAACACATCTTGCCTGCACATTCATTCAGAAGGAACAGAAGCTTTTTTGTTACTCAATGTATCGACATTATATCTCTTTATTTTCTTTCACTGTTAGTATTTATTCTTCTATGAATGAATGCCCTTTCAAATCCACTTAATCTCATGGATAGGGAACTAACAGCTCACTGGTTTACTTAGATTTATCTTTCCTGTTAATTCTAGATAGGGACATTTGCTCTTACCTAAGTTATGATTTGGAAGTCAGGAGTCCAAGAATGAAATCTGGGGCACTGCTCCATTACTATTTTAATTTCATCTTCACAGATTCCTTGCTTACTGAAAATTTTGAAGATACAAAATAAATTTATTTAGCCTGTTCACTGTCTATCTTTTTTAAATAAATAGTTCATTGACGATTAAGGGAAGGGTCGTCTTGTGAATAAGTCCCACACAATTGCATCAAACAAATATGTATTCTGCTTAATCTATCTTGTTCACAGTAAACTCAGTCATCACAAAGCATAATAACTCCTAGGAAATGACTTATGTTGATGGTAATAAAAAAAAAGAAAATGAACTAAAACCAATAAAATTTCAATAGATACAAAATGCAAATTAAAAACAAGCATCATATATTTTAAGAAATAAAATATTGTTTAAGTACTAAAAACTAAACTTTGGATATTTTTCCCCCTTTCTGATTAAAAACAAATTTTATTGTTGGAAACCATATTTGGCTGTAAACAGTTGTGTTTAGGACTCTACCAATATTTTGAAAAAGTCCAATGGAAGTTTTATATCTCCATAGTGGATGGTGGATCGTATTTCACCACAGTCTTTAAAAATATCTGTTGCTTTCTGTAACCCAGTACATAAAAGGACAGGAAAAATAGCATAATGAGTAACCCCAGAAATGTTAAGAGAACTTCTTTTAGGTAAGTCAATGCTGTGTTGGATACATAAATAAATGTCATAGAAATCAATATGCAGCCTTGTAAAACCATTGTACAAAGATTGTTAAAATTTGTACAAGGGCTTGTACAACCAGGGCTTCCCTGGTGGTCCAGTGGGTAAAGAGTCCGTCTTGCAATGCAAGGCGCTGGTCAGTTAAGTTCTAATTACATAATGGTCCTTGATTACCTACAACACATCTTGCCTGCACATTCATTCAGAAGGAACAGAAGCTTTTTTGTTACTCAATGTATCGACATTATATCTCTTTATTTTCTTTCACTGTTAGTATTTATTCTTCTATGAATGAATGCCCTTTCAAATCCACTTAATCTCATGGATAGGGAACTAACAGCTCACTGGTTTACTTAGATTTATCTTTCCTGTTAATTCTAGATAGGGACATTTGCTCTTACCTAAGTTATGATTTGGAAGTCAGGAGTCCAAGAATGAAATCTGGGGCACTGCTCCATTACTATTTTAATTTCATCTTCACAGATTCCTTGCTTACTGAAAATTTTGAAGATACAAAATAAATTTATTTAGCCTGTTCACTGTCTATCTTTTTTAAATAAATAGTTCATTGACGATTAAGGGAAGGGTCGTCTTGTGAATAAGTCCCACACAATTGCATCAAACAAATATGTATTCTGCTTAATCTATCTTGTTCACAGTAAACTCAGTCATCACAAAGCATAATAACTCCTAGGAAATGACTTATGTTGATGGTAATAAAAAAAAAGAAAATGAACTAAAACCAATAAAATTTCAATAGATACAAAATGCAAATTAAAAACAAGCATCATATATTTTAAGAAATAAAATATTGTTTAAGTACTAAAAACTAAACTTTGGATATTTTTCCCCCTTTCTGATTAAAAACAAATTTTATTGTTGGAAACCATATTTGGCTGTAAACAGTTGTGTTTAGGACTCTACCAATATTTTGAAAAAGTCCAATGGAAGTTTTATATCTCCATAGTGGATGGTGGATCGTATTTCACCACAGTCTTTAAAAATATCTGTTGCTTTCTGTAACCCAGTACATAAAAGGACAGGAAAAATAGCATAATGAGTAACCCCAGAAATGTTAAGAGAACTTCTTTTAGGTAAGTCAATGCTGTGTTGGATACATAAATAAATGTCATAGAAATCAATATGCAGCCTTGTAAAACCATTGTACAAAGATTGTTAAAATTTGTACAAGGGCTTGTACAACCAGGGCTTCCCTGGTGGTCCAGTGGGTAAAGAGTCCGTCTTGCAGTGCAAGGGGCGCTGGTTCCATCCTTGGCCTGGGAAGATCCTGTGTGCCCTGGAGCGGCCGGACTGGTGTGTCTGATTATGAGCCAGTGCTCTGGAGTACATGTGCCCAGAGTCAGTGTGCTCTGCAACGAGAGATGCCACTGCAATGGGAGGCCCACACAGGCCAGAGTAGAGATGGATGAAAATAAATAAATAATCAATTAAAAAATCCTTTAAAAAAAAAAAGAGGCCAAAATTAAAAAAAGAAAAAATGTACAATCAATTGACTCACTGATCCACAGAATTAGACTGAGGTCTTGACAAAAGGTGATATATTTTATACAATGCATATAAAACTGCAGCACTCTAAACTCTCTCAGAACAGTCCTTAGAACTGTGTCATCTTTATATTGACTACTTGCTTAGTCACTTCAGTTGTGTCTGATTCTTTCTGACTCCATGGACTGTAGACTACCAGTTTCCTCTGTCCTTGGGATTCTCCTGGAAGGAATACTGGAGTGGGTTTTCCATGCCCTGCTCCATGGAATCTTCTCGACCCAAGGATGGAACCTGAGTTGCTTATGTCTCTTGCGTTGGCAAACAGGTTCTTTACCACTAGCACCACCTGGGAAGCCCATATTGATGAACAGCAGTCTGCAAATTTAGTGAAGTGAAAAATACTAACAGTTGCTAATTCCCACCTAAAGTAAGGAAAATTTTTATTCTCTAGTTGTCTTATCAGCAAAGGGTGGAGGGAATACCTTCTACTCAGAGGATTACTATAAACATTTAACATACACACACACACACACACACACACACACTGAATACTTGCTGAATAATTGACTATATGCATGGGATATGTGACTTCCCAGGTGGAACTAGTGGTAAAGAACCTGCCTATCAATTCTGGACACATAAGATAGGTTCCACTCTTGGGTCACGACGATCCTGTGGGTGAGGGCATGGCAACTCACTCTAGTTCTCTTGCCTGGAGAATTCCATGGACAGAGGAACCTGTGGACTACAGTCCATAGGGTCACAAAGAGTTGGACATGACTGAAGTGACCTAGCACACACATATGAATGCCCTAACATTAAGTAAATTAATTTGTTAAAAATAATGTAAATTTAAACATAATCAAAAACCTAAACATTTAGTCGGTTGGCAGTCATATTTTCATTGTATGCAGTAGGATCTCAGTGTAAAAGAATGAGTTAAAAGAGGGAAGAGAATTTCAGTTTCCTTGTTGTCCACACATGATTAGTTCTATCACAAACAGTTTTGAAACAGAACAGAGCCCCATAGGCCTTGCCCCCATATACTCAGCCTGCCTTTTTTTGTGTGTGAGGAAAAACTTTAGTCAAAGAATAAGCCTGATCAGAGAAGTGAGAATGTGCAGAAACAAAGGAAAACAGTCAAAGGAGCCCCAAATAATAATAGTTTAGTCATTAAACATAGTCAAGGATTTTTAGTTCCTTCTCAAGGGCTACAGATCACATTTGGAGCCATATACTCTGCACTAACTTGTAGATACTGAAATCCTCACGAGAGGGTGGAAGAAGTTAATTACATGATTACCAGAGTGTAACCATGAAGTATGCTGCTGTAATTCTGAGAACCAGCCTCAAGAAATGGAAAAGTCCCACATTTGGAGCCTTATGTCCTGTCCAGGTGGGGGCTTAATCTTCTCGACCCAAGGATGGAACCTGAGTTGCTTATGTCTCTTGCGTTGGCAAACAGGTTCTTTACCACTAGCACCACCTGGGAAGCCCATATTGATGAACAGCAGTCTGCAAATTTAGTGAAGTGAAAAATACTAACAGTTGCTAATTCCCACCTAAAGTAAGGAAAATTTTTATTCTCTAGTTGTCTTATCAGCAAAGGGTGGAGGGAATACCTTCTACTCAGAGGATTACTATAAACATTTAACATACACACACACACACACACACACACACACACTGAATACTTGCTGAATAATTGACTATATGCATGGGATATGTGACTTCCCAGGTGGAACTAGTGGTAAAGAACCTGCCTATCAATTCTGGACACATAAGATAGGTTCCACTCTTGGGTCACGACGATCCTGTGGGTGAGGGCATGGCAACTCACTCTAGTTCTCTTGCCTGGAGAATTCCATGGACAGAGGAACCTGTGGACTACAGTCCATAGGGTCACAAAGAGTTGGACATGACTGAAGTGACCTAGCACACACATATGAATGCCCTAACATTAAGTAAATTAATTTGTTAAAAATAATGTAAATTTAAACATAATCAAAAACCTAAACATTTAGTCGGTTGGCAGTCATATTTTCATTGTATGCAGTAGGATCTCAGTCTAAAAGAATGAGTTAAAAAGAGGGAAGAGAATTTCAGTTTCCTTGTTGTCCACACATGATTAGTTCTATCACAAACAGTTTTGAAACAGAACAGAGCCCCATAGGCCTTGCCCCCATATACTCAGCCTGCCTTTTTTTGTGTGTGAGGAAAAACTTTAGTCAAAGAATAAGCCTGATCAGAGAAGTGAGAATGTGCAGAAACAAAGGAAAACAGTCAAAGGAGCCCCAAATAATAATAGTTTAGTCATTAAACATAGTCAAGGATTTTTAGTTCCTTCTCAAGGGCTACAGATCACATTTGGAGCCATATACTCTGCACTAACTTGTAGATACTGAAATCCTCACGAGAGGGTGGAAGAAGTTAATTACATGATTACCAGAGTGTAACCATGAAGTATGCTGCTGTAATTCTGAGAACCAGCCTCAAGAAATGGAAACAAAGTCACCCTGGGACTGAAGATTAACTGTACTTAAGACGACAATCAAAATGATACTGGTAAGACTACTGATGATCAATTTCAAGATGACTGTCAAATCTAACTGCTCTTTCTCCATGTAGCCCCATCTATCCAACTAGAACAGCTCTTGCACCTGGGGGTGGGGGGGTGGAGTCAATCTTCGGACAGGCTAATCCCCTCTCCTGTTACTGGCATCCAAAATAAAGCAAACTTTCCTTTCCACCAATCTAGCCTCTTGGATGGCTTTTGAACAGTGAGCAGTCTGTCTATATTTTTTATTTCATTTTTGCTAGTGCCCTGAAATATAAGAGAACATATGCTGTGTCCTTTTGCTCTGTTATAATATATATATATATATATATACACACACACATACAGTAAGATTCAATCAGATGTGACTGCAATTTAGCAAAATATAAGATAATACCTAGATTGCAGATAAATAAAGCATTTGACGAATGACATGTCTGAGAAAAGTGAGAAAGACTAATAAGAATATACACAAATGTATTTCATGCACCAGGAGAAACAAGCCAAGGTCATTTCCAAAGAAAAAGCAGTATAAACAAGAGACAGGGAGAAAGTGTATAAAAAGTAAAGATGACCACATGAGCAACAAAAATCTGCTGGTGCACCTAGTTCTTTTTTTTTATTATTATTTCCTTTAATTTGGTTGTTTGTTTTGCACCTACAGTGGGTAAGAAGAATATACCAAAAAAGTTTTATAATATAGAACGTTTCAGTTTCCTTGTTGTCCACACATGATTAGTTCTATCACAAACAGTTTTGAAACAGAACAGAGCCCCATAGGCCTTGCCCCCATATACTCAGCCTGCCTTTTTTTGTGTGTGAGGAAAAACTTTAGTCAAAGAATAAGCCTGATCAGAGAAGTGAGAATGTGCAGAAACAAAGGAAAACAGTCAAAGGAGCCCCAAATAATAATAGTTTAGTCATTAAACATAGTCAAGGATTTTTAGTTCCTTCTCAAGGGCTACAGATCACATTTGGAGCCATATACTCTGCACTAACTTGTAGATACTGAAATCCTCACGAGAGGGTGGAAGAAGTTAATTACATGATTACCAGAGTGTAACCATGAAGTATGCTGCTGTAATTCTGAGAACCAGCCTCAAGAAATGGAAACAAAGTCACCCTGGGACTGAAGATTAACTGTACTTAAGACGACAATCAAAATGATACTGGTAAGACTACTGATGATCAATTTCAAGATGACTGTCAAATCTAACTGCTCTTTCTCCATGTAGCCCCATCTATCCAACTAGAACAGCTCTTGCACCTGGGGGTGGGGGGGTGGAGTCAATCTTCGGACAGGCTAATCCCCTCTCCTGTTACTGGCATCCAAAATAAAGCAAACTTTCCTTTCCACCAATCTAGCCTCTTGGATGGCTTTTGAACAGTGAGCAGTCTGTCTATATTTTTTATTTCATTTTTGCTAGTGCCCTGAAATATAAGAGAACATATGCTGTGTCCTTTTTGCTCTGTTATAATATATATATATATATATATACACACACACATACAGTAAGATTCAATCAGATGTGACTGCAATTTAGCAAAATATAAGATAATACCTAGATTGCAGATAAATAAAGCATTTGACGAATGACATGTCTGAGAAAAGTGAGAAAGACTAATAAGAATATACACAAATGTATTTCATGCACCAGGAGAAACAAGCCAAGGTCATTTCCAAAGAAAAAGCAGTATAAACAAGAGACAGGGAGAAAGTGTATAAAAAGTAAAGATGACCACATGAGCAACAAAAATCTGCTGGTGCACCTAGTTCTTTTTTTTTATTATTATTTCCTTTAATTTGGTTGTTTGTTTTGCACCTACAGTGGGTAAGAAGAATATACCAAAAAAGTTTTATAATATAGAACGTTTCACCAGAATAAATATGTCATGAAAGGAGGTTTGGAGGATACAAAACAGTGAGCTTGAAGAGTGCAAACTGAAGGGCTCTCTCAGAGGGATCTGAACTTGATCTATAAATATCTTCAAGGTAACCGTGCAACTAAGGGAAGGACATCATTCATAATGTCAAAAGATAGAAGAACACAGAACAATGGCCTACAGCTAAAGAAGAAAAAAAAGGAGATTTTGCTGGTTATTTTAAAAGTTCTTTGGACTGAGTTCAACTGGTATGAATCACTAACAGAGAAGTACACTATGATGACTGCCATTTATCAACCATCAAGGATGATTTGTTAAAGGGATTAACACCAATGGTGAAGTTGGCAAGTTAGGATCAGAATCACTCTTGGCATTACAGAGTTAACTAAGAAAAATAATGCAAATTCTAAGGAAACCAAGTAAACACATTCTTGGATCCATCCCTTTCTGCCATGAGCTAAGTATATAAAAGGGATAAAGCATTCAGGGACCGCAGTTGCAGTAGCCAAAAGACCCATCTTGTACGTACTCAAATCCAGACCCCTGGGCCATTTTACATTCTGTTTCTAGTCAAAGTAACCTCTCTATTCTAAAAATAGCTTATTTTTCCTTTTTTTTAAAAAATACATATTTACTACAAATATTCAGAGGAAAAAAGTGTACTATTACTTCAATCATGCAATAACAGCTACTATAAGCATTCAGGTTTATATTTTAAATAATGGCAAACACACTCATACATTTTTTTCTAAAAAAGGGATTATGCTGCCATCCCATTTTAACCTAATTCTTTCAATTAATATGTCAATTAATTTAGATCAAGAAATATAATATGGATCTGAATAAGAAGCAGTCAGTTCAGTGGCTCAGTCATGTCCGACTCCTTGCATGCCAGGCTTCCCTGTCCTTCACCATCTCCCAGAGACTGCTCAAACTCATGTCCATCGACTCACTGATGCCATACAACCATCTCATCCTCTGCCATTCCCTTCTCCTTTTGCCTTCTACTTTTTCCAACATCAAGCTCTTTTCCAGTGAATTGTCTCTTCACATCAGGTGGCCAAAGGATTGGAGCTTGAACTTCAGCTTCAGTATTATTCCTTCCAATGAATATTCAGGGTCGATTTAGGATTGACTGGTTTGATCTCCTTGCAGTCCAAGGGACTCTCAAGAGCCTTCTCAGTCTTCTTTGTGGTCTAGCTCTCATATCTATACATGATTACTGGGAAAACCATAGTTTTGACTATATGGACTTTTGCTGGCAAAGTGATGTCTCTGCTTTTTAATATTGTCTAGGTTTGTCATAGGTTTTTCTTCCAAGGAGCAAGTGTTTTTTAATTTCATGACTGCAGTCACCATCCACAGTGACTTTGAAGCCCAAGAATATAAAGTCTGTCACTGTTTCCATTGTTTATCCATCTATTTGCCATGAAGTGATGGGACTGGATGCCATGATCTTCATTTTTTGAATATTGAGTTTTAGGTCAGCTTTTTCACTCTCCTCTTTCACCTTCATCAAGAGGCTCTTTAGTTTGCATTCTGCCATAAGAGTGATTTCATCTGTATATCTTAGATTTTTGATATTTCTCCTGGCAATCTTTATTCCATTGTGCTTCATCCAGCAGAGAATTTCACATGATGTACTCTGCATATAAATTAAATAAGCAGGGTGACAGTATAGAGCCTTGACACACTCCTTTTCCAATTTGGAACCAGTCTATTGTTTCATGTCTAGTTCTAACTGTTGCTTCTTATCCTGCATAAGGATTTCTCAGGAAGTAGGTAAGATGGTCTGGTATTCCCATTTATTTCATAATTTCCACAGTTTGTTGTGATCCACACAGTCAAAGTCTTTAGGGTAGTCAGTGAAGCAGAAGTGGATGTTTTTCTGGAACTCCCTTGTTCTTTCTATGATCCAACGGATGTTGGCAATTTGATCTCTGGTTCCTCTGCTTTTTCTGATAAGAATAGGCTAAGCTAAAAGTAGAGTAAGAATGAGAGAAACTAGTCCCTTTATTTTCCTCACAGCTGCAAATCTTGGCTTGGGTAGGTTTTGAGGGAGAGTGGAGAATGCATTTTTAAAGATGTTTTTAAATACCTCCAGTGAGGTAATAACATGGTAGAGTAATTTATTCATTCAGCAAGCATGCGCTGAGTGGCTACCAGGTGTTGGCCCTGAGTTAGTAGCTAAGCGACAGCAACATGGTGACAAGTCCTGCTATCAAGGATTTCTCCCTGAGTCCTTAACTGGCTATAAACTCTAGGATGGGAGTGAGTATCTTTGATTCATTTTAATACTAACACATAACGGAGTCTTTGAATACTGCTAAGTGAACTGAACTGAAGGGAGCCATACAAGTAAACAATCATTTGAAATGCAGGGTGGTAAATATGGCAGAGGGAGGCAACTCAAAGTGCAGCACAGGCACAGAAGGTCTGGGAAGTAGACACAAAAGAACCTTCTCTCTTAAAGTTGGAGAGAAATTTGAAATGTAATTTCTCAAATTATAAGGAGATTAGATGTGGTGATTTACACATTCACAAATAAATTTGCAAATGTAAAGTTTAGCTTTGAGGCATACTGCAGATAAGAACACATCATTAAAAAGCTTTTAACAGGGCTTCCCCTGGTGGTCCAGTGGGTAAGGACACTGTCTTGCAGTGCAAGGGGCGCCAGTTCCATCCCTGGCCTGGGAAGATCCCATGTGCCGAGGAGCGACTGGACCGATGTGTCCAATTACTGAGCCGGTGCTCTACGACGACAGAGGCCACCGCGATGGGAGGACCACAGCAGCCAAAGAACAAAGATGGATGAAGATAGAGAAATAAAAAGTCCAATAGAAATGGCCCGCCCATCCCCCTCCCTCCCCACCCCACCCACCAAAAAGATAAATAAATAAATAATTTTTAAAAAAAGCTTTTAACACGTTATTAGAATAAAAGATACAAAAGGTTAGAATAAAACTTTTATTAGAGTAAAATATACACAATCTCTGCTTATCTTACCAATGATCCCTTCTCAAGAAATTTGGTACAAGTGTATTCATGTAAGTCTGTGGAAATGGGAAGAATAATTTTCCATTCAGTTCAGATCTGTATCGAGAATAGCATACAAAGTCCTATGACTATACATTCTTATTCAAAAGAGCAAAATTCTAGTGTTTTTACTCAATAAGAAAACAAATTAAAAGGTCCTAAACATTTATGGTGAGGAACAATACAAAATAATTTGCACATTAGCTCAATTAGATAGTACATCCATGATATGAAGTAAGCGTTACTATCTAAATTTTATAAAATAGGAAACTGATGTTAAATAAAGTGATTGTAATCACAAAGAGGGAAATATAAACTTAAGAAATCTATTTTTATTTTGCTATGCTCCAAGAACCTATTCAAACTCCAAACTTTTCAATGTTTATGTTGATCCATCAATAATTTAGTTAGAATTTTAAGCACACAAATGATATACATCATGTCTCATATTAATGGAATCTTTTTAAGTTTCTTGGTATATTGCTACTCAAGCATAAGTTTAATATGGATATACAGGGTTACGGGATCATTATCAAAATCAAAATGTGTTGCAATCCCAAGGTGGTAAATATGGCAGAGGGAGGCAACTCAAAGTGCAGCACAGGCACAGAAGGTCTGGGAAGTAGACACAAAAGAACCTTCTCTCTTAAAGTTGGAGAGAAATTTGAAATGTAATTTCTCAAATTATAAGGAGATTAGATGTGGTGATTTACACATTCACAAATAAATTTGCAAATGTAAAGTTTAGCTTTGAGGCATACTGCAGATAAGAACACATCACTAAAAAGCTTTTAACAGGGCTTCCCCTGGTGGTCCAGTGGGTAAGGACACTGTCTTGCAGTGCAAGGGGCGCCAGTTCCATCCCTGGCCTGGGAAGATCCCATGTGCCGAGGAGCGACTGGACCGATGTGTCCAATTACTGAGCCGGTGTTTCACGACGACAGAGGCCACCGCGATGGGAGGACCACAGCAGCCAAAGAACAAAGATGGATGAAGATAGAGAAATAAAAAGTCCAATAGAAATGGCCCGCCCATCCCCCTCCCACCCCACCCACCAAAAAGATAAATAAATAAATAATTTTTAAAAAAAGCTTTTAACACGTTATTAGAATAAAAGATACAAAAGGTTAGAATAAAACTTTTATTAGAGTAAAATATACACAATCTCTGCTTATCTTACCAATGATCCCTTCTCAAGAAATTTGGTACAAGTGTATTCATGTAAGTCTGTGGAAATGGGAAGAATAATTTTCCATTCAGTTCAGATCTGTATCGAGAATAGCATACAAAGTCCTATGACTATACATTCTTATTCAAAAGAGCAAAATTCTAGTGTTTTTACTCAATAAGAAAACAAATTAAAAGGTCCTAAACATTTATGGTGAGGAACAATACAAAATAATTTGCACATTAGCTCAATTAGATAGTACATCCATGATATGAAGTAAGCGTTACTATCTAAATTTTATAAAATAGGAAACTGATGTTAAATAAAGTGATTGTAATCACAAAGAGGGAAATATAAACTTAAGAAATCTATTTTTATTTTGCTATGCTCCAAGAACCTATTCAAACTCCAAACTTTTCAATGTTTATGTTGATCCATCAATAATTTAGTTAGAATTTTAAGCACACAAATGATATACATCATGTCTCATATTAATGGAATCTTTTTAAGTTTCTTGGTATATTGCTACTCAAGCATAAGTTTAATATGGATATACAGGGGTCTAATACGTGTTGAATCAAGTTTTATCAAAATCAAAATGGACCCAAATGGCTTTCATTTCATTGTCATATATTTCAAAACCAAGGTACCCATAAGCACATTAAGTGATAATTTAAAAAGCATTGGTAACATTGAAGGAGGCTTTAAAAGAAAAGCTCTGCAAGAACATGGGAGATTGCCTTTTAATGACTTCTGAGACTCACCAGGGTTTGTCTCATCTCTCTGATGTGGTTTCATAGAATAAGTGAAATGACAAGCAAATTTAGTCAGTGACCAGATTTCTAACAGTGCTGATTTTGTTGTTAACAATGATCTTTACTATATTCAATTCAGAATTCCCAAATAGTTTCCAGGAAGATGCTTCAAATGGCAAGATTTCTTTTGTTGTTGTTGGTTGTGTTCTTAGCAATATCAATGATATAACTTTTTCTTCTGTGCAAAATTTCTTTTACGTTTAAGCAAAAATTGGTTTATTTAAGCATGTTCTTTCTGCTTCTGTGCTATAGTAAAAGAAAATACTAACAAATAGAGTAGATATTATTTATTGCCCAAATGTGTAAATTTAAGTAAAAGGCAGAATTCTTAAATCAAATGATAGTATTATGCCTTTGCCTAGTCAAAAATATCCAATATGGGCTTCCCCTGGTGGTCCAGTGGGTAAGGACACTGCCTTGCAGTGCAAGGGGCGCTGGTTCCATCCCTGGCCTGGGAAGATCCCATGTGCCGCGGAGCGGCTGGACCGATGTGTCCAATTACCGAGCCGGAGCTCTGGCGCGCATGTGCTCTACGACGACAGAGGCCACCGCGATGAGAGGCCCACAGGAGCCAAAGAACAAAGATGGATGAAGATAGAGAAATGAAAAGACCAATAGAAATGGCCCGCCCATCCCCCACCCTTCCCACCCCACCCCCCAAAAAAGATAAATAAATAAAAATGAAAAAAAAATCCAATATATAGAAAACACTAACAGGATCAAGAGAATATGAAACAAGAAGGCTGCTTCTGGGGATTGGTGACAACCCATTGTCTGAGATGTGAAATAATTTACCTGAGTCAAGTAGTGCATGGGTGCACTCAAAGCAATAAGTAATCACTCACAGTGTTTACTGTAAATATGATAACATGCTCAGTTTCCTTAAATGGAATTCTCTTTATAAAAGCTGTTAAGGATGTTTTTAAATATGCAATGTTTAGTAAAATTAGAGGAATTAATGTCTTCTTAAAGGCATGTCAAACAGAGCCCTCAAGTACCAGCATGTAGCAGGAAGACAAATGCAGACTTATAGGAGAAAGAACCTAATAGTACAGTAGGAAAACTATAATTTCTCATCAATCCTTGCAGAAAGTCAGAGAAGAAGGAAAGCTTCTGTATAGAGGAAAGTACAGTTGGAGGAGAAGAAAAGAGAGGAATCCCTAGCCAGGGTCCTGTCCTTCTCAGGTATTGGGCTCTTCTTACCTTCCACAGTCTCTGACTCACTCCTGTCCTAGGTGAACAAGGGACTGAAAACAGAGAAGAAAATAAGAAGGCAGATTTGTTGATGGAAGTTAGAAACTAAAAATGACATATTTAGAATGAGGAAGAAACGGTGAATACAATTTAACTTAAGTAGCTGTTTACTAAATAGTACCCTACCGGCCTATAAGAGTTCACAGGGCTCCCAGTGTGCATCAGTTGCTCCCAGGGCACAGAGTGTGCACACCAGGAATACACAGTTCAATGCCCTGAGGAGGATAATTAATTTACTACAAGAAACTAAATTCTCTACAGGGGAAATCCTACATAGTAAAAATCATATAAATAACAGTCGGCTACAGAGGAATATTAAAATTCTATCATTCTTATTAATCTGTGAAAAGAAAGAATGCTTAAGCAGGTAATTGTCATTTGAAATGGAAGACAAAGTAGCATATATTTTAACCAACATACTTATTAAATGTCAAATATAATTTTCATCAACTAGATTATATCAGACTAACCTGTAAAAGTTTTTAAAATTTTATATTTATGAACTACTAAGCAATTAATGTTTATTTTCATCATTATTTAACATCTACTAATAACTTTAACATACAAAGGTGCTCTTTTTAACATATAATTAAGAGTAAAAACTTTATTTTTCAAGCACTTCAAGCATTGTTTATTTCATAAACAAACTTAAAAATCAGAAAATAATGCCTGCATGCTAATAGAACAATTTGTCTGCTACAGAAATTGATTCATTTAAATGCCCTATGCATTCATTTGTAGCAATTAACCTGACTTTCAATCAATTGTACCTGGTATTAAATATCCCACTCTATTCATTAATATTCCAGGTATTAAAAGCACTATGTAAACATCGGTTCCATTCAAAGTTGCCCATTTTTAAATGAAATAAAGTAAATTTTGTTGGTTTTATATATTTTCAAATTGTAAGTCTATCCTTTTATAAATACAGTATTAAATTACAGTGCTAATCAAATAAGTATTTTCTCTGGTAAAACTGAAAGAGTGTTAATTAGATTTTCACAACTGAATCCTTATTTCAATGATAATTTTTTGTTTTATTGCAGAAAGTCAGAGAAGAAGGAAAGCTTCTGTATAGAGGAAAGTACAGTTGGAGGAGAAGAAAAGAGAGGAATCCCTAGCCAGGGTCCTGTCCTTCTCAGGTATTGGGCTCTTCTTACCTTCCACAGTCTCTGACTCACTCCTGTCCTAGGTGAACAAGGGACTGAAAACAGAGAAGAAAATAAGAAGGCAGATTTGTTGATGGAAGTTAGAAACTAAAAATGACATATTTAGAATGAGGAAGAAACGGTGAATACAATTTAACTTAAGTAGCTGTTTACTAAATAGTACCCTACCGGCCTATAAGAGTTCACAGGGCTCCCAGTGTGCATCAGTTGCTCCCAGGGCACAGAGTGTGCACACCAGGAATACACAGTTCAATGCCCTGAGGAGGATAATTAATTTACTACAAGAAACTAAATTCTCTACAGGGGAAATCCTACATAGTAAAAATCATATAAATAACAGTCGGCTACAGAGGAATATTAAAATTCTATCATTCTTATTAATCTGTGAAAAGAAAGAATGCTTAAGCAGGTAATTGTCATTTGAAATGGAAGACAAAGTAGCATATATTTTAACCAACATACTTATTAAATGTCAAATATAATTTTCATCAACTAGATTATATCAGACTAACCTGTAAAATTTTTTAAAATTTTATATTTATGAACTACTAAGCAATTAATGTTTATTTTCATCATTATTTAACATCTACTAATAACTTTAACATACAAAGGTGCTCTTTTTAACATATAATTAAGAGTAAAAACTTTATTTTTCAAGCACTTCAAGCATTGTTTATTTCATAAACAAACTTAAAAATCAGAAAATAATGCCTGCATGCTAATAGAACAATTTGTCTGCTACAGAAATTGATTCATTTAAATGCCCTATGCATTCATTTGTAGCAATTAACCTGACTTTCAATCAATTGTACCTGGTATTAAATATCCCACTCTATTCATTAATATTCCAGGTATTAAAAGCACTATGTAAACATCGGTTCCATTCAAAGTTGCCCATTTTTAAATGAAATAAAGTAAATTTTGTTGGTTTTTATATATTTTCAAATTGTAAGTCTATCCTTTTATAAATACAGTATTAAATTACAGTGCTAATCAAATAAGTATTTTCTCTGGTAAAAACTGAAAGAGTGTTAATTAGATTTTCACAACTGAATCCTTATTTCAATGATGAATTCTTATAACAATGATGTTGACTGACATTTGTTTGGATAATTTTGCTTGAAACCAATAGAGCAGATGGATAGATATTATCTACGGTCAAGAGGCAACAATTAATTTTCTAGGCCTAAGAGTAAAATACAGTAATGCTGATAAAGTTGGATCCAATGCCAAGTTAATATAAAGTGTATTTGAAAATTAGAAACATAAAAAATACAAATGATCAACAAAGTCTCTGAAAGTAGTTGGAAATTTCAAGAATTGTGTCAAAATCTGTAAGGAAACCAATTTGATACTAGGTTACATAGGTTCAATTTTATGACATGTCTTCACATGAATCTCTCTAACTCTCTCTGAACTGACAAATACATGGGACATTTGAACATCTATAAGCATTCTGGATTTTACACAGAAAATGCAACATATCAATCTATTCTTGTTCTTATTCTCAACAGTATGTCGGTATTTAGTAAGTTCAAATGAATGGTCCTTTAGACTTGATGAAAGGGGCTGTGCATTTCTTGGGTTGACATATGTCACATATTCATTTGTTTAGTTCTGTTTTCTGTGGCTCTAAAGTAAGGTATATTAAAGTGGAGAATTTCTCTGTTTTGTTCACTGTTCCATCATTAGTAGAAATCAGTGTGTAGCACATGAGTGATCTATGCTTGCTGACTTGGTAAAAGAACGAAAAAGGTCAAGAAAACTGTAACGCTGTAGTAGAAAATGTCATCATTAAAAAAATTCTCATGAACTCAGAATACATGTAAGTTTAAAATAGCATGCATATAAACTGAAAATAATATTCATTTTACTTCATATTAAAGATATTTTTCAACATCAAGTTATAAAAGAAAAAGTTATGCTAATGCCCAAAATGATTCATTTAAATGCCCTATGCATTCATTTGTAGCAATTAACCTGACTTTCAATCAATTGTACCTGGTATTAAATATCCCACTCTATTCATTAATATTCCAGGTATTAAAAGCACTATGTAAACATCGGTTCCATTCAAAGTTGCCCATTTTTAAATGAAATAAAGTAAATTTTGTTGGTTTTTATATATTTTCAAATTGTAAGTCTATCCTTTTATAAATACAGTATTAAATTACAGTGCTAATCAAATAAGTATTTTCTCTGGTAAAAACTGAAAGAGTGTTAATTAGATTTTCACAACTGAATCCTTATTTCAATGATGAATTCTTATAACAATGATGTTGACTGACATTTGTTTGGATAATTTTGCTTGAAACCAATAGAGCAGATGGATAGATATTATCTACGGTCAAGAGGCAACAATTAATTTTCTAGGCCTAAGAGTAAAATACAGTAATGCTGATAAAGTTGGATCCAATGCCAAGTTAATATAAAGTGTATTTGAAAATTAGAAACATAAAAAATACAAATGATCAACAAAGTCTCTGAAAGTAGTTGGAAATTTCAAGAATTGTGTCAAAATCTGTAAGGAAACCAATTTGATACTAGGTTACATAGGTTCAATTTTATGACATGTCTTCACATGAATCTCTCTAACTCTCTCTGAACTGACAAATACATGGGACATTTGAACATCTATAAGCATTCTGGATTTTACACAGAAAATGCAACATATCAATCTATTCTTGTTCTTATTCTCAACAGTATGTCGGTATTTAGTAAGTTCAAATGAATGGTCCTTTAGACTTGATGAAAGGGGCTGTGCATTTCTTGGGTTGACATATGTCACATATTCATTTGTTTAGTTCTGTTTTCTGTGGCTCTAAAGTAAGGTATATTAAAGTGGAGAATTTCTCTGTTTTGTTCACTGTTCCATCATTAGTAGAAATCAGTGTGTAGCACATGAGTGATCTATGCTTGCTGACTTGGTAAAAGAACGAAAAAGGTCAAGAAAACTGTAACGCTGTAGTAGAAAATGTCATCATTAAAAAAAAATTCTCATGAACTCAGAATACATGTAAGTTTAAAATAGCATGCATATAAACTGAAAATAATATTCATTTTTACTTCATATTAAAGATATTTTTTTCAACATCAAGTTATAAAAGAAAAAAAGTTGAACCTCTCCAGGATATACCATAACACTAAGGAGTCCAGGAGTCATACGAAAAGGACAACAATGTATAAAAATAATTCAATAATAATGTAAATAATAATTCAATGGAGCTTGAAAATATGCTAGTGAAACCCAAGGAAGGGGATATCTAGCTGCCTAGACATCAGAACAGACTGCATTGGAAGTGAAATTGGCTTAAGACCAGGAGGATAATCAGAATGTGAAAATCAAAAGTGGAGAAGGTCATTTCAGGGAAAGGATGAAAGTGTAAAGGATTCATTAAATGTCAGGAAAACTGCTCATTCTTTTCTGTAAGTTCTTTTGTAGGATATTTTGAGTGAGATGATAGAAATGAAGTCTGGAAAAGTAGCTGGTAAAATTCAACATTATTTGTGATTAAAGAGTTAAGCAAAGTGAAATTATTTTGTCTATCTGTAGATAAGCAACTCTGTTGATATCTAGTTCCTTTTAAGCAGAAATACATTTGAAAAAAGATAAACAGAACACACGACTCCTTAAATGCCATGTCCGTAGTGGATATTAGTACATTATCTGGAAAACATAAGTCCATTACTAAATGGAAACTACCACGGTTTTATCAAAGCTGGTAATTCATTATAAAACTCTTATCATAATATTTGCATTCATAGTATGCTAATTGCTTTCTTATCACATGAGACAACTTGGTGTATGAAAGTCATTAGTATTTTAAAGCTATGATAATACTTTAAGATGTATTAATAATTCTAATTAACTCATTTCATGTTCACTCATTTAGTTCTGTTTTCTGTGGCTCTAAAGTAAGGTATATTAAAGTGGAGAATTTCTCTGTTTTGTTCACTGTTCCATCATTAGTAGAAATCAGTGTGTAGCACATGAGTGATCTATGCTTGCTGACTTGGTAAAAGAACGAAAAAGGTCAAGAAAACTGTAACGCTGTAGTAGAAAATGTCATCATTAAAAAAAAATTCTCATGAACTCAGAATACATGTAAGTTTAAAATAGCATGCATATAAACTGAAAATAATATTCATTTTACTTCATATTAAAGATATTTTTTTCAACATCAAGTTATAAAAGAAAAAAAGTTGAACCTCTCCAGGATATACCATAACACTAAGGAGTCCAGGAGTCATACGAAAAGGACAACAATGTATAAAAATAATTCAATAATAATGTAAATAATAATTCAATGGAGCTTGAAAATATGCTAGTGAAACCCAAGGAAGGGGATATCTAGCTGCCTAGACATCAGAACAGACTGCATTGGAAGTGAAATTGGCTTAAGACCAGGAGGATAATCAGAATGTGAAAATCAAAAGTGGAGAAGGTCATTTCAGGGAAAGGATGAAAGTGTAAAGGATTCATTAAATGTCAGGAAAACTGCTCATTCTTTTCTGTAAGTTCTTTTGTAGGATATTTTGAGTGAGATGATAGAAATGAAGTCTGGAAAAGTAGCTGGTAAAATTCAACATTATTTGTGATTAAAGAGTTAAGCAAAGTGAAATTATTTTGTCTATCTGTAGATAAGCAACTCTGTTGATATCTAGTTCCTTTTAAGCAGAAATACATTTGAAAAAAGATAAACAGAACACACGACTCCTTAAATGCCATGTCCGTAGTGGATATTAGTACATTATCTGGAAAACATAAGTCCATTACTAAATGGAAACTACCACGGTTTTATCAAAGCTGGTAATTCATTATAAAACTCTTATCATAATATTTGCATTCATAGTATGCTAATTGCTTTCTTATCACATGAGACAACTTGGTGTATGAAAGTCATTAGTATTTTAAAGCTATGATAATACTTTAAGATGTATTAATAACTTTTCTAAGATTAACTCATTTCATGTTCACTCACATGCTAAGGCTTTGATATATATAACAAAATATGTTCACATAATATTCATTAAAACTGAATTCATTCTGACAAAAATGGAGACTAGAGACACTGTATATTGCCTGAGAATAATCCTGTCTTTAATAGTGGACTACAAAATGTGTCTGTTTTAATCATCTTCAGATATTCACAAGAAGCAGAATATCTAAAAAGAGAAATCTTGTATTAGTATCCCATAGTTGAAGACAGATCCAGACTTGGAGATTATAATGGAAACAAGGTCTAGAGAAAGGAAATGGTTTTCCTAGTGCTATAACTTTTTAGTATTATCTTGGGAGTCTAGTCTTCTGTGATTTTATTTCTTCAGGCTAATGGTTCACAGGTATTATATTTAGCAATGTCAGATTGTGAACAAAGCAACAGAATTATTTTACAAAATAATTTGAGACAAAACATTATTGCCTAGTAACCATAAGAAGAAGTTACATTTTGTTGGACTTTCTTATGTTTGCTTTATGGATTCGAATTGTTTTAATTTAAATTAAATATTAAGAGGGTGCTCATAATCTTTGTAGTTTTGGAAACTGCCAAAAGTTTTAATCTGTTTTTGGCTGGCAAAATAAGTCTAGTTTTTCTGTCTTTACTTACAGACTGTCCGATTCTACTCCTTTCGATGACCTGAACTCTTTCTGACCACAGCCAGTATACTAAATTTACTGTCTTTGTCTTTAAGGTCTTTGTTTCCCCATTGACTTAGTCTAGGATGTATAATCAAACAATTAATTTGTGATTAAAGAGTTAAGCAAAGTGAAATTATTTTGTCTATCTGTAGATAAGCAACTCTGTTGATATCTAGTTCCTTTTAAGCAGAAATACATTTGAAAAAAGATAAACAGAACACACGACTCCTTAAATGCCATGTCCGTAGTGGATATTAGTACATTATCTGGAAAACATAAGTCCATTACTAAATGGAAACTACCACGGTTTTATCAAAGCTGGTAATTCATTATAAAACTCTTATCATAATATTTGCATTCATAGTATGCTAATTGCTTTCTTATCACATGAGACAACTTGGTGTATGAAAGTCATTAGTATTTTAAAGCTATGATAATACTTTAAGATGTATTAATAACTTTTCTAAGATTAACTCATTTCATGTTCACTCACATGCTAAGGCTTTGATATATATAACAAAATATGTTCACATAATATTCATTAAAACTGAATTCATTCTGACAAAAATGGAGACTAGAGACACTGTATATTGCCTGAGAATAATCCTGTCTTTAATAGTGGACTACAAAATGTGTCTGTTTTAATCATCTTCAGATATTCACAAGAAGCAGAATATCTAAAAAGAGAAATCTTGTATTAGTATCCCATAGTTGAAGACAGATCCAGACTTGGAGATTATAATGGAAACAAGGTCTAGAGAAAGGAAATGGTTTTCCTAGTGCTATAACTTTTTAGTATTATCTTGGGAGTCTAGTCTTCTGTGATTTTATTTCTTCAGGCTAATGGTTCACAGGTATTATATTTAGCAATGTCAGATTGTGAACAAAGCAACAGAATTATTTTACAAAATAATTTGAGACAAAACATTATTGCCTAGTAACCATAAGAAGAAGTTACATTTTGTTGGACTTTCTTATGTTTGCTTTATGGATTCGAATTGTTTTAATTTAAATTAAATATTAAGAGGGTGCTCATAATCTTTGTAGTTTTGGAAACTGCCAAAAGTTTTAATCTGTTTTTGGCTGGCAAAAATAAGTCTAGTTTTTCTGTCTTTACTTACAGACTGTCCGATTCTACTCCTTTCGATGACCTGAACTCTTTCTGACCACAGCCAGTATACTAAATTTACTGTCTTTGTCTTTAAGGTCTTTGTTTCCCCATTGTATTGACTTTGGAAGTCTAGGATGTGCCTTAATCTCAATTAAAATGTCATAATTCTTGATATAAAGATAGCACAGGTCTAAGTTTCATCCTTTTAAATTGCTTAAACTTATATATAACATATGATTGCAATCTTTCTTAAAATTTATATTTTAGGAATCCTTTTTGATTTCAAAGAAAAATTGAGAGAAATTTTCAAGAGAATTTTCCTTCAGTAGTGTGCTGAACTTTCCTTAAATATTTATTCAAAGTAAACAATTTACCAGAAACTACATATTATATAAATTATAAAAAGTTATGATAAAAACTTTTTCCCTGCCAAGTTCCAGTTAGAGTAGACGATAGGTATTTCTCTTTGGTTTACACAAAGGAGTTGTGATCAAACGGATCAGGTTCCTATACTCACCTTACTCTATAGTGAAAAAGCTGGAATCTAAAGTGCAGAAAATACTCTTTGCATAAAGCCTACATTCTCATCTTGTGGCAAACAAAGGTAAAAACACAATGGTAGTTTTTAAACTTTTCAAATTATACTTTGAAAGCATATAGGAAAAAATAACATGGAAGAGTGGGATTATTATATAAATCAGAAAATTTAGAGGCTAAAGGATATTTAATAATCTTAGTCTTCAAGAAAATATAATCAAATTATAATGAAGTCATTCAAACAGAAGCATTCCAACAGAATGCTTGTTGAAATACAAAAAACAAGAGAGAGCATATCAGCTATTGGAAAGTATGTGGCATGCTCAGAAGTCTCATGTGCTGTGGGCGGAAGTGTAAATTGGCATAACAACTTTAGAAGATTGCTTAGCTTGGCGGTATGTGCTAAAACTCAAAAAAAAAAAAAAAGAAAAGAAAAAGTACCTTATACCCCATAACTCTACTCCTATGTATGTACTTAAAATAATTCCATACATATGTGCACCAAAAGACATGCACTAAAAGGGAACTGGAAGCCCCAGATGGAATTCTAGAGGTAGGTAATGTTCTGTTCCTGATCAGCGTGCTGCTTATATGAATGTTTTTAGTCTGTGAAAATACAGTTAGGATATGCGTACTTTTCTTTAACTCTACAATATTTCAACAACAGTAAAAATGTTTATTTAAAAATAAGAATCTTGGGCTTCCCTGGTGGTCCAGTGGGTAAGGACACCACCTTGCAGTGCAAGGGGGGCCGGTTCGATCCCTGGTCTGGGAAGATCCCACGTGCAGCGGAGCGGCTGGACCGATGTGTCCAATTACCGAGCCAGACCTCTGGAGCGCATGCGGCCAGAGCCGGTGCTCTGCGACAACAGAGGCCACCGCGATGGGAGACCCACACTGGCCAAAGAACAAAGATGGATGAAAATAGAGACATGAAAGACCAATAGAAGTGGCCCGCCTGCTCCCCTCCTCCCCCCCCCAAATAAATAAATAAATAAAAAATAAGAATCTTGGCCACTCTTTTATTTCAGAGAGAAATCATTTTATCTGTAAAGATTGGGCATCCACACAACATAGCATTTAGACACTAGCAATGGAAGTTAATAGTAAATAATTATTGCATAGCTTTTTATAATCTGTAAACAGTTCTTAGGCAAAATGGCAGAGACTGGTTAATTATTTAAAAAACAATTTCCCATTTTTCTTCTGGGCATGTATCAAGGAAATATGTCCCATTTTATCTTGCTGGATAGCAGGTGCTTGACAGATGTGACCAATCCAGTGTGTGCAGAAGAGTCATTTGCTACCTGCAGACCCAATTCACAAACATCCTGCATAAAGCTCTTCTATCTTTACCTCTCCTTTTTTGGCAGATTCAAAGATCGAGAGAAGTGTCTAAGACCTAGAAAATGGTATAACAGCAAAGAACCTCATCTCTGACCTACTCTTGACAGTGATATAAGAAAAAAAAAGGACTTGGTGTTTAATCATCAAGATTTAGGGTAGCAGCAAGCATACCCTAATACTAACTCTGAAGTCAACCCAGTAAGCAAAGGTAGCTATGGTTAGTGAAAGAAGGTGAGAAAGGATAAATCTTCCAAATGCTGAAAAGTATGGTCCAATGCACTCCCATTAAGTTCATAATGGAAGCCCCAGATGGAATTCTAGAGGTAGGTAATGTTCTGTTCCTGATCAGCGTGCTTATATGAATGTTTTTAGTCTGTGAAAATACAGTTAGGATATGCGTACTTTTCTTTAACTCTACAATATTTCAACAACAGTAAAAATGTTTATTTAAAAATAAGAATCTTGGGCTTCCCTGGTGGTCCAGTGGGTAAGGACACCACCTTGCAGTGCAAGGGGGGCCGGTTCGATCCCTGGTCTGGGAAGATCCCACGTGCAGCGGAGCGGCTGGACCGATGTGTCCAATTACCGAGCCAGACCTCTGGAGCGCATGCGGCCAGAGCCGGTGCTCTGCGACAACAGAGGCCACCGCGATGGGAGACCCACACTGGCCAAAGAACAAAGATGGATGAAAATAGAGACATGAAAGACCAATAGAAGTGGCCCGCCTGCTCCCCTCCTCCCCCCCCCAAATAAATAAATAAATAAAAAATAAGAATCTTGGCCACTCTTTTATTTCAGAGAGAAATCATTTTATCTGTAAAGATTGGGCATCCACACAACATAGCATTTAGACACTAGCAATGGAAGTTAATAGTAAATAATTATTGCATAGCTTTTTATAATCTGTAAACAGTTCTTAGGCAAAATGGCAGAGACTGGTTAATTATTTAAAAAACAATTTCCCTTTTACTTCTGGGCATGTATCAAGGAAATATGTCCCATTTTATCTTGCTGGATAGCAGGTGCTTGACAGATGTGACCAATCCAGTGTGTGCAGAAGAGTCATTTGCTACCTGCAGACCCAATTCACAAACATCCTGCATAAAGCTCTTCTATCTTTACCTCTCCTTTTTTGGCAGATTCAAAGATCGAGAGAAGTGTCTAAGACCTAGAAAATGGTATAACAGCAAAGAACCTCATCTCTGACCTACTCTTGACAGTGATATAAGAAAAAAAAAGGACTTGGTGTTTAATCATCAAGATTTAGGGTAGCAGCAAGCATACCCTAATACTAACTCTGAAGTCAACCCAGTAAGCAAAGGTAGCTATGGTTAGTGAAAGAAGGTGAGAAAGGATAAATCTTCCAAATGCTGAAAAGTATGGTCCAATGCACTCCCATTAAGTTCATAATCTGGACAGTTTGATCCCAAACAGAGTAAACAGATCTGGTTGAAATCCAAAATCAAGAAGAAATATTTGTATAGAAATTCTAGAATTCAAAGAATATGGCTTATGATAAGATGGAAAAATAAATCTCTCCTAAATTTTCAGTCTGTAGCTTGACATCATTAGGTAGGTCCCTATTACTCATTACTAGCACAACGTTGTGTTTTTAATTTACTTGATTCATTTCCCAGAGTTTATATGAGAGTTACTTGATATAAAATAATTTTAATGTACAGTGTAGGCATTACTTATCTCATCTATGAAAGGAAGTTAGTAATAGTATCATTTGTTTTGCTGATTAAACAAAAATACAAGTAAAGTATGTTGCTTTTAGGGCTTCCCAGGTGGCACGGTGGTAAACAATATGCCTGCCAATGCAGGAGGTGCAAGAGATGTGGGTTGGATCCCAGAGTCAGGAAGACCCCTTGAGGAGGAAATGGTAACCCACTCCAATGTTCTTGCCTGGAGAACCCCATGACAGAGGAACCTGGTGGCGACAGTCCATGGTGTTGCAAAGAGTCAGACATGACTGAGCATACACACACACACACACACACACACACACACACACACATTGCTTCTCATTCAGTGAACAGTCAAAAAGTGGTGGCTCCCGAGCTGTTATCGATGGTGTTTTTTATTACTATTAGGAGCTTTTTGTTAAGGCTCACTTTTTAAAAATAGAGACTCATGGTTCATGAAATTATTCATAGAATATATTCATTGCATTAGGCCTCTGGGCATTTTAAAATTATACAACTACCTGCAGACCCAATTCACAAACATCCTGCATAAAGCTCTTCTATCTTTACCTCTCCTTTTTTGGCAGATTCAAAGATCGAGAGAAGTGTCTAAGACCTAGAAAATGGTATAACAGCAAAGAACCTCATCTCTGACCTACTCTTGACAGTGATATAAGAAAAAAAGGACTTGGTGTTTAATCATCAAGATTTAGGGTAGCAGCAAGCATACCCTAATACTAACTCTGAAGTCAACCCAGTAAGCAAAGGTAGCTATGGTTAGTGAAAGAAGGTGAGAAAGGATAAATCTTCCAAATGCTGAAAAGTATGGTCCAATGCACTCCCATTAAGTTCATAATCTGGACAGTTTGATCCCAAACAGAGTAAACAGATCTGGTTGAAATCCAAAATCAAGAAGAAATATTTGTATAGAAATTCTAGAATTCAAAGAATATGGCTTATGATAAGATGGAAAAATAAATCTCTCCTAAATTTTCAGTCTGTAGCTTGACATCATTAGGTAGGTCCCTATTACTCATTACTAGCACAACATTGTGTTTTTAATTTACTTGATTCATTTCCCAGAGTTTATATGAGAGTTACTTGATATAAAATAATTTTAATGTACAGTGTAGGCATTACTTATCTCATCTATGAAAGGAAGTTAGTAATAGTATCATTTGTTTTGCTGATTAAACAAAAATACAAGTAAAGTATGTTGCTTTTAGGGCTTCCCAGGTGGCACGGTGGTAAACAATATGCCTGCCAATGCAGGAGGTGCAAGAGATGTGGGTTGGATCCCAGAGTCAGGAAGACCCCTTGAGGAGGAAATGGTAACCCACTCCAATGTTCTTGCCTGGAGAACCCCATGACAGAGGAACCTGGTGGCGACAGTCCATGGTGTTGCAAAGAGTCAGACATGACTGAGCATACACACACACACACACACACACACACACACACACATTGCTTCTCATTCAGTGAACAGTCAAAAAGTGGTGGCTCCCGAGCTGTTATCGATGGTGTTTTTTATTACTATTAGGAGCTTTTTGTTAAGGCTCACTTTTTAAAAATAGAGACTCATGGTTCATGAAATTATTCATAGAATATATTCATTGCATTAGGCCTCTGGGCATTTTAAAAATTATACAAAATTTTGTACATACATCCTTCTTAGTTTCCCATTGTTTCCTCTGAATTTGTCCATGGCTTTTATGAGATTCAAATTTATTCTGTGTTCCTAAAAGATTTCCAAAGCTCTATGTATTAGAGGAATAAATAAAGGATTAGAAGAAATCATTTTCATCATTTAGTTCCACAGCTCATTATACTCTATGAATTTATATTTGGTCCTTAATTTCTCAAATATACATTTACTAAACTCATGAAAGCTGGCCTGGAACCAAGCTTGTATCACAAATGATAAAACACCTAGTTGCATTAAAAGAAAAAAACAATATGGCTTCTTAAACATGCGACATAATGGAGGCATAGTTCTTTTCATTGGATGGAAAATGGAAACCAATTTCTCTCCACATGGTGCAAGTTCATCCATCAAAGAGCTGGTATAAGGGTGCACCGCTATATGCTGTATGAAGGCCAATTCAAAGCCAGTAGAGCCAGCAATAGGGTAAATTTTGCAACTTAATCATAAAAGAACATCTCAAATTTTCCTTATGTGTTTATCTTTTTGATCCAGGAGGCATGGATGCCAACATTTATGTCACTGACACTTTCATTTATAGAGGAAACTGTCGTAACCATTGCCAAAAGAAATTAGGCCATTGCTTGTTTTATTATCAACTTGTTGTGCTTCATGTATAGAAATCCTTTTTAGATTTTGGTGGCAGACTTCAAAAGTTAAACCAGTTTCTGTAATGAATATTAGTCATGAATTAATAAAATATTTTAAAGAAGCTACATAATTCTACAGTGGACGTACTATGTTTATATTCTTTGTAATATGATATATATATAGAACAGATATTATTAGGTACAATTTATAGAGAGAAAATAAGCTCAGAAAAGTATGAAATTAAATCTAGAGGTTCATAGTTAACAAATGCGAGGAATAGTGGCTCTCACAGACAGGATCGTCTACAAGTTGGTAAATAAGGCCTGTTGCATTTCTTCTTTCATTAAATGCAGTTATTTGACAAATGTATCTAACAGCATCATTTTCAGACTTTTCTTTGATAAGGCAATCCTCATATTCTTACTCTTATTTTCCATGTTTCTTTTCTTCTGCTGGTTCTCCTTGTCAGCATATTTCTCAATGTGTCTAACAGAGAATTTTACTCATCCTGTTTCAAGATAGTTTCATGAAAACATGCAGATTTTGCATCATATGTATTAGCTACACACTCGCAAGATTAACCACAAGCATAATTAACTTTAAAATGACTCAACTTCCTTCATCCATGATAGTTCTGTCTTTATTGAATTTTAATATCTTTTATTTTAATCAAACACTATTCCTTCACAGGGTATACACTAAGAAATGAGCTTTCCTAAATGAAATTGCTTTTTCTTATTGCCATTCTACCATATACCCCATTTACATCTCTAGAACATTAAAAACATTCTTTGAATGAGACTTCACCAGCAAGTGAACTGTGTTATCTTGTAAGAGCTCTGACTGATGGAGCAGTCTCTCTAAGGTGCAGGCAGACAAACTGCATTAAGAAGTCTGAATTATCACCAGTATTTTCACAAATTATCCACCAAATCTAGACCAAGCTTTGTATTCTCCAACCAATGAAAATTTAAGAGATTGTGATTTTAAAAAATTCTATGTCATGAAAGAAGTGGGGAAAATTATGAGGGTAGCCACCTAGAAGTACCATGAAGCTAAAACGTATAATTTTTAGAACGCAGATTTGTAAAGCAATTAAAGTACTAAATAAGTTCTTCCAACAGAATTGGTGTCTCCTAACCATTGTTAAAAGATGCTTACAATATATGCGGAGTGTTTTAACCACATTGGCTTACTCTGAAATTTGCAAACACAAAGCTAATAAACTATCTTTTACATTAATGATCTTTAGAGCTAAAATCATCAATAATCAGGTTCTTTTTATTTACATTATATTCTTTGTAATATGATATATATATAGAACAGATATTATTAGGTACAATTTATAGAGAGAAAATAAGCTCAGAAAAGTATGAAATTAAATCTAGAGGTTCATAGTTAACAAATGCGAGGAATAGTGGCTCTCACAGACAGGATCGTCTACAAGTTGGTAAATAAGGCCTGTTGCATTTCTTCTTTCATTAAATGCAGTTATTTGACAAATGTATCTAACAGCATCATTTTCAGACTTTTCTTTGATAAGGCAATCCTCATATTCTTACTCTTATTTTCCATGTTTCTTTTCTTCTGCTGGTTCTCCTTGTCAGCATATTTCTCAATGTGTCTAACAGAGAATTTTACTCATCCTGTTTCAAGATAGTTTCATGAAAACATGCAGATTTTGCATCATATGTATTAGCTACACACTCGCAAGATTAACCACAAGCATAATTAACTTTAAAATGACTCAACTTCCTTCATCCATGATAGTTCTGTCTTTATTGAATTTTAATATCTTTTATTTTAATCAAACACTATTCCTTCACAGGGTATACACTAAGAAATGAGCTTTCCTAAATGAAATTGCTTTTTCTTATTGCCATTCTACCATATACCCCATTTACATCTCTAGAACATTAAAAACATTCTTTGAATGAGACTTCACCAGCAAGTGAACTGTGTTATCTTGTAAGAGCTCTGACTGATGGAGCAGTCTCTCTAAGGTGCAGGCAGACAAACTGCATTAAGAAGTCTGAATTATCACCAGTATTTTCACAAATTATCCACCAAATCTAGACCAAGCTTTGTATTCTCCAACCAATGAAAATTTAAGAGATTGTGATTTTAAAAAATTCTATGTCATGAAAGAAGTGGGGAAAATTATGAGGGTAGCCACCTAGAAGTACCATGAAGCTAAAACGTATAATTTTTAGAACGCAGATTTGTAAAGCAATTAAAGTACTAAATAAGTTCTTCCAACAGAATTGGTGTCTCCTAACCATTGTTAAAAGATGCTTACAATATATGCGGAGTGTTTTAACCACATTGGCTTACTCTGAAATTTGCAAACACAAAGCTAATAAACTATCTTTTACATTAATGATCTTTAGAGCTAAAATCATCAATAAGCAGGTTCTTTTTATTTACATTATATTGCTTTATATATTTATCAGATTCATTAGTAATTTTATTTCAATGAATTCTAAAAAAAGAAAGAGCAATCATTGGTGAATAATGAAAAACACTAAAAACAGCTAAGAGAGTAAAAGCAGTACATGTTTGTGATATCTCAGCACTATGTTTCTTCTCTACTATAGTGTTTCTGGTTTTCTACATTATAAATATTAAAGTCATTTTTTATAAACCTTAAGATTACACCTTGCTGCCCGATGATGTGTGCAAATAGGAAATTTGAATTCCATTTCAGAATAATCTAGATGGATTCATACTTTAAACTCAAATGTTAGCAAATGTATATAGTATTAGCACCATAACATCCATGCTACATTTTCCAACCACATTAAAATATAGGGGAGGATTTTGCCTCCTGCTTCTACAAGGTTTCTTGTCTAATGACACAATCTTCTGTGTCCAAACTGGCTGTTACATATAGCAGTTGGCTTTCATCCTTCTGTGAGCACCTTGCAATGGCTGCATGAAAAAGTAAATAATCTCCATACTGTCTTTCATAGTGGTTGTATCAATTTACATTTCCACCAACAGTGCAAGAGTGTTCCCTTTTCTCCACACCCTCTCTAGCATTTATTGTCTGTAGATTTTTTGATGATGGCCATTCTGACTGGGGTGAGGTGATATCTCATTGTAGGTTTGATTCACATTTTTCTAATAATGAGGTACGTTGAGCATCTTTTCATGTGTTTTTTGGTCATGCATATGTCTTCTAGGGAGAGATGTCAACTTAGATCTTTTTCCCATTTATTGATTGGGTTATTTGTTTTTTCAGTGTTGAGTTGTCTAAGCTGCTTGTATATTTTGGATTATTACGGATATACTGTGAGAAAATCAAAATCGAAAGAGACAGCTGTACCCCAGTGTTCATTGCAGCACTCCTTACAATAGCTAGAACATGAAAGTAACCTAGATGTCCATCGACAAATGAATGAATAAAGAAGCTATGGTACATATATACACGAGATATTTCTTAACTGTACAAGAAATGCATTATACAAGGTGAAGTAAACCAAAAAGAGGACAAATACAGTATACTAACACATATATATGGAATCTGGTAAGATAGTACTGACAAATGCACACATAGAACAACCATGGAGAAACAAACATAGAGAACAGATCTATGGGCATTGTGGAGAGGAAAGAGTGGGGGAGAGGTATGGAAAGAGTAACATGGAAATCTACACTATCATTTGTAAAATAGCCATTGTGAATAAGCTGTGGGACTAAGGGACCTTACATGGGGCCTATGCAACAACCTGGAGGGGTGGAATGGAGGGAGTGGGAGAGGAGGATTCAGGTGGGTGGAGTCAGAGATAATATCTATGCAGGATTTGGGATTATATAGAGTTGTAAACAACAAAACTCTGTAAAAGCAAAATAAAAATAATTAATTTTAAAAAAGTAAAAGAAGGGGCTTCCCTGGTGGTCCAGTGGGTAAGGACACCGCCTTGCAGTGCAAGGGGCACCGGTTCAATCCCTGGCCTGGGAAGATTCCACGTGCTGCGGAGTGGCTGGACCAATGTGTCTAATTACTGAGCCGGAGCTCTGGAGTGCATGTGCCCAGAGCTGGTGCTCTGCAACGAGAGGGGCTGCTGAAATGGGAGGCCCACACCGGCCAAAGAACAAGATTAATAAATGAAAGAGCAACAGAAGTGGCCAAAAAAAAAAAAAAAAAGTAAATGAAGAGTAGAAATTGCCACACAGTTCCTTGGAAAACATTCAGAGTGTACAAATGAACTCTTAACAGAAAAATAGGAGAAAGGGAGAATAAGATATCATAGTCTGATTTTTCAACGGTTAGCATTAGGCCAGGTATTTAATTAATTAGTTGAAGGAATGTTGATCAGGACATGGACCAGCATTATTTGTTTTTTCAGTGTTGAGTTGTCTAAGCTGCTTGTATATTTTGGATTATTACGGATATACTGTGAGAAAATCAAAATCGAAAGAGACAGCTGTACCCCAGTGTTCATTGCAGCACTCCTTACAATAGCTAGAACATGAAAGTAACCTAGATGTCCATCGACAAATGAATGAATAAAGAAGCTATGGTACATATATACACGAGATATTTCTTAACTGTACAAGAAATGCATTATACAAGGTGAAGTAAACCAAAAAGAGGACAAATACAGTATACTAACACATATATATGGAATCTGGTAAGATAGTACTGACAAATGCACACATAGAACAACCATGGAGAAACAAACATAGAGAACAGATCTATGGGCATTGTGGAGAGGAAAGAGTGGGGGAGAGGTATGGAAAGAGTAACATGGAAATCTACACTATCATTTGTAAAATAGCCATTGTGAATAAGCTGTGGGACTAAGGGACCTTACATGGGGCCTATGCAACAACCTGGAGGGGTGGAATGGAGGGAGTGGGAGAGGAGGATTCAGGTGGGTGGAGTCAGAGATAATATCTATGCAGGATTTGGGATTATATAGAGTTGTAAACAACAAAACTCTGTAAAAGCAAAATAAAAATAATTAATTTTAAAAAAGTAAAAGAAGGGGCTTCCTGGTGGTCCAGTGGGTAAGGACACCGCCTTGCAGTGCAAGGGCACCGGTTCAATCCCTGGCCTGGGAAGATTCCACGTGCTGCGGAGTGGCTGGACCAATGTGTCTAATTACTGAGCCGGAGCTCTGGAGTGCATGTGCCCAGAGCTGGTGCTCTGCAACGAGAGGGGCTGCTGAAATGGGAGGCCCACACCGGCCAAAGAACAAGATTAATAAATGAAAGAGCAACAGAAGTGGCCAAAAAAAAAAAAAAAAAGTAAATGAAGAGTAGAAATTGCCACACAGTTCCTTGGAAAACATTCAGAGTGTACAAATGAACTCTTAACAGAAAAATAGGAGAAAGGGAGAATAAGATATCATAGTCTGATTTTTCAACGGTTAGCATTAGGCCAGGTATTTAATTAATTAGTTGAAGGAATGTTGATCAGGACATGGACCAGCATTCTTTTTACTGTAAAAGAATATAATGTCATAATTCTATGATGATGAACAGATGACCTCTTCCAAAAAGTGGAATAAATTATATATATATATATATATATATATAAATTAACAATTCAAATAAACAAATTTTAGATTTCAGGCTAGTAAAAACTATTTTAAATGCCTTAAAGAACAAATTCACTATTGTTTGTTGTTTTTTACTCTAATCTGGTCTAAATAATTTTGGCATGAACTTTAGAGATGATGGTTTATATTAATAGCATAAAATATTAAGTGCACAACAAATGGTCACTTGGTTTTGAATTGTTTGGACTCCCATATTACATAATGACATGTATTTGTTTTTCATAATATATCTTCTTTTTTTCAGGTTTTTGAGAATTAGCTACTAATGAAAAAAATACATATTATATATATGAAATTTACCTTCGTGATTAACTTTATTAAATTAGCAAACTATGTAAGTAGTAGGTCCTAATTTCAGGCAAATCTACACTGATATTTCCTTTCTCAGTTTACACAGCTGAGGAAATTGACATATTTCATCAGGGCAAGCCTAAATTACATGCCACAAGTACCAATTCAATCCTCTGCCAGAATGCCAAAACAAGAACAAAACAGGAGGTTAGCCACACACATGAGGAGACTAAAATAGACAAGAAAACATTAAAATACATGAAAGCTCATGGTGGCCAAGATAGAATTCAGAAAATTTTTTAAATAAAATGAAAGACACAATGTGTCTAATTACTGAGCCGGAGCTCTGGAGTGCATGTGCCCAGAGCTGGTGCTCTGCAACGAGAGGGGCTGCTGAAATGGGAGGCCCACACCGGCCAAAGAACAAGATTAATAAATGAAAGAGCAACAGAAGTGGCCAAAAAAAAAAAAAAAAAGTAAATGAAGAGTAGAAATTGCCACACAGTTCCTTGGAAAACATTCAGAGTGTACAAATGAACTCTTAACAGAAAAATAGGAGAAAGGGAGAATAAGATATCATAGTCTGATTTTTCAACGGTTAGCATTAGGCCAGGTATTTAATTAATTAGTTGAAGGAATGTTGATCAGGACATGGACCAGCATTCTTTTTACTGTAAAAGAATATAATGTCATAATTCTATGATGATGAACAGATGACATTTTCTAAAAAGTGGAAAAAATTATATATATAAATATATATATATATAAATTAACAATTCAAATAAACAAATTTTAGATTTCAGGCTAGTAAAAACTATTTTAAATGCCTTAAAGAACAAATTCACTATTGTTTGTTGTTTTTTACTCTAATCTGGTCTAAATAATTTTGGCATGAACTTTAGAGATGATGGTTTATATTAATAGCATAAAATATTAAGTGCACAACAAATGGTCACTTGGTTTTGAATTGTTTGGACTCCCATATTACATAATGACATGTATTTGTTTTTCATAATATATCTTCTTTTTTTCAGGTTTTTGAGAATTAGCTACTAATGAAAAAAATACATATTATATATATGAAATTTACCTTCGTGATTAACTTTATTAAATTAGCAAACTATGTAAGTAGTAGGTCCTAATTTCAGGCAAATCTACACTGATATTTCCTTTCTCAGTTTACACAGCTGAGGAAATTGACATATTTCATCAGGGCAAGCCTAAATTACATGCCACAAGTACCAATTCAATCCTCTGCCAGAATGCCAAAACAAGAACAAAACAGGAGGTTAGCCACACACATGAGGAGACTAAAATAGACAAGAAAACATTAAAATACATGAAAGCTCATGGTGGCCAAGATAGAATTCAGAAAATATTAGCTTGGTTTATTTCATCTGATAAACACATATGAGACAAAGACACAAATGAACACTTCCAAATGAATCCGTTCATCCCTTAGTTAATGAGCAGAAACCTTTTTTAGTTGGCATGGACAGTGGACCTTTGCTGGTCAAACGGCTTTTGAAATTCTGACATGATCTCTTTTAAAAATGTGATGTCTTGTAAGGTTTTAAATTTCCATTGTTATGAATGAATCAGTTCCTCTATTACTATTATTCTAGCTTCTACATACTCATAATTCTCATTAAGTAAAAGACAAAGGTGTTTTAAAATGCTCGTGATGACTAGTGACAAAATATTAATATAACTAGTAGTGCCGATATTCGTATTTTGATTTTTTTTAGTTTTGGAATATAACTATATGTTTGGAAAACACATGGTTTTTTTCACAATTTTACATGACATAAGTTTACATAATATATCTTTTAATTAAAAGTTTATCTTCAGTTCTTGGCAGCATATGTTATGCCAAATCTGATTTCACAAATTTTGAATTTTATTTGGGGGGAATTTGCATTTTAATGAGTTAAAAACACAACGTGAGATCTAGGATCTTTAAAGTACATAATATAATACAGTAAATGTCTAGAAAAAGATGTAAAAAAACTTTCTTAAACAAGGCTGTGCCTCTTATTACAAACCTTTGAACATCGTCTCCCACATCTCATATGCACACATATGCAAAGTAGGAAAATAAGTGTTCTATGTTATTTTCTAGTTTCTTGGAAATTATCCTAAACATTATCTAACAAGTCTCAAATTTCTTGCACATTCTTTCTTTTTTTAAATTCTGATCTTGCAAAGAAATGCCTTGCTTTAAGTCAGCTTTAGAAATTATTTTCCTCCTCTACAAATTCACCTGTTTATCTCTAATCCCTGGGTAGTTCAAGGCTGATCCTATAATCTGTTAATATCTGATTTACCAAGAGCCAGTTCTGCCCCACAGAGACTAAGCCATTCTTCCTCTCCAGCACATTAAGAATTAATATTTACCCTTCCTGGACCTTTCAGCCTCCACAAGAAACTTTAACAAAAGCTGTGCAAATCCCTATCCAACATATACTAGGAGGATTAATAATAATTCCTTTTGATCAGAATTACTCAGTTGGCCAGCAATGGTTTCCATGGTAATCAGGTGGTAGACAGGACTGAGACTGATTTCATCAGTTGTAAGACATCATTAGAATTATCCTACATGTCTAATTATAACTTACCAGGACTGACTTCTACATAGTGTAGCTCAGAGGCATAGGAAATGAAGTTATGAGTTTTAACTATTAGAAAGCTTCCACAGGAAAGAAATTATTTTACATTTCCCTAATAAGACTTCCCCTCCCCTGCCCAGAATGTTATGCATTAGAAGATAATTTTGAAAAATATATATAAGACTTGGAGCCATAGTGGTACACTATAATGAGAATGTCATGGAAACTTTGCTACACTAATATAAAAAATAATTTGCAACCTTAGAGAGTTTAAATTTTGTAAAATATTAGCATATTAGAGTTATAATACCTATAGAAAATTAGTAAGCAGAAACCTCAATTAAACTGAGTTGGAAAACTGTAAGGGGTGCACTCATCTCCTGCAAAGATAGTCTAGCCTAACCGGAAAAAGAAAGACTCCTTTCCTGGAAAGAACACAGTCAATTTAAAACCATAGAGTCTTTTTTCTATAGCCCTTCCAATTTCCTTCTCACCTGTATAAAAGCATTCTCCTTCTCCATATGTTCTGGGACTTGGTTGTAGCTTGTTATGGCTGCAGAGAGCAAATTCCAGCTCTACTAAATAAACCTATCTTTACTGAAGAAATATCTGGCAACCTGTTTATTTTAGACCAAAAGACCCCTAACAAGTAGATATTAAAAGAAAGTGTGTGTGTGTGTGTTTGGAGTGGCGTCAAGGCCTGTAAATATGTATATCTCTGTTACAGGTGAAAGCACCTGCACCTTTTATTTTTGAAACAGGAAGTTCATCAGCAAAGTTTTATCCAGTGTCCAGGTGGTAACCCTAGAAAATATAGCCAAAATTTGATAAGCTTAACAACTCAGCATGTAATCCTTATATTAAAGACAAAATCTGCATGGGGAAATTTTAAAAAAAGATAGCTGGAAATTATGGTATAAAATAAACACTATGAATTTGTAAGTTTATCCCAGTGTATACAGTGATTCTGTTAAAAATAGCTCCTAATTGAAAATTTGAAGGGTTGGTAGAAGAAAAAATAGGACCTAAAATGAGGTACCTGGAAGAAACTAAAGTTATCAAAAGTCCTTATGAGAACTTAAAAAAAACATTGAAAAATGGGTGCTACTTGTCAAAGGGACATTGTTAGTCTTCTGTTATGCAGGTTAAATCAGATTGTACGCTTAGAGTGAAAATTTTGTTTGATTCTCCTGGACAATGAATAAAGATAAAAAAATATGTTCACATGAATGAAAAGATGTTGATGATGACTGTCATGATCAGAAAGTTTAAAATGATAGAATCAGTTAAATGTTGGAAATTGTTTAATCTAGTAAAATTGTAAACCTAAAACTTAGAATTCCTTAATTTTTATTCTAACCTTCTTACATAAAATTATTTAAAAGATAAACAGATGACATTCATTTACAAATAGATAATTAATAAGTGGAGAGAAGCAAAATAAAAGATACCCTAAAATCTGGTTGGAGAGTTGAGCTCTAAAATTAGAAAGCTAACTTTTTTTCTAAATGACTAACTTGCTTGAAAGCTTATTGACAGAACAATGATCATACAGTTTATTGAAGTATTCCTCTTCCTTCACTCTGATAGTAAGATCTGTTAACAAAAAAATAGAGATATAAAATTTGTGTGTGTTATATATTTACAATCATAAATATTTATGAATTTTATAAAGTAGTATATTTCTTAACCCCATGAAATTGTCAAAAATGCTCTTATGCAATTACAAGTTGAAAATAGATTTCCTGTATCAATTGTGTCTTTATTTTTATTATATTTGCAGTACAACTCTGCTTGAATATACACATTCAGAGTTAATCTAACTAATAGTCTGGGGGATCTGAGTCTAATATGAGGCTTATAAATTATACTGTGTTCATAATACACTGCTAATGCTTTAAGAAATATAACGGGAATCATTACCACATATTCTGCATCTATGTTAGAGGAAATGCATGCTAATGAGGCTTCTCTGAAGAAATTTACTTATGATATTTTTTCTTCTTATAAAAAAGTTTCTTTCATATTCCTTTCTGCACAAAGTTTTTATATTTTGTTTCCATTAAATTCCTATGGGAAGATCAGGACTGAGTTCTTTTTAATATGTTTGTTATTTATTGTAGATCTTTAGAAATGCCAAGTATGTGAAGTTTATAAAACTGAATCAATCAGGACCAGAAAGCATGGTTGTCAAGGTTAAAGCTAATCTGTTATGCAGGTTAAATCAGATTGTACGCTTAGAGTGAAAATTTTGTTTGATTCTCCTGGACAATGAATAAAGATAAAAAAATATGTTCACATGAATGAAAAGATGTTGATGATGACTGTCATGATCAGAAAGTTTAAAATGATAGAATCAGTTAAATGTTGGAAATTGTTTAATCTAGTAAAATTGTGAACCTAAAACTTAGAATTCCTTAATTTTTATTCTAACCTTCTTACATAAAATTATTTAAAAGATAAACAGATGACATTCATTTACAAATATATAATTAATAAGTGGAGAGAAGCAAAATAAAAGATTCCCTAAAATCTGGTTGGAGAGTTGGGCTCTAAAATTAGAAAGCTAACTTTTTTTCTAAATGACTAACTTGCTTGAAAGCTTATTGACAGAACAATGATCATACAGTTTATTGAAGTATTCCTCTTCCTTCACTCTGATAGTAAGATCTGTTAACAAAAAAATAGAGATATAAAATTTGTGTGTGTTATATATTTACAATCATAAATATTTATGAATTTTATAAAGTAGTATATTTCTTAACCCCATGAAATTGTCAAAAATGCTCTTATGCAATTACAAGTTGAAAATAGATTTCCTGTATCAATTGTGTCTTTATTTTTATTATATTTGCAGTACAACTCTGCTTGAATATACACATTCAGAGTTAATCTAACTAATAGTCTGGGGGATCTGAGTCTAATATGAGGCTTATAAATTATACTGTGTTCATAATACACTGCTAATGCTTTAAGAAATATAACGGGAATCATTACCACATATTCTGCATCTATGTTAGAGGAAATGCATGCTAATGTGGCTTCTCTGAAGAAATTTACTTATGATATTTTTTCTTCTTATAAAAAAGTTTTTTTCATATTCCTTTCTGCACAAAGTTTTTATATTTTGTTTCCATTAAATTCCTATGGGAAGATCAGGACTGAGTTCTTTTTAATCTGTTTGTTATTTATTGTAGATCTTTAGAAATGCCAAGTATGTGAAGTTTATAAAACTGAATCAATCAGGACCAGAAAGCATGGTTGTCAAGGTTAAAGCTAATCTGTTATTAGAATTACTTGAAAAAGTAGTAATTAAAGTGATTAAAAATCAACTTACATTAATAATTTGTAAATGCTGAATATTTAACAAACTATGTTTAATGTTGCAAGACAAAGTAAAACATCATTAGATTCTTATCTCACATGTGTTTACACCAAATCACTAATTCATATATTTTTATACTGGAAAAATACCGTGTAGTGACATTATTTTTAATTTATTTCCATCATTTTAGGAAAACTATAAAAATTCTACCTCATTCTCATTATATGAACCTTACCATAGTCAGTTATGTCTTAATTATCTAGTTACTACACTGCAATTAGGCCCCAATTTGGTAATGCTTTGGATGAATAGGCCTTTCTTTTCTCTCCTTAACTGGTTAGGAAGAAAAACAAAAGCAAGTGGGAATTTTAGTTACTGGCTGTTTTGAAAGGAATCTCTCAGGTCAAAATAGACAAAATTCAAGTCCAAGAAGATGGTAGTTTTGAGATGCGGAAATTTATATCTTATAGTATTTACAGATGATCTAATGCCAGAAATTCATACAGTTTTGTGAGAAGCAGCTAAAGAAGTGAATTTTTGATGACTCAGACCTACAGAAATCCAATTACATCCCCAGAGAAACAGTCACACATTGTGTGCAGCAGTGTGTGTACAGACAGATATAGGTGTAAGATAAATTGAGTGAATGAAGCATTTCACATTATAAGAGTCAGGCCCTAATTGGAACTCTGCTTTTGTCCTTTTCACTACATTGCAAAAAGATGCTGCAACACTTTAAAGAAAAAATCCAAGAATTGTAGCTAGGTTAATCCTAGGATTAAAGAGACTGAGTTGTGAGGACAGGTTAAAAATCTTATTGTAAAAAGAAAACCTTTGAAATTCCATGTACAGAGCTATCTTGGCAATATGCATAAAAGCACATGCAGTTTTGATAATACTACATCAAAGAAACTGAAAGAAGGATTTAATGGGGTGAAGGTATTGCAATATGGGAAGATCAGGACTGAGTTCTTTTTAATCTGTTTGTTATTTATTGTAGATCTTTAGAAATGCCAAGTATGTGAAGTTTATAAAACTGAATCAATCAGAACCAGAAAGCATGGTTGTCAAGGTTAAAGCTAATCTGTTATTAGAATTACTTGAAAAAGTAGTAATTAAAGTGATTAAAAATCAACTTACATTAATAATTTGTAAATGCTGAATATTTAACAAACTATGTTTAATGTTGCAAGACAAAGTAAAACATCATTAGATTCTTATCTCACATGTGTTTACACCAAATCACTAATTCATATATTTTTATACTGAAAAAATACCGTGTAGTGACATTATTTTTAATTTATTTCCATCATTTTAGGAAAACTATAAAAATTCTACCTCATTCTCATTATATGAACCTTACCATAGTCAGTTATGTCTTAATTATCTAGTTACTACACTGCAATTAGGCCCTAATTTGGTAATGCTTTGGATGAATAGGCCTTTCTTTTCTCTCCTTAACTGGTTAGGAAGAAAAACAAAAGCAAGTGGGAATTTTAGTTACTGGCTGTTTCGAAAGGAATCTCTCAGGTCAAAATAGACAAAATTCAAGTCCAAGAAGATGGTAGTTTTGAGATGCGGAAATTTATATCTTATAGTATTTACAGATGATCTAATGCCAGAAATTCATACAGTTTTGTGAGAAGCAGCTAAAGAAGTGAATTTTTGATGACTCAGACCTACAGAAATCCAATTACATCCCCAGAGAAACAGTCACACATTGTGTGCAGCAGTGTGTGTACAGACAGATATAGGTGTAAGATAAATTGAGTGAATGAAGCATTTCACATTATAAGAGTCAGGCCCTAATTGGAACTCTGCTTTTGTCCTTTTCACTACATTGCAAAAAGATGCTGCAACACTTTAAAGAAAAAATCCAAGAATTGTAGCTAGGTTAATCCTAGGATTAAAGAGACTGAGTTGTGAGGACAGGTTAAAAATCTTATTGTAAAAAGAAAACCTTTGAAATTCCATGTACAGAGCTATCTTGGCAATATGCATAAAAGCACATGCAGTTTTGATAATACTACATCAAAGAAACTGAAAGAAGGATTTAATTGAGGGCTGATAAAGGTAAATTAGACCATATAGTAAAAGTATCATATTAATGAAAGGAAAATACTTAAAAAGACAGCTAGCTTAGAGGAAAACCTATTGGTTTATAATAGAAATAACTAAGATATTTCTAGCTACTATTTTTGAGTTTCAAATAATATTTTCAGATAATCAGTTTAGTAGATTTGCTTCAGGAAATTAATTTAGTTATACTGCAAGATATTCATTAAAATATGAAATAATTCCAGCCAAAATACATCAATCATGGAACATTATCAGCCACCTTCTGGTGCTTTTGGTCCTTTTAGGTGTCCATTTTTTTCTTAGTTTCAATCAACCCATGAGTCCCCAGGAGAGGTGAAAAGACTTTGATCTAAAGAAATTTAATAGTCAAGACAGTCCTCCTAATGTAGCTCAACAAGAAACAAGGGGATAAAATCTTCAGCTCCTCCTAGTGAGCTTATACAATTTTTTATTAGAAACTAACTGGAACCAAAAAAGAAAAAAAAATCTATATCTTATGATGCTTTAATACTAAATACCCAATTAGTGACAAGTATTTGAACATCTAACCTAGACAAGGCCTTCAGAATGTTTTGGACAAACAGGAAAATTAACAAGAATAAAATTGAGTATAATTTCATGCTTAAATTTGTCATATAATGACAAGATATAACTTCAAAGTGATTATTTCATATTCCTTTTTTTCTCAGTATTTTGTCTTCCTGTCTTTTTCCCTCCTGTTTCCTCTACTGTATTCAGTTAAGAAAGTAGAATCTTTTTGAAAGAAAGTAATGGTCTGAACTTGATATACTTTTCTGGCACTCTTTGCTTTAGGACTATGGGCTTGTCATTTAACCTTTATTACCTTTCACTGTGACTCAGATGGTAAAGGATCTGCCTGCAATGTAAGAAGCCATTGCTTGATCCCTTGTGGGGACAAGGACTCCCTGGAAAAGGGAATGGCAACCCACTCCCGTATTCTTGCCTGGATAATTCCATGGACAGAGGAGGATAATTCCATGGGGTCACAGAGTTGGACATGACTGAGCAATTAACACACACCTCCACCCAATCCAGTGTTACAAGTATAGTGGTGACTTTGGTCTCTCAAATGAGTAAGAAAATTATGCCGTACAAGTAAATTATAAATTTAAAGAAAAAATATGCAACTAAATACCAGTAATTACCTGGCAATTTTTCCCAAATGAGTGAACTAATCAAAATATGCACTTAAAGTCATGCATAATGACTTTCTAAAACTTTATAAAACTCATATGTCCCAGTCTTATGCTAGCGTGGCATACGGCTCATATTGCTTCAACAAATATAATTACCATGCATCTGTACATGGTTCTTTTAAATGTTTTAAGAAGTTTTCCTATTTGAACTAATTATATTAATTGTACATAAGAGGCATTTGTGACTTCTGAAACATAAAGTAGTTCCATCAACTATATTTTATGAGCCTTACCTCCTCTACACAATAGACAGGTATGCTATTATGCAATTAGCAATAAGGTTTAAAGATAATTAAAGAGCCTTTGCTTTCAAGAACAAAATAAGAAAACAAGTGGCTAAATAGCATTAATGATTGGAAGCATATTTTCTAGAGAACTATGACTGAAGAGAAATAGTCAAAGGACATAGACACATCTCTAATATTTTGATTGGAAGACATGAGAGAGCTTCAGAGAGGACAAAATAGCATCTGAAATAAGAACATGTTTGAATAATTCAAGTAGTGACCAATGTCATTTTTAAACACCGTTATAATATTGCCAATAGCATTAAATGGTAATCTATATTTTATTTAAATTTTATTCCCCAAAATTTGATGGCTTAGGGAAGTAATGGGAATAAAAATTTATTTAAAACACTCTATTTCTAAAACCAGGTTTATCCTCCACAAAATGAATGAAAGAAAATTAGATAGAATAAACTTTAGGAAATTTAATTTAAACACAAGATTATATTTTCTATTTTTCAGAATTCTCTCTGCAGAATGTATTTTGAGATGATTTATCTAATCTAGGTATTGCAAGATAGTAAGTAGGTTCCATTATTTCAAGTTGAATTTTGAAAGCAGGTGATACGGTGACATTTTAAAATCAAACTAAGTATAAGAACAACTTTGGGGAGGTGGATACGATCACAAAAAAGATACCCCACATCCAAGAGAAAAGAAGAAGCAGCAACAAGATGGTAGGAGGGGCCCAATCACTCTTTTAAAAGCCAAAAGTCAAACCTGTCAGAGGGGCTGGGTTGGCCAAATATGCAAAGCCTGTTACACACCAAGACCTGGGAAAGGAGCAGTGACCCCCACAAGGAACTGAGGCAGACCTGCTTTAGAGGGTCCAAGTGCCTCTTAAAGCTAGAAGTGCCCTTGAGCAGTCCTCAGAAAGATGGCATTGCACTTAATTTCTTTTGAAAGAGGTTATCATTAACCTGATCATAGAGCTGACTAGGACTGGAGACTGTGTGTACTGAGATTCAGGAGAGGAGAACAGGGATTCCACATTGAGACTGAGCCAGACTCACCTCTGAGTATTCTGAAGCCTCCCGTGGTGGCGGGGGTTGATGGTGGACTGCAGCAGGGTCCCGGACACTGCTGCAGTGCTTCTCATAGAGCACATGGGAACAAATGCTTTGTGAGAGAGACTCCTTTAGCCCAACTGTAGTCTAGCTGCAGGTCAAACTACAAGGAAGGAATTTAGCTCCACCCAGTAACAAAGGTAACTGGGTTAATGATAAAGAAACTGACAGGGTCAGCCTGGGTGAGCCTTTTAGTTCTGCAATAGATGGAAATTGACAAAACCGTGAAAGAGGCCTCCAGATCCAACCACTACCAGAGGCAAGAAAAAGACTGATAATTCCCAAATAGGCAGCAAGAGACATAAGAGCATAAACATTCATTATTTTTGCATTGTGACTGGAGTTGGATTTGCCACTGGACATTTTTGTTTGTTTGTTTTTCTTTTAGACTACACACTTTATTGTGGTTATATGCTTCTGATTCTGCTTTGACCATTTGTTGTCCTGTAGGGATTTTATTTTTATTATTTTTGTTTTCTTTTTCTATATATGTATCACTGTTTTAATTGTTTTGTAATTTTTTATATGTATTATTACTTCTTCTTCAATTATTTCTTTGCTTTCTCTGATGATCTTTTCCTACAGCACTAAACTCTAATACATACAGATCTTTATCTTCCTATATTTAAACTTGCATTATTATGCTATATTTCTCCTGTATCCTCCTTTTCTTGTTTTTTTATTTTTTTAACATTTATTTTTATTTATTTATCGTTTGGGGGCGTGGGGTGGGGAGGGAGGGGGACGGGCAGGCCACTTCTATTGGTCTTTCGTTTCTCTATTTTCATCTGTCTTTGTTCTTTGGCTCCTGTGGGCCTCCCATCGCGGTGGCGTCTGTCGTCGCAGAGCCCTGGCTCTGGGCGCATGTGCCCCAGAGCTCCGGCTCGGTAATTGGACACATCAGTCCAGCCACTCCGCGGCACGTGGGATCTTCCCAGGCCAGGGATCGAACCAGAGCCCCTTGCACTGCAAGGCGATGTCCTTACCCACTGGACCACCAGGGAAGCCCTCCTCCCTTTCTTTTTTTTCCCCTTTCCCCACCATATTTCTTAGTCTGTTTCATTTTCATTGCCTTATCCCCACTTGGGACCCTGCTCTATCATTGCTGTCTAATTTGTGCCTTAGTTAGTTTTTTTCTTAACTGGTGGAAATCATTGTTGGTTTTCTCTATTCGCTATGCAAATGTATTGTACTGTATTTTTTTTTTTTTTTGTATGTTTGGGTTATGCTATGGTTGTATACGTTGGTGTGTATAATCCAGTATGCTAGGTAGTATTTGCATAGTATTTTAATTGCCATTTGTCAAAGGTATACCTTCTGTTTCTAATTTGCATATATATGTGTGTTTTTTTTTTTTAATTTTACTCTTTACTTTTAGAGTTTTGTTCTTTACAGATATGTATGATCCCAGATTAGCCATATGTTGCATATATATGTTTTAATAAATTTAATGCCATAACAAAGCAGCCATGAAATCTGCAATCCCTGGTCAGGCAACAAGCTAGGGGCTTTAGGGAGGGAGCAATGACTCCAAAACCTTATAATACCAGAGAACACTTAACATTAGAGAGCATTAAACAGCGAGAACCCCAACAAAGGCAAGCACTTGTATGCAAGTTCTGACATCATCCAACCATCATCATCACCGAGAATAAGATGCCTCATCCAAACAACAAACACCTGCAGACGTAACCCAAACTCTTGGAAAAGGAACTCCAAATATAATTAGTTAAGAAATTAATAATAGCAATGAAATGGCAGAGAAATATGGCACAAATGAAGGAACAATCTACAAATACACAAGTCCAAATAAATGGGGAGGAATTTCACTTTTTGAAAGTGAGTTCAGAAGAATGACAGCCATGATGATCAAAAACTCTGAAAACAGAATTTTACAGAAATTGCAAAAATCAAGTAACACACTGAACAAAGAAATACAAGAACTTAAGGAACAACAAATAGAGACAAACAACTCAATTGCTGAACTTAAAAATACTGTAAAAGAATTCAAGAGTGGAGTATCTGAGGCAGAAGAGTGGATAAGTGAGCAGGAAGATACAATGGTGGAAGTGACTGCTGAAGAACAAAATCAAGTTCAAAAATTGAAAAGAGCAGAGAATAGTCTCAGAGACCTCTGGGATAACCTCATGGATATCTTTAGGAACTTCCATCCAAAAGTCAAAGAATACACTTTCTTCTCAGGTGCTCATGGAACATTCTCCAGGGTAGACCACATCTTGGGCCACAAATCAAATCTCAGTACATTCAAGAAAATTGAAATTATATCAACCATCTTCTCTGACCACAATGCAATGAGACTAGAGATCAATTACAGGAAAAAAACTGCGAAAAACACAAGCACATGGAATTTGAACAACACATACCTAAAAAACAGATTACCAAACAAATCAAAGGAGAAATGAAAAAATTCCTAGAAGAAAATGACAATGAACACATGACAGTGGAAAACCTATGGGATACTACAAAAGCAGTTCTAAGAGGGAAGTTTACAGCAATACAATCCTATCTCAAGAAAGAAGAAAAATATCAAACAGACAACCTATCTTTACATTTAAAACAACTGGAGAAAGAAAAAAAAACCCCAAAGCCAGCAGAAGAAGAGAAATCATTTAGATCAGAGCATAAATAAATGAAGAAGAAATGAAAGAAACAATGGTAAAGATAAATAAAACAAAAATCTGGTTCTTCAAAAAGATAAACAAAACTGATAGACCTCTGGCCAGACTCATCAAGAAAAAAAAGAAAGAAGAACCAGATCAACAAAATCAAAAATGAAAAAGGAGAGATTACAACAGATAATGCAGAAATACAAAGATTATAAGTGACTATTATGAATAACTATTTTGCAACAAACTGGACAACCTGGAGGAAATGGACACTTTCTTAGAGAGCTATAATATTCCAAGACTGAACCAAGAAGAAATATAAACTATGAACAACTGAATCACAAGCTCAGAAACCGAATTTGTGATTAAAAATCTACCCAGAAATAAAAGCCCAGGGCCAGATGGCTTCACAGCCGAATTCTACCAAACATTTAAAGAAGAGCTAATGCCTGTCCTTCTAAAACTCTTCCAAAAAATTGCACACAGAGGAACACTTCCAAAAACATTCTACGAGGCCACCATCACCCTGATACCCAAACCAGGCAAAGACAACAAAATCAAGTTCAAAAAATGAAAAGAGCAGAGAATAGTCTCAGAGACCTCTGGGATAACCTCATGGATATCTTTAGGAACTTCCATCCAAAAGTCAAAGAATACACTTTCTTCTCAGGTGCTCATGGAACATTCTCCAGGGTAGACCACATCTTGGGCCACAAATCAAATCTCAGTACATTCAAGAAAATTGAAATTATATCAACCATCTTCTCTGACCACAATGCAATGAGACTAGAGATCATTTACAGGAAAAAAACTGCGAAAAACACAAACACATGGAATTTGAACAACACATACCTAAAAAACAGATTACCATACAAATCAAAGGAGAAATGAAAAAATTCCTAAAAGAAAATGACAATGAACACATGACAGTGCAAAACCTATGGGATACTACAAAAGCAGTTATAAGAGGGAAGTTTACAGCAATACAATCCTATCTCAAGAAAGAAGAGAAATATCAAACAGACAACCTATCTCTACATTTAAAACAATTGGAGAAAGAACAAAAAACCCCAAAGTTAGCAGAAGAAGAGAAATCATTAAGATCAGAGCATAAATAAATGAAGAAGAAATGAAAGAAACAATGGTAAAGATAAATAAAACAAAAAGCTGGTTCTTCAAAAAGATAAACAAAACTGATAGACTTCTGGCCAGACTCATCAAGAAAAAAAAGAAAGAAGAACCAGATCAACAAAATCAAAAATGAAAAAGAAGAGATTACAACAGATAATGCAGAAATACAAAGATTATAAGTGACTATTATGAATAACTATTTTGCAACAAACTGGACAACCTGGAGGAAATGGACACTTTCTTAGAGAGCTATAATATTCCAAGACTGAACCAAGAAGAAATATAAACTATGAACAACTGAATCACAAGCTCATAAACCGAATTTGTGATTAAAAATCTACCCAGAAATAAAAGCCCAGGGCCAGATGGCTTCACAGCCGAATTCTACCAAACATTTAAAGAAGAGCTAATGCCTGTCCTTCTAAAACTCTTCCAAAAAATTGCACACAGAGGAACACTTCCAAAAACATTCTACGAGGCCACTGTCACCCTGATACCAAAACCAGGCAAAGACAACACAAAAAAAGAGATTTATAGACCAACTTCATTGATGAATATTGACACCAAAATCCTCAACAAAATCCTAGCAAATAGAATTGAACAACACATCAAAAAACTCATATATCATGATCAAGTTGGGTTCATCCCAGGCATGCAAAGACTCTTCAATATCTACAAATCTATCAATGTGATTCACCATATCAACAAATTGAGAGACAAAAATCACATGATAATCTCAATAGATGCAGAAAAAGCCTTTGACAAAATTCAGCACACATTTATGATAAAAACTCTTCAAAAAATGGACATAGAAGGAACCTACATCACCATAGTGAAAGTTGTATGTGAGAAGCCCACAGCAAACATTATCCTCAATGGTGAAAAGCTGAAAGCATTCCCTCTGAGATCAGGAACAAGACAGGGGCATCCACTTACATCACAGTTATTCAACATAGTCCTGGAAGTTCTAGCAACAGCAATAAGAGAAGGAAAAGAAATAAAAGGAACCCAGATTGGAAAAGAAGTAAAACTCTCTCTATTTGACCTGATATTATACATAGAAAACCCCAAAGACACTATTACAAAGCTGCTAGCGCTAATCAACAAATTCAGCAAAGTCACAGGATACAAAATCAATACACAGAAATCACTTGCATTCCTATACACAAAAAATGAAAAATCAGAAAACGAAATCAAAGAGGCAATCTCCTTCACCACTGTAACCAAAAGAATAAAATATCTGGGAATAAACCTACCCAAAGAAACAAAAGAACTGTACACAGAAAATTTCAAGACACTCATGAAAGAAGTTAAAGAAAACTTAAAACAGATGGAGAGATATTCCGTGTTGCTGGATTGGAGAAATCAATATTTTGAAAATGAGCATGCTACCAAATATCATCTACAGATTCAGTGTGATCCCTATCAAACTTCCAAAAATTTACACAAGAAGGAACACTTCCAAAAACATCCTACGAGGCCACTATCATCCTGATACCAAAACCAGGCAAAGACAACACAAAAAAAGAAAATTATAGACCAACTTCACTGATGAATATTGACACCAAAATCCTCAACAAAATCCTAGCAAATGGAATTGAACAACACATCAAAAAACTCATATATCATGATCAAGTTGGGTTCATCCCAGGCATGCAAAGACTCTTCAATATCTACAAATCTATCAATGTGATTCACCATATCAACAAATTGAGAGACAAAAATCACATGATAATCTCAATAGATGCAGAAAAAGCCTTCGACAAAATTCAGCACACATTCATGATAAAAACTCTTCAAAAAATGGACATAGAAGGGACCTACATCACCATAGTGAAAGTCATATATGAGAAGCCCACAGCAAACATTATCCTCAATGGTGAAAAGCTGAAAGCATTCCCTCTGAGATCAGGAACAAGACAGGGGCATCCACTTACATCACAGTTATTCAACATAGTCCTGGAAGTTCTAGCAACAACAGTAAGAGAAGGAAAAGAAATAAAAGGAACCCAGATTGGAAAAGAAGTAAAACTCTCTCTATTTGACCTGATATTATACATAGAAAACCCCGAAGACACTATTACAAAGCTGCTAGCGCTAATCAACAAATTCAGCCAAGTCACAGGATACAAAATCAATACACAGAAATCACCTGCATTCCTATACACAAAAAATGAAAAATCAGAAAACGAAATCAAAGAGGCAATCTCCTTCACCACTGTAACCAAAAGAATAAAATATCTAGGAATAAACCTACCCAAAGAAACAAAAGAACTGTACACAGAAAATTTCAAGACACTCATGAAAGAAGTTAAAGAAAACTTAAAACAGATGGAGAGATATTCCGTGTTGCTGGATTGGAGAAATCAATATTTTGAAAATGAGCATGCTACCAAATATCATCTACAGATTCAATGTGATCCCTATCAAACTACCAATGACATTCTTCACAGAACTAGACCAAAAAATAGCACAGTTCTTATCGAAACACAAAAGAACCTGGATCAGCAAAGCAATCCTGAGAAATAAAAATGGAGCTGGAGGAATCAGTCTCCCTAAATTCAGACTATACTACAAAGCAATAGTCATCAAGACAATATGGTACTGGCACAAAAACAGAAATATAGACCAATGGAACAAGAGAGAGAGCCCAAAGATAAACCCACACACCTATGGGTACCTTATTTTTGACAAAGGAGGTGAAACTATAAAATGGGACAAAGACAGTCTCTCCAACAAATGGATGCTGGGAAAATTGGACAGCTACATGCAAAAAAATGAAGTTGAAAAATTCCCTGACACCATACACAAAGATCAACTCAAAATTAAAGACCTAAATGTAAGACCAGAAACCCTAAAACTCTTAGAGGAGAACATAGGGAAAACATTCAAGGACATAAATCAAAGCAAGATCTTCTATGACTCACCTACTAGAATAGTGGAACTAAAAACAAAAATTAACATGTGGGATCTAATGAAATTTAAAAGCTTTTGTACAGCAAAAGAAACTACAGAACAGGTGAACAGACAACCCACAGAATGGGAGAAATAATAGAAAATGAAATAGTAGATGAAGAATTAATCTCCAAAATCTACAAGCAACTCAGACAACTCAACATTGGAAAGATGAACAACCCAATCAAAAAATGGGAAAAAGATCTAAAGAGACACCTCTCCAAAGAGGACATACAGGAAAAAGATAGAGACAATTACAAAGCTGCTAGAGCTAATCAACGAATTCAGCAGTCACAGGATACAAAATCAATACACAGAAATCACTGGCATTCCTATACACAAACAACGAAAAATCAGAAAATGAAATCAAAGAGGCAATCCCCTTCACCACTGTAACCAAAAGAATAAAATATCTAGCAATAAACCTACCCAAAGAAACAAAAGAACTGTACACAGAAAATTTCAAGACACTCATGAAAGAAGTTAAAGAAAACTTAAAACAGATGGAGAGATATTCCGTGTTGCTGGATTGGAGAAATCAATATTTTGAAAATGAGCATGCTACCAAATATCATCTACAGATTCAATGTGATCCCTATCAAACTACCAATGACATTCTTCACAGAACTAGACCAAAAAATAGCACAGTTCTTATCGAAACACAAAAGAACCTGGATCAGCAAAGCAATCCTGAGAAATAAAAATGGAGCTGGAGGAATCAGTCTCCCTAAATTCAGACTATACTACAAAGCAATAGTCATCAAGACAATATGGTACTGGCACAAAAACAGAAATATAGACCAATGGAACAAGAGAGAGAGCCCAAAGATAAACCCACACACCTATGGGTACCTTATTTTTGACAAAGGAGGTGAAACTATAAAATGGGACAAAGACAGTCTCTCCAACAAATGGATGCTGGGAAAATTGGACAGCTACATGCAAAAAAATGAAGTTGGAACATTCCCTGACACCATACACAAAGATCAACTCAAAATGGATTAAAGACCTAAATGTAGAGGAGAACATAGGGAAAACATTCAAGGACATAAATCAAAGCAAGATCTTCTATGACTCACCTACTAGAATAGTGGAACTAAAAACAAAAATTAACATGTGGGATCTAATGAAATTTAAAAGCTTTTGTACAGCAAAAGAAACTACAGAACAGGTGAACAAACAACCCACAGAATGGGAGAAATAATAGAAAATGAAATAGCAGATAAAGAATTAATCTCCAAAATCTACAAGCAACTCAGACAACTCAACATTGGAAAGATGAACAACCCAATCAAAAAATGGGAAAAAGACCTGAACAGACACCTCTCCAAAGAGGACATACAGAAAAAAACATATGAAACAATGTTCCAGCTCACTTATTATTAGAGAAATGCAAATCAAAACTACAATGAGATATCACCTCACACCAATCAGAATGGCCATCATCAAGAAATCGACAGACAATAAATGCTGGAGAGGGTGTGGAGAAAAGGGAACACTCTTGCATTGCTGGTGGGAATGTAAATTGATATAGCCGCTATGGAAGACTGTATGGAGATTCCTTAAACAAATGAAAAGTAGAAGCACCATATGAGCCAGCAATCCCACTATTAGGCTTATACCCTGATGAAGAGGCACCTGTACCCCAATGTTCATTGCAGCTCTCTATACAATAGCTAGAACATGGAAACAACCTAGATGTCCATCGCTGAATGAATACATAAAGAAGCTCTGATACATACATACAATGGAATACTACTCAGATGTAAAAAGAAATGCAGAAGAATCAGCGCTAATGAGGTGGTTGGATCTAGAACCTATTATACAAAGTGAAGTAAGTCAAAAAGAGAAAGACAAATACAATAAACTAACACATATACATGGAATCTAGTAGGATGGTAATGATAACACACACAGTGAAGTGATGGAAAAATAGACATGGACAGTAGACATATGGACATTGTGGGGAATGAACAGTGGGTGATAGGCGTAAAGGAAGTAGCATAAAAACCTATACTACCATATGTGGAAAAACTACCTATTGTCATTGTGTTTTGGGAAAAGGAGATCCTGTAGGGGCACTGTGCGATGGCCCGGAGGGGTGGGATGGGGGGATATACATATGACTAATCTGGGATTATATATATCTGTAAACAATAAAACTCTGTAAAAGTAATGAGTAAAATAAAAATTTTAAAAAAGAGAACTGATTAATTTCAACATACCTTTATTTACTACTGTTTTCTTAATATTTTAAAATTACTGGTAATTATTTTAATAAGGTAAAACTTTAAATAATATTCATATATAATGATACCAGCAATTATATATACTACCATAGAATATTTTGTGTTCAATATACATGCACTTTCAATAAATTGTTTATGAACAAGGAAACTAAAATTCAGAACAGGTTAGCTCAATTTCAACACATCGCAAAGCATCAAGTGAGACTGGCAAGACTAAAAATTAAACACTTTGATATCTAGCTATCTAGTTAGCATTCTATTAAAAATTACATAAAAATCTAATGCACACTCTTAACATGTGGAAAATTAATACACAGTTATGTTAGAGATACTACAGTGATCTTTTCACTGGAATCTTAGAATTAATTTGCATGCTTTTAGAGTTCAAAGGTAATACTGATAATAATTATCTTTGCACTAATTTTGATTATGTTTACATTTTTTTAATGTAAATTGATATAGCCGCTATAGAAGACAGTATGGAGATTCCTTAAAAAATGAAAAGTAGAAGCACCATGTGAGCCAGCAATCCCACTATTAGGCTTATACCCTGATGAAGAGGCACCTGTACCCCAATGTTCATTGCAGCTCTCTATACAATAGCTAGAACATGGAAACAACCTAGATGTCCATCGCTGAATGAATACATAAAGAAGCTCTGATACATACATACAATGGAATACTACTCAGATGTATAAAGAAACGCAGAAGAATCAGCGCTAATGAGGTGGTTGGATCTAGAACCTATTATACAAAGTGAAGTAAGTCAAAAAGAGAAAGGCAAGTACAATATACTAACACATATACATGGAATCTAGTAGGATGGTAATGATAACACACACACAGTGAAGCAATGGAAAAATAGACATGGACAGTAGACATATGGACATTGTGGGGTGGGAATGAACAGTGGGTGGGAGGCGTAAAGGAAGTAGCATAAAAACCTTTACTATCATATGTGGAAAAAATACCTATTGTCATTGTGTTTTGGGAAAAGGAGATCCTGTAGGGGCACTGTGCGATGGCCCAGAGGGGTGGGATGGGGGGATATACATATGACTAATCTGGGATTATATATATCTGTAAACAATAAAACTCTGTAAAAGTAATGAGTAAAATAAAAATTTAAAAAAAGAGAACTGATTAATTTCAACATACCTTTATTTACTACTGTTTTCTTAATATTTTAAAATTACTGGTAATTATTTTAATAAGGTAAAACTTTAAATAATATTCATATATAATGATACCATCAATTATATATACTACCATAGAATATTTTGTGTTCAATATACATGTACTTTCAATAAATTGTTTATGAACAAGGAAACTAAAATTCAGAACAGATTAGATCAATTTCAACACATCGCAAAGCATCAAGTGAGACGGGCAAGACTAAAAATTAAACACTTTGATATCTAGCTATCTAGTTAGCATTCTATTAAAAATTACATAAAAATCTAATGCACACTCTTAACATGTGGAAAATTAATACACAGTTATGTTAGAGATACTACAGTGATCTTTTCACTGGAATCTTAGAATTAATTTGCATGCTTTTAGAGTTCAAAGGTAATACTGATAATAATTATCTTTGCACTAATTTTGATTATGTTTACATTTCCTTCAACATTTTTGTTTGATTTTAAGCCTGAGCAAAGGACTTTCCTGTTGAGTTTCCCTAAATTCAGAAACATTCTTTTTTTTTTTTTTTAAAGATTTATTTATTTATTTTTATTTTTGGGCAGGGGTCGGGTTGGGGAGGGAGGGGAGCGGCGGGCCACTTCTATTGGTTTTTCTTTTCTCTATTTTCATCCGTCTTTGTTCTTTGGCTCCTGTGGGCCTCCCATCATGGTGGCATCTGTCGTCGCAGAACGCTGACTCTGTGCGCATGCGCTCCAGAGCTCCGGCTTGGTAATTGGACACATCAGTCCAGCCACTCCACGGCACATGGGATCTTCCCAGGCCAGGGATCGAACCGGCGCCTCCTGCACTGCAAGGCAGTGTCCTTACCCACTGGACCACCAGGGGAAGCCCGGAAACATTCTTTTGATGCTTGATTAGTCTTGGACCTTCAGTAATCATCTGAAGGATGATGTGATATGTTCATGAAGCGAGATGTTCATCATAGTGAACATATCACTACAATGGATAACAACTCCATCAACTAATATCCCAGAGGAAACAACTGGTATTGTAGCTGACTTCAAGACTCAAAAAAAAAAAAAAAAATGTAGAGTGCCAGGGGCTGTAGGGGAGGCACTGGGAGAAAAGTAGAGTGCCAGGGGCTGTAGGGGAGGCAGTGGGAGAAAAGGATGCTTTGTGGATAAGTGGAAAGGTCATCTTATTTATTGTAGTAATGTAGGACAGGACTGGCTTTTTTGCCTTTATTAAAGTACCTTATTTAAAATGCATTATATGGTATGTTCCACAGGTCCAGAGCACAGATTATTTATTACAAGTATCTCTCAAGCAAACTATTTTTTTTTTCCAAATTTTCAACTCTGCCAGTATTTTGGCATTTCCCAATTGTACAGACTCAAGATTTTGCATAGCTATCTGACTCCTTCATTGACATTATAATATGCACACACATTTCTGGAGATCCTTTATTTTGAGTGTTTTAGGACTTCACTGAATTTCTACATACTCACTGTCATTCCTTCCGTCCATGACCTCATCACTCTGTGCCCAGATTACTGCAGTTGTTCCCAGCTAGTGTTTTCTGTCTGTTCAGATTACTTATTCCAACAGACAACTCTCCTAAGAGTTCCAACGACTTTCCCAAAACTTTTCAGGTTAGCTACGAACTCATATAACTGCCCTCTGAGATAATCAATAAGGAGATGCCATTTTACCTACACACAACCAAATACATTAATTTTATGTTACCCAAACATATACCGTTTCAGACAGGACATTTTACCTACAATGATTATAACTCCCTGGGTATTCTTTCATATATGACTTTAGAACATATCTATCTATCCATCACTCCACCCATCTTATCTGTCTATCCACACATCTGTCCATCGAATCAGCCAACCAGCCAGCCAGCCAAAAGGCCAAACAGCTTAAATTTAAGGAAGAGGCTACTAGCACTCTGCTTGATATGAGAAATACAGAAAAATATTTTTGTTTTGTTTTTTCTGTCTTCATGGTGATTCTAGTCAAGTTTCAAGGCATAAATTACCTTTTTTTGCATGACAGTGTACATTACAGATATGAATTTTGTTAAAGGAGAATTTGAAGGGATTTAACTCAGCTTGCATAAATCAGGAAAAGAAGGACATAACAGCTAAGCTAAATTTTAGAAATCTCTCCTCTTATCTATAAGATTCTGCCATTAAAAAAAAAAAAATTCTGAGTCCACTCCTTCTTTACAAGAAAACTCAAGTATAACGTCCTACATAAAGCTGTCCTCCACAAAGAGATCTACTCTCCCTATTAGCTGTCAAGTGTATTTTCAACATAACAATTGTCTCTGTCATGTTGTTCTCTAATATATCCATTTTGTAAGTAAGTCTGCAGAACTATAATCTCTCCCCAGGAAATCACTAACTTCTTCATGGTGGGCTATGGCTCTTCTTTTTTCCTCCCAATGTCTGTTGTAATGATGAATTATTTTTAACTATGTTAGCATAAACACTTTTGGAGTTAATTAAATCAGCCTCTTTCCAGTCATCCTCCAGTCACTGGGGACATACAGAGTGACATTTGTGGAAATGTCATTTTGGAGCCTTCCAGAAGCCATGCTCCTGCAGTGGTACAAGGGCCAAGCTGGGTTAGATCAGATTCCTTGCATGTGTCTCATCAAAACTAAGCTTATAATAAAAATAAACACAATAAATCCTCCCTCTGCAACTCATTTGGTTGTCAGTAATCAATTCAAAAATACTCAGGACATTATTTTAATTAGAGGAAAATATTATATTTGTGTTTGGAATAATAGGTACAACTTTCTAGAGTATAGTCATAACATTTTTACATGTAAATGTAGAGCTTTGAAAATAAGGACTTTCCAAAATGCCCCCTGCTCTTTTTTTGTCTTTTCTGATAATGATATCATCATAATCTTAATCCATACCAAAATATATCCACTGGGGAAAATATGTCTCTAAATGAAGACTTGCTTCTTTGTAATTTCTCCCCCCACAAATAATATACAGTTTGAAGGTTAGTTTCTAAAAAAATATTCTTAAAACTACACCAAATTTAATAGAGTATGCTAGAATAAAGGAGAATTTTAAAATTACCCTATAAGAAATAACATTCCTAGATATATGGAACTGACAAAAAATGCAACATAGTGAAAAGGGTTCTAGAAATTACGTTTCTCCACATATCCAAAACATAAATAAAATTTGAACTCCCTCATGATGTATGATGGGCAAAAGAAAGCTGTGCTGAGGAAGGAACCATTCTCTCCTCCTAGTCAGTGGAAAGTGTACTTGAGAAGTTCTGCTCTGTATTTCTCAGATATGCATACTAAAGCTATTGAGGACTTAAAGAGAAGAGGACCCCAACTATCTGTTATGCTGCAGGAGAAGTAATTTTAAAAAGGTCAGAGCATTACTGGTAAGGATTTTTCTATTGATAGAAAACTTAATCTTTGTGTATCATTTTTGGCTAGATGTAGGAAAAGAACATAAAATAACTTAGTCCTAAGGCCTTATTAGTCAATTCAATTGAATGCATAGTTGTAAAAATGATCAAATTTCCATCTTAATATGCAGCCATACTTTGAGGAAGGTGGAGAAACATTTCTATAATTAGGAAAATGTTTTAGGGCAGCAATTATTTATGTTTTCTTTGAAATTTTTTATATCTTTTAGACATGTTGATCAATTTTCACAATTTATGCAGGCATGTAAAAAATGAAGGTAAGAAAACCTGTACTGTCATATGTGAAAAAAATATCTATTGTTATTATGCTATGAGAAAAGGGGATCCTGTAGGGGCGCTGTGCAACGGCCTGGAGGGGTGAGATGGGGGAGCCATACGTATGACTAATCTGGGTTCATACATATCTGTAAACAACAACACTCTATAAAAGCAAAAAGCAAAATAAAATTTTTTAAAAAATGAAGGTAAGATCATCACCTCGCTAATTATAAGTTCAATAATTCAATTATAAAATAAACTGTATACTTTTTCTGTTAATATTTATTTATTTCCTTTTTAAGCTTTATCATTCTTATTTTCATACTGATCAAATTTGACCACATATTCCTTGCATTTGCACTCACATTTTCATACTTAAAAAAATCTAAAGAGTTATATAGAATATAATTGTCATTTGCAGAAACTATGTATTCATTTTTATAATTCATAGCAGGATTCTCATAGTAGTTTTTAATCATTTTCATTTGGAGGGTACAGACATAAAGCTGTATTGGAAATATTGTTTTCTGTTCTGAGTAATACACCAGATTCCCAAGGCAAACTGTTATGCTTCAGTTAGGCCCAAGATAAGGCATTTATTAGACCTCCATGTGATCCAAAACATAAATAAAATTTGAACTCCCTCTGATGTATGATGGGCAAAAGAAAGCTGTGCTGAGGAAGGAACCATTCTCTCCTCCTAGTCAGTGGAAAGTGTACTTGAGAAGTTCTGCTCTGTATTTCTCAGATATGCATACTAAAGCTATTGAGGACTTAAAGAGAAGAGGACCCCAACTATCTGTTATGCTGCAGGAGAAGTAATTTTAAAAAGGTCAGAGCATTACTGGTAAGGATTTTTCTATTGATGGAAAACTTAATCTTTGTGTATCATTTTTGGCTAGATGTAGGAAAAGAACATAAAATAACTTAGTCCTAAGGCCTTATTAGTCAATTCAATTGAATGCATAGTTGTAAAAATGATCAAATTTCCATCTTAATATGCAGGCATCCTTTGAGGAAGGTGGAGAAACATTTCTATAATTAGGAAAATGTTTTAGGGCAGCAATTATTTATGTTTTCTTTGAAATTTTTTATATCTTTTAGACATGTTGACCAATTTTCACAATTTATGCAGGCATGTAAAAAATGAAGGTAAGAAAACCTGTACTGTCATATGTGAAAAAAATATCTATTGTTACTATGCTATGAGAAAAGGGGATCCTGTAGGGGCGCTGTGCAACGGCCTGGAGGGGTGAGATGGGGAGCCATACGATGACTAATCTGGGTTCATACATATCTGTAAACAACAACACTCTATAAAAGCAAAAAGCAAAATAAAATTTTTTTAAAAATGAAGGTAAGATCATCACCTCGCTAATTATAAGTTCAATAATTCAATTATAAAATAAACTGTATACTTTTTCTGTTAATATTTATTTATTTCCTTTTTAAGCTTTATCATTCTTATTTTCATACTGATCAAATTTGACCACATATTCCTTGCATTTGCACTCACATTTTCATACTTAAAAATCTAAAGAGTTATATAGAATATAATTGTCATTTGCAGAAACTATGTATTCATTTTTATAATTCATAGCAGGATTCTCATAGTAGTTTTTAATCATTTTCATTTGGAGGGTACAGACATAAAGCTGTATTGGAAATATTGTTTTCTGTTCTGAGTAATACACCAGATTCCCAAGGCAAACTGTTATGCTTCAGTTAGGCCCAAGATAAGGCATTTATTAGACCTCCATTACATGCCTCAAGAATGAGAGTATGAAAAAATAAATGAATCAATTCTGGTTAATTCCAACTGGATAAGTCTCCCAGATTGGACTTCTTACATCTTAAATTGTTCAGTGTGTCTGTTCATATTTACCAATCTATGTTTTTAGAACAAAACTGTAAATTACACTTAATTTCTCATATTGTTTCACTATAAAGCCTGAGTATCACAAAGTTGAAATGTAATATTTTACACTTTGTACTGTTATTATTCAGTCTAAGTGAAAAATTCTAATCAATGTAAAGTGTAACAGTACATTTACATATGCTAGAGAAAGAAAAAGGGGCTTCCCTGGTGGTCCAGTGGGTAAGGAGTCCACCTTGCAGTATAAGAGGCATCAGTTCAATCCCTGGCCCAGGAAGATTCCACGTGCCACAGAGTGGCTAGACCAGTATGTCCAATTACAAGGCAGTGCTCTGGAGTGCACACACCCAGAGACAGTGCTCTGCAACAAGAGAAGCCACTGCAGTGGGAGGCCCAAACATGCCAAAGAATAACAAAGATGAATGAAAAATAAATGATGACTAAGAGGCAAAAATAAAAAAGGAAAAGTGAGAATATTTCCAAAATTTTGTATTCTAATATAAGAGACTCAGCCTGGTGCCCACATGGAAATATCAGAGAGGTCTTCCCAGACTATTAAAATGAATGATCAATGTTTCATGGATATATACATTCAAGTTTCTGTGTTGAGAGTACATATGATTTTTCAATAGTCTTTTGAAATCTCTTAACAAAGAGAACTTAGGACTTCTATTAGACAATATAATTGAAAGTTTCTAAATGAACATATACCAAAAGATATGAGCAATCTGAAACATTAAAAACAAAATTCCTTTATCTGATGATTGAAGATCAAAAAAGGAAAATTTTAAAAAATATACGTATTTGGAAAATTCAAGTCAAAAATTTTAAAAACCCACATTTGGTCAGTGAAGAACTGAATAAACTTAGAGTGAATATCGTCTCTACTGAGCTTCATCTTGTTTCAATTTTATTGAATTATAACTCAGCTCTGAGGTTTATTTGTGCTATGATGAGCTGACAGCATCCTGACTCTCAAACTTTCTCAACTTGCTTAATTGTTAGTAATTTATCATAAATTGTTTAGTTGGATTTTTTCCTTTTTGTATTTTTACAATTGTTACAAGCTATTTGAGTCTTATGTGCTTTCGATAATAGTAATATTGGAAATAGTCTTTAATTCTTGTTATAGAATATTTTTACTTATGTACTTAGATGTAAAATGTGATGTTTTGATTTATGAATATTTTAAAATAATTTCCACAATTGCATTAATTCACATATCTTTCAGATACCTTAATTACCTTTTGTATGAGTGGTAAGAATACTTCAGAATTTTTATTCTTTTTTATGAAAATTTTCAAAGTTTTATAAAACATTATTATTAACTATTTGTCACCAAGCTGTACTTAGTGGGTAAGGAGTCCACCTTGCAGTATAAGAGGCATCAGTTCAATCCCTGGCCCAGGAAGATTCCACGTGCCACAGAGTGGCTAGACCAGTATGTCCAATTACAAGGCAGTGCTCTGGAGTGCACACACCCAGAGACAGTGCTCTGCAACAAGAGAAGCCACTGCAGTGGGAGGCCCAAACATGCCAAAGAATAACAAAGATGAATGAAAAATAAATGATGACTAAGAGGCAAAAATAAAAAAGGAAAAGTGAGAATATTTCCAAAATTTTGTATTCTAATATAAGAGACTCAGCCTGGTGCCCACATGGAAATATCAGAGAGGTCTTCCCAGACTATTAAAATGAATGATCAATGTTTCATGGATATATACATTCAAGTTTCTGTGTTGAGAGTACATATGATTTTTCAATAGTCTTTTGAAATCTCTTAACAAAGAGAACTTAGGACTTCTATTAGAAAATATAATTGAAAGTTTCTAAATGAACATATACCAAAAGATATGAGCAATCTGAAACATTAAAAACAAAATTCCTTTATCTGATGATTGAAGATCAAAAAAGGAAAATTTTAAAAAATATACGTATTTGGAAAATTCAAGTCAAAAATTTTAAAAACCCACATTTGGTCAGTGAAGAACTGAATAAACTTAGAGTGAATATCGTCTCTACTGAGCTTCATCTTGTTTCAATTTTATTGAATTATAACTCAGCTCTGAGGTTTATTTGTGCTATGATGAGCTGACAGCATCCTGACTCTCAAACTTTCTCAACTTGCTTAATTGTTAGTAATTTATCATAAATTGTTTAGTTGGATTTTTTCCTTTTTGTATTTTTACAATTGTTACAAGCTATTTGAGTCTTATGTGCTTTCGATAATAGTAATATTGGAAATAGTCTTTAATTCTTGTTATAGAATATTTTTACTTATGTACTTAGATGTAAAATGTGATGTTTTGATTTATGAATATTTTAAAATAATTTCCACAATTGCATTAATTCACATATCTTTCAGATACCTTAATTACCTTTTGTATGAGTGGTAAGAATACTTCAGATCTATTCTTTTATGAAATTTTCAAGTATATAAAACATTATTATTAACTATAGTCACCAAGCTGTACATTAAATCTCTAAACTTATTTGTCTTATAACTGAAAGTGGACTCCATCCTTTGATCATATCTCAGTTTTATCCTTTTTGGAGCATTTAGTAACCACCATTCTACTCTTTGTTACTAGGAATATGAACCTTTTTTTCTTTTTTTTTGAGATTTCAGCTATAAATGGGATCATATGATATTGCTCTTTTTGTGTTTGCTTTGTTTCACTTAGCTCAATGGACTCCAGGTTCAACTAGGTTGTTGTAAATGCAGAATTCTTTTCTTTTTGAAGGCTAAATAACATGTCTTTGTATCTATATATCTATATATCTATATATATAGTATATATAAGTATGTGTATATATGTGTATATATATATGTGTGTGTGTGTGTATATATATATATATATATATATGTATATCTCACATTTTATTCACTGGCAGCCGTTTAAGTAGTTTCCATATCTTTGCCACTATGAATAATCCTACAATGAGTACAGATATCTTTTCAAGATAGTGGATATAAACCTAGAAGTGGGATTACTGGGTTGTACACAGCTCTAAATTATTAGAATTTAGCATATAGCAGTTTTTAATTTTTTGAGAATATCCTATCCTATTTTCACTAGTAGCTGTACTAATTTACAGTACCACCAACACAAGTGTCCCCCTTCTTCCACTTCCTTCAAAAAATCACCGTTTGATTTTTGACAAATGCCCTTCTAACTGGTGTGAGATGATATCTCACTAATTTTGATTTACATTTCCCAGATGACTAGTAATATTCAGAACATTTTTATACAACTGATGGCCACTTGTATGACTTCTTTGGAAAAAATGTCTATTTAAGGCCTTTGCCTGTTTTTTTTTAATCCTGTGAGGCTGTCGAGTTTTATGAGTTCCTTGTTTTAAAGATTAACTCCTTATCAGACAAATGGTTTAAACATATTTTATATTATTCCATGTGCTGTCTTTCCATTTAGCTGACTTAGATGTAAAATGTGATGTTTTGATTTATGAATATTTTAAAATAATTTCCACAATTGCATTAATTCACATATCTTTCAGATACCTTAATTACCTTTTGTATGAGTGGTAAGAATACTTCAGATCTATTCTTTTATGAAATTTTCAAGTATATAAAACATTATTATTAACTATAGTCACCAAGCTGTACATTAAATCTCTAAACTTATTTGTCTTATAACTGAAAGTGGACTCCATCCTTTGATCATATCTCAGTTTTATCCTTTTTGGAGCATTTAGTAACCACCATTCTACTCTTTGTTACTAGGAATATGAACCTTTTTTTCTTTTTTTTTGAGATTTCAGCTATAAATGGGATCATATGATATTGCTCTTTTTGTGTTTGCTTTGTTTCACTTAGCTCAATGGACTCCAGGTTCAACTAGGTTGTTGTAAATGCAGAATTCTTTTCTTTTTGAAGGCTAAATAACATGTCTTTGTATCTATATATCTATATATCTATATATATAGTATATATAAGTATGTGTATATATGTGTATATATATATGTGTGTGTGTGTGTATATATATATATATATATATGTATATCTCACATTTTATTCACTGGCAGCCGTTTAAGTAGTTTCCATATCTTTGCCACTATGAATAATCCTACAATGAGTACAGATATCTTTTCAAGATAGTGGATATAAACCTAGAAGTGGGATTACTGGGTTGTACACAGCTCTAAATTATTAGAATTTAGCATATAGCAGTTTTTAATTTTTTGAGAATATCCTATCCTATTTTCACTAGTAGCTGTACTAATTTACAGTACCACCAACACAAGTGTCCCCCTTCTTCCACTTCCTTCAAAAAATCACCGTTTGATTTTTGACAAATGCCCTTCTAACTGGTGTGAGATGATATCTCACTAATTTTGATTTACATTTCCCAGATGACTAGTAATATTCAGAACATTTTTATACAACTGATGGCCACTTGTATGACTTCTTTGGAAAAAATGTCTATTTAAGGCCTTTGCCTGTTTTTTTTTAATCCTGTGAGGCTGTCGAGTTTTATGAGTTCCTTGTTTTAAAGATTAACTCCTTATCAGACAAATGGTTTAAACATATTTTATATTATTCCATGTGCTGTCTTTCCATTTAGCTGATCACCTTTTTCATAGTCAGGAAGCATTTTACCTTGATGTAGTTCCACTTATTTACCTTTGCTTTTGTTGTCTGTTTTTCATGTCAATTTATGTTAAAAAATCATTGCCTAGATCAATTTCAAGGTATTTCCTTGTGTTTCATTCAGGATTTTTATGGTTTCAGGTCTTATACTTAAGTCTTTTATCTATTTTGAGTGGTTTTGTATAATGGTATAAGAGTCCACTTAAATTTTTTTATGGCCATGCCACATGGCATATGGAATTTGACTTCCCTGACCAGGGATAGAACACTCACTTCCTGCAGTGTAAGCATGGAATTTTAATCCCTGGACCACCAAACAAACCCCATTTTCATTTTTTTTTGCATGTACATGTGCAGTTTTCCCAACACTATTTATTGAAACTTGGAAATTTGTTAAGTACAGAGGAAAACTGTAAACAATAATGTAACTAACACATGTGCACTACCATCAGCTTTAACAAATCCTACCATTTTGCAGTATTTTAATAGAATATTACTTAAAGGAATCAAACATAATAACTCTACCTCTTCCTAATCCAATTCCTTCCTACATTTCCCAGCAGTAATCTCTATCCTGAATTTAATAACTATTATACCTCTTCATGCATTGCATGTTTCTTACATACTTATAAGCAAAAGCAGTAATTTAGCATCTTTATATGAATGTTATACTCTATATGAATGTTTCTTGAGTTTTACTTTTGCAATGAAGTTATTATTTTGAGATCTATCCTTGTTAATATATAACGCTTCAGTATGTTCATTTTTTAACATAATATAGAATTACATAATGCATAGACAAGCTGTTGACAAGCCAAATATCCAGCATTGCTTTTAAACAAAAGCTAAGATGGCATTTCCAATTATAAAATAAAAAATGTATTTGCACCTACATACAATTAAGGAAAGCTTCAAACACAAAATGGTATTTACACAAAAAAATAATCTTCCTGAATTACTTTATTTTTTATAGGATATCATGTTCATGCCAATGTTCCCCAAACATTGCTATACATTGAAATCGCTAGGAACTTTTAAAATCTCAGTGCCTAGCCCTTAGGACAATTCCCCCTTTTTCTATTTGATCACCTTTTTCATAGTCAGGAAGCTTTTATGATGTAGTCCATTTTACCTTTGCTTTTGTTGTCTGTTTCATGTCAATTTATGTTAAAAAATCATTGCCTAGATCAATTTCAAGGTATTTCCTTGTGTTTCATTCAGGATTTTTATGGTTTCAGGTCTTATACTTAAGTCTTTTATCTATTTTGAGTGGTTTTGTATAATGGTATAAGAGTCCACTTAAATTTTTTTATGGCCATGCCACATGGCATATGGAATTTGACTTCCCTGACCAGGGATAGAACACTCACTTCCTGCAGTGTAAGCATGGAATTTTAATCCCTGGACCACCAAACAAACCCCATTTTCATTTTTTTTTGCATGTACATGTGCAGTTTTCCCAACACTATTTATTGAAACTTGGAAATTTGTTAAGTACAGAGGAAAACTGTAAACAATAATGTAACTAACACATGTGCACTACCATCAGCTTTAACAAATCCTACCATTTTGCAGTATTTTAATAGAATATTACTTAAAGGAATCAAACATAATAACTCTACCTCTTCCTAATCCAATTCCTTCCTACATTTCCCAGCAGTAATCTCTATCCTGAATTTAATAACTATTATACCTCTTCATGCATTGCATGTTTCTTACATACTTATAAGCAAAAGCAGTAATTTAGCATCTTTATATGAATGTTATACTCTATATGAATGTTTCTTGAGTTTTACTTTTGCAATGAAGTTATTATTTTGAGATCTATCCTTGTTAATATATAACGCTTCAGTATGTTCATTTTTTAACATAATATAGAATTACATAATGCATAGACAAGCTGTTGACAAGCCAAATATCCAGCATTGCATATAAACGAAAGCTAAGATGGCTTTTCCCAATTATAAAATAAAAAATGTATTTGCACCTACATACAATTAAGGAAAGCTTCAAACACAAAATGGTATTTACACAAAAAAATAATCTTCCTGAATTACTTTATTTTTTATAGGATATCATGTTCATGCCAATGTTCCCCAAACATTGCTATACATTGAAATCGCCTAGGGAACTTTTTAAAAATCTCAGTGCCTAGCTTAGACATCCCATAATAATTAAATCAGAATGTCTGGAAGTGAGAGCCAGGCATTAATATTTTTAAAAGATCCCCTGGTAATTGCGAAGTACAGAAATGTTGGCAGCCACTGAGCTATGCTGAGCCATTTTTTATATAAAGTATTGAGATTTCAATACTTCCCTTGTAGCCCCAAGCACACTAACTCCTACCACCTTTCTTGACTCTAGGAAGCTTTCCCTGAGAAAGTTTTGATTTTTTTTTTTTGGCTCACTTTTTTAACATGTTACTTCTGAAACTATCTGCTCCCCATTTTGAGTGAGGTATATTAAATTCTTTAACTCATCTCACGCCACCAATCTGTCTTTTCATTGTTTTTAAGCTCCACTTATATTTATTTATATTGATGTCAATTATACATTTCAAGGTCCTAAGGAATTAGAAACAGGTCAGTAAATTAGCTCTGTACAGTACTGAACAAATTTCTACACACAGAGAGGCAAATCATGCTTTTTATGAATGTCATCTTACATGAAATAAAAAGTATAACTCTCTAAAGTCTGGTACCAAGTCTCTAAAATTATATATATCAAGCTGTTATATTCTGTAGTTAGTTTTTATTCAACCTTACATAGTATAAATTATTTTCTGCTTATTTTAGATCACAGTTTTTCTTCATGCTTACTTAAATATAATCACATACAAATTAAATAGAAACTAAAAGGTATTTAGATTTAGAACCAACAACCAATGTTCAATGTAAAATTGTTTTAACAGAATCATCTCCAATACAGAGAAATCCATGTACTGAATTAAACTTCTTAGGAAGACACAATACCTCCAGCTGAAGCGAAAGTGCAAAGACAACACATCTTTTTTCTGCTACTAAATTTGCCGATTACTGCCTCTCCTTTCTCTTTCTCAATCTCTCTCTGACTTTTACCATCACTTTCAAAGGTACCATAAATAGCTGAACTTAATTTAATTGGATGTCTAGTGGAATGTAATCAAGTTACATACATCATCCGGACGATAGAAAAAGCACCTTGGTTGATCCAAAATCTTATTTGAGAGGCAGTTTGTGTTTCTATCAAGAAGACAAACGGTGACTTTCAAAAAGCACAAGTTTGCTTTGCACAAGGTGTGCAGATTGTCATGTTCCCCAATTTTTCTCATGAGAAAATATACTGTAATAAAGTTTACCAAGTCATTTAGTTTAAAAACTAAGTAACGATTTCAAATTATATCAACAGTTCATTTTTTTTCTCCCCTAAGATGACATTCTGCAGGAGGTAGTAATGTAGAAAAATCTAAAGCTAGTGACAGACAGACATGAAAGGAAATCAAAGCAGCATGCTTTTTGGAAGACAGGGATATTTAACTTCAAAAGGAGCAAAATATGCTGCTGCTGGCTCTTGAACATAATAACTTGTATTTCAATGTTGTTTGTCTGCAGGTTAAACTGGAGGAAAACTACTTTCAGGGGACTGATGTCTCAGGTGGAAGATATTAAGCCTGCGGTAAGTTCTTGCCTGTGGAGAGGTTGACCCAGAGGAAAAACAGGCAAGCAGCTGAGTCACGGGCATGTATATTCATGGGGTTCTGCTTCAGGGTTGTTTACAGTGCCGCAGGGTCCTGCTCCAGACCATGGCTGTCACCTTGTGCAACAGTGCAGAGGAATGGAGAGCTTTTACATGGGGTATCATCTATGGTGGGATAACTCTCTAAAGCGTACCAAGTCTCTAAAATTATATATATCAAGCTGTTATATTCTGTAGTTAGTTTTATTCAACCTTACATAGTATAAATTATTTTCTGCTTATTTTAGATCACAGTTTTTCTTCATGCTTACTTAAATATAATCACATACAAATTAAATAGAAACTAAAAGGTATTTAGATTTAGAACCAACAACCAATGTTCAATGTAAAATTGTTTTAACAGAATCATCTCCAATACAGAGAAATCCATGTACTGAATTAAACTTCTTAGGAAGACACAATACCTCCAGCTGAAGCGAAAGTGCAAAGACAACACATCTTTTTTCTGCTACTAAATTTGCCGATTACTGCCTCTCCTTTCTCTTTCTCAATCTCTCTCTGACTTTTACCATCACTTTCAAAGGTACCATAAATAGCTGAACTTAATTTAATTGGATGTCTAGTGGAATGTAATCAAGTTACATACATCATCCGGACGATAGAAAAAGCACCTTGGTTGATCCAAAATCTTATTTGAGAGGCAGTTTGTGTTTCTATCAAGAAGACAAACGGTGACTTTCAAAAAGCACAAGTTTGCTTTGCACAAGGTGTGCAGATTGTCATGTTCCCCAATTTTTCTCATGAGAAAATATACTGTAATAAAGTTTACCAAGTCATTTAGTTTAAAAACTAAGTAACGATTTCAAATTATATCAACAGTTCATTTTTTTTCTCCCCTAAGATGACATTCTGCAGGAGGTAGTAATGTAGAAAAATCTAAAGCTAGTGACAGACAGACATGAAAGGAAATCAAAGCAGCATGCTTTTTGGAAGACAGGGATATTTAACTTCAAAAGGAGCAAAATATGCTGCTGCTGGCTCTTGAACATAATAACTTGTATTTCAATGTTGTTTGTTCGCAGGTTAAACTGGAGGAAAACTACTTTCAGGGGACTGATGTCTCAGGTGGAAGATATTAAGCCTGCGGTAAGTTCTTGCCTGTGGAGAGGTTGACCCAGAGGAAAAACAGGCAAGCAGCTGAGTCACGGGCATGTATATTCATGGGGTTCTGCTTCAGGGTTGTTTACAGTGCCGCAGGGTCCTGCTCCAGACCATGGCTGTCACCTTGTGCAACAGTGCAGAGGAATGGAGAGCTGACAGAATTTGTGACATGGGGTATCATCTATGGTGGGATAATAAAAAGATGTTCAGTTTTGCCAAGTAGAAATTATTAATCACAATGATATAAGGTTTCACTTTTAAATTATAAAAAAGTTTTGTGGAGTTTAATAACTTTTATGTTTGTGCTAATACATTGAATGTGTGTTCATTGGTGTCAATTTCCTAAGAGTTTAAAAACATAAAACCATGAAATAGATGACAACTACAAAAAATCAATATTGGAAAAATAGTCTGTTCCTTAGAAGAGTAGAAAGGCAGTTAGAAGATTGCTACTGCCATGTCCAACTTCTTTGGTTCTCATTTCCCTCCCATTTCTAATGAACTCTACAAGACAAAATGTATCATCATGCTTAAAGCTACACAGTAATGTTTAATACTATAACATCTAATAAATATCTGCATATCACATTGAATTCTAGATTAAAAGTTAGCACTGGCCTTGCTATGGAATCCCTTTTTTTTTTTTTTAGAATCCTTTAACATCTATACAGATTGTGTAAATAATGCACAGCCCATGAAAATACAAGGAGAAGGTGTGCAATTGTACTCTCATGCATAATATCACTGTCTGAACCCCACCTCCAGTTTATAGCTCCAACTTGTTTATTTAAAAAGCATCTGTATTCCTGACCAAAGATGTGGACAGAAACCATAAGAACAGTAACATAAAACTTGTACTGTTTCATTTGTCAGATCAATAGTACCATTTTAGTACCTTCATCCTATACTGTTTAATTTTTACAGACTTTGTGACAAGTATTGACTTCCATCGGGAGACATAAAATATAAATAATGCTTATAATTGTTTAAAATATACAATTGAAATTAGCATGATAGAAAATCAATGGCATCAAAGACTTGTAATTCTGACATATACTGAATTAGAGACTTAAATAATAGGCAAGAGAGGCAAGAAAAAGACAGAGAAAAACAATTTTCTAATTTATGAATACAAGACAAATATCTAAATGTAGGACTGCTACCTTTTCTAATTTGAAGAGTTTTAGCAGCCTGAAGCTACGTTAACCAGAAACAGGAAACCAGGGGGAATGACTACTCCTGTCCAACATGACTTACTTAACAAGAAGTTTCTACATGGTGACAGTGGGGTGTCAGTAATTGTGGAGAGAAATGGTGGTTGCTTAGGAAACTCTGCCAAGTGAGGGGAAATTCAAATTTCAAAAGTAGGAACATAACTAACAGATAACAGAAAATTATAAAAAGCCTGGGACGTTTCTCAAGGGAACTGCAAAGCATTGAATGGATGTTATACCGAGAGTACTGTGAGATGGTTAAATTTAAACCATCTTTCTGTATTCAAGGAACTGAGACAAAGAGACCAGGGGTTTTAAGTGACTTTTTCAAGGTCACATAGATGAGTCAGTGGGAGAGACAGCTATAGCTGCTGACTGACAGAGACAACAGAAGTTGTAGACTTCCCTTGCCCAACACCTGTAGAAATGCTGAACTCCTCCAGGATGTGAGCGTTCACTGGTGACACCAGCCTCATCATTTCAGAATCTCAGCGGAGGTGACAAGACAGGAAGCCATACCTCCTCTGGCCGTTTCTTCATTTTATAAAATAATACTGATTAGAGTATGGAATTAAAGCCACAAGAAAAGTTGGTCACGGAGTTTTTCATATTTGTTCAGACAAATTATTGTATGCTAAATTAAGGAAGGTTAATTCCAGTCAAGAATCTACACTGTCCATATCTGCCATCCACCCATCACTAATAAAATCTGCAAGAGACTGTTCTCAAAATGCTAAAATAAATTAATCGGGTGTTAGTTCCTGAGATATCACTACCACATTAAACCTTCTTAAAAGATTATGCCTGACTCATATACTGCTTTGATTATTCATTCATGTGGAATTTAAAACTATAAATCACATTTGTTACATTTTAGAAAATTCCCTTTGCATAGTTTCAGTTATAGCAAAACTAAATAAATCATCTTTAGCCCAAAATACTTTTTAATCTTCAGTTCCTCTGGGATACTGTACATTTCTATTCTTCTCAGACTTCACTGAATAAAAATTAGTGTTTTATGTTGAGTGCAGTAAAATGCTTAGAAGCAATGTTGACGTTAAGAAATGGATCATTGAAATAATGGTTTTAGTTTAAAGAACTTACACATTTGAAATGCATACACCTTCCAATGCATTAAAAAAATGATTGTCCATATAATTGGCTGTTCAAAAAATAATATTATGCTAAATATAGATTGTAATTTTGTTTGACCTGCAGGAGACACCATGATATTACAGCAATATGCGCAACATATGAGAACTACAACTTAAAATTTTGTTGTTTTATATGTATGTATGGTCCTGTCATTTTTCAGAAATGTTGTATACAGTGCCTTGAGGATTAATAAATAGTTGCTTGACGTACAACATCAGTCACATTAAGCAACATGTGATTTACAGGTAAATTCTGAAGAAAAATATAACAACAGCAAATGCTGACTCTTTAGTTATTAAATAATGACTAAGTTGGACTATAGAGTTAGACAACATACAAACGAATAAAGGTTAATAACAAAATTCACATGCAATCAGAGCCCTTACCGTAAGTGTCCTAATCCTTATGCAGGGATCCCATGCAGCATCTGTATTTTTTTAGGACCTGATGCAATTGGTGCTCTGGAGCAAGCTTAAAGTTGATTGTTATATATTATGGGTTTGGCAAGCCATCATTATCATGAAATCAGCTATGATGTGAGAATCCATACCACGGAAACGCAAATGACATAAATCATGCCTCTCTCCAGCCTCTTAAGTAATACAGTACTGCAATTATCCACCCATCACTAATAAAATCTGCAAGAGACTGTTCTCAAAATGCTAAAATAAATTAATCGGGTGTTAGTTCCTGAGATATCACTACCACATTAAACCTTCTTAAAAGATTATGCCTGACTCATATACTGCTTTGATTATTCATTCATGTGGAATTTAAAACTATAAATCACATTTGTTACATTTTAGAAAATTCCCTTTGCATAGTTTCAGTTATAGCAAAACTAAATAAATCATCTTTAGCCCAAAATACTTTTTAATCTTCAGTTCCTCTGGGATACTGTACATTTCTATTCTTCTCAGACTTCACTGAATAAAAATTAGTGTTTTATGTTGAGTGCAGTAAAATGCTTAGAAGCAATGTTGACGTTAAGAAATGGATCATTGAAATAATGGTTTTAGTTTAAAGAACTTACACATTTGAAATGCATACACCTTCCAATGCATTAAAAAAATGATTGTCCATATAATTGGCTGTTCAAAAAATAATATTATGCTAAATATAGATTGTAATTTTGTTTGACCTGCAGGAGACACCATGATATTACAGCAATATGCGCTACATATGAGAACTACAACTTAAAATTTTGTTGTTTTATATGTATGTATGGTCCTGTCATTTTTCAGAAATGTTGTATACAGTGCCTTGAGGATTAATAAATAGTTGCTTGACGTACAACATCAGTCACATTAAGCAACATGTGATTTACAGGTAAATTCTGAAGAAAAATATAACAACAGCAAATGCTGACTCTTTAGTTATTAAATAATGACTAAGTTGGACTATAGAGTTAGACAACATACAAACGAATAAAGGTTAATAACAAAATTCACATGCAATCAGAGCCCTTACCGTAAGTGTCCTAATCCTTATGCAGGGATCCCATGCAGCATCTGTATTTTTTTAGGACCTGATGCAATTGGTGCTCTGGAGCAAGCTTAAAGTTGATTGTTATATATTATGGGTTTGGCAAGCCATCATTATCATGAAATCAGCTATGATGTGAGAATCCATACCACGGAAACGCAAATGACATAAATCATGCCTCTCTCCAGCCTCTTAAGTAATACAGTACTGCAATTATCCAGAAAAATCCATGCAGAGTGTTACAGGGGCAAAAAGTAATAACTAAATTCCAACTCCAATTCTTAACATATTTATTTATTTGAAGAAATTGAATTGGAGAAACGAAGTTTAAAAACTGAAACAGAAGAGTCAAAGCTAATTTTGATAGTTTAAATTTTAAAGTTTTGGAGAATGAAAGTGCCATTATCAATATACAGAATCAAGGGAGGGCGTTCATTTGGAAAGTTTGGTTGCAGCAAGCATGAATGATTTGCTTAAGGGTGAAATACAGTGAATAATCAGGGTAGCTAAATATGAGAGTTTACAAAATCACCCATGATCATATCTTTGTCTATGACAATATGCAAAATTGCCTGAACATTCAAATCAGCTGGGGAACCTAAGAAAATACTGATATCTGTGTACTATTCTCAGAGATTGTGGCATAATTGGGCTGGAATGTGGTCTAAGCTCGGGGATATTTTAAATACACAAAGTGATTCTAATGTGCAAGGAAGTTTTGGAAACACTGGTCTAAGGTATTTGAAACCTTTTCATGATTGAATTCGTGAAACACAGAGAGAAATGGAGATATCATAAGTTTTATGGCCTTGCAGGTCACTCCCTCTGAGTGTACTAGTCACTACCATTTTTCTAAGCTGAGGGAGAAAAGACTCTGTTTTCTATTGCAGAAGATCAGTAAAATGAATGTTCATGGTATAAACTGAGATGTGATGTCACCACAGGTACCAGGTATCCAAAATAAAATGCCCTATACATGGTATGATTCATGTCTAGGTCACCAAATTTAATAATAGCATGTGTGTTTATCATTGGCTTTCCCTGGTGACTCAGTAGTAAAGAATTAGTCTGCCAGTGCAGGAAGACTTGGATTCTGTCACTGGGTCAGGAAGATCCCCTAGAGAAGGAAATGGCAATCTACTCCAGTATTCTTACGTGCAGAATCCCATGGACAGAGGAGCCTGGTGGCTCACAAAAGAGCCAGACTTGATTTATTGACTAAGCAACAGTAACATGTTTGTAATTGGGCTGGAAGAACTAATTCCTCCTAAGTGATAATTCACAAGGAGAACAACTCTTTAGACTTACACTCTCCGTATACAGAACTCTTTAAGATTATAAATGCAAATGTGTACAAGGATTTTTTTTTCCTCAGGTGTCAAAGAGTGTCCCTTCTTTTTCCAAATGATATGTAGAGTTCCAGATTGTTTAACAAAACTGAAAGGCTTAGAACATATTCTATAAAATTTAAGGGATGTCTTTTCTACCCTAACCATATTCTGCAATGTGCAGGTGTGTGGTATACTAAACAATAAATCAGGCAGAGAGAGACAGACAAAAGGCAGAAATAGTGTCTGCCAACCAGGAATTTTCAGCATGTAGTGGGCATTTATAAGTGTGATTCAGAAGACCTGAACTTGGGATTTTGCATTTTCACCAAATTTCCAAGGGCAGCTGATGCATTCAGTCTATTGATTCCTGTACCTCACTTTGAATGGCAAGATGGTATAGCCATAACAAAATTTGCTGCATCCCCTGACTCACTCTCTTTATGTCCTAACAGTGTTTATAAAGATATTGTGCTCAGATGGAGAAATATCATAGACACAACAGGAAAACTTCTTTCCTCCACCACCAAAATTATCACGTTTTCCGCAAAGGTGCAATTAGTCATTGTTAGCAAAGAACATTTGATCCAGTACTGGCTTAAGCTAGCCATGAATCTACATATGATTCTGTAATTATTTATTCGTATCTAAGTACATCTGGGAAAGACAAAAGTTAAAGCAAATCCATCAGCATTAAGAATTTAAATTTAACTGACTCTAGAATTAGAGAGCATGTCTGATTTACATAATATACTACAAGGTGATCGATGATATTCTTTCTGCTCAAATATTTATTTTGTAAACTATAAAAGCTAAATATTGGAGTGTCTTCTCTTTATTAGTATTTACACAGACCAATAAGCAGGTTCAAGTGTTTAAGCCAAGAAGGACCCCAGTATATAATGCAAATCAACCCATTATGACAAGTATAGTCACTGACTTATGAAGCAAAGCAAATGATTAAAAAAAAAGCATCCCTGCTGCAACTTCACAGTGCAATCAATGGTATTCACCATCGTCTCTCAGTGTAACTGAAATGTCTATCAAAACTAGAAAACGGAAGGCTTCAGAAGCATTATATAGCTAAAAAAGGAGACTATTTTACCCATTAGTAATAAATGTACCTGCTGAGCAGAACACAGTTATACCCAAAAAGGTTCTACAATTCTCTTTGCTTGGCTCTGCCTGCTATGAGGGAACCAAAACATTTTGTAAAAGGAAAAGAGTTTATATAATTGACTTTACTAATAAAAAAAAGAGATACCTAACCATATTCTGCAATGTGCAGGTGTGTGGTATACTAAACAATAAATCAGGCAGAGAGACAGACAAAAGGCAGAAATAGTGTCTGCCAACCAGGAATTTTCAGCATGTAGTGGGCATTTATAAGTGTGATTCAGAAGACCTGAACTTGGGATTTTGCATTTTCACCAAATTTCCAAGGGCAGCTGATGCATTCAGTCTATTGATTCCTGTACCTCACTTTGAATGGCAAGATGGTATAGCCATAACAAAATTTGCTGCATCCCCTGACTCACTCTCTTTATGTCCTAACAGTGTTTATAAAGATATTGTGCTCAGATGGAGAAATATCATAGACACAACAGGAAAACTTCTTTCCTCCACCACCAAAATTATCACGTTTTCCGCAAAGGTGCAATTAGTCATTGTTAGCAAAGAACATTTGATCCAGTACTGGCTTAAGCTAGCCATGAATCTACATATGATTCTGTAATTATTTATTCGTATCTAAGTACATCTGGGAAAGACAAAAGTTAAAGCAAATCCATCAGCATTAAGAATTTAAATTTAACTGACTCTAGAATTAGAGAGCATGTCTGATTTACATAATATACTACAAGGTGATCGATGATATTCTTTCTGCTCAAATATTTATTTTGTAAACTATAAAAGCTAAATATTGGAGTGTCTTCTCTTTATTAGTATTTACACAGACCAATAAGCAGGTTCAAGTGTTTAAGCCAAGAAGGACCCCAGTATATAATGCAAATCAACCCATTATGACAAGTATAGTCACTGACTTATGAAGCAAAGCAAATGATTAAAAAAAAAGCATCCCTGCTGCAACTTCACAGTGCAATCAATGGTATTCACCATCGTCTCTCAGTGTAACTGAAATGTCTATCAAAACTAGAAAACGGAAGGCTTCAGAAGCATTATATAGCTAAAAAAGGAGACTATTTTACCCATTAGTAATAAATGTACCTGCTGAGCAGAACACAGTTATACCCAAAAAGGTTCTACAATTCTCTTTTGCTTGGCTCTGCCTGCTATGAGGGAACCAGTGTGCTAAAGAGCATTTTGTAAAAGGAAAAGAGTTTATATAATTGACTTTACTGGAATTAGAAGACAGAGAACAGTGTGCTCAACCTGAAGCAGCCTGACGTTATGATGAAGGAAAATTGCACAATTTAATAGCCAGATATAGGGACTGTGCAGTAATAGAAGTAATCAAAGGCTTGGCCATGCTTAAAGGAACAAATCCGTTACTTTTCCGTTTACTCCGGAAAGGGGACAGCAAGTGGACTATTTGCAGAAAAGTGCTTGGGCACAGTTTCTTAAATTGGGTGGCACTCTCAGAAAAGGGAGGATTTAGGAAGGGATGGGTGTATCTTAATGCTGCTGTGTGTTCTGGAAATGTGATTCTTGCGTCCAAAAATTCTAACTTCTTTTTCATGTGGAAGAGAAAGGATGTATTACATTAATTAACGATACTTTTCTATTCTCTAGTAATTGCCCACTCACACTAATCTTCAACTTCATTAGGAATAGCATCTTACTCTATCACGTATTTTCCATAGAAAGGCAACAACTAAAAGCATATTTAGGGTGAAAATGTATTAGCCTTTCTTGAACATCTGGTGTAAAGTGAAATTTCAGCACTAGTAATTTATACATCTGCACCAACATGGGGGAACTGTGACTTGAGTGATTTAATAGCAAGAAAGAGAACTGATTTACATTGCAACATCAACAAAACAATAGCCCGTGAAAACTCAAAATATTAAGATCCTAATTTTGGATGATCTTAATGCAATCTCAATGTTTCCAGAATTCAAATAATGGAAAACCTTCTATAGTGGACCAAAATATATTTGAGCAAATTTAGGAATTTGAATATAAAGAAGTGATGACTAAAAAATACACTCAAAATTGTTTAAATCTTGCCCTAGTCTGAATATAACAGTATTATAATGATTCAAACTAAGGAGTTGAGCTTTGGATTGCAACTAAATTGCCAGTTGAACACATATAAAATTAATTTTAGTAAAATATAAGTATATGTGACAGCTCAATTAGTGTGATTTATATACTTCAAAATAATTATACTATTAAGGTAGGCAGTACACTGTCTAGTTTTATTCACATCAGAAAGCTTTCTCATGCTTTGTTAGCTTAAACGAACCACAGTATCCCAGAATAATGAACACTGAACTTGGCTCTTCAATAAACTGATATTTGAAATTCTATTCACTCTCATTGTGCCTCACTTTGTTCATCCATGTAATTATTATTAAAAATAAAGAATTGTCTAAAGAATCACACAGAATTTAGATAACTATGTATATTTTACAAAAATAGATGTACAGGGCTTGTCTGGTGGTCCAGTGGGTAAGGACACCGCCTTGCAGTGCAAGGGGCGCCGGTTCTATCCCTGGCCTGGGAAGATCCCACGTGCGGCAGAGCGGCTGGACCGATGTGTCCAACTACTGAGTTGGTGCTCTGGAGAGCATGCGCCCAGAGCCAGTGCTCTGCAACGAGAGAGGCCACTGTGATGAGAGGCCCACACAGGCCAAAGAACAAAGATGGATGAAAATGGATAAATGAAAGACCAATAGAAGTGGCAAAAAAATAAAAATAAAAAAATAAAAAATAATAGATGTACAAATTTTTAAGTGAAACCTCCTCTATATAAGCTAATAAAAGGTAAATTTATTAACACGGTAAATTCAATAACCTCTCACTTAAGCTAAAGGAAAAATAATATTAGACTTTTATGCAAAGTCTTCACAATTTGGTAAGTACAAAAAGGCTTGTCTTCACCAAATGTTAATATTCTCAAGATGTCCTTCATAAAGCACCAACTTCATCAAGATAAATAGGCATCATAATCAAAAATATACAACCTAGGCTCTGGAATTACTTTTTTCAAATATTGCCAAATTCTTTTTTTTCTCACAGAAGTACAACCATATCTCTTGATACATTTTTTACTTTCATTCCATTCAATTAAATTCCTTTTTCTCCTTCTTTCTACCTTCTTCCTCCCCTCCATTCCCTCTCCACCATAGGAAAGAGAAAAGAAGTATTCATATCAGCAATATCCTGTTCACTGATGTACTTCTGCTTCTGGATCAACAAGTCCACTGCTAAGTTCTTATGCCCTTCCCATTTCCCACGTTCCCCACTTCACGCATCATTCTGCTTTTGCAGGAATCCTTTATCTTCTTTTTTGAAATCACCATTCCCTCAAGCCAATAAATAAGGAGATACTCTTTCAAGTCTTCTGTTCCCTGGAATATCTGTTGAATTTCATGGTCTATAGAATCTCAGATGGCCTAAGTCTCAGATTTCCAGTAAATACCCCTGTTTTCTATTTCCATTACCTTGGTTGATGACCTCACCCTAAGATGGATAATGTAGACAATGATTTAATAGACCTGGAGTGATAGGCAATTGTGTTTCTATGGCTATCAAGTGATCCTAACATAGAATTTTGGAAAATACACTCTAGAAAACCTATTTTAGACTTAGAGGTAAACAAATGGATAAGATTTACTTGAAATTATTCAAAATTTTGTTTAAATTGGAATGAGATGACTTAAAGAAGCACTAATTTCTACAATATCTGTTACTTATTCAGAATTTGTTGCTGACTGTCTTTCTGGATTTGCAAAGAGGCTGATGGTAAAAATATTTAATGGGGGATGCCACCTTACAGGAAAGAGTTCCTAATCCAATGAGAAAGTGGAGCTTTTTTTTAAAAAAAGATTTATTTATTTATTTATTTTGATGGTGCGGGGTGGGGAGGGAGGGGAGCAGGCGGACCACTTCTATTGGTCTTTCATTTGTCTCTTTTCATCCATCTTTGTTCTTTGGCCTGTGTGGGCCTCCCATCACGGTAGCCTCTATTGTTGCAGAGCACCGGCTCTGGGTGCATGCGCTCCAGAGCTCCGGCTCGGTAATTGGACACATCAAATGGACCTTTTTTGATGTAATATATGATGTTCTAAAGAAGCATTAAGAAGCTAATTTCACATAGGAAATACAAGCAAAATCTTTACAAAGGAGATATTGTTTTAAGGTTTTTTTCTTTTTGCATGTTTACACTATTTTAATGTATACACATGGTAAAAATAATTCAAACAATGTGAAAAAATAAAAGGAAAGAGAAAAGAAGTATTCATATCAGCAATATCCTGTTCACTGATGTACTTCTGCTTCTGGATCAACAAGTCCACTGCTAAGTTCTTATGCCCTTCCCATTTCCCACGTTCCCCACTTCACGCATCATTCTGCTTTTGCAGGAATCCTTTATCTTCTTTTTTGAAATCACCATTCCCTCAAGCCAATAAATAAGGAGATACTCTTTCAAGTCTTCTGTTCCCTGGAATATCTGTTGAATTTCATGGTCTATAGAATCTCAGATGGCCTAAGTCTCAGATTTCCAGTAAATACCCCTGTTTTCTATTTCCATTACCTTGGTTGATGACCTCACCCTAAGATGGATAATGTAGACAATGATTTAATAGACCTGGAGTGATAGGCAATTGTGTTTCTATGGCTATCAAGTGATCCTAACATAGAATTTTGGAAAATACACTCTAGAAAACCTATTTTAGACTTAGAGGTAAACAAATGGATAAGATTTACTTGAAATTATTCAAAATTTTGTTTAAATTGGAATGAGATGACTTAAAGAAGCACTAATTTCTACAATATCTGTTACTTATTCAGCATTTGTTGCTGACTGTCTTTCTGGATTTGCAAAGAGGCTGATGGTAAAAATATTTAATGGGGGATGCCACCTTACAGGAAAGAGTTCCTAATCCAATGAGAAAGTGGAGCTTTTTTTTAAAAAAAGATTTATTTATTTATTTATTTTGATGGTGCGGGGTGGGGAGGGAGGGGAGCAGGCGGACCACTTCTATTGGTCTTTCATTTGTCTCTTTTCATCCATCTTTGTTCTTTGGCCTGTGTGGGCCTCCCATCACGGTAGCCTCTATTGTTGCAGAGCACCGGCTCTGGGTGCATGCGCTCCAGAGCTCCGGCTCGGTAATTGGACACATCAAATGGACCTTTTTTGATGTAATATATGATGTTCTAAAGAAGCATTAAGAAGCTAATTTCACATAGGAAATACAAGCAAAATCTTTACAAAGGAGATATTGTTTTAAGGTTTTTTTCTTTTTGCATGTTTACACTATTTTAATGTATACACATGGTAAAAATAATTCAAACAATGTGAAAAAATAAATTTAGCAAAAGGAACAGTGAATGTCTAGAGAGCATTACAGGGTTCCAGTACAAAGACAACTGCTGTTCTGGTTTCTTCCATTCATAGTAAATTCCCCAAGTCTATTCACTAAGTAGTGTATAACTTTTCCTGCTTTCTCAAAATTCTAATACTTTCTTCCCCATTCTTATTCTGGTTAGTGACTTTGCTGTTTATTTCTCTGAGAAAGCAAAAGCAACCCCACATCTACCAGCTAGCTAACATCTCTGTTCATGTTAAATAAAAACTTTAAAAAGTTTTTATTAATAAATGGGCTCCTCTGTGGTTCATATACAACCATAAGTGAACTTAAAGTTCCATTTTATACAAACATCTCAAAAACTATTGGGAGTGAAGTATAGTAAGAAAAATTGCTCACATTGCTAATTAACATGGGTCTATGAGAAGAAGAAAATGTTTAGTTAGTGCATATACCTCCAGAGCAGAAAACCCACCCCAAACAAGAGATTTAAAGCAAAACATACAGTAGCTGATTACAAAAAAGGCAATATCCACAAAATTAAGTTTTTGATGCTATTCTACTTTCCAGTACTATGCTTCACGTAATCAATTTGAATGACTAGATGTTGAATACTTGAGGCATATAAGTAGGGATAGTTACACACTGAGGAAAATCTGTCATCATAAGCGTTGTTTCTTTGTTTGTTTACTCTGGTGTCTTGACATTTTTTAAAAGAAAACTTTATTTACATCAAACTTCGCTCAGCTGAAATGACATTCCAATTATAAGAGATGACAAACCACGCCTCTATCACTAGGCATTTTTAAAGGGAGCTTAGGCTTTCTAGAATCGTTCTGATGCAATCCCACGTCTGATAGAACATCCCACCACCTTTGTCCCACTAAAATTACCTTGCGGGGGATGTGTTACCTTTATAGCCTGATTCATTTACTATGGAAGAAATTAGTATAAAGTGGGCCAAAGGAAATGGATCATTTAGGACTAAGAAAACAACCGAAGAGATCAGGTTTCAGAGAGTAGACAAATTGTATATATTTAAAACTAATGAAATTATTTAAATTTGACCTGTACTTTATATATTAGTGAGACACAAATATAGGCTATTTTCTTTTAAAATTTCATTCACATAATGGAATATTTCTTGTTTATTAGAAATATCATATTTTTTGAGACTTTACTGTCTCAAAAAGTAAAGTGTATGCAAAGTTTAAAATATAAATTTCTGAAAACTCTTATAGCAGCAATAAAACAGAATATAGAAAAACTTAAAAACCCACAAACAACAACCCTTTTCACTGTTTAGTCCTTCGTGTCTGTGATTGAATGTCTATACAGTACTAGCTAGTTCATGTTAAATAAAACTTTAAAAAGTTTTTATTAATAAATGGGCTCCTCTGTGGTTCATATACAACCATAAGTGAACTTAAAGTTCCATTTTATACAAACATCTCAAAAACTATTGGGAGTGAAGTATAGTAAGAAAAATTGCTCACATTGCTAATTAACATGGGTCTATGAGAAGAAGAAAATGTTTAGTTAGTGCATATACCTCCAGAGCAGAAAACCCACCCCAAACAAGAGATTTAAAGCAAAACATACAGTAGCTGATTACAAAAAAGGCAATATCCACAAAATTAAGTTTTGATGCTATTCTACTTTCCAGTACTATGCTTCACGTAATCAATTTGAATGACTAGATGTTGAATACTTGAGGCATATAAGTAGGGATAGTTACACACTGAGGAAAATCTGTCATCATAAGCGTTGTTTCTTTGTTTGTTTACTCTGGTGTCTTGACATTTTTTAAAAGAAAACTTTATTTACATCAAACTTCGCTCAGCTGAAATGACATTCCAATTATAAGAGATGACAAACCACGCCTCTATCACTAGGCATTTTTAAAGGGAGCTTAGGCTTTCTAGAATCGTTCTGATGCAATCCCACGTCTGATAGAACATCCCACCACCTTTGTCCCACTAAAATTACCTTGCGGGGGATGTGTTACCTTTATAGCCTGATTCATTTACTATGGAAGAAATTAGTATAAAGTGGGCCAAAGGAAATGGATCATTTAGGACTAAGAAAACAACCGAAGAGATCAGGTTTCAGAGAGTAGACAAATTGTATATATTTAAAACTAATGAAATTATTTAAATTTGACCTGTACTTTATATATTAGTGAGACACAAATATAGGCTATTTTCTTTTAAAATTTCATTCACATAATGGAATATTTCTTGTTTATTAGAAATATCATATTTTTTGAGACTTTACTGTCTCAAAAAGTAAAGTGTATGCAAAGTTTAAAATATAAATTTCTGAAAACTCTTATAGCAGCAATAAAACAGAATATAGAAAAACTTAAAAACACAAACACAACCTTTTCCTGTTACTGTGTTGTAATTAATATCAAGTAGTCAACCAGTTTTTCCCCAGAAAACAGAATTGCATTCACTGCCTCTTAGTCCTTCTTCTTGTGTCTGTGATTGAAGTGTCCAATGCCCCAGCCAAGGACATGTTCTAGACAATGATCACCCATGGCTAACTCAAAAACATGGCTCTAGTGATTATTTATCACTCCATTGCTATCCTATATTTTCTTTTGAATGGATTATATTAATCAGAAAAGAAAACCCTCCAAAACTATTTTGACCTCTCAGAGCAGCCTAGTTATTAAATTTCTCTGCTCTCATTTATAGCAATAAGATTCTCAAAAGTTGACTATATTTGTTTCTCCAATTGTACAGTCAATTCCCAGTTCTAATCACATATTGTCCTCTACCTCTTTTACCCGAAGTCTAAATTGGTATCATTCACTGCCCTTTGTTTAACCATATATGCAATTGGATGTCTAATGGGTTTCTTACACTTAAATTAACATTCTCAAAACTGGTCTATTATGTACTTCTCCAAGCATCGATCTATTCATTCTGCACTCCTTCTCATCCCTGGATACAGCACCACCATTTTCTTTCAGAAGTAATTTCTAAAAACCTTCCAATTATACTTGGCTTGTTTTTCTAACCTGCTGGCAAATTCTGTACTTCAAAAATCAAGGGTTTCCCTGCTGGTTCAGTGGGTAAGGGCACCGCCTTGCAGGGCAAGGGGTGCTGGTTAGATCCCTGGCCTGGGAAGATCCCACGTACGGCAGAGTTGCTGGACCGATGTGTTCAACTACCGAGCCGGAACTTGGAGCACATGTGCCCAGAACTGGTGCTCTGCAGCGACAGGGGCTGCTGCGATGGGAGACCCACAGGAGCCAAAGAACAAAGATGGATGAAAATAGATAAATGAAGGACTAATAGAAGTGCCCACCTCCCCAAAAAAAAAAAATTAGCTGAGAATTAGTCTACTTCTCAGTGCTTCTACTGGCACCACTCTGGTCCAAACCATCATCATCTCCAGCCTCTCTCTAATAACCTTGTCTATTCTCAACACAGTAAAAAAAACACACTTTTAAAGAAAAAAATAAGGTGGAAAACTCATTTATCTTACTCAATCACAAATCTCAGCATTGACAATTTTTCTTAACCACTCTTATAATTTATCATCCCTAACATATCATGACAATACATACCCTGTTGGTTGTGCTGTGATAATGGTAATACTATTAAATGTCTCTCAAATGCAGGACATACATATATTTAAGTAATAGCCTAGTTCATTCATGGATAAAGGATATATGCTAAAATTACCCTTGTTCAATGGCCTGTGTAAACTAAAATTTGTCTTGTGTTAATAGTTAGGCTACACACATTGTTTTCATATTTAAAATATTTCATATTGGTGATGAGTTGAAGAAAATTGTGTATGTACTCGTTCTACAGAGAAATTTTCTAAGGACTCTTCTAGGTACTTTCTAGAGAGGCATAGATAGCTGATTTTAGCAGCATGCCCGTCCAGATCTAATCATTCTGCACCCAGGAGGCAAAGTTAAGCAATAAAATTGGACAAAAATGTATGCAAAGGCATTATTTTGAAAACATAATGCTCAGCAGGAAGTGCTTTCTAAAGGGCTCATTTATGTGTGTTTGTGTGTGTGTGTGTGTGCATGTGTGTAGGGGGTAGGGATGGTTCATAGGGCCTTAAAAAGAGTTAGGTCAGGGGCTTCCCTGGTGGTCCAGTGGGTAAAGACACCGCCTTGCAGTGCAAGGGGTGCCGGTTCAGTCCCTGTCCTGGGAAGATCTCACGTGCTGCGGAGCGGCTGGACGGATGTTTCCAACTACCGAGTCAGAGCTCTGAAGCGCATGAGCCCAGAGCCGATGCTCTGCAACGAGAGAGGCCACTGTGATGGAAGACCCACAGAGGCCAAAGAACAAAGATGGAAATAAATGAAAGACCAATAGAAGTGGCCAAAAAAAAAAGGTTAGGTCAAAAATGTCGCTATTGTCAAGACATTTATATCCACATTATGTTGCAGAAAACTCAGCCTCTGTGCACCAGCGCCAAATCAAATGTTAGTTTGTGGTGAAGTAGAGGTAGAGAAGGGAATGGCTCCCTAGTCCAGCATTCTTGTCTGGAGAATTCCATGGACAGAGGAGCCTGGTTGACCACAAGTCTCTGGGATTACAAGAATTGGACACAATTCAGTACTGAGCACACACACACACACACACACACACACACACACACAGATAAAAGTATAGCTTTATTGCTTGTCAATCAAAGGGGAATATGTTTGTCTCATGCCCTCAAAACTGTGTGTCTCCACCTGGGAGGATTTGGTGAGAAGTTTTATAGCAATGACTCAGATCTGGGTTGCTGTTAAGGATTAGGCAGTGTGCAGGCCCTGCACTTCTTTAATATGGCCTCAAGTGGTCTTCTTGAAGAGTTTCACTGACTCCTTTAATTTGGAATGAAGAATGCATCTTCCATTTGTGAGGGATTTTAGTTCTATAAAGAGCTCAAGGATAGGGTGAGGCAGGGCCTTGCCTCTTGGCTGCAGTATTGTTTCTTGACTGCTCCTCCTTTGTGTCTGAATCCATCTCTGCATAGATAGCTGATTTTAGCAGCATGCCCGTCCAGATCTAATCATTCTGCACCCAGGAGGCAAAGTTAAGCAATAAAATTGGACAAAAATGTATGCAAAGGCATTATTTTGAAAACATAATGCTCAGCAGGAAGTGCTTTCTAAAGGGCTCATTTATGTGTGTTTGTGTGTGTGTGTGTGTGCATGTGTGTAGGGGGTAGGGATGGTTCATAGGGCCTTAAAAAGAGTTAGGTCAGGGGCTTCCCTGGTGGTCCAGTGGGTAAAGACACCGCCTTGCAGTGCAAGGGGTGCCGGTTCAGTCCCTGTCCTGGGAAGATCTCACGTGCTGCGGAGCGGCTGGACGGATGTTTCCAACTACCGAGTCAGAGCTCTGAAGCGCATGAGCCCAGAGCCGATGCTCTGCCACAGAGAGGCCACTGTGATGGAAGACCCACAGAGGCCAAAGAACAAAGATGGAAATAAATGAAAGACCAATAGAAGTGGCCAAAAAAAAAAGGTTAGGTCAAAAATGTCGCTATTGTCAAGACATTTATATCCACATTATGTTGCAGAAAACTCAGCCTCTGTGCACCAGCGCCAAATCAAATGTTAGTTTGTGGTGAAGTAGAGGTAGAGAAGGGAATGGCTCCCTAGTCCAGCATTCTTGTCTGGAGAATTCCATGGACAGAGGAGCCTGGTTGACCACAAGTCTCTGGGATTACAAGAATTGGACACAATTCAGTACTGAGCACACACACACACACACACACACACACACACACACAGATAAAAGTATAGCTTTATTGCTTGTCAATCAAAGGGGAATATGTTTGTCTCATGCCCTCAAAACTGTGTGTCTCCACCTGGGAGGATTTGGTGAGAAGTTTTATAGCAATGACTCAGATCTGGGTTGCTGTTAAGGATTAGGCAGTGTGCAGGCCCTGCACTTCTTTAATATGGCCTCAAGTGGTCTTCTTGAAGAGTTTCACTGACTCCTTTAATTTGGAATGAAGAATGCATCTTCCATTTGTGAGGGATTTTAGTTCTATAAAGAGCTCAAGGATAGGGTGAGGCAGGGCCTTGCCTCTTGGCTGCAGTATTGTTTCTTGACTGCTCCTCCTTTGTGTCTGAATCCACTTTCCTCCCTGATTAGCAATTGTTCTAATTTGCCTTTGGGGACTCAGCGAAGAACACGGAAGCTGGAGTCTCTTCCTTACAAACAAGAAATGAGGGACAGAAAGGCTTTTGTACAGGAGCCCCACAGGGTCCTGTTCAGTTTTACTAGTGCCTCTTTATCATTTTATGAATGCATTATACCCATTTTTTAATGCAACTTTACTTTCTTTTTATATTTCTTCATAACTGCTTATAAATTTAATAATTTGATCCACAGTTGCAGTTGACAGTTTACTTCATTTTAATGAGAATAGTAATATACTTATTTGTACACAAAGAAATATTTGCTATTGCAAAAGTGTATTATTAATATGTTGTCTTAGCAGATACCTTCTTAAATATATGGAACATATTAATATTGATATATAAAAAGACTTAATTTTAAAAATGAACAGAGAAGTAAAGAAAAAGAAGGAAGAAGGGAGGGAAGAAAGGAGGAAGAAATGGAGAAAAAAAAAAGAGAAAACTGCTTTAATTGTAATCAAAGACTTAAATTGAATCCCTTTTCTCTCATAACTATCCATGACCAAATAAATGCTCATATAATTCCTTCCAAGCCACTGAGCAATTTTATTGTATTTTACTTTTAAAATGATCAACTATTCCTTCAGGATGTGGTGATGGTTCAATGAACTCATGCAGGATACAGTAACTCAGGTGGTTCCTTCCTTGTTTGTACCTACAGCCTTGCATTTCTAGTTTCTGCAAGCTTCTCATTCCATAAAGGTTTGTTTTCCCATGCTCTCTTGCTCTTTAGCTTTACCCCCTCTCTCTTATCCTTCTGTCATGGACATTTTGTCTCCTGTATTTGAAACTGATAAAGAAAGCCAAATATTTACTGGATGGCGCACTTGTCCTTCAAACCTGGGATGTTCAAGGGCTGATACGATGCAATATACTCTCTGCCTTTTTTCTAGACTTGGTCCACTTTCTGCAACAGTCTTTGGTGAGTTTTATAAAATCCAACAGCTCTACATTTCCTTTCCTTTCTAGTTTTTTGTTTGTTTGTTTGTTTCATAGAGTTGTTTCTGTTCTCTATAAGTGATTAGGCAAGTACTGATTAATATGACTTCTATATTAGTATAATTGATTCCATAATTAAAAGAATATGACAGATCCTCCCTTGCTAGTTTGAATCGTGACACCTGTAGGTATGTATATATACATATAAATGAGAAAGAAAATAGCAAGAAAATCAAATATGAAAAGAAACAGTATGATTTAAGGCATTTTTATACTTAGAATTCTATATATCCTTCTGTTGAATTTTAGTATGTGTGCATACCCAACACATGGCTTGCCATATTTATCCTGTGCCTACTCTTTAAAACGTAGGCACTTATATAAGATGCATTAACTCAATTCCCTAAGTACATTACCACTAGGCACTGAAATACTCTGGAAATCTGAAAGTGTTAATGCATCTTTGAAAAGTGCAATATTCCTAAAGAGTATTTGGTGACTTACAAGAATCTGGGTCATTTTAGACTGTGAAAAAATGGCTCACCTAAGCAGGGCCTCACTCTTAGTTGAATATACAAACACATTTCAGTGTTTTTAGATGAAGTACAACATAATAAAAATGTGGAATATTATAAATATATACAGGAAAATGCCACGGAGGGAATGCACAGATTTTGTTACAGATATGAGCCTTTGAAACCAAAAAGACTGGGAAACATATGAATGGGAATTAATATTATGTGGAGACACATGATTGGATTCAAATCCTACCAGTCCTATTCCTTTTGCAAACTTAGACAAGCATTTCTAGTTTCTGCAAGCTTCTCATTCCATAAAGGTTTGTTTTCCCATGCTCTCTTGCTCTTTAGCTTTACCCCCTCTCTCTTATCCTTCTGTCATGGACATTTTGTCTCCTGTATTTGAAACTGATAAAGAAAGCCAAATATTTACTGGATGGCGCACTTGTCCTTCAAACCTGGGATGTTCAAGGGCTGATACGATGCAATATACTCTCTGCCTTTTTTCTAGACTTGGTCCACTTTCTGCAACAGTCTTTGGTGAGTTTTATAAAATCCAACAGCTCTACATTTCCTTTCCTTTCTAGTTTTTTGTTTGTTTGTTTGTTTCATAGAGTTGTTTCTGTTCTCTATAAGTGATTAGGCAAGTACTGATTAATATGACTTCTATATTAGTATAATTGATTCCATAATTAAAAGAATATGACAGATCCTCCCTTGCTAGTTTGAATCGTGACACCTGTAGGTATGTATATATACATATAAATGAGAAAGAAAATAGCAAGAAAATCAAATATGAAAAGAAACAGTATGATTTAAGGCATTTTTATACTTAGAATTCTATATATCCTTCTGTTGAATTTTAGTATGTGTGCATACCCAACACATGGCTTGCCATATTTATCCTGTGCCTACTCTTTAAAACGTAGGCACTTATATAAGATGCATTAACTCAATTCCCTAAGTACATTACCACTAGGCACTGAAATACTCTGGAAATCTGAAAGTGTTAATGCATCTTTGAAAAGTGCAATATTCCTAAAGAGTATTTGGTGACTTACAAGAATCTGGGTCATTTTAGACTGTGAAAAAATGGCTCACCTAAGCAGGGCCTCACTCTTAGTTGAATATACAAACACATTTCAGTGTTTTTAGATGAAGTACAACATAATAAAAATGTGGAATATTATAAATATATAGAGGAAAATGCCACGGAGGGAATGCACATGATTTTGTTACAGATATGAGCCTTTGAAACCAAAAAGACTGGGAAACATATGAATGGGAATTAATATTATGTGGAGACACATGATTGGATTCAAATCCTACCAGTCCTATTCCTTTTGCAAACTTAGACAAGCATTTCATCTCTCTGAGTAAAAATTTTCACCGCTATAAAATGAAGACTTAATATTTGACCCTTAGGTGATTTAGAAGAATTAGTTTATTTTTAACAAACACATTTGGAGCACATAAAGTGAACTGGATGGTAAATAGTAAGTACTCAATAAAAGACAACCTTTATTAATGCTGTACAACTGTTAATATCTGGTATGAAGAAACTACTTCTGAGCACCTGGGAGAAAATGATTCCTTATCTTGTAAACCAGCCCCCAATAGAATCCTCGCCTAGAGCTTAGAAAAATTGCTACCTGCACATAAAATCAATCTGTGTTTTCTAGCTCATATTTTTAGCTTCAGTTTTAAAAGGACTGATCTATTTGTGCATGCCTTTTTTTAGGGAGGAGGGAGGCAGTGAGAAAAGGTGATTGTTAAATCGTTACCTTGACAACAAAGGGAACCAGTTGTGAAATAAACAAAAAGTGATTCTGAATTACTCAGTTCCTACAAGTATAGCTAAAAACAGTTGATTCCATTTAATTCTTATATAGTGCTGTTTAATATATATATAGATATAGATAGATAGGTGTCTATCTATCTGTCATCTATCTATAGTACTGCCTCAGAGATTTACTAAAAGAATCTGCAAAAAGTAAAATCTGCAAAAATAAAAATTAAATGGCAAATAGTTTAATTTCATCATAATGGATCCTGATTTGATCAGAATGTAGATGTACGTCTTCAATATTACTGAAGCATTGATGTATTTTTTATTTTAACATTTTAATAAGCAATAATGTAATATCATATTCTATTTGCCAAAGACTATGTTAAATAGTTTACTTATAATGGACATGTTTAATACTGTGAAAAATGGCTCACCTAAGCAGGGCCTCACTCTTAGTTGAATATACAAACACATTTCAGTGTTTTTAGATGAAGTACAACATAATAAAAATGTGGAATATTATAAATATATAGAGGAAAATGCCACGGAGGGAATGCACACGATTTTGTTACAGATATGAGCCTTTGAAACCAAAAAGACTGGGAAACATATGAATGGGAATTAATATTATGTGGAGACACATGATTGGATTCAAATCCTACCAGTCCTATTCCTTTTGCAAACTTAGACAAGCATTTCATCTCTCTGAGTAAAAATTTTCACCGCTATAAAATGAAGACTTAATATTTGACCCTTAGGTGATTTAGAAGAATTAGTTTATTTTTAACAAACACATTTGGAGCACATAAAGTGAACTGGATGGTAAATAGTAAGTACTCAATAAAAGACAACCTTTATTAATGCTGTACAACTGTTAATATCTGGTATGAAGAAACTACTTCTGAGCACCTGGGAGAAAATGATTCCTTATCTTGTAAACCAGCCCCCAATAGAATCCTCGCCTAGAGCTTAGAAAAATTGCTACCTGCACATAAAATCAATCTGTGTTTTCTAGCTCATATTTTTAGCTTCAGTTTTAAAAGGACTGATCTATTTGTGCATGCCTTTTTTCAGGGAGGAGGGAGGCAGTGAGAAAAGGTGATTGTTAAATCGTTACCTTGACAACAAAGGGAACCAGTTGTGAAATAAACAAAAAGTGATTCTGAATTACTCAGTTCCTACAAGTATAGCTAAAAACAGTTGATTCCATTTAATTCTTATATAGTGCTATTTAATATATATATAGATATAGATAGATAGGTGTCTATCTATCTGTCATCTATCTATAGTACTGCCTCAGAGATTTACTAAAAGAATCTGCAAAAAGTAAAATCTGCAAAAATAAAAATTAAATGGCAAATAGTTTAATTTCATCATAATGGATCCTGATTTGATCAGAATGTAGATGTACGTCTTCAATATTACTGAAGCATTGATGTATTTTTTATTTTAACATTTTAATAAGCAATAATGTAATATCATATTCTATTTGCCAAAGACTATGTTAAATAGTTTACTTATAATGGACATGTTTAATACTCATAATAAACCTATGAATAAAATCTCATTATTATCCCCTTTCACAATTGACAAAACTGAGACAACAAAGGTTAAGTACCTTGTCCAAATTTACAGAGCAATCAAGTGATAAAGCTGGAATTTGAACCCTGGTATCCAGTTACAGAATGTATCTTCAAGCTATTGATCACCTTGCTTTTACAAGAGGAATGTGTAAAGTAATGAAAGGGAATATATGTTTAGGAAAAATGTCAGTTATTTAGTGGTTTCCCAAAATTATATTTCTTCATATAACATTTCCACTTATTTAAAATAGACACAGAGTCTATCCTTGCCTGAAATAAAAATGAGTCAATACTATAAAAAAATTTTTTGTGTGTTTATTTTCATACTTTTCCAAGGTACTGACCATGGATATCTCTGGCAAAGTCTCAATACTGAAAATAATCCCCAAACTCTCACTTTCAACTTTTCTTTTCTAGTTTAAGAATCATCCAAAGGAGTTTTATGGTTTAATCATCTCTGTCTTCTTGTTAGACTTCTCTCAAGCTCAGAAAGCACTCAATGGGAGGAAAGAACTGAAAACTAACCATTTATGTACTCCATATTTTTAAAAAAAATTAACCTAAATGTTGATAATTCAATGAAATGCTGAATCCTTTACTAAAGTATAAAAAAAGCAGTGCACTATTAGTTATTACTGTATTTAAAACTGTATGGCTTCATTATTTATTTATAAATTTGAAATACTAATATGTGATCAGAAACATAAATTATTTTGATTTATTTCAAATATTTTTAACTTTTTCTTTGATTTATTTGCAATAAGCACCTGAGGGACTTCCAACTGACAATTGTAGTTTCATATATAATGTAAGGCATACTCAGATTTCCTTTGTTCTTTACAGAGATGCTCAATCTTACAGAATAAGTTACACATTTTATGATTATTACCCACATGGTAATTTTTGAAGATTATGTTGATGGAATTTTAATAAAAAGAGCAAATGCATGGCAAGCATTTTTTAAAAAAGAACAGGCAATGGAAATTGAAATGTTAACATTTGCCAGTCTTACTTTCAATAATCTATTATAAATATGAATGACAATAATGAGAGCATTATATGTTCTTTAAAATTTCTATTGGTGCATATAAAGACATAATCTATTTAGTAATAGAGGTTAAAATTGTTGCAATGAATGGATATGGAAACTAAATTTGTATACCTCTATTAAAATTCTATCAATAACTCCTGAATAATACATTTCTTAAAATTCACATTACAGGGCAACTAGTAATTTACCACATACAATGTGGTAAATGACAAAAGATGAGAACTTCAAAATCATTTTGTATGTGTCATTAGCAATTCACTTCACATTCTTACCTATACTAAATATCTTAAACTACTTAACAGAATTCTAAAGAGAGCTCTAGCTAGAGTTATTAATATCTTTATTTAAATGCAGATCTTGACTTTTCCGTGGGGACTAGCAAAGCTTCTTCTATAATGCCACAAAGAGAAAAGCAAATTTCCATCCACATAATATCCACAGAAGAAACGTATGTTTTTTTATCTCCTATGAATATGTAGATCTCTATATGTTTGCATACATTTGTCATTAACAAATATTTATATTCATAGCTGTCCTAATAAATGATAACATATCCTTAATTCTTTAGTCTTAATATGCACATGACAGTCACAAAGATCAAGCTAAATTTAACATTTAATTAGCTTTATTTTACATCAACATATAAGGATATTGAATGTGACAACAAATGTACTTCTTATATCAGCATAAACTTAGGCTTAGATGACCAATAGATATTGGATATTTTATGATCATAACCAAAATTAATCAATCCAGGAGTTAACATGCATTTCCCATTTTGACTTATCTGCATGAGCAAACCACATGCGAATCTAGAGACACAGTTCTACAGAACACAAAACATAAAGACGGTCCCTAACTAATAAGGTGGTTTTTATTTCTAAGTCCATACTGATATTGTTTTGAAGAAATGAATTCAGTGGATAAAATGAGAAAGCCTGAGAGAGTCACTTCTACTGTCTACTGTACTAATCTGAAACTTTACACAGTAACACAGAGTGCTGTAATTGGTAGTGTAGGGTATATTAGCTAAGCACCCAATAAGTATTTGTTGAATTGACATTTTAAAAGATATATAAAGGTAATTATTTGTTTAAAAGAAATTTTTCTACTAATAGAAGAAAATATTAAGTAAACTAAGAAAAAAATCATAAAGATACCCAAATACAAACATAGTGATAATGATTACTGAGTTGGATTAAAACAGATACCATAAACTTAACTGTTTAATATGCAGAAATTATATTCTAATAAAATTAGCTCAATAACTAGAGTTAAAATGTAAATGAGATTGATATTTTTTGGCCCTTATCACTGTATACCACTGAAGCAGCGTGTGCTTTTAACTTGGGAGTGGTCACAACAAATCTGTCTTTTTCATTGAAATTTAGGATTTGAAACTCAAGAGCCCCGTTTACAACAGAGGAGAAATTACCTAAGGTAACCTTGAAAATGATTCAAAGTCAAAATCTTCTTTTTAATGCCACTTTTCCGTGGGGACTAGCAAAGCTTCTTCTATAATGCCACAAAGAGAAAAGCAAATTTCCATCCACATAATATCCACAGAAGAAACGTATGTTTTTTTATCTCCTATGAATATGTAGATCTCTATATGTTTGCATACATTTGTCATTAACAAATATTTATATTCATAGCTGTCCTAATAAATGATAACATATCCTTAATTCTTTAGTCTTAATATGCACATGACAGTCACAAAGATCAAGCTAAATTTAACATTTAATTAGCTTTATTTTACATCAACATATAAGGATATTGAATGTGACAACAAATGTACTTCTTATATCAGCATAAACTTAGGCTTAGATGACCAATAGATATTGGATATTTTTATGATCATAACCAAAATTAATCAATCCAGGAGTTAACATGCATTTCCCATTTTGACTTATCTGCATGAGCAAACCACATGCGAATCTAGAGACACAGTTCTACAGAACACAAAACATAAAGACGGTCCCTAACTAATAAGGTGGTTTTTATTTCTAAGTCCATACTGATATTGTTTTGAAGAAATGAATTCAGTGGATAAAATGAGAAAGCCTGAGAGAGTCACTTCTACTGTCTACTGTACTAATCTGAAACTTTACACAGTAACACAGAGTGCTGTAATTGGTAGTGTAGGGTATATTAGCTAAGCACCCAATAAGTATTTGTTGAATTGACATTTTAAAAGATATATAAAGGTAATTATTTGTTTAAAAGAAATTTTTCTACTAATAGAAGAAAATATTAAGTAAACTAAGAAAAAAATCATAAAGATACCCAAATACAAACATAGTGATAATGATTACTGAGTTGGATTAAAACAGATACCATAAACTTAACTGTTTAATATGCAGAAATTATATTCTAATAAAATTAGCTCAATAACTAGAGTTAAAATGTAAATGAGATTGATATTTTTTGGCCCTTATCACTGTATACCACTGAAGCAGCGTGTGCTTTTAACTTGGGAGTGGTCACAACAAATCTGTCTTTTTCATTGAAATTTAGGATTTGAAACTCAAGAGCTCATAACACTTACCCTTATGTCTTCTATTCTTTGAATTCTGAGGCAGAGGAGAAATTACCTAAGGTAACCTTGAATGAGTTTCATTATCATTCCCCAAAATGCTCAAGACTATGTCTATATCTATAATTATTTTTCCTATGGGTAAAAGTCATCTTGGGACACTATGTCACAACAGAGAGGTAAAAGATATAACCAATCCAATTAGGTGATGTGTGAAGACTCCCAGATTGATGGAAGAGATTAATTCTCTAAAGAAAAGGGATTCCCAGATATAATGAGAAGCTTTTTTTCATTATATAAGAGTTATATGCTTACAGCATATAGGAAAGTATTTGTTGGTGTCTGTGGGGACTATCTTGATATAAGATTAGCAAATATCTACCAGTTTTGCTGTAAGAGAGCATATGCATAAAACACGCTTCTTGGCACATAGGAGATGCGGAGGCTATGTTAATTACCTCCTTAAATCCCTGCTGTCACTGTGACTTGAAAACAGCTTTGCTGAAAATATGCTTTTTAGAAAGGTTTTTTTTTTTATTATTGTAGTATTTTACTACATACTATTCAAATCATAAACAATAACTTTTAAAACATCTATATTCTCAGATGGAAGGTGCCTAAATTAATTCTGAAACCAACAGTTTGGAATTATTTTTTGCAGTTTTTTAGTTTTTCCTGGATGAATATATTCCTTTTCTCAGTCAACTTCCTCCCTTCCCCTTACTGTATTTTCTTATCTTTTTTTCTGTGTCCATACAAAGTAGTTGAAAGAGAATACAATAAACACGCAATTTCATGAGTTTCATTTAGCAATGTATCCTCAAAATGGCCTCCTGTTGGGAAAGGATGCTACTCAGATGACCAGTGAACTCCAACAGCTGTATGTTCAAAAAGAAAACCTTGAGGTTTACTCTGTCCCAATGAATTCCAAACATTTGTTCAATGTGAAAATTACTGCAGAGCATTAGAACCAATTGGTCTTTCACTATCTTTTCTTCTCTCTGTGAATTAGAGCTCCACAGATCACCTCCAAATTTCTTCCTTAACTGAGCCCCTGTTCTCTGAATTTTCCCTTGTTCTTTATCCTTTATTGTTCTTTGAGTAAACTACGAGTTTTTTGCCCTTTTTCATTTAATGTTGATTTATTCTCTTTTAGTATTTAGTTCTCTTCACTGTTGTCCTGTTTTAATGAGACTAGGGTCTCCTCTTTTCTTTAAAGATCTTCTCAAAACATTTTCCTAAAACAACTGCCCGAGAATCTTACCCTGAACTCACTTATAACATGCATATATATTTGTAAAATCAAAATTGATCAATTGCTCAAGTTATGCTGATTGTTGGGAGATTGTTTTGTGTATATCTACTTTCAAGTACAAATTCAAAACATGATCACCTCTAACCTAAGAGTTCTTCCCACAAAAAAGGAGAGTGCATTTAAAAAAAATTCACTAAAATAGTATATAACATTAATACCAAACAAATTGTTAGTCTTTGTGACATAGAAATATATCAAAAATATAATAATAAGGTTATTAATAGGAATAATGAAAGTACTAATTTGAGGATGCATTGTAAATTAAAAGAATTATCATGTAAAGCAATTATTATTGCACCTGGCACAGAGGTTTTCTATAAATGTTTAGTTATTAGTATTGATATAAATCATATGTTAACCACACTTGAATCCACATTCCAGGAGACAAATATACATGAAAGCATCTAGCTTCTCAGGTGGCATAGAGGTAAAGAATGCCAATGCAGGAGATAGAGGAAACATAGATTCAATCCCTGAACTGGGAAGATCCTTTAGAGAAATAAATGACAATACACTTCAGTATTCTTGCTTGGACAAACACATGAACAGAGGAAACTATCAGGCTGCAGTCCATTGTGTGACAAAGAGTCAAAGCGACTGAGCACACACATATATTAGTATCAAGAAAAAAAAAAGATCAAAAAACCACACTCTACCCCCTTAAACTGCAAATACTTGGCTCATTTTACATAAACTCATAATCCTCTCTAGCATGACCCTACATGACCATGAAACTACAATAGGGATTATTATGAGGATCTATATATACTGTCATTTAAAACATCTGTTTTGTTAAATCAGTTCAAACAGTGCAGCACAATGTTGAATTATTCAAAGTTAATTGTACATCTAATTACAACTCTTCTTTCTCTGAAACAGTAATTGACAATCATAATCTATCTCCTCCTACCCAATCTCTTAAATAAGCCCAAATCTAAAATCTCTACTTCTTTAAGCCATTTGAAAGTTATTCACAGCAAAAGTCATTAATAAAGACACTTCAGGAAATATAGAAAAAAAGCACAAGTCATTCAGAGAAATACAAACACATCCAATAATGCAAGATAAAACATAAATGCAAAGTTTATAAACAAATAGACCCGTATGTAAAATCAAATTCAATTTCAACAGGGGATTGTTTTGTGTATATCTACTTTCAAGTACAAATTCAAAACATGATCACCTCTAACCTAAGAGTTCTTCCCACAAAAAAGGAGAGTGCATTTAAAAAAAATTCACTAAAATAGTATATAACATTAATACCAAACAAATTGTTAGTCTTTGTGACATAGAAATATATCAAAAATATAATAATAAGGTTATTAATAGGAATAATGAAAGTACTAATTTGAGGATGCATTGTAAATTAAAAGAATTATCATGTAAAGCAATTATTATTGCACCTGGCACAGAGGTTTTCTATAAATGTTTAGTTATTAGTATTGATATAAATCATATGTTAACCACACTTGAATCCACATTCCAGGAGACAAATATACATGAAAGCATCTAGCTTCTCAGGTGGCATAGAGGTAAAGAATGCCAATGCAGGAGATAGAGGAAACATAGATTCAATCCCTGAACTGGGAAGATCCTTTAGAGAAATAAATGACAATACACTTCAGTATTCTTGCTTGGACAAACACATGAACAGAGGAAACTATCAGGCTGCAGTCCATTGTGTGACAAAGAGTCAAAGCGACTGAGCACACACATATATTAGTATCAAGAAAAAAAAAAGATCAAAAAACCACACTCTACCCCCTTAAACTGCAAATACTTGGCTCATTTTACATAAACTCATAATCCTCTCTAGCATGACCCTACATGACCATGAAACTACAATAGGGATTATTATGAGGATCTATATATACTGTCATTTAAAACATCTGTTTTGTTAAATCAGTTCAAACAGTGCAGCACAATGTTGAATTATTCAAAGTTAATTGTACATCTAATTACAACTCTTCTTTCTCTGAAACAGTAATTGACAATCATAATCTATCTCCTCCTACCCAATCTCTTAAATAAGCCCAAATCTAAAATCTCTACTTCTTTAAGCCATTTGAAAGTTATTCACAGCAAAAGTCATTAATAAAGACACTTCAGGAAATATAGAAAAAAAGCACAAGTCATTCAGAGAAATACAAACACATCCAATAATGCAAGATAAAACATAAATGCAAAGTTTATAAACAAATAGACCCGTATGTAAACCAAAATTTACAAACTCGATTGATGTAAACCGTTCATCTACTTGCAGAGAGTAGGGGAAAATTATTAGTTTGGAATATCCTCAGCTGCAAGCAACAATAACAATAGCTCTGAAACTTAAGCAGTGAAGACATGAATATCCCAAAGAACAAAATGACTGGCGATAGGCAGATAAATGATGGAGCTGCAATTCAAAAATGTCTTTGGATTTCCCTAGTGGTCCAGTGGTTAAAATTCTGCATTCCTAGTACAGGGGGCATGGATTCAGTCCATGGTTGGATAAGATCCGGCAGGCCGCACAGCCAAAAAAAAGTCTTCAAATGTTAGTAGCTTTGTCACCTTTGGACGTTGGTCTCTTGACTTAACGTTTGTTATTTTGGTCTCCCAATATGCCTACTCTATCTCCAGGAATAACATCTGAAAGCTGGTCCCAGAATAACATCTGAAAGCAGTCTCAGTCACTGCTGTCCATTGTACGCTTTCCTAGAGAGACAGCCCCTCTTCTCCAGTAGTCTTCCCTTCACTTATTACTGAGCAGAACTGGGTCATTCTACCACTGCTAGAACAGGGAGGGTGAGAAATTTTAAGTGCTTGATAAAATGAAATTAAAATATCATGATAGGTTTATATGTATCACAATTTATCACATGATTTGGTGCATATTGCTATGCCACATAGAGACATGTTTTGAAGGGAAGGAATGGATGAATATGGATTAGGGAGCTCCAAAGATCTACAGCACTAGTTATTTTAACAAAGCCAAGAGTAACATTACCATGACGAGATTGACTTTCCCCATTTATTTTTTTCAACTTTTGATATCTCTAAGTATCAGATTAGTTCTGAGAACTCTGAAGCTCTCCTGGGCAAAAAATAAAAAAAATTATTCTTGATTTTGATGAAGTCAATCTAAGTATCCAACATGCATCACTGAGGTAAATGATATGAAATGATTTTGAAACATCTTTTCATGAAGTTAACAGAATGAATTTTTCTCTGATCATTGTAAGGAACTCCTGACTCTTTCACTTCTCCTGGTCATTGGTACCCCTTTCTTCCTGCATATACCAGCCCTGCCATGTTTGACTTTGAGATTCTTGAACACTCAGAAAATTGTTTCTGTAAGGAAGAATGTCAACTATATGGCTGATTATAAAGAAATTGTTCTTGTTATTCATTTTATAAGGAGTCTGTAATCTATTTGGAAATTATTAATTCATCTGAAATGGACAGAAGAGATGTGCAGTTATATCTGAATATTTCCCTTCAAACATTTTTGAATATTTGCTCGGAAACAAATCAGTCTGCATTGTCTCTTTCTGACTTAATCTCACTGTTGTCTTACAGAAACAAATATTTCACAAGAATCACACATTCAGGGCTTCCCTGGTGGTCCAGTGGTAAGGACACCACCTTGCAGTGCAAGAGGTGCCATTTGGATCCCTGGCCTGGGAAAATCCCATGTGCCACGGAGGGGCTGGACTGATGTGTCCAATTACTGAACCAGAGCTCTGGAGCACATGCGCCCAGAGCCAGTGCTCTGTGACAACAAGGCCACAGAGATGAGAGGCCCACACGGGCCAAAGAACAAAAATGGATGAAAATAGATGAATGAAAGACCAATAGAAGAGGCCCGCCCGCCCCCCTCCCTCAACAACCCGCGCCCCCACCCCCAAAAAAGAATCACACATTCAAACATAGGACAAAGAAGGAGGTAGTATTTTTATCTGAAGGAATTCTGAGACAGACAGACCAAAGTCGAATTTACCATTATCATAATTTTGTTGGTATTATAATCTCTTAAAGTGAGGAGGAAGGCTGTTCCTCTTACATCAAACAAGCATGGGAAAACTACTATCACAAGCACAGATGTATATTTATGCATACATGCAAAAGCAAGGAAAATCTTATCTTATTTAAAAAATCTATATAAAAATTGAACTATATTTTGTTTATGGTTTCTTTGTTGCACAAAGGCTTTAACAATGAGGTCCTATATTAGTTTGTTTTATTGTATCCAACATGCATCGCTGAGGTAAATGATATGAAATGATTTTGAAACATCTTTTCATGAAGTTAACAGAATGAATTTTTCTCTGATCATTGTAAGGAACTCCTGACTCTTTCACTTCTCCTGGTCATTGGTACCCCTTTCTTCCTGCATATACCAGCCCTGCCATGTTTGACTTTGAGATTCTTGAACACTCAGAAAATTGTTTCTGTAAGGAAGAATGTCAACTATATGGCTGATTATAAAGAAATTGTTCTTGTTATTCATTTTATAAGGAGTCTGTAATCTATTTGGAAATTATTAATTCATCTGAAATGGACAGAAGAGATGTGCAGTTATATCTGAATATTTCCCTTCAAACATTTTTGAATATTTGCTCGGAAACAAATCAGTCTGCATTGTCTCTTTCTGACTTAATCTCACTGTTGTCTTACAGAAACAAATATTTCACAAGAATCACACATTCAGGGCTTCCCTGGTGGTCCAGTGGTAAGGACACCACCTTGCAGTGCAAGAGGTGCCATTTGGATCCCTGGCCTGGGAAAATCCCATGTGCCACGGAGGGGCTGGACTGATGTGTCCAATTACTGAACCAGAGCTCTGGAGCACATGCGCCCAGAGCCAGTGCTCTGTGACAACAAGGCCACAGAGATGAGAGGCCCACACGGGCCAAAGAACAAAAATGGATGAAAATAGATGAATGAAAGACCAATAGAAGAGGCCCGCCCGCCCCCCTCCCTCAACAACCCGCGCCCCCACCCCCAAAAAAGAATCACACATTCAAACATAGGACAAAGAAGGAGGTAGTATTTTTATCTGAAGGAATTCTGAGACAGACAGACCAAAGTCGAATTTACCATTATCATAATTTTGTTGGTATTATAATCTCTTAAAGTGAGGAGGAAGGCTGTTCCTCTTACATCAAACAAGCATGGGAAAACTACTATCACAAGCACAGATGTATATTTATGCATACATGCAAAAGCAAGGAAAATCTTATCTTATTTAAAAAATCTATATAAAAATTGAACTATATTTTGTTTATGGTTTCTTTGTTGCACAAAGGCTTTAACAATGAGGTCCTATATTAGTTTGTTTTTATTTTCATTACTCTAGAAGGTGTATCAAAAAGATCTTGTTGCAATCTATGTTAAAGTGTGTTATGTCTATGTTTTCCTTTAAGCATTTTATAGTGCCCTGACTTACATTTAGGTCTTTAATTCATTCTGAGTTTGTATTTGTGTAACAGAGTATTCTAATTTCATTCTTTTTCATGTAAGGCTTCCCTGGTGGCTCAGATGAACGAATCCGTCTGCAGTGTTGGAGACTTCGGTTTGATTCCTGGGCTGTGAAGATTCCCATGAGAATGGAAAGGTTACCCACTCCAGCATTCTTGTTGGAGAATCTCATGACTGGCCCATGGATCACTTGGATATGACTGAGTTACTTTCATTTTCATTTTTGTCTTTATTTTTGTGTATGGTGTGATGGAGTGTTAAGATTTCATTCCTTTACATGTAGCTGTCCAGTGTTTCCAGCACCACTTACTGAAGAGACTGTCTGTTCTCCATTATTCTTGTCTCACTTGTCATAGATCAGGTCACTAAAGGTGCATGGATTTATCTCTAGACTTTCTATTCTGTTCCATTGATCTATATTTCTGTTTTGGTGCCAGTACCATGCTGTTTTGATGACTGAAGTTTTCTAGCGCAGTCTGAAGTCAGGCCCCCTAATTCTTCCAGCTCTGTTTATCCTTATGATTTATTTGGCTATTCATGGCCTTTTGTGCTTCCACATGTATACAAAAAAAAAAAAAAAAGAATGACCCTCAGAAGGGAGAAAATATTGTCCAACAAAACAACTGACAATGAATGAATCTCCAAAATATACAAACATCTCATGTGGCTCAATATTAACAGAAGATCTAAATAGATATTTCTCCAAAGAAGACATGCATATGGCTAAAAAGCACATGAAAAGATGCTCAACATCACTAATATTCTTTGCAGCACTATTTAAAATAACCAGGGCATGAAAGCAAACTAAATGTTCATCAATACAGGGGTGGGTAAAGAATATATGGAATATATTAAAAAATACAACAATCCCATTTGCAGCAACATTGATGGATCTCTAGAGACTGTCATACTAAGTGGAGTAAGAAAAACAAAACTGAAATAGAGTCACAAATGTAGAAAACAAACTTTTGGTTATCAAGAAGTAGGGGCAGGCAGGGATAAATTGAATGATTGGCGTTGACATATACACATTACTATAATACACACTACTATATATAAAACAGAAAACAAACAAGGACCTACTCTATAGCACAAAGAACTCTGCTCAATTCTATGTAATGGTCTATCTTGGGAAACAATCAGAGAGCACACTTGTGGACATAGTGAGGAAAGCAGGATGAATTGAGAGAGTAACAATGAAACTTATACATTGGTGTATGTAAAATTAGATAGCCAGTGAAAATTTACTCTATGAGTCAGGGAGCTCAAATCTGGTGCTTTTAGAGGGGTAGGATGGTGTGGGAGGTGACAGGAAGGTTCAAGACAGATGGGACATATGTATACCTATGGCTAATTTATGTTGATATATGGCAGAAACCAACATGATATTGTAAAGCAATTATCCTCTAATTAATTTTTTTTTAATTAAAATTTTAGGGGCTTCTCTGGTATTCCAATTGTTAAAGACTCTGCCTTTCAGTGCAAGGAATTCCGGTTCGATCCCTGGCCTGGAAAGATTCCACGTGCCACAGAGCAGCTGGACTGATGTGTCCAACTACCAAGGGAGAACTCTGGAGTGCATGCGCCCAGAGCCAGTGCTCTGCAGAGAGAGAGGCCACTGCAATGGGAGGCTCACACAGGCCAGAGAACAAGGAGATAAATGAAAGACCAATAAAAGTGGCCAAAAAACTTAAAAAAAAAAAAGAAAAGAAAATTCTAAAAAATGGGTATGTGTGTGTATGTGTATATATCTCATTCACCTTGATGTACACAAGAAACTAACATAACACTGTAAATCAGTTATACTCCATTGAAATAAAACAAATGAATTACCGTGTGATTCAGAAATTGCACGTTAGTGTATATATTTGAAGGTAATGTCATCATTTGTTCTACAGAACTAGAAGGGACTGTTTTCATTTCATTCCCAGGGAAGAGCAATGTCAAAAGGAACTTCAAGATGTACAAACTGGATTTAGAAAAGGCAGGGGAACCAGAGATCAAAATCCAACGTCCGTTGTATCATAGAAAAAGCAAGGCACTGTTGGTGGGAATGTAAATTGATACAGTCACAATGGAAGACAGAATGGAGACTCCTTAAAGAACTAGGAATAGAAGCACCATATAAACCAGCAATCCCTCTATTAGGCATATACCCTGATGAAATCAAAATTGAAAGAGACACATGTACCCCAATGTTCATTGCAACAGTTTTTACAACAGCTAGAACACAGAAGCAGCCTATTGAAGATGTCCATCGATGAATGAGTGGATAAAGAAGCTATGGCACATATACACAATGGAATATTTCTCAGTCATACAAAGCAATGCATTTGAATCAGTCCTAATTAGGTGGATGAATCTAGAACTTATTATACAAAGTAAAGCAAATCATAAAGAGAAGGATAAATACAGTATACTAACTCATATATATGGAATTGAGAAAAACAGTACCAATGAATACACACTCAGAGCAGTAACGGAGAAACAGACATGAAGAACAGACCTAAGGCCAGTGTGGGGAGGGAAGATTGGGTGAGAGGTATGGAAAGAGTAGCATGGAAACCTATGCTATCATACGTAAAAGAGACAGGCATTGTGAATAAGCTGTAAGACTAAGGGAACTTGCATGGGGCCTGTGCAACAACCTGGAGGGTTGGAATTCGGGGAGAGCTCAGGTAGAGGGATCAGGGATAGACCTATGACTGATTTGGTATTACGTCTAGCTGTAAAAAACAAACTCTGTAAAAGATGCATAACAATAACTTTGCTGTACACCTGAAACTAATGCAACATTGTAAATCAACTATACTCCAATAAAAAAATAACAAAAAAAGCAAGGGAATTCCAGAAAAAAAAAATCTACTTCTGCTTCAGTGACTCTGCTAAAGCCTTTAACTGTTTGAATCACAAAAAATGTGGAAAATATTTAAAGAGATGGGAATATGAGACCACTATACCTGTCTCCTGAGAAACCTGTAGGAGGGCTAAGAAATAATAGCTAGAACCAGACATGAAACAATGAACTGTTTACAAACTGGGGAAGAAAGGATACCGGTTGTTAGAAAAGGCAGGGAACCAGAGATCAAAATCCAACGTCCGTTGTATCATAGAAAAAGCAAGGCACTGTTGGTGGGAATGTAAATTGATACAGTCACAATGGAAGACAGAATGGAGACTCCTTAAAGAACTAGGAATAGAAGCACCATATAAACCAGCAATCCCTCTATTAGGCATATACCCTGATGAAATCAAAATTGAAAGAGACACATGTACCCCAATGTTCATTGCAACAGTTTTTACAACAGCTAGAACACAGAAGCAGCCTATTGAAGATGTCCATCGATGAATGAGTGGATAAAGAAGCTATGGCACATATACACAATGGAATATTTCTCAGTCATACAAAGCAATGCATTTGAATCAGTCCTAATTAGGTGGATGAATCTAGAACTTATTATACAAAGTAAAGCAAATCATAAAGAGAAGGATAAATACAGTATACTAACTCATATATATGGAATTGAGAAAAACAGTACCAATGAATACACACTCAGAGCAGTAACGGAGAAACAGACATGAAGAACAGACCTAAGGCCAGTGTGGGGAGGGAAGATTGGGTGAGAGGTATGGAAAGAGTAGCATGGAAACCTATGCTATCATACGTAAAAGAGACAGGCATTGTGAATAAGCTGTAAGACTAAGGGAACTTGCATGGGGCCTGTGCAACAACCTGGAGGGTTGGAATTCGGGGAGAGCTCAGGTAGAGGGATCAGGGATAGACCTATGACTGATTTGGTATTACGTCTAGCTGTAAAAAACAAACTCTGTAAAAGATGCATAACAATAACTTTGCTGTACACCTGAAACTAATGCAACATTGTAAATCAACTATACTCCAATAAAAAAATAACAAAAAAAGCAAGGGAATTCCAGAAAAAAAAAATCTACTTCTGCTTCAGTGACTCTGCTAAAGCCTTTAACTGTTTGAATCACAAAAAATGTGGAAAATATTTAAAGAGATGGGAATATGAGACCACTATACCTGTCTCCTGAGAAACCTGTAGGAGGGCTAAGAAATAATAGCTAGAACCAGACATGAAACAATGAACTGTTTACAAACTGAGAAAGGAGGATTTCAAGGCTATATGTTGTTACCCTGCTTATTTAACTTATATGTAGAGTACATCCTGCAAAATGCCAGTCTGGATGAAGCCCAAGCTGGAATCAAAATTTCAGGAAGAAATATTAATAATATCAGGTATGTGGATACTGCCACCCTAATGACAGAAAGCAAAGAGGATCTAAAGAGCCTCTTGATGAAGATGAAACGAGAGAGTAAAAAAAGATGGCTTAAAATTCAACTTTAAAGAAAAAAAAAAGAAAACATCACTTCACAGCAAATAGACGGAAAAAATGTAAATAGTGACAGACTTTGCTTTCTTGGGTTCCAAAATCACAGTGACTACAGGCACACATTTAAAAGACAGTTGCTCCTTGGAAGAAAAGCTATGACAGAGCTAGATAGTGTATTAAAAAGCAAAGACATCACTTTGCCAACAAAGGTCCATATAGTCAAAGCTATAATTTTCCAGTGGTCATGTATGGATGAATGTGAGGTTTGGACCATAAAGAAAGCTGAGAGCCAAGATTTTATGCTTTCAAATTGTGATACAGCAGAAAACTCTTGAGAGGCCCTTGCATAGCCAGGAGATCAAAGCAGTCAATCCTAAAGGAAATCAACACTGAATACTCATTGGAAGGACTAATGCTGAAGTTACCATCTGACTCATTGGAAAAGATCCCAATGCTGGGAAAAATTAAGGGCAGGAGAAGAAGGTGGCAACAGAGGATGAGATGATTGGATGACATCATGAGTTAGAGCAAACTCCAGAGGTTGTGAAGGACAAAGAAGGCCAGCAGTCTATGGGGTCACAAAGTGTCAGACATGATTGAGCAAGTTAATAAGAAAAATTCCATCACTGTCTTGAAGAGATGTATGTACTCTCATGTTCTCTGCAGTGCTATTCCCAACAGCCAAGACATGGAAACAATCTATGTGTCTATTGAGAGATGAATGAATAAGAAAATGTGATATATGCTATTTAGAATGAAATATTATTTACCCATTAAAAAGAAAATATTTAAAGAGATGGGAATATGAGACCACTATACCTGTCTCCTGAGAAACCTGTAGGAGGGCTAAGAAATAATAGCTAGAACCAGACATGAAACAATGAACTGTTTACAAACTGAGAAAGGAGGATTTCAAGGCTATATGTTGTTACCCTGCTTATTTAACTTATATGTAGAGTACATCCTGCAAAATGCCAGTCTGGATGAAGCCCAAGCTGGAATCAAAATTTCAGGAAGAAATATTAATAATATCAGGTATGTGGATACTGCCACCCTAATGACAGAAAGCAAAGAGGATCTAAAGAGCCTCTTGATGAAGATGAAACGAGAGAGTAAAAAAAGATGGCTTAAAATTCAACTTTAAAGAAAAAAAAGAAAACATCACTTCACAGCAAATAGACGGAAAAAATGTAAATAGTGACAGACTTTGCTTTCTTGGGTTCCAAAATCACAGTGACTACAGGCACACATTTAAAAGACAGTTGCTCCTTGGAAGAAAAGCTATGACAGAGCTAGATAGTGTATTAAAAAGCAAAGACATCACTTTGCCAACAAAGGTCCATATAGTCAAAGCTATAATTTTCCAGTGGTCATGTATGGATGAATGTGAGGTTTGGACCATAAAGAAAGCTGAGAGCCAAGATTTTATGCTTTCAAATTGTGATACAGCAGAAAACTCTTGAGAGGCCCTTGCATAGCCAGGAGATCAAAGCAGTCAATCCTAAAGGAAATCAACACTGAATACTCATTGGAAGGACTAATGCTGAAGTTACCATCTGACTCATTGGAAAAGATCCCAATGCTGGGAAAAATTAAGGGCAGGAGAAGAAGGTGGCAACAGAGGATGAGATGATTGGATGACATCATGAGTTAGAGCAAACTCCAGAGGTTGTGAAGGACAAAGAAGGCCAGCAGTCTATGGGGTCACAAAGTGTCAGACATGATTGAGCAAGTTAATAAGAAAAATTCCATCACTGTCTTGAAGAGATGTATGTACTCTCATGTTCTCTGCAGTGCTATTCCCAACAGCCAAGACATGGAAACAATCTATGTGTCTATTGAGAGATGAATGAATAAGAAAATGTGATATATGCTATTTAGAATGAAATATTATTTACCCATTAAAAAGAAGCGAATCCTGCCATTTGTGACAACATACACGAACCTTAAGGGTGTTATATTGACTAAAATAAATCAGAGAAAAACAAATAATGCATGATTTAGCTTATATGGAAAATATATATTTAAAAAGGTTGAACTCAAGAAGCAGAATGCAGACTAGTGGTTGTCAAGGACTAGGTAGAGGAATGAGGAGCTGTATGTCAAAGGCTACAAAATTCCATATATAAGATGGAAAAGTTTCAGTGCTCATATATTCAGTGTAGTGACTACAGTGAACAAAGCATGCTGTGTGGTAAGTCACTTCACATGTCCAACCATTTGTGACCCCACGGACTGTATCTCACCAGGCTCCTCTGTCCATGAGACTCTCTAGGCAAGAATACTGGAGTGGGTTGCCATGTGCTCCTTCAAGTGATCTTCCTAAACCAAGGATCAAACCTGAGTGTCTTATGTCTCCTCTATTGGCAGGTGAATTCTTTACCACTAGCACCATCTGGGAAGCCTAGCTAATGATAGTAGATAGCCAATTTTAAACTTACTAAAAGAGTAGAGTAGGACTTTATTTTCACCACCAAAAGAAGTAACCTCATTACAGTAATTATTGTACAATATATATGTATTTCAACTTTCAATGTTGCACACTTAAACTTAACCAATTTCATATGTTGTTTACATCTTGAAAAAGATGGAAAAAATGCCATATTCTAAACATCAACTTTTATATCTACATTTCTAACAAACTTGGCTACATAGTGTGCTAATCTGGCTGTTTGTTTAATAATTTAGTCTAAATTGATGAAAGAATAGTAAATACTAGAAGGCTATATTGCTGGGCAGTCCTCAGGGCTACATGTGTAATTTATATGTGCTGTATGATTAAATTATTTCCTAGCTTTCTTGCCATTGGCATTTTGGAGGGGGTGTTGGGGAGGAAGAGGGCAGGCGGGCCACTTCTATTGGTCTTTCATTTATTCAGTTTCATCCATCTTTGTTCTTTGGCCCGTGTGTCTCCCATCTCAGTGACCTCTGTTGTCGCAGAGCACCAACTCTGGGCACATGCATTCCAGAGCTCCGGCTTGGTTATTGGACACATCAGTCAAGCCGCTCTGCGGCACTTGGGATGTTCCCAGACCAGGGATCGAACCGGCAGTCCTTGCACTGCAAGGCGATGTCCTTACCCACTGGACCACCAGGGAAGCCCTGCCATTGATATTGATATTGAGAAGTGCCCATGTAGACACTTGTATGGAAGAGTTACTCAATGCAGGGATATTTATAATCTTACAAACATGTGTGCACAGTAAGAGCACCAACTTCACATTGTGCGAAGAGTGTTGTGTGAATTGAGATGTGGCTTTGGATTCAGATTCTACCCATGGGACTATTACTTATCTTTTCTGGGGCTTAGTTTCCTTGTTTGTAAAATGAGGATAATTCTGTGAATATTTCATTCACTTGTAAAAATCAAGTAGAATAAAACATGTACCAGTGTTTTGTTAGTGGAGACAAGTTCTAAAAATACATGTTATGTATTGGATAAAGGATGTATAGATATACGCATGCATGCTTTACACTTCTGTCTTGTATTAAAAATAAGCTGTACCTGCAATTTGTGTTATTTATGTGTTCACAAAATCAACTTTAAAACACTGATACATGTCACTTTTTATCCTATTTTGCAAGAAAGTGAAATAGAAAGGGGAATGATAAATTCTAAAGTGTTCAGCCTTGACAGTTAAATAGTAGTCTTGAAAACCTGAAGCATAGCTTGGGGAAAATTTAAAGCTACTTGTTGGTTTTTGTTCCTTTAAAAAAGTAAAAAGTTATGCTGTATAAATATGTCCAAAGCTGACTGAATAATCTCATCAATGTTAGTTCTCTACATAATTGCTTCCTGTGCTAATCTTTCTAATGCTTACTTTTAAAGACAAATGTATTGTTTCTTGATGTTTTTAATTATTTTCATGCAATAATGACTTTTTGATATTAAGAACCATTAAATTTACAAAATAATATGCTAGATGATTTAAAGTAAATGAATAAATTTCTTCACTCAGCAAGCATTTCCTGTGTATCTACAATGTACTATATCAGCCAATGAGGTTTGAATTCAGTTTTAACAACATTATATAAGACTTGGTCGAGGGACACAGGAATTCACGTATTTGAAGAACATACGGGAACCAAAGCAATGTAAGCATATGTAAGTGTATGTGATATATATGCATATGTATGTGTGTGTGTGTGTGTGTCAGAATCTTATCCTATACCCTGGCTAGAGGTTGTTGGTGTTGCTTTAGTCACTAAATCATGTTCAACTCTTTGAAAACCCATGGACAGTAGTCCGCCAAGCTTGTCCTTTCATGAGATTCCCAGGCAAAAATGCTGGAATGGGTGGCCATTTCCTTCTCCAGAGGATCATCCCAACTCAGGGACCATATCTGCATCTTCTGCATTGTAATCGGATTCTTTACTGCTGAAACAGCAGGGAAGGCCCTGGCTAGAAGTTAACTTCAATCAAATGAAACTGTCACTGGAAGCATGTGTCTGGCCACACGAAGCTTATAACCCACCTATTAGTACAATTTCAGAAGTGATCTAGAAAACATACAAGCCATTAGCTGTATTTCATTAAAAATTCTTCAGAGTGCTTAATCGGGTGACTATACATACACATTTTTCATACGAATAATAGATTTAACAATTAGTCTGGGACACACTTTTAAAAGAAGTATTAAACATACTACTATTTTTAAATATCTATCTATTTATAATTGGTTGATGATTGCTTTATAATATTAGTTCAATTTCTCTCACGTATCAACATGAACATAGGTGTACACAATGTCCCAACCCTCTTGAATCTCCCCTCCCTCCATTCCCATGTCTCTAGGTTATTATAGAGCCCCACCAGGAAATCCCTGTGCACTGTAGTTTGTATGTTGATTGTCTCTTAGGTTATATGCAAAGCTGACTGAATAATCTCATCAATGTTAGTTCTCTACATAATTGCTTCCTGTGCTAATCTTTCTAATGCTTACTTTTAAAGACAAATGTATTGTTTCTTGATGTTTTTAATTATTTTCATGCAATAATGACTTTTTGATATTAAGAACCATTAAATTTACAAAATAATATGCTAGATGATTTAAAGTAAATGAATAAATTTCTTCACTCAGCAAGCATTTCCTGTGTATCTACAATGTACTATATCAGCCAATGAGGTTTGAATTCAGTTTTAACAACATTATATAAGACTTGGTCGAGGGACACAGGAATTCACGTATTTGAAGAACATACGGGAACCAAAGCAATGTAAGCATATGTAAGTGTATGTGATATATATGCATATGTATGTGTGTGTGTGTGTGTCAGAATCTTATCCTATACCCTGGCTAGAGGTTGTTGGTGTTGCTTTAGTCACTAAATCATGTTCAACTCTTTGAAAACCCATGGACAGTAGTCCGCCAAGCTTGTCCTTTCATGAGATTCCCAGGCAAAAATGCTGGAATGGGTGGCCATTTCCTTCTCCAGAGGATCATCCCAACTCAGGGACCATATCTGCATCTTCTGCATTGTAATCGGATTCTTTACTGCTGAAACAGCAGGGAAGGCCCTGGCTAGAAGTTAACTTCAATCAAATGAAACTGTCACTGGAAGCATGTGTCTGGCCACACGAAGCTTATAACCCACCTATTAGTACAATTTCAGAAGTGATCTAGAAAACATACAAGCCATTAGCTGTATTTCATTAAAAATTCTTCAGAGTGCTTAATCGGGTGACTATACATACACATTTTTCATACGAATAATAGATTTAACAATTAGTCTGGGACACACTTTTAAAAGAAGTATTAAACATACTACTATTTTTAAATATCTATCTATTTATAATTGGTTGATGATTGCTTTATAATATTAGTTCAATTTCTCTCACGTATCAACATGAACATAGGTGTACACAATGTCCCAACCCTCTTGAATCTCCCCCTCACCTCCCATCCATTCCCATGTCTCTAGGTTATTATAGAGCCCCACCAGGAAATCCCTGTGCACTGTAGTTTGTATGTTGATGTTGGTTATACTCATATATTCAGAGAATGAAATTAGTATTTAAACAAACTACAACTTGATTCACAAAGGAAATCTCTGGTACCATGTTCTGGCAAGACAAGAGAAATCTGTCAAAAAATTTTGGAAATATTTCTCCTGGGAAGCCCCAAATATGCTGTTGTTGTTCAGTTGCCCAGTCATATCCAACTCTTTGTGACCCCATGGATTGTGGCATAGCAGGCCTCCCTGTCCCTCACTGTCATCTAAATTGATGCTCTTTGCATTGGTGATGGTACAGAGCCCCCTCATCCCCTGATACCTTCTTCTCCTGCCATCCTCAATATTTCCCAGCATCAAGGAGGGAATGGCAAACCACTCCAGTATGCTTGCTGTGAGAACCTCATAAATTCTATATATATATATGCATATATATATATATATGAAAATTGATATATTTATAAGAATTTAATGCATGATTAATAATTGGGACAGTAGGATGTCAAGGCTGTGTATTGTCACCCTGCTTATTTAACTTGCATGCAAAGTACCTTGTGTGAAATTTCAGGCTGAATGAATCACAAGCTGGAGTCAAGATTGCCAGGAGTATCAACAACCTCAGATATGCAGGTGATACCACTCTAATGGCAGAAAGTGAAGAGAAACTAAAGCACCTCTTGATAATGGTGAAGGAGGAGAGTGAAAAAAAAATGGCTTAAAGCTCAACATTCTCTGTAACAACCTAGGGGGGATGGGGAGGGAGATGCGAGAGAAGTTCAAGAGGGAGGGGACATATGTATACTTATTGCTGATTCAAGTTGATGTGTGGCAGTAAACAACAAAACTCTGTAAAAGCAACATAAATTAATAAATATAAACAGTAAGATACAGATTATAAAAAACAGGAAAAAAGAAGAGCATAGCATCTGGTCTCATCACTTTAAGGCAAATAGATGGGGAGAAGCAGACATTTTATTTTCTTGGGCTCCAAAATCACTGCAAACTGGGACTTCCGCTATAAATTTAAAAGACATTTGCCCTTTGGAAGAAAAAACATGGCAAACCTAGACAGAGACATCACTTTGCAGACAAAAGTATAGTCAAAGCTATGGTTTTTCCAGTACTCATGTGAGAGTTGCACCCTAAAGAAAGCTGAGCAATGAAGAATTGATGCTTTCAAATTGTGGTTTTGGAGCAGTCTCTTGAGAGTCCCTTGGACAGCAAGGAAATCTCTGGTACCATGTTCTGGCAAGACAAGAGAAATCTGTCAAAAAATTTTGGAAATATTTCTCCTGGGAAGCCCCAAATATGCTGTTGTTGTTCAGTTGCCCAGTCATATCCAACTCTTTGTGACCCCATGGATTGTGGCATAGCAGGCCTCCCTGTCCCTCACTGTCATCTAAATTGATGCTCTTTGCATTGGTGATGGTACAGAGCCCCCTCATCCCCTGATACCTTCTTCTCCTGCCATCCTCAATATTTCCCAGCATCAAGGAGGGAATGGCAAACCACTCCAGTATGCTTGCTGTGAGAACCTCATAAATTCTATATATATATATGCATATATATATATATATGAAAATTGATATATTTATAAGAATTTAATGCATGATTAATAATTGGGACAGTAGGATGTCAAGGCTGTGTATTGTCACCCTGCTTATTTAACTTGCATGCAAAGTACCTTGTGTGAAATTTCAGGCTGAATGAATCACAAGCTGGAGTCAAGATTGCCAGGAGTATCAACAACCTCAGATATGCAGGTGATACCACTCTAATGGCAGAAAGTGAAGAGAAACTAAAGCACCTCTTGATAATGGTGAAGGAGGAGAGTGAAAAAAAAATGGCTTAAAGCTCAACATTCTCTGTAACAACCTAGGGGGGATGGGGAGGGAGATGCGAGAGAAGTTCAAGAGGGAGGGGACATATGTATACTTATTGCTGATTCAAGTTGATGTGTGGCAGTAAACAACAAAACTCTGTAAAAGCAACATAAATTAATAAATATAAACAGTAAGATACAGATTATAAAAAACAGGAAAAAAAGAAGAGCATAGCATCTGGTCTCATCACTTTAAGGCAAATAGATGGGGAGAAGCAGACATTTTATTTTCTTGGGCTCCAAAATCACTGCAAACTGGGACTTCCGCTATAAATTTAAAAGACATTTGCCCTTTGGAAGAAAAAACATGGCAAACCTAGACAGAGACATCACTTTGCAGACAAAAGTATAGTCAAAGCTATGGTTTTTCCAGTACTCATGTGAGAGTTGCACCCTAAAGAAAGCTGAGCAATGAAGAATTGATGCTTTCAAATTGTGGTTTTGGAGCAGTCTCTTGAGAGTCCCTTGGACAGCAAGGAGTTCAAACCAGTCAGTCCTAAAGGAAATTAACCCTGAATATTTGTTGGAAGTATGGATGCCAAAGCAGAAGCTAAATTACCTTGATTATCTGATGTGAAGAGCTGACTCATTGGAAAAGAAGACTGATGCTGCGAAAGACTGAGGGCAAGAGGAGAAGAGAGTGGGAGAAGAGAAGATGGTTAGATAACATCACTGATCCAATGGACATAAATTTGAGCAAACTACAAGAGATAGTGAAAGACAGGGAAGCCTGGCGTGTTGCAGTCCATGGAGCTGCAAAGAGTCGAACATGATTTACCGACTGAACAAAAATGCAGTTAGAGACAGTTCAATTCTGTGTGAGAAAGATCAATTTCTTTACAAAATGTGGAGGCATAAAATGTGTCGGTAGTCTATTCTAAGGAAAATAAAATTGAATCCCCATATAACATTATGTAATAGATATTTCAAATAGACATTTATAATAAAAAGTTTAATTAATGTGTTACTTAGTTCCAACAGGTAAGTATAGCAGAAAAGATGATGTATATTACATAAGATTAAAATATGCATCACTACACACTCAAATACAGTTGTATTTTAGTGCATTGTAAATTCTTTTGTTGGCTATTTGCTACTTGCTTTAAAATTTTAATAATTTGCAAAGTTTTCTTTTTTATTTAATTATTTAAATAGGGCCACAATTACTTAAATACTGTGATGGGTTTTGCCATACATAAGCACAAATCAGCCACAGGTATTCACGTGTACCCCACATTCTGAACCCTGCACCCACCTCCCTCCCCATCTTATCCATCTGACTTGTCCCAGAGCATCCGACTTTGGGTGCCCTCTTTGTACATCCAACTGGCATGCATCATGTATTTTACATATTTGCACATGCTTCAATGCTCTTCTCTCAAATGATCCCACCCTTGTAAGCAGACATTTTATTTTCTTGGGCTCCAAAATCACTGCAAACTGGGACTTCCGCTATAAATTTAAAAGACATTTGCCCTTTGGAAGAAAAACATGGCAAACCTAGACAGAGACATCACTTTGCAGACAAAAGTATAGTCAAAGCTATGGTTTTTCCAGTACTCATGTGAGAGTTGCACCCTAAAGAAAGCTGAGCAATGAAGAATTGATGCTTTCAAATTGTGGTTTTGGAGCAGTCTCTTGAGAGTCCCTTGGACAGCAAGGAGTTCAAACCAGTCAGTCCTAAAGGAAATTAACCCTGAATATTTGTTGGAAGTATGGATGCCAAAGCAGAAGCTAAATTACCTTGATTATCTGATGTGAAGAGCTGACTCATTGGAAAAGAAGACTGATGCTGCGAAAGACTGAGGGCAAGAGGAGAAGAGAGTGGGAGAAGAGAAGATGGTTAGATAACATCACTGATCCAATGGACATAAATTTGAGCAAACTACAAGAGATAGTGAAAGACAGGGAAGCCTGGCGTGTTGCAGTCCATGGAGCTGCAAAGAGTCGAACATGATTTACCGACTGAACAAAAATGCAGTTAGAGACAGTTCAATTCTGTGTGAGAAAGATCAATTTCTTTACAAAATGTGGAGGCATAAAATGTGTCGGTAGTCTATTCTAAGGAAAATAAAATTGAATCCCCATATAACATTATGTAATAGATATTTCAAATAGACATTTATAATAAAAAGTTTAATTAATGTGTTACTTAGTTCCAACAGGTAAGTATAGCAGAAAAGATGATGTATATTACATAAGATTAAAATATGCATCACTACACACTCAAATACAGTTGTATTTTAGTGCATTGTAAATTCTTTTGTTGGCTATTTGCTACTTGCTTTAAAATTTTAATAATTTGCAAAGTTTTCTTTTTTATTTAATTATTTAAATAGGGCCACAATTACTTAAATACTGTGATGGGTTTTGCCATACATAAGCACAAATCAGCCACAGGTATTCACGTGTACCCCACATTCTGAACCCTGCACCCACCTCCCTCCCCATCTTATCCATCTGACTTGTCCCAGAGCATCCGACTTTGGGTGCCCTCTTTGTACATCCAACTGGCATGCATCATGTATTTTACATATTTGCACATGCTTCAATGCTCTTCTCTCAAATGATCCCACCCTTGCCTTCTCCCACAGGGTTTATAAATCTCTTCTTTACAACTGTGTCTCCTTTGCTGCCTTGCATGTAAGATTGTCAGTATTGTCTTTCTAAATTCCACATATATGTGTTAATATACAGTATTTGTCTTTCTCTTTTTGACTTACTTCACTCTGTATAATGGGCTCCAGTTTCATCCACTGTATTGAAACTGACTCAAATTTATTTATTTTTAGAGCTCAATAGTGTTCTCTTGTGTATATGTACCACAAGTTTCTTACCCATTCATCTACTGATGGACATCTAGGTGGTTTCCTTGTTTTGGCTATTGTAAATAGTGCTGCAATGAACATTGGGGTACATGTGTCTCTTTTTATTCTGTTTTCCTCAGGGTGTATGCCCAGCAGTGGGATTGTTGGATTATATAGCAGTTCTGTTCCCAGTTTTGTAAAGACTCTCCATGCTGTATGCCATAGTGGATGTACCAGTTCCATTCCCTCCAACAGTAAAGGAAGGTTCCTTTTCTCCACACCCTATCCAGCATTTATTGTTTGTAGACTTTTTGATAATGGCCAGTGTGAGATGATACCACATTGTGATTTTTGATCTGCATTTCTCTGAGTGAAACTGATCATCTTTTCATGTGTTTATTAGCCATCTGTATGTCTTCTTTGGAGAAATGTCTGTCTAGGTCTTTTTCTCAGTTTTTAATTTGGCTGTTCATTTCTTCTGATATTGAGCTGCATGAGCTGCTTATATATTTTGGAGATTGATTTTTTGTCAATTGCTTAGTTTAGTATTATTTTCTCCTATTCCAAGGACTGCCTTTTAACCTTGCTTATACTTTCCTTTCTTTTGCAAGATTTTAAGTTTAATTAGATTCTATTTGCTTATTTTTATTTTCATTTCCATTACTCTGGTAGGTAAGTCATAGAAGATATTCCTATGATTTTATATCAGAGAGTGTTCTGCCTATGTTTTCCTCTAAGAGTTCTATAGTTTCTGGTCTTACATTTAGGTCTTTAGTCCATTTTGAGTTTATTTTGGTATATGATATTAGAAAGTTCTAGTTCCCAGTTTTCCTAGCACCACTTGTTGAAGAGACTTTCTTTTCTCTCCAGTGTATATTTTTGTCTCCTTTGTCAAAGATCAAGTGTCCAGATGTGCATGGATTTATCTCTGAGCTTTCTACTTTGTTACATTTATCTATATTTCTGTCTTTCTGCTAGCAATATACAGTCTTGATGACTATAGTTTTGTCCTCTGAAGTCAGGAAAGTTGATTCCTCCAGTTTCATTCTTCTTTCTCAAGATTGTTTTGGCTATTCAGGGTCTCTTGAGCTTCCACACAAATTATGAAATTATTTGTTCTAGTTCTCTGATTGCTTTTTACCCCTTTCTTCTTTTTTTTTTATTTTTAAAGATTTATTTATTTATTTATTTTGGGCGGGGGTCGGGTTGGGGAGGGAGGGGAGCGGGCGGGCCATTTCTATTGGTCTTTCATTTCTCTATTTTCATCCGTCTTTGTTCTTTGGCTCCTGTGGGCCTCCCATCGCGGTGGCGTCTGTCGTTGCAGAGCGCCGGCTCGGTAATTGGACACATCAGTCCAGCCGCTCCGCGGCACGTGGGATCTTCCCAGGCCAGGGATCGAACCGGCGTCCCTTGCACTGCAAGGCGGTGTCCTTACCCACTGGACCACCAGAGGAAGCCTTACCCCCTTTTTTCTTACTCCAAAATTCCTTCAGCATATTTCTAGCAACATGTAATTATATATTTACTGTCTATTCCATTGCAAATTCCTTGAGGGAGATTCTATTTTTTATATACCCAGGGTTTACTGTAGTTCTGTTGATTTTACTGAACATGCATCTAGAAACAAAATTGGTGAGAATTCTTGGCAAATACACACTTACATTCTTAATACTTGAAGCAACCAGTTTCTATGACAATCAGAATACATAGAGCTATAGTCTTAAAAATTTTCAGTCTTTGTTGTCCTCAATCAGGGAATCTATTTCATTTAAAAAACTCTCAGCAACGGGAGTAAGCCAGGGATTTCCCGAATCCTGTCTAAACAGAAAGACTCAGGCACTCAGTGGAAATATTTCAGGCAAAAACAGTTGGAGTGTTCTGCCTATGAGTTCTATAGTTTCTGGTCTTATTATTTGTCCATTTTGAGTTTATTTTGGTATATGATATTAGAAAGTTCTAGTTCCCAGTTTTCCTAGCACCACTTGTTGAAGAGACTTTCTTTTCTCTCCAGTGTATATTTTTGTCTCCTTTGTCAAAGATCAAGTGTCCAGATGTGCATGGATTTATCTCTGAGCTTTCTACTTTGTTACATTTATCTATATTTCTGTCTTTCTGCTAGCAATATACAGTCTTGATGACTATAGTTTTGTCCTCTGAAGTCAGGAAAGTTGATTCCTCCAGTTTCATTCTTCTTTCTCAAGATTGTTTTGGCTATTCAGGGTCTCTTGAGCTTCCACACAAATTATGAAATTATTTGTTCTAGTTCTCTGATTGCTTTTTACCCCTTTCTTCTTTTTTTTTTATTTTTAAAGATTTATTTATTTATTTATTTTGGGCGGGGGTCGGGTTGGGGAGGGAGGGGAGCGGGCGGGCCATTTCTATTGGTCTTTCATTTCTCTATTTTCATCCGTCTTTGTTCTTTGGCTCCTGTGGGCCTCCCATCGCGGTGGCGTCTGTCGTTGCAGAGCGCCGGCTCGGTAATTGGACACATCAGTCCAGCCGCTCCGCGGCACGTGGGATCTTCCCAGGCCAGGGATCGAACCGGCGTCCCTTGCACTGCAAGGCGGTGTCCTTACCCACTGGACCACCAGAGGAAGCCTTACCCCTTTCTTCTTACTCCAAAATTCCTTCAGCATATTTCTAGCAACATGTAATTATATATTTACTGTCTATTCCATTGCAAATTCCTTGAGGGAGATTCTATTTTTTATATACCCAGGGTTTACTGTAGTTCTGTTGATTTTACTGAACATGCATCTAGAAACAAAATTGGTGAGAATTCTTGGCAAATACACACTTACATTCTTAATACTTGAAGCAACCAGTTTCTATGACAATCAGAATACATAGAGCTATAGTCTTAAAAATTTTCAGTCTTTGTTGTCCTCAATCAGGGAATCTATTTCATTTAAAAAACTCTCAGCAACGGGAGTAAGCCAGGGATTTCCCGAATCCTGTCTAAACAGAAAGACTCAGGCACTCAGTGGAAATATTTCTGAATCTTGTGTTCTTTTTCCCGATTTCTTAACAAGATTATGTTGAATATAATGGTTAACCAAAGGTCATCATTAGAGATAGAAATGCCTGTGCTTTGCTTAAGGAAGCAAAACTATCAAGGCCTCATGAGTTTTTCAAGGTTTTGGCTTTTTACCAAAAATCCTGAGTAGCACTTTTAAGTTTACGTGGCTATTGCTCTGCACATGTGCTGGGTCCTGCAACGCCTGTCTTGCTGCTGCCTCTATCTGGAGCGACTCTCAGGGTATCTGTCTACAGTTAAGCATTTCTCCTCTCAATTTGCTCCTTAGTCACGTGTGGATTTTAATATCTGATAACTAAAATGGCAAGACTATGAGAGCATCCTTTGTGGGTGTAATTCATGACAACTAATGAAGGCTTTTTTGTTGTTGTTGTTCATGTTGGTTCAGTGGTTTTTAGTTTGTTTTGCTTTTGTCTTCTTTTATTTCTTTAGTATCAATTATACCTATCTCTGTCATTTTTTGCTTTTGTTTTTCTGTGGAACTATTTGGCAGCTTGTGATGCTAAACTGCTTTTAATGTATGAGCTGGTGGCGCAAAAAGATTTCAAGCAAGAATGTTTTCACTGTGGAAATCTGCAATTGTAACAAAGAAGGAGAAACTTGAATCCACATTGGAACTATTCCTTTAACTCTTTTATTGGTTTTTTCATTGATTTATTTTCATCCATCTTTATTCTCTGACCTGTGTGCGCCTCCCAACATGTAATTATATATTTACTGTCTATTCCATTGCAAATTCCTTGAGGAGATTCTATTTTTATATACCCAGGGTTTACTGTAGTTTTGTTGATTTTACTGAACATGCATCTAGAAACAAAATTGGTGAGAATTCTTGGCAAATACACACTTACATTCTTAATACTTGAAGCAACCAGTTTCTATGACAATCAGAATACATAGAGCTATAGTCTTAAAAATTTTCAGTCTTTGTTGTCCTCAATCAGGGAATCTATTTCATTTAAAAAACTCTCAGCAACGGGAGTAAGCCAGGGATTTCCCGAATCCTGTCTAAACAGAAAGACTCAGGCACTCAGTGGAAATATTTCTGAATCTTGTGTTCTTTTTCCCGATTTCTTAACAAGATTATGTTGAATATAATGGTTAACCAAAGGTCATCATTAGAGATAGAAATGCCTGTGCTTTGCTTAAGGAAGCAAAACTATCAAGGCCTCATGAGTTTTTCAAGGTTTTGGCTTTTTACCAAAAATCCTGAGTAGCACTTTTAAGTTTACGTGGCTATTGCTCTGCACATGTGCTGGGTCCTGCAACGCCTGTCTTGCTGCTGCCTCTATCTGGAGCGACTCTCAGGGTATCTGTCTACAGTTAAGCATTTCTCCTCTCAATTTGCTCCTTAGTCACGTGTGGATTTTAATATCTGATAACTAAAATGGCAAGACTATGAGAGCATCCTTTGTGGGTGTAATTCATGACAACTAATGAAGGCTTTTTTGTTGTTGTTGTTCATGTTGGTTCAGTGGTTTTTAGTTTGTTTTGCTTTTGTCTTCTTTTATTTCTTTAGTATCAATTATACCTATCTCTGTCATTTTTTGCTTTTGTTTTTCTGTGGAACTATTTGGCAGCTTGTGATGCTAAACTGCTTTTAATGTATGAGCTGGTGGCGCAAAAAGATTTCAAGCAAGAATGTTTTCACTGTGGAAATCTGCAATTGTAACAAAGAAGGAGAAACTTGAATCCACATTGGAACTATTCCTTTAACTCTTTTATTGGTTTTTTCATTGATTTATTTTCATCCATCTTTATTCTCTGACCTGTGTGCGCCTCCCATTGCAGTGGCCTCTCTTGTCGTAGAGCACTGGCTCTGAGAACATATGCTCCAGAGCACTGACTCATAATTGAACACACCAGTCCAGTCCCTTCAAGGGCACGTGGGATCTTCTTGGGCCAGGGATCGAACAGGTGCCCCTTGCACTGCAAGGTGGACTCTTTACCCACTGGACCACCAGGGAAGCCCTCCTTTGACCCTTAACTCTTGTTCTGTATTGCTTGTGCTTAGTCATGGTGGCTCTGCACCTTTGTAATCGAATGTTGACTAATGCTTGAAATATATATGATAACCCATTCTCAAGGCTCTCTCCTTTTAATATATAACACTTCTCCACTCACACAGAGATAAAAAATTTGCAGAGCAGAAAATCACAGTTGTTCTGTTGGAGATTTACAGGAACATTGTGACCAGACCTACCTGTACAATTGCAAGAATAAAGAATTCCTACACCAAAAAGTTGTGCAACAACCAGCCTCATTGCTTCCGTCTTTAGTGACATAAAAAGCCTGAATCCTAACTCAGGTAAAATGACTCTTTGGAGCTCTTGTCCACCATTTTCTCAATCTTCTGGCTTTCCTAATAAAGTTGCTGTTCCTTGTTCCAACAATTCATCTCTTCATTTATTGCTCTGTCATGCACCAATCAGTATAAACGTGATTGTGGTTTAGTCACTAAGTCATATCTGACTCTTGTGACCTGATGGACTGTAGTCCACCAGTCTCCTCTGTCCATGGAACTTTACAGGAAAGAATACTTAGACTCTGCAATGTAACTTGATTAATTACTTGTCAAATAAAAGTACAGAACATTCAGAAAAAACAATTTCCTGACACAGATCTCTGAGCAAATCCACACTATTTGTCAGCCTAGCACCTAATTCAAATAATCTTTTTTCCCATAGATAGAAGTTAAATAAGTATAAAGTTTGTTTCTTTGGTCAGAGCTTTCCATGGCTTTTCTCTGCCCAGCACGTCTTTCCTGCTTCAAGTTATCCTGGAGAGAACCACAGCTTGTTTGAAAATGGGTCTCCCTTTTCTTTTACCAAATTAAACCTCAGTTTATAGAAATGAGACATTCTCTCACTTTGGAATATTAGTTTTACAGACTTCTCAGCTTCTCTTCTATATCTATTTTCAACTGAAACTAAACATCCCTAGAACTTTCATTACACCTAACAAAATAAACACTTTCTTTGCCTTTTCATTTCTTTGTTTATAAAAGCAAACGTGGACAGAAACTATCTATATCAACTGTTAGATTATAGTCTTTTTTTTAAGACAAGGTTTAAGGATCTTTTTGTTAAAATGAAATAGGGACATTTAATGAGAATTTGACTTTAATTGAAATTCTCAGGTATATTTTGCTACCTATATATAAAAATAATTTTGGCTAAAGAAATGGTGTGTTCGGGCAGGCGCAGCAAGTATTTAATGAGAAACTATTAAGATCAAGGAGAGAATACAAACTTTTTTTATCTAGTACTAATTAATGTTTCTCAAATGTGCTATATTAATGAATTTAGTGACATATTGGTTTCCAAGTCCAGTGTTTGGAAAACTGATTAATTATTTCTTTGTTAGTTCACATCTTTTCAGTAAAGTAAGATACCAAAAGGAATCTGCTTTCTTTTTAAGGAACTGATGTTGTTTTGAATTAGTTTAATGCATAAATATTTGAGGGCTTATCATAATAATATATTGTTTCTTATGAATAAAATTACTTTTGTCACAATATCATTTTCTTAGTTAATTTTACCATGTATCTGTTTACTTTATGATAGTGTTTTCACACAAAATAGTACAATTTCAATATGGTATTTTATGACTATTGTTGATTACTTACCAGCATCCATTCACCACCCTTGCACATACACACATGTTCTAGTCTGTGACTTCACTTTGGAGCCCTTGTACTTTTAGTTGTGTTGACTTTACATCATTGGAGTATGTACTGGAAACAATTTCCTGACACAGATCTCTGAGCAAATCCACACTATTTGTCAGCCTAGCACCTAATTCAAATAATCTTTTTTCCCATAGATAGAAGTTAAATAAGTATAAAGTTTGTTTCTTTGGTCAGAGCTTTCCATGGCTTTTCTCTGCCCAGCACGTCTTTCCTGCTTCAAGTTATCCTGGAGAGAACCACAGCTTGTTTGAAAATGGGTCTCCCTTTTCTTTTACCAAATTAAACCTCAGTTTATAGAAATGAGACATTCTCTCACTTTGGAATATTAGTTTTACAGACTTCTCAGCTTCTCTTCTATATCTATTTTCAACTGAAACTAAACATCCCTAGAACTTTCATTACACCTAACAAAATAAACACTTTCTTTGCCTTTTCATTTCTTTGTTTATAAAAGCAAACGTGGACAGAAACTATCTATATCAACTGTTAGATTATAGTCTTTTTTTTAAGACAAGGTTTAAGGATCTTTTTGTTAAAATGAAATAGGGACATTTAATGAGAATTTGACTTTAATTGAAATTCTCAGGTATATTTTTCTACCTAGAAATAAAAATAATTTTGGCTAAAGAAATGGTGTGTTCGGGCAGGCGCAGCAAGTATTTAATGAGAAACTATTAAGATCAAGGAGAGAATACAAACTTTTTTTATCTAGTACTAATTAATGTTTCTCAAATGTGCTATATTAATGAATTTAGTGACATATTGGTTTCCAAGTCCAGTGTTTGGAAAACTGATTAATTATTTCTTTGTTAGTTCACATCTTTTCAGTAAAGTAAGATACCAAAAGGAATCTGCTTTCTTTTTAAGGAACTGATGTTGTTTTGAATTAGTTTAATGCATAAATATTTGAGGGCTTATCATAATAATATATTGTTTCTTATGAATAAAATTACTTTTGTCACAATATCATTTTCTTAGTTAATTTTACCATGTATCTGTTTACTTTATGATAGTGTTTTCACACAAAATAGTACAATTTCAATATGGTATTTTATGACTATTGTTGATTACTTACCAGCATCCATTCACCACCCTTGCACATACACACATGTTCTAGTCTGTGACTTCACTTTGGAGCCCTTGTACTTTTAGTTGTGTTGACTTTACATCATTGGAGTATGTACTGGTAATTTCCATCCCCTATTTTATAAACTTTCTGTCAAAGTGGTTAATGAAGATAACCCAGACCTGAGTCACTTAGACATAGCATTCTTCTAACTACAAGTTTGTTTCACAGATGAGTTCATACTAATGAAATGAGAGAGAACATACATTTCAAAGCTTCTGAGCAAGCAGCTCCCATTCTTAAAAAAGTATCTTGGGGGCTTCCCTCGTGGTCCAGTGGGTAAAGAGTTCACTTTGCAGTTCAAGGGACGCTGGTTAGATCTCTGACCCTGGAAGATCCTATGTACTGTGGAGCGGCTGGACCAATGTGTCCAATTGTGAGCCAGTGCTCTGGAGCACATGCGGCCAGAGTTGGTGCTCTGTTGCGAGAGGCCACTGCAATGGGAGGCCCACACAGGCCGAAGAGTAGAGATGGATGAAAAATAAATAAATAGAGAATCAATAAAAAGAGGCCAGAATTAAAAAAAAGAAAAAGTATCTTGGTAAGAGACAAAGCAGAGAAGACTCTCTGTCTTCTCTATTGTGACATCACTTTTTCATCAAATTTATTATTAGTTTTCTTGATTTACAGTTATCTGCATTTATGATTATGCTTCATGACAAAACAGTAAAGTCCTTGATTCTAGGGACCTTACCTTATATTTCTATACCAATTGAATAAGAAAACATATCAAGCTTCCTGAAGGTAGGGAAACAGCTTGTAGGCCATTTTATCCTTGGCATTAAGTAAGTCTTCAACATATATTTGATCAAAACTAGATGGAATACATGAATGATGAATAGATGGGTAGATGTTTTGCAAATAGCATTAGAGAAAACACGCTACTGGGTTAGTGACACTGAAAGCTATCAAAAAGACAGATGCCTTTGCTGGCCATGCTATTAATTTTACCATGTATCTGTTTACTTTATGATAGTGTTTTCACACAAAATAGTACAATTTCAATATGGTATTTTATGACTATTGTTGATTACTTACCAGCATCCATTCACCACCCTTGCACATACACACATGTTCTAGTCTGTGACTTCACTTTGGAGCCCTTGTACTTTTAGTTGTGTTGACTTTACATCATTGGAGTATGTACTGGTAATTTCCATCCCCTATTTTATAAACTTTCTGTCAAAGTGGTTAATGAAGATAACCCAGACCTGAGTCACTTAGACATAGCATTCTTCTAACTACAAGTTTGTTTCACAGATGAGTTCATACTAATGAAATGAGAGAGAACATACATTTCAAAGCTTCTGAGCAAGCAGCTCCCATTCTTAAAAAAGTATCTTGGGGGCTTCCCTCGTGGTCCAGTGGGTAAAGAGTTCACTTTGCAGTTCAAGGGACGCTGGTTAGATCTCTGACCCTGGAAGATCCTATGTACTGTGGAGCGGCTGGACCAATGTGTCCAATTGTGAGCCAGTGCTCTGGAGCACATGCGGCCAGAGTTGGTGCTCTGTTGCGAGAGGGGCCACTGCAATGGCAGGCCCACACGGGCTGTAGAATAAAGATTGATGAAAAATAAATAAATAGAGAATCAATAAAAAAAGAGGCCAGAATTAAAAAAAAGAAAAAGTATCTTGGTAAGAGACAAAGCAGAGAAGACTCTCTGTCTTCTCTATTGTGACATCACTTTTTCATCAAATTTATTATTAGTTTTCTTGATTTACAGTTATCTGCATTTATGATTATGCTTCATGACAAAACAGTAAAGTCCTTGATTCTAGGGACCTTACCTTATATTTCTATACCAATTGAATAAGAAAACATATCAAGCTTCCTGAAGGTAGGGAAACAGCTTGTAGGCCATTTTATCCTTGGCATTAAGTAAGTCTTCAACATATATTTGATCAAAACTAGATGGAATACATGAATGATGAATAGATGGGTAGATGTTTTGCAAATAGCATTAGAGAAAAACACGCTACTGGGTTAGTGACACTGAAAGCTATCAAAAAAGACAGATGCCTTTGCTGGCCATGCTATAAATAACCACCAGGTGCCACTCAGAGTTGGTAGAAGCCTCATCCTGCATGACAGTCATTGATCTGCTGCACAGAAAAGACGCAACCTTTCGTGACACCACTTGAGGAGAAAAGGTTATGTTTCACATTTAGGATTTGAATAATAAGGTCATGTTCAAATTAAATAAATTTCCCTTGCCAATACATGAAATATATACAAATTAATGCAACAAATTAGAGACATTATTGCAAAGAAAAGGTGACTAGTCTGGAGCTAAGTGTAATCCTGGAACTCAGCCTTATTGAATGTTTTATTAATGAAGTGGCAATCCTGCCTCATTAAAAACATCCTAAGAGTGAGTTCTCACCACACATGGGATGACCTAAACTTCAATCTAGACCATAATAGCACAGAATAAATAAATAAAATAATAGATATGTTTCCTAAGTGATCATAAATTTATGAGAACAAATTCCAGAGGCAAGCAAAATATTCAGACAAAAATCACGTATAGGAATTTTTACATTTACATCTTTTTTTTACAGACTTGTGGTAAATTTCATATCTGGTATTTGGAGGAACAGTTCAGTTGTATTTTATATTAGTCCGACAAATATACTCCTGTGGGGTTTGAGTACTATCTTGCAAGTCTTTGCTTATGAGATAAAGCATCAGATATACCCCTAACATCAATTTTCAAAGTTACTGCAGATTGTTCTCTTTGTGTGAATTCTAACAGCCCAATCTTCAACTCTGATAACTGCTGTATTAATAAATTTAGCATGTATCTGTACATTATTTGACATGTTTGAAGAAATAACAATAATCCAAATAGTTTCTTTTTTAAACAAGTAGAACTGTTCACTTGTGCTTCATACAACCTTGGGAATTGATTAACATAAAAGGCATTTCAACCCTTAAGCATGAATGATCAAAAAATGTAGCTTAATTTCAAATTTATCAATGCAAATAATGTAGCACATAAGTATTTGCAAATAGCATTAGAGAAAACACGCTACTGGGTTAGTGACACTGAAAGCTATCAAAAAAGACAGATGCCTTTGCTGGCCATGCTATAAATAACCACCAGGTGCCACTCAGAGTTGGTAGAAGCCTCATCCTGCATGACAGTCATTGATCTGCTGCACAGAAAAGACGCAACCTTTCGTGACACCACTTGAGGAGAAAAGGTTATGTTTCACATTTAGGATTTGAATAATAAGGTCATGTTCAAATTAAATAAATTTCCCTTGCCAATACATGAAATATATACAAATTAATGCAACAAATTAGAGACATTATTGCAAAGAAAAGGTGACTAGTCTGGAGCTAAGTGTAATCCTGGAACTCAGCCTTATTGAATGTTTTATTAATGAAGTGGCAATCCTGCCTCATTAAAAACATCCTAAGAGTGAGTTCTCACCACACATGGGATGACCTAAACTTCAATCTAGACCATAATAGCACAGAATAAATAAATAAAATAATAGATATGTTTCCTAAGTGATCATAAATTTATGAGAACAAATTCCAGAGGCAAGCAAAATATTCAGACAAAAATCACGTATAGGAATTTTTACATTTACATCTTTTTTTTACAGACTTGTGGTAAATTTCATATCTGGTATTTGGAGGAACAGTTCAGTTGTATTTTATATTAGTCCGACAAATATACTCCTGTGGGGTTTGAGTACTATCTTGCAAGTCTTTGCTTATGAGATAAAGCATCAGATATACCCCTAACATCAATTTTCAAAGTTACTGCAGATTGTTCTCTTTGTGTGAATTCTAACAGCCCAATCTTCAACTCTGATAACTGCTGTATTAATAAATTTAGCATGTATCTGTACATTATTTGACATGTTTGAAGAAATAACAATAATCCAAATAGTTTCTTTTTTAAACAAGTAGAACTGTTCACTTGTGCTTCATACAACCTTGGGAATTGATTAACATAAAAGGCATTTCAACCCTTAAGCATGAATGATCAAAAAATGTAGCTTAATTTCAAATTTATCAATGCAAATAATGTAGCACATAAGTATTTGCAGTTGCCAAGGAATTGCTATTCTTAAGAAAAATGTCGTAACATATATTTAAAACCCTGGTGTAGCATCAAAACTATGCACTTACTCCTTCAAATTTTTCTTAATTTCTTACTTTGAACTAGCCACTGATATAGGTAGTATTACTTATTGGATGATTTGTAAAAACAGTTCATTTTGTCATTACACTTGATTTTCATATATATTCAATAATGATCCACACGATCAAGCTTATAATTATGAATGATAATTGCAAGCCTTTAATGATTTAATAACATTTTTCAATGTAACAGTAAGATCCTAATGGGCAACAATGGCTGGAATGACTGTGCGTGCACTGAAATCCACTTTTCAGGCCCATGTGTTAAAAATAATTGAATGCTAATTTATCAATAAGAAAAAAAATTGTGACAAATGAAAGGAAATGGAATGTACACATTCTGTCCATGAGAAAGCAGACATGTGGAACATCGCTAGAAAATGAGTATAGATGGCTAAAGAACAAGGTCAACAGAGCTGCTTATGCAGTGAATTTTCTATTCAGAGACTTGCTTGCTTTTAGGACAGCAGACCTTCAGAAAACAGTAAGCTCTCAGCTTTCAGGGCATGAAATTGTACTGATAATAATTGTCAAGATACTGAGACAATCCATCACAGCGTGAAATGTTAGGAATAGATGATGCTGACATGAACAGCAATCCACCAAGCCTGACAAACAATGAAATGCAAATCTGGTGAAGGTAGCTTTGGAGTTTGTAAATAAACCATTAAATGATCAAAATAGCTGTCTTGAATTTGCCATGAGTTTGAGGAGATAAATATATCCTGACTGTATATAATGTTACCCTAAGTAGATTGAATATGTGTGTGTGTCCTATCCTTTAACTTTCTTCTATTTAAAGACTTTTATTCTCCATCTTGTTTCTCTCTGAAAATTGGATGAGAAAGAGATAACTCTGGGTTTAGCAGGATTTAACGTATAAGTACATATTAAATTTCATATAAAATAATCATGGAATCATATCCAGATGGACTAAATTCATTTATTCAATATAGTCCTTATATGAAAAAAAGCTAAATGTCTGCATAAAATTGTTTTAGACTTAAGGAGACTTATTATACCTAACAAAGATGTCTGAATTTTGCTTAGTTTTTGGTTAGAAAAAGACAACTGTTAAAATATTCTTCTTCAAACAATTGTAGACATTTCAATATAAATGATAGAAAAGAAATTGTAGTAAATTTTGTTAGGTGTGATAATGTCATTGGGTTACATCTGTTATAGTCAAATTTGTAACTATGTACATAGAAGTGTGTAAGATGAAATCACATTATGTCTAGGATTTGCTTTAAATTTCTTCAATGAAAGAAAATAAGAAGGAAGGAAGGATGGCAGAGAGGAAGGGAAGGAGGAAATATATGGTGAGATTTCAAGACTTTGTAATTGTTTAATTGAGTAACCTAGGTAAATAAAGGTTCCCTTTACCATTTTCTCTATGCTTGTCACTGAAAGTTTTCATAATTTAAGAGGCAAGAAAAAATTTCTGGCAAAATACTAACGATTCTTATGTTTTCGCTGTTAGGAGCAGATTTCTAACTTGTGTTTGGGCCTGGAACCTGCATTTTAAAACACTTCAGGTACTTTTAATACAGATGGTTGGCAGATGACACTTTGAAAAACACCAAAGGAAATGAGATTTGCTCTCCGGGAATAAGTCATATGAGAGAAAGTGTTAAAAGCTAAGTACTTTAGCTATGTTAGGAATAGATGATGCTGACATGAACAGCAATCCACCAAGCCTGACAAACAATGAAATGCAAATCTGGTGAAGGTAGCTTTGGAGTTTGTAAATAAACCATTAAATGATCAAAATAGCTGTCTTGAATTTGCCATGAGTTTGAGGAGATAAATATATCCTGACTGTATATAATGTTACCCTAAGTAGATTGAATATGTGTGTGTGTCCTATCCTTTAACTTTCTTCTATTTAAAGACTTTTATTCTCCATCTTGTTTCTCTCTGAAAATTGGATGAGAAAGAGATAACTCTGGGTTTAGCAGGATTTAACGTATAAGTACATATTAAATTTCATATAAAATAATCATGGAATCATATCCAGATGGACTAAATTCATTTATTCAATATAGTCCTTATATGAAAAAAAGCTAAATGTCTGCATAAAATTGTTTTAGACTTAAGGAGACTTATTATACCTAACAAAGATGTCTGAATTTTGCTTAGTTTTTGGTTAGAAAAAGACAACTGTTAAAATATTCTTCTTCAAACAATTGTAGACATTTCAATATAAATGATAGAAAAGAAATTGTAGTAAATTTTGTTAGGTGTGATAATGTCATTGGGTTACATCTGTTATAGTCAAATTTGTAACTATGTACATAGAAGTGTGTAAGATGAAATCACATTATGTCTAGGATTTGCTTTAAATTTCTTCAATGAAAGAAAATAAGAAGGAAGGAAGGATGGCAGAGAGGAAGGGAAGGAGGAAATATATGGTGAGATTTCAAGACTTTGTAATTGTTTAATTGAGTAACCTAGGTAAATAAAGGTTCCCTTTACCATTTTCTCTATGCTTGTCACTGAAAGTTTTCATAATTTAAGAGGCAAGAAAAAAAATTTCTGGCAAAATACTAACGATTCTTATGTTTTCGCTGTTAGGAGCAGATTTCTAACTTGTGTTTGGGCCTGGAACCTGCATTTTAAAACACTTCAGGTACTTTTAATACAGATGGTTGGCAGATGACACTTTGAAAAACACCAAAGGAAATGAGATTTGCTCTCCGGGAATAAGTCATATGAGAGAAAGTGTTAAAAGCTAAGTACTTTCAGCTATTCTATTTGAAGGTGCCCTCTCTTGGCCACCTGGGGATTGGGAAGGAGCTCTGCCTGGTCAATAGTGCTGTGGAAACTGCATTCATTCAATTAATACTTGCTTGCTGAGAAAAAATCTGGGTGCATAGGTAATCACTCTAAAACTTTCCATCTTGAAATCGAACATTATGAAAAAAACAGAACTGTTTTAACCCTGGCTAGAGACCACAATGATGATTTTTTCCCCCTCCTCATTTGGCTGCATTGCCACCTCTCAATCTCAAACTGTGTATGGCACTCAAGGTTCTACCCTTGATCTCTGCAGGATATACTAGGCGCTAATATTTGCTAGTAATTAAGAACATTGCTTTGCAGTCAGATTGCCTGGACTCAAATCCTGAGTTCACTATTAATAGTTATTGAGTGTTCTTGGCAAATCACTTTAGTCAGTTTCTCTGTGACTCAGTTTGCTCCTCTGTAAAGCAGAAGTAATAATGATACCTACCCACACTGCCATGCTGAGAGGATTATACAGTTTATATGCTTAGAGTGCCTTACCCAGGATAACAGGATAACTCTCATGGTATTAACTCTCAACTATTGAATATCTAGCTGCAATACTGAGTTTAGTAGTATTGGAGAAATGGTAACTTGGCTATGAATATTTTGCCATATTCAAAATAATGTACTTCTGCTATTCAAACTACATGACATTTTTGAAAAAAAAAATCATTTGTTCAATCAACCCAGTGAAACTCCTTTAACCTGTCATTAATCCCTGTCTACTGTATTCAAACTGTCTGCATCTCCTCTATACTCTTTATCCTAGATTTTTAAAAATTTTCTATTTCCCAAATCACTGAACACATTTTCCTCTAGAAAATAACTGTCCTAACATTCCATTCTTCCCTTCTTTCAATGATTTTTGTACTGGTACATTCACTTCCTCCTTTCATTGCTGACATTAAGCCTCCAGTACAGCCTATGACTTCAAATGTGACAGGTATTATAGCTCGCTCAGAGTTAGGAATTTGTACATATTCATCCAACCAATATTCACTTACCCAACTTGCCTGAGTATATAATGAATAAGTGTCATCTTGTCAGTTGTTTATTGTAAACATCTCTCTTGAGATGTCCCAAACAAGTTTATACACATTGGTAATTTGGAAACAACATGGAACATAATGTCAATAATTCCTCAGTGAGGTAAGATCACAAACTTGTACTGACAATTAGCTACTTGTTCCTTATTTAATAGTGAACATGACCTAATATCACTATCAATTAAGTTCTTTATCATGAAACTGTGTTAAGACTAAATGTAAGCCAAAAAAAAATTACTTTTTTTTTTAAGTCAAAATCCCAAGGCAGTGTGAAATTACTTATCTATGATTCTCTTGTAGACCTCTTACATCAATTGCATTACTGGCTATGATTAGTTGCCTGTCTTTACAAGGTCATATAATTCAGATATTATCTTTGATTGTCCTTTTGCTGACACCTGAAAGTGAAAAAGCAGTCTTTTTTTCACACTTTTATGTCTGCAATGGTTTTTTCAGTTTCTGCTTATTTTTCTATAAGTATATTAGAAATGTATCAAGAAATGAGTGGTATTCATAAACTGTCTATCTTTAGTAAGTTATATTTTGCTTTACATTGTTCTGAGCCTTATTTACTATACTTAGTTTGATATAACTTCAATTTAAATTATCATTTGTCCAAAAGTCAAACAGTCATGCAAATTTGAACCTATATTCCAGAGTCATATATTGTCCCTTTCCTTTTTTTCCAGGCAGTCTTTTTTATAACTGAGAGGGATGCTAGAGATCATGTTTCAGATACTACATATTAAGACCTAGGCATTTGAAACCAGAATAAGTTGAGACATTTTTAGCATTACTAGGTGGTAGTAAGAGGAGTTTGATAACTCAGGTTCCCAGAATGGAATGCACGTGTTCCTTACACAGCACCGATTTGCTCCCCATGAAGGACCAATAGCTAAAGAAGTATTCAGAATAGAGGAAAACTGCTTTAGGAACTATTACTATGTTGAACACTGTGCTTTCCCTACATTTAACCTGGCATCCCTAGGCTAAGGTCCTTCTCAAGGTGAAAGAACATAGGCAAGAGAGACAGACTGGGATGACTCTTTGCATTCCCTACTAACCTACTCACTTCTACAATATCTCTGTGGTCTGAAAAGAAACAGCAACTGTGAGAAACCTGTCTTCTCTAAATATTACAATATTGTACCTCATTTCCAGATCCCACATATATTCAAATTTCAAGTAGAACATGTCATTGTTTAAGCAAAAAAATAACTCCACAATGTTAAATAGATGTACTAACAACAAGCCCCGGAAATTTAAAAAAGAGAAAAAACAAAAGGTAATGTTAATCCATCATCTCATATGATGAATAGAATAAATAGGAACTAAAACAGGCAATTAATTGTCAATTAATTGCCTTTGAATATGTTAATTTTTACAGCTGAGCCTTGAATTTGGATTTTACATTGGTTGGCAGCTATATCAAAAGTAGTTTTTCCATCAATAAAATCTAAAAACAAGACCAGAGCAATTTTTAAGATTTAAACATCTAGGATGTCATTCTTAAATGTCACAGGGCAATAGTTCACTTAAAGAACAATAAACAGAATGAAGTGCTAAAGGAACAGTTTACTTTTTGCCATGTTTACTTACATTCTGATGGATATGTCAGACCTGAAGGCCTAAAAGCAAATGTGAATGAGAAAGTCAAAATAAAACCTTATAGATTTGGGGACTATAAAAAACCCTTTTTATGTGTTTTATCCTAGTAATATATCTAAAACATAATACTATTGATAAGTTCAAATGAAAAAGAAAGACAATATTTAAGTGGAAAAAAGCAAAAGTAATGTTTAAAAGATTTTTTATTCTTTCTTTCACAGTAGACATGATTTTTTTTTTTACTTCAAAAATTGTTCATACAAGAAAATGATCAATTTCTATGATGGATATATTTGAATAATGACAAATAATTATAACACATTGATTTAGTTTTCAAAATGTATCAAAAATAGTATGATAGGGTTTAAAGAACACTGTTACCCCAATTAAGTACCCATGAGATCTGAGCATCTTTGTGACTCAGTAGGTTGTGATGGAGGTGGTATTGATGGTTGCATGTTTCAAATCTTGAAGAGTCCAGTTCAAACCAAGGATCCCATATGGGTGGGCGGTAAGCAGAGCAATTATCAATCATTTATTTCAAAACATATTGAGTGCAACAGCACTGACAGAAATATGTTTACTATGTGAATAACCTTGTAACACATAAAAAATTGGCAGTCCTATAAAATAATGATATTTATTAATGTCATTTTCAAGTAGAACATGTCATTGTTTAAGCAAAAATAACTCCACAATGTTAAATAGATGTACTAACAACAAGCCCCGGAAATTTAAAAAAGAGAAAAAACAAAAGGTAATGTTAATCCATCATCTCATATGATGAATAGAATAAATAGGAACTAAAACAGGCAATTAATTGTCAATTAATTGCCTTTGAATATGTTAATTTTTACAGCTGAGCCTTGAATTTGGATTTTACATTGGTTGGCAGCTATATCAAAAGTAGTTTTTCCATCAATAAAATCTAAAAACAAGACCAGAGCAATTTTTAAGATTTAAACATCTAGGATGTCATTCTTAAATGTCACAGGGCAATAGTTCACTTAAAGAACAATAAACAGAATGAAGTGCTAAAGGAACAGTTTACTTTTTGCCATGTTTACTTACATTCTGATGGATATGTCAGACCTGAAGGCCTAAAAGCAAATGTGAATGAGAAAGTCAAAATAAAACCTTATAGATTTGGGGACTATAAAAACCTTTATATGTGTTTTATCCTAGTAATATATCTAAAACATAATACTATTGATAAGTTCAAATGAAAAAGAAAGACAATATTTAAGTGGAAAAAAGCAAAAGTAATGTTTAAAAGATTTTTTATTCTTTCTTTCACAGTAGACATGATTTTTTTTTTTACTTCAAAAATTGTTCATACAAGAAAATGATCAATTTCTATGATGGATATATTTGAATAATGACAAATAATTATAACACATTGATTTAGTTTTCAAAATGTATCAAAAATAGTATGATAGGGTTTAAAGAACACTGTTACCCCAATTAAGTACCCATGAGATCTGAGCATCTTTGTGACTCAGTAGGTTGTGATGGAGGTGGTATTGATGGTTGCATGTTTCAAATCTTGAAGAGTCCAGTTCAAACCAAGGATCCCATATGGGTGGGCGGTAAGCAGAGCAATTATCAATCATTTATTTCAAAACATATTGAGTGCAACAGCACTGACAGAAATATGTTTACTATGTGAATAACCTTGTAACACATAAAAAATTGGCAGTCCTATAAAATAATGATATTATTAAATGTATGACATAAAAATGAATAATCACATTGCTACAATGATTATTATTTTGACTTGTATGTGCATGCCTCAGAAATTTCTTTTTCTTTAATGTATAAGAGAGGAAAAATAAAATTTCCTATAAAAGTAAGTTTTTAATGAGATAATGGATATGAAATATTGAGCAGGGTAACTGGCTGTTAGGAAGAAATAAACAGATGCTTATTACTGTTATCTTTACAGTTGCTATCCAAACTCTGAGATGTCAGGATATGTACACTGTGAAAACTATGCATTTAAAATATTTTATCATTTACTAGTTTCCAAAACAAGAGTTAACTCACTTAAAAGAAAGACTATGTTATACTCTTGTGTTAGGTTCCCAATATTTCCTACGCTTGTTTTCTATTACAAATGAGATGCACTTTTTGTATGACAGGGCAATTGCTTGCTTTTACTTAACTTTCCACACAACATTTTTTATTTGGTTGAGAAGGACAATAACCAAAAGTATCCTTGACAAAGTTAATGCTCAAAATACAGTAATTCACATTTCAAGGACTTTATTAGGTTTAATTAAATTTCTCATAGCTGAATTACCTGATTTTTTTTAATACAAAACATAAGAAATCTCTTGTACGCTATCAGCTAACGGTAAATTGGTACAGCTATTATGAAACAAAATTATGTTAATTCCCTTAAAAATTAAAAATGGAACTAGCATATTATTGAGCAATCTCACTTCAAAGTACATGAAGATTTAAGTGAAAGTCGCTCAGAAGTGTTTGACTCTTTGTGACCCGTGGAGGAACCATGGAATTCTCCAGGCAAGAATGCTGGAGTGGGAAGCCTTTCCCTTCTCCAGGGGATCTTCACAATGCAAGGACTGAATCCAGGTCTCCTGCACTGCAGGCTATTCTATTTATTTATTTATTTATTTTAGGGCGGGGGACAGGTTGGGGAGGGAGAGGAGTGGGCAGGCCACTTCTATTGGTCATTCATTTCTCTATTTTCATCCGTCTTTGTTCTTTGGCTCCTGTGGGCCTCCCATCACGGTGGCCTCTGTCGTCTCAGAGCACCGGTTCTGGGCGCATGCACTCCAGAGCTCCGGCTCGGTAATTGGACACATCAGTCCAGCCGCTCCACGGCACGTGGGACACGTGGGATCCTCCCAGGCCAGGGATCAAACCTGCCCCCCTTGCACTGCAAGGCGGTGTCCTCACCTGTTGGACCCCCAGGGAAGCCCCAGGCTATTCTTTACTCTTGGAGCCAACAGGGAAGCCCCAGGCATATACATGAAAGAAATGAAATCACTATCCCAAAGAGGTACCTACACATTTCTGTTTATTTCATCAATACAGAATTATTTACAAAAGCCAAGGTGTGGAAACAATGTGTCTATTAATGGATGAATGGTACAGAAAACTTGGTACTATACCACCATTTTTACACATTATATGTATATATAAAATATATAGTAATAAAGGGTTTCCCAGGTAGTGTACTGGTAAAGAATCCACTACCAGTGCAAGGGACGCAGGAGACACAAGTTTGATCCAGGGGGTCAGGAAGACCCCCTGGAAGAGGAAATGGCAACCCACTCCAGTATTCCTGCCTAGAAAATTCCCTGGACAGAGAAGCCTAGTGGGTGCAGTCCATAGGGTTACAAAAAGTCGACATTACTGAGCACAAACACATATATATTTTATATGTATATGAATAATATTGTTATAAAAAGAAGGAAATCTTGCCACTTGTGATAACATGGATAAAGCTTGAGGGCATTATATTAAGCAAAAAAAGTCACAGAATAACAAATAATAATAATATATAATCTCACTTATATGTGGAATCTAAAAAACAAAGTCGCTCAGAAGTGTTTGACTCTTTGTGACCCGTGGAGGAACCATGGAATTCTCCAGGCAAGAATGCTGGAGTGGGAAGCCTTTCCCTTCTCCAGGGGATCTTCACAATGCAAGGACTGAATCCAGGTCTCCTGCACTGCAGGCTATTCTATTTATTTATTTATTTATTTTAGGGCGGGGGACAGGTTGGGGAGGGAGAGGAGTGGGCAGGCCACTTCTATTGGTCATTCATTTCTCTATTTTCATCCGTCTTTGTTCTTTGGCTCCTGTGGGCCTCCCATCACGGTGGCCTCTGTCGTCTCAGAGCACCGGTTCTGGGCGCATGCACTCCAGAGCTCCGGCTCGGTAATTGGACACATCAGTCCAGCCGCTCCACGGCACGTGGGACACGTGGGATCCTCCCAGGCCAGGGATCAAACCTGCCCCCCTTGCACTGCAAGGCGGTGTCCTCACCTGTTGGACCCCCAGGGAAGCCCCAGGCTATTCTTTACTCTTGGAGCCAACAGGGAAGCCCCAGGCATATACATGAAAGAAATGAAATCACTATCCCAAAGAGGTACCTACACATTTCTGTTTATTTCATCAATACAGAATTATTTACAAAAGCCAAGGTGTGGAAACAATGTGTCTATTAATGGATGAATGGTACAGAAAACTTGGTACTATACCACCATTTTTACACATTATATGTATATATAAAATATATAGTAATAAAGGGTTTCCCAGGTAGTGTACTGGTAAAGAATCCACTACCAGTGCAAGGGACGCAGGAGACACAAGTTTGATCCAGGGGGTCAGGAAGACCCCCTGGAAGAGGAAATGGCAACCCACTCCAGTATTCCTGCCTAGAAAATTCCCTGGACAGAGAAGCCTAGTGGGTGCAGTCCATAGGGTTACAAAAAGTCGACATTACTGAGCACAAACACATATATATTTTATATGTATATGAATAATATTGTTATAAAAAGAAGGAAATCTTGCCACTTGTGATAACATGGATAAAGCTTGAGGGCATTATATTAAGCAAAAAAAGTCACAGAATAACAAATAATAATAATATATAATCTCACTTATATGTGGAATCTAAAAAAAACAAAGTCACAGAAACAGGACAGATTGGTGGGTTTCAAGGATGGGCCTGAGGTGAAGGAAATATGTGAACGTAGTCAAAGGGCCCAAACTTCCAGTTAGAAGATGAATGAATTCTATAGTGTAATGTAAGGCTTGCTTATTATAGTAAATAGTACAGTATTGCATATTTTAAAGTTGCTGAAAATAGATTTTAAAAGCTAACACCCAAAATTTTGTAACTTATGTGAACTGGTAAATGTGTTAATCAGCTTTATTGTGATAATCATGCAATATATGCATATATAAAATCACTACACTGTATGCATAACTTAAACTTACAGAGTCATGCCAATTATATTTCAATAAAGCTAGGTGGAAAGAGAAGAAGAAAATAGAAATCTCAACAGAAGGGTCAAGCATGAGAACTGCTAAAAGTAAAATATTGTCTAATATAAAATTAAAAATGCACATTCTTAGGAGTATTCTACGCTAGGAGATATGAAATTAATTCTTTTGTTACTTGTCAAGCTTGTGCTTAGCTGTCCTATGAGAGAAACAGATCCTCCTTGACTGAGAGATTCAAGAATTTTAATGTTTTACATACCATTTCTCCATCAAAGATAAAACAGTCTTAGACGAAAGTATTCCATCATGTGGTGAATCATTAAACATTTTGCTGACTTTAAAATGTCAACCACATTCTCTCATGTCATAAAGAATTTCATTAAACAGCATAGAGGGAAAGAACAGAGTAATTTTAGGAAATTTTCCTCTCCATTCATTATGAGCTTCATTATTTCTCTCCCACTCCATTTTCTCCCAGCAACTATGAATGATCTCTTACTTATCCAAAACCTTCTATCTCAATTACAGGTTTACGTATTTAAGCAAAATTTACCTAGAATGAAAAAGCTACTTTCTAGATAGTGACAATTATCATTCCAGTGAATTCTGCTGGGCCAAATATACAGACATATTAACAATTAAGATAAATGAAGATCCCAATAAATAGTCATCATTATAGTAAAATGAATCCTAAAGAAATGAAAAATCCAACTGATCCCAAAACTCTTCACTCGGCCAATCCATAGCACACCCACTTTTGAGGACCTTCTAATGAGGTCTGGACATTAAGCTTTCTGTAAAGGATAAGCTAGAGACTACATGACTCTTTTAAATTAACAAAGAGCTATGTCATCTCACAGAAAAGAAGGCAGAGGTACAAAGGCATTTATAAAATCTAAGAACCTCTCAGTGAATTCTCATGTGTGTTGTATGTTAGGTATCTGGATGTGATATAAAGTCTTAATGAATGTATAGGTAAGAAACTGTAGCTATTTCTTTAATAACTCTCAGTCAGCTTTGCTATCCTATCTCTGTGCTATCAATACCACAGCTCCTGTTCTCATGTGGCTATTGAGCATTGGAAATATGCCTAGGAACTAAATTTAACTGAGAAAATTTTTAAAAATGAAGCAGAGTAAGATATTTTTCTGTTAAAGAGAATATTGTTTTAGTAAAACTTCATGTTAATTGTCACATTGCATAAGGTGATTTTAGTGTTGTGTACACTTTTTACCTTTTTAAAAAAATAGTTATGAAATTCAGAATTTTATAACTGGCTCACACACTTCTATTGAACAGGGCTGCTTTATAAGTAAACTATTTATAAAAAGTCTGACCTATTTTTATGATTGAAATATTTTTCTTAAAGTTTATTTTGTTACATTTAAAAATATATATGTAATTTGTTCTTTTCATAAAAAATGAAACTGTATAAAGCACATTAAAATAGTGATGCTTTCCTGATATTAGCAATTTTATCTGCTAAAACTTTTAAATAATTTATCCTCTGTATCATAAAACAATGTGAAGAATATGGAAGTATATTCTTAAGAGAAATGTCAAGATGGCTAAATACAAGTTAATTTCAGTTCAGTCACTCAGGTGTGTCTAATTCTTTGGGAACCTATGGTCTGCAGTACGCCAGGCTTCCCTGTCCTTCACCATCTCTGGGAGAATGTTTAAACTTATGTCCATTGACTCGGTGATACCATCCAGTCATCTCATCCTCTATCGTCCCTTACTCTTTTTGCCTTCTATTTTTTTTCCTAGCATCAGTATCTTTTCCAATGAGTCCTTTCTTCTCATCAGATGGCCAAAGTATTGGAGCTTCAGCATTAGCATCATTTCTTCCAATGAATATTCAGGGTTAATTTCTTTTAAGATTGACTGGTTTGATCCTGCAGGCCAAGGGACTGAAGAGCCTTCTCCAACACCACAGTTCAAAGGCATTGATTCTTCGACACTCAGTCTTCTTTATGGTCCAACTTCCATTCATGATGGCTTGGAAAACCGTAACTTTGACTTTATGGACTTTTGTTGGCAAAGCGATGGCTCTGCTTTTAAATATGCTGTCTAGGTTTACCATATCCTGTCTTCCAAGTTATCAAGTGTCATTTAATTTCATGGCTGTGGTGACCATTCACAGTGATTTTGGAGTCCAAGAAAATAAAGTCTGTCACTGCTTCCATTGTTTGTCCATCTATTTGCCTTGAAGTCATGAGACTGGATACCATGATCTTTGTTTATTGAATGTTGAGTTTTAGGCCAGCTTTTTCACTCTCCTCTTTCACCTTCATCAAGAGGCTCTTTAGTTCATCTTTCCTTTCTGCCATAAGGGTGATGTTATCTGCATACCTGAGATTATTGATATTTCTCCTAGCAATCTCAATTCTACCTTGTGTTTCATCCAGACTAGGGTTTCACATTATGTACTCTGCATTTAATTTAAATAAACGTAATGACAATATACAACCTGGACATACTCCTTTCCAATTTGGAGCCAGTTCATTGTTTCATGTCCAGTTATAACTGTTGCTACTGTCCTGCATACAGGTTTCACAGGAGACAGGCAAGGTGTTCTGGTATTCCCATCTCTTTCAGAATTTTCCAGTTTATGGCAATTCACACAGTGAAGGGCTTTAGTGTAGTCAATGAAACAGAAGTAGAGGTTTTTCTGGAATTCCCTTGCTCTTTCATGATCCTAAATACAAGTTAATTTCAGTTCAGTCACTCAGGTGTGTCTAATTCTTTGGGAACCTATGGTCTGCAGTACGCCAGGCTTCCCTGTCCTTCACCATCTCTGGGAGAATGTTTAAACTTATGTCCATTGACTCGGTGATACCATCCAGTCATCTCATCCTCTATCGTCCCTTACTCTTTTTGCCTTCTATTTTTTTTCCTAGCATCAGTATCTTTTCCAATGAGTCCTTTCTTCTCATCAGATGGCCAAAGTATTGGAGCTTCAGCATTAGCATCATTTCTTCCAATGAATATTCAGGGTTAATTTCTTTTAAGATTGACTGGTTTGATCCTGCAGGCCAAGGGACTGAAGAGCCTTCTCCAACACCACAGTTCAAAGGCATTGATTCTTGACACTCAGTCTTCTTTATGGTCCAACTTCCATTCATGATGGCTTGGAAAACCGTAACTTTGACTTTATGGACTTTTGTTGGCAAAGCGATGGCTCTGCTTTTAAATATGCTGTCTAGGTTTACCATATCCTGTCTTCCAAGTTATCAAGTGTCATTTAATTTCATGGCTGTGGTGACCATTCACAGTGATTTTGGAGTCCAAGAAAATAAAGTCTGTCACTGCTTCCATTGTTTGTCCATCTATTTGCCTTGAAGTCATGAGACTGGATACCATGATCTTTGTTTATTGAATGTTGAGTTTTAAGCCAATTTTTTCACTCTCCTCTTTCACCTTCATCAAGAGGCTCTTTATTTCCTCTTTGTTTTCTGCCAAAAGTGTGGTGTTAATCTGCATACCTGAGATTATTGATATTTCTGCTGGCAATCTTGATTCTACCTTGTGTTTCATCCAGACTAGGGTTTCACATTATGTACTCTGCATTTAATTTAAATAAACGTAATGACAATATACAACCTGGACATACTCCTTTCCAATTTGGAGCCAGTTCATTGTTTCATGTCCAGTTATAACTGTTGCTACTGTCCTGCATACAGGTTTCACAGGAGACAGGCAAGGTGTTCTGGTATTCCCATCTCTTTCAGAATTTTCCAGTTTATGGCAATTCACACAGTGAAGGGCTTTAGTGTAGTCAATGAAACAGAAGTAGAGGTTTTTCTGGAATTCCCTTGCTCTTTCATGATCCAAAAGATGTGGGCAATTGATCTCTGTTTCAGCTTCCATTATAAATCCAGCTTATACACCTGGAATTCCTCAATTCATGTGCTGTAGAAGCCTACCTTGGAGGATTTGGAGCATTATTTTGCTAGTATGTGAAATGAGTGTGATGGTGTGGTAGCTTGAACATTCTTTGGCATTGCCCTTCTTTGGAATCAGAATAAAAACTGACCTTTTCTGGTCCTGAGGCCACTGTTGAGTTTTCCAAATTTTCTGGCATATTGACTGTAGCACTTTAACAGTGTTGTCTTTTAATGTTTAAAACAGCTCAGTTGGAATTCCAATTGCCTCCACTAGCTTTACTTGAAGTCATGCTTCCTAGGGCCCACTTGACTTTGCACTCTAAGATGTCTGGTACTAGGTGAGTAATCACACCATCGTGGTCATTCGGCTCATTGAGATCTCTTTTGTATAGTTCTCCTGTGTATTATTTCCACCTCTTCTTAATATCTTCTGCTTCTTTTAGTTCCATGCCATTTCTGTCCATTATTGTGCCTATCTTTGCACAAAATGTTCCCTTGGTATCTCTGATTTTCTTGTAGAGATCTCTAGTCTTTTCCATTCTGTTGTTTTCCTCTATCTCATTGGAGCCAATTTAGTGAAGAATAAAATATTTAATAAAAAATAGAAGCAAATCCATGAGGCAAATTGGTGAAATATCGGGAAGTTAAAAATCTCACTGTAAAATATCCCTTTAAGAACCAGTCAATTCCTTCCACAAAAATATTTATTATCTATAATTTGGAATTGCATTGAATCTTACTGTGAATCAGATGGTAAAGAATCTGCTCACAATACAGGAGACCCAGTTTTGATCCCTGAGTCAAAAAGATCCCCTGGAGATGGGAATTTCGGCCCACTCCAGTATCCTTGCCTGGAAAATTTCATGGACATAGGATTCTGGAGGACTATAGTGCATGGTTCACAAAAATTCGGACACTACTGAGCAACTAACACACTTATTGCTTATTAATCTTGGTAAATGCGTGCTTATTGTCCAATATTTCATGATTCTTAAGAAATGGAATAACTCATTTGCCATAAATTTCCAGAATACATGTTTCAAGCTGTCAGGAAGCATGAAGACATTTTTTCTTTCCAAAACATAGTATACATATATCAGTGTTTTGAGAAAGAAGGGAAACAGTGCATAATTCCATAGTCCCCATAGGAACTGTTTGATTCAGTAAGAATTTTCTTTTTTTTTTTTTTAAAGGCTAAGAATATGTCATTGTTTTTTTTTTTTTATTTTTTTTTTTCTTTTTTTTTGAGGGGGGGGGTGGGGGGGGAGGGGGACGGACAGGCCACTTCTACTGGTCTTTCATTTATCTATTTTCATCCATCTTTTTTCTTTGGCTCCTGTGGGCCTCCCACCGCGGTGGCCTCTGTCATTGCAGAGCTCTGGCTCTGGGCGCATGTGTGCCAGAGCTCTGGCTCGGTAATTGGACACATCAGTCCAGCCACTCCGCAGCACGTGGAACCTTCCCAGGCCAGGGATCGAACCAGCGCCCCTGCACTGCAAGGTGGTGTCCTTACCCACTGGACCACCGGGGAAATCCCAGTAAGAATTTTCATTTTACCAAGCACACAAGATGATTCCTTTTTTCCCAAGTTAGGTCTAAATAATGCTTTACAAACAATTATTTTATAAAAATATTCACTTTTTTCCCTCTTTTACTAACATAGTCTTTTCTTCTTTTATGACAAAGAAATTCTGAAATGATAAATAGTGGTTTAGATAAGGGTAAGTATATCCGTTAGTATTTTTCTGAGTGGATTTAGGCAAGTAATTTTATTCATTTGAGCTTCATTTTCCTTATATTTAAAAAAGAACTAATAATGTTATCAATCCCACCTTATTTTAATATATAAGTGATTATAAAATGAAAATCCTCCGTTTTGTTATTATATTTTCCTCTTACTTCTTTACACTCTTATGAAAAAAATAGCTTGTACTGTAAAACATCTTAACAGTGGGAATTTGCCCACTCCAGTATCTTTTAAATTCATGGACATAGGATTCTGGAGGACTATAGTGCATGGTTCACAAAAATTCGGACACTACTGAGCAACTAACACTTATTGCTTATTAATCTTGGTAAATGCGTGCTTATTGTCCAATATTTCATGATTCTTAAGAAATGGAATAACTCATTTGCCATAAATTTCCAGAATACATGTTTCAAGCTGTCAGGAAGCATGAAGACATTTTTTCTTTCCAAAACATAGTATACATATATCAGTGTTTTGAGAAAGAAGGGAAACAGTGCATAATTCCATAGTCCCCATAGGAACTGTTTGATTCAGTAAGAATTTTCTTTTTTTTTTTTTTAAAGGCTAAGAATATGTCATTGTTTTTTTTTTTTATTTTATTATTTATTTATCTTTGAGGGGTGGGGTGGGGGGGGAGGGGGACGGACAGGCCACTTCTACTGGTCTTTCATTTATCTATTTTCATCCATCTTTTTTCTTTGGCTCCTGTGGGCCTCCCACCGCGGTGGCCTCTGTCATTGCAGAGCTCTGGCTCTGGGCGCATGTGTGCCAGAGCTCTGGCTCGGTAATTGGACACATCAGTCCAGCCACTCCGCAGCACGTGGAACCTTCCCAGGCCAGGGATCGAACCAGCGCCCCTGCACTGCAAGGTGGTGTCCTTACCCACTGGACCACCGGGGAAATCCCAGTAAGAATTTTCATTTTACCAAGCACACAAGATGATTCCTTTTTTCCCAAGTTAGGTCTAAATAATGCTTTACAAACAATTATTTTATAAAAATATTCACTTTTTTCCCTCTTTTACTAACATAGTCTTTTCTTCTTTTATGACAAAGAAATTCTGAAATGATAAATAGTGGTTTAGATAAGGGTAAGTATATCCGTTAGTATTTTTCTGAGTGGATTTAGGCAAGTAATTTTATTCATTTGAGCTTCATTTTCCTTATATTTAAAAAAGAACTAATAATGTTATCAATCCCACCTTATTTTAATATATAAGTGATTATAAAATGAAAATCCTCCGTTTTGTAATTATATTTTCCTCTACTTCTTTCACTCAGATCATGTTTACTGACCTCCTTATGTACAAAAATATGTAATAGCTTGATACATGAAGGGATTAAAAAACCATAAAGACAACAGAAGAATTCAATGATGGGTGAGAAAGTGCTAGATATGAAGTTTAAAACTTCTTACTATTATCCACAAATCCTTTAGCCAGAATGAGTTCTATCTTCAAATCTAAGTTCATTTCAAGCCATTTGCCCTTTAGCTTATTATTCCTCAAATTTACTTCATCTCTGTTCTTCAAATATCCTTTTTTTATCTCCCTTTACTTGATGAGTCATTGTATTGTACTTGCTGATTCATTTTGTTCTTCAAGTTGCAAGTAAATACCACCTTCTTAGTAACATCGTGGCCACTCCTTCTTTCTAGAATAGTCTGTTGGACCACTTCTATGTCATGACTAGGGCAATATCCTTCCAAGTATTTTTGATACTTGTAAAATATCTATTTATCTATTTATTTATAGAAGCTTAACTTCCCCAGTGGTCATATGCCCATATTTCTCTTCAACTTCTCCCTTCACAGACCAGAGTCTGTGCTTCTATGTCTTGAATGTAGGCTGACTCTCTGCATGAAATCATTATACACCACCAGGTTCAGCTGGCTTCCATGGAATGCAGGCTCAAGAGGAAGCTCAGGCTAGATCAGTATCATATTGCCCTGTCAATTCATGGAATTGTGAAAAAGAATATGGCAAACCTCTAAGATTCAGGTGCATTTTAGGTAATTAATTCATACACCTTCAACAGTTTCAGTTTCTCTGAGCATAGAGACTATCAGTACTGGTTATCTCTGCAATTTCTAGTGCTAGAATCTATGACTGACACAAGAGGTGCCCAATGCATACATGTTGGAAAGGGGTGACTTGATAAAAGAGTGGACTGACAAACCTGCTAGGAAAGGTAACAAGGACACTTCACGTAGGACCTGAGTCTGGGTAACTAAGCTTATGAGGTGAAGCACTCTGTAGTAAATCTTTCCATGACTATCATCTCAAATTGTCTTAACAAATCACTTCCTTTCAGTGACTGCTAATTCATCAAGATCAATTCCAACTCCTTAGTAGAGTAAAGCTTGGTTTTCCAAAATCTAGCCCCTATATTCTCTTCCAGGTTCATCTTCAGAAATTCCATCACTGCATGTCCTACATTCTTTCCGTATTAGATTATGTACCATCTCCAGACATACTGTGAGCTTTGAGGTTGAAGCACCTCCCTTAATCCTATTTCATCTCTAGAGAGTCCTTGCTACCTTTCTCAGCCTGGGGTAGCCCTACTCACTATTCAAAGACTTTTCTATTTTCATCTCTCTTGAAATGTGTCTTCTAAAGCAGGAGAGTAATCTGTAACCTCATACAGTTCTTGCACATATGTAGAGTATATCTCCTAACCATGGTCTTATAGTAAATCTTGCATACTTCTATCTTTTCAGATTATGTGTTTCTTGAGGGCAGACATCATGCCTCATTGGCTTCTTATTCCTCTGCAGATAGATATTCACTATAATCAGTTGTGAATAGAACAAGTAATGCCTAGAAATATTTAATGAGGGAGACAGATCTAATATTCACATTGTCTTTTGTGAGCGCGTAACTTTACACATGTTTTGTTTATAGATATATTTGAATTACCCCACAAAACAAGAAGCTTGGAAAATGTCTCTGATCCTATTTCCCTAACTCAAAATTTAAAAGGCTATAAACTCCTGCTATTTCTCATTCTTTCCTCCCACCATGGAAGATGGGTTTAATAATAGTCTATTTCAAGGTTCCCTGCAAAGAGAAAAACATGTCAGAAATGAGAAAATGTTCGGATCATAATAAGGAAGATCAATTTATAAACATCATTACTAGAAAAATCAGACTGTTATACTCATGATTGTTTAACTCAGTAAGAAGCGTAAGGAATTTTGTGCTAGAATCTATGACTGACACAAGAGGTGCCCAATGCATACATGTTGGAAAGGGGTGACTTGATAAAAGAGTGGACTGACAAACCTGCTAGGAAAGGTAACAAGGACACTTCACGTAGGACCTGAGTCTGGGTAACTAAGCTTATGAGGTGAAGCACTCTGTAGTAAATCTTTCCATGACTATCATCTCAAATTGTCTTAACAAATCACTTCCTTTCAGTGACTGCTAATTCATCAAGATCAATTCCAACTCCTTAGTAGAGTAAAGCTTGGTTTTCCAAAATCTAGCCCCTATATTCTCTTCCAGGTTCATCTTCAGAAATTCCATCACTGCATGTCCTACATTCTTTCCGTATTAGATTATGTACCATCTCCAGACATACTGTGAGCTTTGAGGTTGAAGCACCTCCCTTAATCCTATTTCATCTCTAGAGAGTCCTTGCTACCTTTCTCAGCCTGGGGTAGCCCTACTCACTATTCAAAGACTTTTTCTATTTTCATCTCTCTTGAAATGTGTCTTCTAAAGCAGGAGAGTAATCTGTAACCTCATACAGTTCTTGCACATATGTAGAGTATATCTCCTAACCATGGTCTTATAGTAAATCTTGCATACTTCTATCTTTTCAGATTATGTGTTTCTTGAGGGCAGACATCATGCCTCATTGGCTTCTTATTCCTCTGCAGATAGATATTCACTATAATCAGTTGTGAATAGAACAAGTAATGCCTAGAAATATTTAATGAGGGAGACAGATCTAATATTCACATTGTCTTTTGTGAGCGCGTAACTTTACACATGTTTTGTTTATAGATATATTTGAATTACCCCACAAAACAAGAAGCTTGGAAAATGTCTCTGATCCTATTTCCCTAACTCAAAATTTAAAAGGCTATAAACTCCTGCTATTTCTCATTCTTTCCTCCCACCATGGAAGATGGGTTTAATAATAGTCTATTTCAAGGTTCCCTGCAAAGAGAAAAACATGTCAGAAATGAGAAAATGTTCGTGGATCATAATAAGGAAGATCAATTTATAAACATCATTACTAGAAAAAATCAGACTGTTATACTCATGATTGTTTAACTCAGTAAGTAAAGACACTGAGTGGACAGGAGTCCACTCTGTGGTTACTGAGCAGGTTATAGGCCGCTCGGTACTAATGGACAGAGACCAGGTCTGTTTTAAATCGTGATTATGGCGCCACACAAAGAGAAAGCTTAATAAATGCTTAATGATGATAAGATACCGTCTATTGCATTGGAAGCTATTTGAATTTTAAATAAAAATGCAAATTAGTTTCAGAAGGTAACTTTAAAAACTGTTCCATAAAACCACCTTTGCTTTTGTAAATAATAGCCAAAGGAAGAAAGACTTTTTCAGTATCTTTAAATGTCTAGTCTGTGCTTTATAGCACCAGATTAAATGCATGGAAAATTCTTTGTTGTGTTGGAAAACTTGGAAGATTTTAACCAATGATGGACAAGTTCTCATTCTTAGGCATTGCCTATAGCTACAGACTTGCATATTTTTATTGTTATGATAGTATTGATTGTTAAGTCAACAGAAAGCTATCACAAGGGATTGCAAATTTCTATACCAATACTCTCTTCTGTAACATTAAAATGTCATTACTGAATCACCAACTTTTTCCCCTGCTGTAATATTATTCTCTGTTGATTGCCTGCCTGAGCTGAAATTTGAAACTGTCACCCTCAGACGTGCAAAAGTGATTCAACTTCACTTAGAAGGAAAGTGAAATTAAATATTCATTCACAGGCTGCATTTCAAGTTCAAACTGTCTGAAGCTCCTTAAGGCAAAATGTATTTAAGTTGAAACACATTTTTTCTTCATTTTTATGCAGAAAAAAAATTCAGAATGCTTATCCTGGATGGACAAATTGCAAAATCATAATTTATTTTGAACTTTGCAACGGGGAGGAGGGCTGAGCTTGCCTTTTTTCTTCTGTACCCCCTCTACTGTTTCTGGTTTGCTCCATTTATCTCCTTTGTCAGAAAACCTGTATGCATGTGTTGGTGGGTGTTGTTTATTGTTTGATTTTTTTTTATGTGTCATGTTCTAGCATTAATCAAGTTGTAAAGCATCTAAGAATTCATTGAAAGGAAGCTGTGTCTATGTCTGCCACGGAAACAAAGGACTACCCAGTGGCAAGTATGCAGAGTAAATGGGCTCAGACCTGGCTCTCCTTTGTGTTACCTAGGTGGCTTTCCTTAAGCTGCCTAAAGTCTTTTCCTTGGTTTTTCTGTTAGGTTACTGTAAAGGTCAAATAAACTATTTTTATAATGCATTTAAAATAGCGCTAAATAAATGTTGCTCAAATAGCCTGTGGTCTTTAATAAAAAATGCAAATGAGAAGAAAAAAAAACTTAGTTTCAGAAGGTAACTTTAAAACTGTTCCATAAAACCACCTTTGCTTTTGTAAATAATAGCCAAAGGAAGAAAGACTTTTTCAGTATCTTTAAATGTCTAGTCTGTGCTTTATAGCACCAGATTAAATGCATGGAAAATTCTTTGTTGTGTTGGAAAACTTGGAAGATTTTAACCAATGATGGACAAGTTCTCATTCTTAGGCATTGCCTATAGCTACAGACTTGCATATTTTTATTGTTATGATAGTATTGATTGTTAAGTCAACAGAAAGCTATCACAAGGGATTGCAAATTTCTATACCAATACTCTCTTCTGTAAGATTAAAATGTCATTACTGAATCACCAACTTTTTCCCCTGCTGTAATATTATTCTCTGTTGATTGCCTGCCTGAGCTGAAATTTGAAACTGTCACCCTCAGACGTGCAAAAGTGATTCAACTTCACTTAGAAGGAAAGTGAAATTAAATATTCATTCACAGGCTGCATTTCAAGTTCAAACTGTCTGAAGCTCCTTAAGGCAAAATGTATTTAAGTTGAAACACATTTTTTCTTCATTTTTATGCAGAAAAAAAATTCAGAATGCTTATCCTGGATGGACAAATTGCAAAATCATAATTTATTTTGAACTTTGCAACGGGGAGGAGGGCTGAGCTTGCCTTTTTTCTTCTGTACCCCCTCTACTGTTTCTGGTTTGCTCCATTTATCTCCTTTGTCAGAAAACCTGTATGCATGTGTTGGTGGGTGTTGTTTATTGTTTGATTTTTTTTTATGTGTCATGTTCTAGCATTAATCAAGTTGTAAAGCATCTAAGAATTCATTGAAAGGAAGCTGTGTCTATGTCTGCCACGGAAACAAAGGACTACCCAGTGGCAAGTATGCAGAGTAAATGGGCTCAGACCTGGCTCTCCTTTGTGTTACCTAGGTGGCTTTCCTTAAGCTGCCTAAAGTCTTTTCCTTGGTTTTTCTGTTAGGTTACTGTAAAGGTCAAATAAACTATTTTTATAATGCATTTAAAATAGCGCTAAATAAATGTTGCTCTAAATGAATATTGCCTGTTTTCCAGAGATTTTAATGATCATCATTTGCATTTGGAAAAAAAACTGGATATTTTAGTTATTTAGGAACCCGTCACACACATTATTTGATTTCATTATCTGAGCAAACACATAATAATCACAAACAGTAAAAATAACACACGGATTTGTGGTGAATGCCATACCTTTGTTGTTCTACATCCATCTGCCTCTTTCTTCTGCCCCTTTCTATACCACAGAAACTGGAAAGGTAAACCTCCACTTTCCAGATGCCTTTGCAACGTGGTCTGAGTTAAATTTAGATTTTCACCCATAAGACGTATTTAGGGGCATTTACATTCAAAAGTGAGTTAAGTGGAGGACAGGCAAGGTGCCCTGAAGCAATTTTGCAGGTGGGGATCCTAACAACAGGTCTCTGTTAGCAGTTAGGTGACTCAGTGGCTCTTTAAGAAGGCAGTAGGGCCCTTCTCTATCAATCAAGGAAAAGCATAAGGCCTCTGGAGGTGGAAACCACTACAGAAGTTGAACATACAGCTTTTCCCTCCAGTTCATTAATTGTGTAACCCACTTTTTGCTTAAATAAGTTAAAGGAGTTTTGTTTGCATGTGAACTGTAACCTGTTCAGCGTTGAAGCCGAATTGATTCAGATGGACTTGTTGTCTGTCTCTACTTCTTGCTGAATGTGTGAATTACAAAAATGTTTTTACTGTAATTTAGTCATCTAAAAAATGGTGTCAAAAATACCTATCTTTAATAGTTGGAAGATAGACTAGAGGTACAAAATACCTAGTAAAAAACCAAAAAAGAAGGTCACGATACAAGTCCTAAAGACTATTTTGTGGTAGATTTGGTACTAGAATCCTACTTCCTAGAAATTTGATTTTTTTTTATGTGTCATGTTCTAGCATTAATCAAGTTGTAAAGCATCTAAGAATTCATTGAAAGGAAGCTGTGTCTATGTCTGCCACGGAAACAAAGGACTACCCAGTGGCAAGTATGCAGAGTAAATGGGCTCAGACCTGGCTCTCCTTTGTGTTACCTAGGTGGCTTTCCTTAAGCTGCCTAAAGTCTTTTCCTTGGTTTTTCTGTTAGGTTACTGTAAAGGTCAAATAAACTATTTTTATAATGCATTTAAAATAGCGCTAAATAAATGTTGCTCTAAATGAATATTGCCTGTTTTCCAGAGATTTTAATGATCATCATTTGCATTTGGAAAAAAAACTGGATATTTTAGTTATTTAGGAACCCGTCACACACATTATTTGATTTCATTATCTGAGCAAACACATAATAATCACAAACAGTAAAAATAACACACGGATTTGTGGTGAATGCCATACCTTTGTTGTTCTACATCCATCTGCCTCTTTCTTCTGCCCCTTTCTATACCACAGAAACTGGAAAGGTAAACCTCCACTTTCCAGATGCCTTTGCAACGTGGTCTGAGTTAAATTTAGATTTTCACCCATAAGACGTATTTAGGGGCATTTACATTCAAAAGTGAGTTAAGTGGAGGACAGGCAAGGTGCCCTGAAGCAATTTTGCAGGTGGGGATCCTAACAACAGGTCTCTGTTAGCAGTTAGGTGACTCAGTGGCTCTTTAAGAAGGCAGTAGGGCCCTTCTCTATCAATCAAGGAAAAGCATAAGGCCTCTGGAGGTGGAAACCACTACAGAAGTTGAACATACAGCTTTTCCCTCCAGTTCATTAATTGTGTAACCCACTTTTTGCTTAAATAAGTTAAAGGAGTTTTGTTTGCATGTGAACTGTAACCTGTTCAGCGTTGAAGCCGAATTGATTCAGATGGACTTGTTGTCTGTCTCTACTTCTTGCTGAATGTGTGAATTACAAAAATGTTTTTACTGTAATTTAGTCATCTAAAAAATGGTGTCAAAAATACCTATCTTTAATAGTTGGAAGATAGACTAGAGGTACAAAATACCTAGTAAAAAACAAAAAAAGAAGGTCACGATACAAGTCCTAAAGACTATTTTGTGGTAGATTTGGTACTAGAATCCTCATCTTTAGAAACCTAGCCAAATTCTCTTTCCAGTAAACCGTGATGCTTTTTCCAAAAGGAATAAATATTCAAACAGCTATTCTCTGCTTCCAGGAAGGAATATGACATTTGATAAGATGGTTGCTTTTTACAATATCTGACAAATCTATAAAGCTGTAAGTTTTCACAGAAAAGTGACAAATTGCTAGCTATGACCTTGTATCCCTGACCTAGTATAAATAGGTTTATGTTTGGTGTATTTATTTTGCCACACACTATGGATACAGAGATGTGGCTTCAATTCTGTCTAAAAGTTAGAATCATCTATGAAGATTTCAAATCCCATTGAAACCCAAACTTTACCCAATCCAAGTGAATAAGAATTTCTAGAGAGTTACTTAGCTGGTTTATTTTTCAAAGATCCTCAGATAATTTACAAGGTCATGAACTTTGGTGCAGAGTGAGAATCAATTGTCATGTAAATGCAGATATATCTTGAAGTAGCTTCTTTACTCTCCTTTCAGAAAACTGAGACTATTATTCCCATAAAGAAAGCTTTATAATCACGGAGCAATAAAGGACCTTTAGAGAAAATAAGACCTCATGTTTCATTTTGAGTAAAACCAGTTTATCAAACACCATTCTCGTCTCTCAGAGTACAAATGTATTGCTCTGTCCGTCATCTGAGGACTGTGGGTCTGTTTTCCACCAAGTCTTGTCCTAAATACTGAGGGCCCTTCTCTATCAATCAAGGAAAAGCATAGGCCTCTGGAGGTGGAAACCACTACAGAAGTTGAACATACAGCTTTTCCTCCAGTTCATTAATTGTGTAACCCACTTTTGCTTAAATAAGTTAAAGGAGTTTTGTTTGCATGTGAACTGTAACCTGTTCAGCGTTGAAGCCGAATTGATTCAGATGGACTTGTTGTCTGTCTCTACTTCTTGCTGAATGTGTGAATTACAAAAATGTTTTTACTGTAATTTAGTCATCTAAAAAATGGTGTCAAAAATACCTATCTTTAATAGTTGGAAGATAGACTAGAGGTACAAAATACCTAGTAAAAAACAAAAAAAGAAGGTCACGATACAAGTCCTAAAGACTATTTTGTGGTAGATTTGGTACTAGAATCCTCATCTTTAGAAACCTAGCCAAATTCTCTTTCCAGTAAACCGTGATGCTTTTTCCAAAAGGAATAAATATTCAAACAGCTATTCTCTGCTTCCAGGAAGGAATATGACATTTGATAAGATGGTTGCTTTTTACAATATCTGACAAATCTATAAAGCTGTAAGTTTTCACAGAAAAGTGACAAATTGCTAGCTATGACCTTGTATCCCTGACCTAGTATAAATAGGTTTATGTTTGGTGTATTTATTTTGCCACACACTATGGATACAGAGATGTGGCTTCAATTCTGTCTAAAAGTTAGAATCATCTATGAAGATTTCAAATCCCATTGAAACCCAAACTTTACCCAATCCAAGTGAATAAGAATTTCTAGAGAGTTACTTAGCTGGTTTATTTTTCAAAGATCCTCAGATAATTTACAAGGTCATGAACTTTGGTGCAGAGTGAGAATCAATTGTCATGTAAATGCAGATATATCTTGAAGTAGCTTCTTTACTCTCCTTTCAGAAAACTGAGACTATTATTCCCATAAAGAAAGCTTTATAATCACGGAGCAATAAAGGACCTTTAGAGAAAATAAGACCTCATGTTTCATTTTGAGTAAAACCAGTTTATCAAACACCATTCTCGTCTCTCAGAGTACAAATGTATTGCTCTGTCCGTCATCTGAGGACTGTGGGTCTGTTTTCCACCAAGTCTTGTCCTAAATACTGACTCAAAAACATGTTTGCTTTCTCTCTTTTCCATGTTTCTTTCTCTAAGAAAACAGATTATTGAAAAGTGTGCTAGTCAGACAATAGACATGGAATTATTCTCTTTTGTACTGTTCACAGATAATCAAGTTATAAGAGTAGACATGTATTTTGAAATACATATGTCAAATAAATACAAATTACATCAAGAACTTCATAGTTAATCAACATTTCACAAGCACTGTGACCTTCACTAGGCAGGGAATTTTGGCATCCAATGATATTCACAAAAAGCCCACCTTAATATCCATTATTCAGTATCATCCATCATGTTAGCTTAATGGATGATTATCTTTTTCATGCACACTTACACAGGATAGTAAGGGATAAAACTTCAGTGATAGCCAGTTTATTTTTTCTAAATATATTTTTGTTTGTAATGAAGAAATGGTAGCTACTTTTTTTGAGAAACTTTTGGAAAGGTAATACAGATAACTGCTATTTGGAGTCAGACAGACCTTGATTCAAATCCCGACCCTTTTATTAATCTCATAAACTTCTCTTCTCTCATAGGTAATTATAAAATTGAGAAAGACTTCTCAGGAGGTTGTGATGATTGAATGAGATAACAGATATAATGTGTTTGAATTGTTCTTGGCACAAAAAGTACCTAGAAATGTACCTGTAGGAAAAGACTGTTATATAATATTAGGTGTAAAATAGTAGAAGTATATTGTAGTAAACAAAAAGGAATTAGTAGATTCTCAAACTGCTTTCTCATTCTCTCTCTCTTTCAGGCATGTCCTACTTTTTGCAACCCTGTGGACTGTAATTCTCCAGGCTTCTCTCCACAAGATTCTCTAGGCAAGACTATTGGAGTGGGTTGCCATTTGCTCCTCCAGGGTATTTTCATGACCCAGGGATCAAACCTGTGTCTCCTGCACTGGCAGTTGGATTCTTCATCACTGAGCCACCTGGGAAGTCTATACACACACACACACACACACACACACACACACACACACACGTTTTGACTCAACTCCAAATTCTAAATTTTAGGCAAGTTTCCTTCTGACTCTGAACCTCTGAACTCCCTTTTCTTAGAGTATTTGCTTCAGGAAACTTGAAATTGTACTTTTTTTCTTTGCTTTTGTGAAATGCTTATAAATCTCCAGTCTCCTGACTGTTTTAAAACCTAGAAAATACATTTCTCAAGGACCTGGTAGCCATCTCTTTGAAATGTAAACAATGAAAAAGCTAGCATCTAACATTTTCGATGGGTGGTAAATAGCAAACATAAATGACTTAATCAAAGAGAAAATTTGTAAACTCAGAAATAACTAAATGAACTTAACACCATTGATCAACCTCTCCTACAGTCCTCCATTACTTTTTCATTAGGTCCTCTCAGTAATTAAAAAGCCTCTAACATTCAATTTTGGTGGTTCATTCTCTCTCCTCTGTTGTAAGTCTTGAAGAAAGCCTTTTGTGCCTATTTAATTTTGTCCAGTGCAACTTTTGCTTTGACAATTCACAGAGCCGAGTGACATCTTCCTGGAACTTACATTTTACATCAACATTTGGAAAGAAGGATGTAACTTGATGGGCAATGTAAAACATTTTTTTCTGTGAGAATGAATATGGATATAATATGGGACAGAATTCAACTTTTATAGGTACATATAAGGTAAAGACATTTCAAATGTATTTCCACATAAAGATTGATAAATTTGATCTGAACTTGCAGGACTCACATGTTTTTGTGATGTTCACTTGTTACCCACTGAGCAAGCTTCAGAAGAAAATTTTGAAAAGCTCGGTCTTAAGATATCTATCAAGTGCTTGAGCTAGGACCCAACAGTTACTCTAAATTATAAGTTATTAATATTCTGATGCTGAAGCTGAAAGTCCAATTCTTTGTCCATCTGAGGCAAAGGGCCAACTCACTGGAAAAGACTCTGATGCTGGTAAAGACTGAAGGTGAAAAGGAGAAGAGGGCAGCAGAAGATGAGACGTTTAGATAGCATCAATGGTCATAAGATTGAACAAACTCTGAGAGATAGTGAAGGACAGGGAAGCTTGGTGTGCTGCAGTCCGTGGGGTCAAAAGAGTCAGATGCAACTGAGTGAATGAATTACAGTGACAAAATATGCATCATTATTTATATAGCTTCAAGAACAATATTTTTGTTTAATCAGACTATCAAGTGTTTTAATGTATCTCATTTTTTAAAAATGTATTGCCTTCTGCCCAGGTTTTTAATAATTGTTGTTTTTGTTTTCTACTTCTAATGCAGCCAAGTCTTAAAATGTATATTTTGATTGGAAAACATATTTTTTAACATCTTTGCATTCTCTACTTATAAAGTATATATGTTTGGAATTTTAAGAGGATATTAATAAAATGTTCACAAGAATAGACATTTTAGATGAACCCTAAAATTTCTCATTGAAGTAAGCTTAATTTTTTGTTAGCTATAAACAAATAGGCAAAATTTGAAAACCAGGAAATTTGTTGTGGCAATGCTTTCCTTGTTCATTAAATAAAGCTACACTTTCCATAACACACAGGATAAATGATGTCAATGAGGCCTGAAACTGTGATGAGCTTTGAATTTTTTTTTCTCTGTTGTAAGTCTTAAAAATTTTGTGCCTATTTAATTTTGTCCAGTGCAACTTTTGCTTTGACAATTCACAGAGCCGAGTGACATCTTCCTGGAACTTACATTTTACATCAACATTTGGAAAGAAGGATGTAACTTGATGGGCAATGTAAAACATTTTTTTCTGTGAGAATGAATATGGATATAATATGGGACAGAATTCAACTTTTATAGGTACATATAAGGTAAAGACATTTCAAATGTATTTCCACATAAAGATTGATAAATTTGATCTGAACTTGCAGGACTCACATGTTTTTGTGATGTTCACTTGTTACCCACTGAGCAAGCTTCAGAAGAAAATTTTGAAAAGCTCGGTCTTAAGATATCTATCAAGTGCTTGAGCTAGGACCCAACAGTTACTCTAAATTATAAGTTATTAATATTCTGATGCTGAAGCTGAAAGTCCAATTCTTTGTCCATCTGAGGCAAAGGGCCAACTCACTGGAAAAGACTCTGATGCTGGTAAAGACTGAAGGTGAAAAGGAGAAGAGGGCAGCAGAAGATGAGACGTTTAGATAGCATCAATGGTCATAAGATTGAACAAACTCTGAGAGATAGTGAAGGACAGGGAAGCTTGGTGTGCTGCAGTCCGTGGGGTCAAAAAGAGTCAGATGCAACTGAGTGAATGAATTACAGTGACAAAATATGCATCATTATTTATATAGCTTCAAGAACAATATTTTTGTTTAATCAGACTATCAAGTGTTTTAATGTATCTCATTTTTTAAAAATGTATTGCCTTCTGCCCAGGTTTTTAATAATTGTTGTTTTTGTTTTCTACTTCTAATGCAGCCAAGTCTTAAAATGTATATTTTGATTGGAAAACATATTTTTTAACATCTTTGCATTCTCTACTTATAAAGTATATATGTTTGGAATTTTAAGAGGATATTAATAAAATGTTCACAAGAATAGACATTTTAGATGAACCCTAAAATTTCTCATTGAAGTAAGCTTAATTTTTTGTTAGCTATAAACAAATAGGCAAAATTTGAAAACCAGGAAATTTGTTGTGGCAATGCTTTCCTTGTTCATTAAATAAAGCTACACTTTCCATAACACACAGGATAAATGATGTCAATGAGGCCTGAAACTGTGATGAGCTTTGAATGTTCCAGTGCTCCTCAGAATTAATATTCTGAAAGATTCTGATATTACATTGGTACCATTAAAGTTCCTGAAGTATTTATGAAACACACAATCACCATAAATCTGAGAATTGCTTTCAATAAATATGAAAATGTTTACATTAATTTTGCATTGTAGTTGTTTTTTCATTGTATACATAAATATAGTAGAACATTCTATTTAATTAAATAGCTATAAATTGGAATTGGAATTTTTCTTCCTCCATTTACTAGCCATATGCCCTGAGGTATGTTATTTAACCTCCTTGAGTAGTAATTGGCTCAACTCTAAAATGCAGACACCTCATTGAATAAATTAAATGTGATAAGTAATGCAAAATCCTTGCACAGTGCCTGCCATTTTTAAATGTTCAGTAAATGGTAGTGGTCGTGATGGTGGTATAGATTGGTGAAGTCATTACGACTGACGTGCCCATGTTTAGTACAACTATTTTGCCTGAGTTTAATATTTTTTAAAATCCTCTTCATTTTGAAGAAAATACAGAGACAGGTCTACCATGAAGTTAATGAAGCTTAACTTTCAGGGATTTTCACTTGTACCAATCCTTTCCTATAATATTTACACCCTTAAGTAATGTCTGTGTTCCTACATTCACATTGATTTTTCAAGAAGGTCTCAGAACTAACTTTTGTAATATTTTTATTTTACCTACCTAATAATAATCTTATTATTATTAATATTATTTTGGCTGCCTATTTTTCTAGTGAAATTTTAGAAAAAATTAAAAAATAACGTATTCAACTAAAATATATATACAGCTATGTACAAAATCACATGAATACAGTATGTGCAAGGATACCGGAGTGGGTTCCATTACTACCATAGGGATGTTTAATAGAAAATAAATATTAAATTTTAATAAATGGATTATATCAGTTATAAAGACTTTTTTCATTATGAAATCTGTATCACTTCTAAATTACTTTTTTAAAAGTTCCTTTCTACTGGGAAATTGGAATGAACAAAATATTAAATAGCAATAGGCTCTAAAAGTAGTTAGAAAGGATTTCAAAGGAAAGGAATGCAGATGTTTTCGATTCTCTGTAGTCATGGCTGGAATTTCACCATATCCACAGATGCTGTGTACCAAGGCTTGTCTGCTCCCATCTCTTTATAGGCTTGTCTATATTATTTTGAGAAGTTTTAAAGGGTACAAATGCACAAAAACAGGTAAACTTTTTTCGCGCAAAATACATAAATATAGTAGAACATTCTATTTAATTAAATAGCTATAAATTGGAATTGGAATTTTTCTTCCTCCATTTACTAGCCATATGCCCTGAGGTATGTTATTTAACCTCCTTGAGTAGTAATTGGCTCAACTCTAAAATGCAGACACCTCATTGAATAAATTAAATGTGATAAGTAATGCAAAATCCTTGCACAGTGCCTGCCATTTTTAAATGTTCAGTAAATGGTAGTGGTCGTGATGGTGGTATAGATTGGTGAAGTCATTACGACTGACGTGCCCATGTTTAGTACAACTATTTTGCCTGAGTTTAATATTTTTTAAAATCCTCTTCATTTTGAAGAAAATACAGAGACAGGTCTACCATGAAGTTAATGAAGCTTAACTTTCAGGGATTTTCACTTGTACCAATCCTTTCCTATAATATTTACACCCTTAAGTAATGTCTGTGTTCCTACATTCACATTGATTTTTCAAGAAGGTCTCAGAACTAACTTTTGTAATATTTTTATTTTACCTACCTAATAATAATCTTATTATTATTAATATTATTTTGGCTGCCTATTTTTCTAGTGAAATTTTAGAAAAAATTAAAAAATAACGTATTCAACTAAAATATATATACAGCTATGTACAAAATCACATGAATACAGTATGTGCAAGGATACCGGAGTGGGTTCCATTACTACCATAGGGATGTTTAATAGAAAATAAATATTAAATTTTAATAAATGGATTATATCAGTTATAAAGACTTTTTTCATTATGAAATCTGTATCACTTCTAAATTACTTTTTTAAAAGTTCCTTTCTACTGGGAAATTGGAATGAACAAAATATTAAATAGCAATAGGCTCTAAAAGTAGTTAGAAAGGATTTCAAAGGAAAGGAATGCAGATGTTTTCGATTCTCTGTAGTCATGGCTGGAATTTCACCATATCCACAGATGCTGTGTACCAAGGCTTGTCTGCTCCCATCTCTTTATAGGCTTGTCTATATTATTTTGAGAAGTTTTAAAGGGTACAAATGCACAAAAACAGGTAAACTTCGGATTAAAAAAAAGAAAAATATTATTTCATAAGGATACTGTTTAATTGCTGAGAAATTCCCTAAAAATTAAGCTGTAGCTCTATTAACTCCAGCAAAAAAGACAAATTCCTACTTAAACAATAAAAACAGGCAAATTTATTTTCTATTTGCCTATAAAACAACAGATATTCCTCTGTGTCACCTAGAATATTTTCTCTACCAGGGTGAAAAACCTGTCCCTTTTCTTGCATTTTACCATTATATTCATCAATAGCAAATGAAAACTTTTACAAATCCTCTGCCAGTTTATGTAATCTTCTTTAAAAATACAAATCTATTTTTAAAGCCTCATGTTTCATTATTCCTAAGCTATTTGAATCCTCTCCTTTACATTTCTTTCAAACCACCTGTCCCTAAATATTATACATTTTACATAATTTCTTCCATCCCCTAGCAATGTTCCTCTGCCCTTGCTCTCTACTGGAGACAAAAGAAGAGGAAAACTACAGGCCCATCAATCAAAAACAACACAGTCAGCACCAAGTCCAATAATGAAACCCATGATTTCATAAATCATCTTCCACAGGTTGGGGTCATCTTTAGAAAAAAAAATCTTATCAGGTACAGCTGAATATTCTTTTGGTCTTTCATTCTTCAGTCTTTAATGAAAATAATAGAATGGCTGACAGAATACAAATGTGTAACCTTTCTTAACTTAAAAAAATATGCCCAACTATGTCCTTGAAATAAGCTGAAATTGAGGTATTTTTCCCTCAAAATGTTCAGCCATTCCTTTCTTTAACAGTTTGGCAATGAGTGAACTTTATATATATATATATATATATATATATATATATATATTTCCTTGCTTTCTTTTCCAGATATGTGCATTTAATTCAATCAAGTGGAGATTAAGTTTAAGAATTTTGTTTCAGAAAGCTATTTCCTGGCAGTGACTAGCACTAACTGCCAAAAGACGGTTGACATGGCATTTTTTTTTTAGCTGAATCAACAACTCTTGGGTAAATTCCATACTGAGACCCCAAGCCCCCATCCACATATTAGGGTGTAAAATAAGCAGCTTGTAATCACTAGGTGGATTCAGATAGAACAGATATTTATCTCTTTAAAAATATGGCCTCTATATTTGCAATGATAGTTAAATAGGTTGGAGTCCAATAAAGTTTGATTAGGCATACATAGTACAGTCTACTTAATAAAAGCTCTCAAATTGATTTTTATAAGACATCACTGCCTGATATATCCCAAGCCTCTAATGTGATTCAATAAAATCTATTTTTTGGATTTGAATTAGCCACACTTATTGGGGCATTCACCTTGTTCAAAGACCTAGACCTGGTTTGAATAATATAAAATTCACTTAGTAGTGGTATGGAGACATGATGCGGGGGCATGTCCTCATCTGCAGACAGAGAGTGGCAGTGTGTGCCTAAAGAACAAATCGTTTTGAGTTTAAAAATTAATGAATGGGAAAATGAAGTAGATACAGACAGAAGAGAGACACAAAATGCTTTGCTGAGTGTAGATAGAGATGCCTCAGGCAACACTGTACATTAGCATTTTTTAAAGTGTGTTATATAGAATTCAGAAACCCAGTGCAGAAAGAATTTATTTTTCAGATGTGGTTTTGTGGCTGACATGAAAAAAAACCAGTTGATTTCACAAGCTTCCATTGTCTTATTTAGTAAGCATTCTGGAAACATCTATTCAGAAGAGGTTGCTATTTACAGGCATTTTGAATTCTTACCAATTTTCTGCCTGCTACATAATGTAAAAGCAATGAATGGCTACACTGCATCGTTCACACTTTCAGCTATATGTGATTATCTGGTCCACTGGGCTACTGTAGTGTATTCTGAAATGAATTGCAGATAAACTCGTAATAGTCCATTTCATACAGAGACATTTGTCTCAGTTTAAATTAAGGGCCTAAATATCTACTTATTTCCATTCTGGTTTATAAGTACAGAATCATCATAAAAACAATATTAGCTCCCTGATTATACCTAGAATTTTGCAAGTGCTGTGAGACAGCTACCAATCTCATTCCTAGTGGCTTAGTCTCCCTATTCTAAAATGAATAGCACAGTTCCTGAATAAAGGACATGGGATTCAGTAAGGATTTGTGGGGAATTTCCCTTGAGATACTGCATTATGTCCACTTTGTAGAAATAACGTACTTGTGTGTTGCCAAGATACATGTTATATTTGAATAAGAAATCAAAATATAATTGATGTTTGAACCAATTTGAGTTTATTACTGTTTAGCTAATTAAAGTCACTAATACTTTTATCTATTATATTGAATAACCTCAGTTAAACAAATTCTTTATCATTAAATTGCTTTTAAGATAATCTCGTTTTTCAATAAAAGTTGCAAAGGAATAAATACATGGTATTAGGTGAATTTTAAAATAAGAAAATAATTATCATGTATTTTGGGGGAATTCATACCTATGCAGAAAATTTATAAAACCATACATATATAAAAATAATATGTCTGGTAAAGAAGGATAACAAATGTTGTATTTGTAATGTTGTGCTTTTTACATAAAAATTTTAACCATCAGAAACAAATAAAGCAAAATGTTAATAGTCTGTTCTGCAGGTAGTGAGTGTGAAACATTTCGTTTTTTTCTCTATATTGAAAATCTCTCATAATTAAAAAGAAAAATGAATTTTAAAAGTATTATTTAACAATAAAACATAAACTAGTTATACAATTGACAGGAAATTTTGAATTGTGTAGAACTATCTTATACAAATTTTGCACAGATGCAAATTCATTACCAAATGTTCAATTCTGGATGAAACAAACTGACATTTTTTTTCTGTTATGATTTTCAAATTTTTAAACAATAAAAGTTCATCTAAAAAAACCCCAAAATCAGTGAATAAAAGAAATGAACTTGATGGGTGCCCCTAGAAGCAGGTTTGGGCTATTTACAGGCATTTTGAATTCTTACCAATTTTCTGCCTGCTACATAATGTAAAAGCAATGAATGGCTACACTGCATCGTTCACACTTTCAGCTATATGTGATTATCTGGTCCACTGGGCTACTGTAGTGTATTCTGAAATGAATTGCAGATAAACTCGTAATAGTCCATTTCATACAGAGACATTTGTCTCAGTTTAAATTAAGGGCCTAAATATCTACTTATTTCCATTCTGGTTTATAAGTACAGAATCATCATAAAAACAATATTAGCTCCCTGATTATACCTAGAATTTTGCAAGTGCTGTGAGACAGCTACCAATCTCATTCCTAGTGGCTTAGTCTCCCTATTCTAAAATGAATAGCACAGTTCCTGAATAAAGGACATGGGATTCAGTAAGGATTTGTGGGGAATTTCCCTTGAGATACTGCATTATGTCCACTTTGTAGAAATAACGTACTTGTGTGTTGCCAAGATACATGTTATATTTGAATAAGAAATCAAAATATAATTGATGTTTGAACCAATTTGAGTTTATTACTGTTTAGCTAATTAAAGTCACTAATACTTTTATCTATTATATTGAATAACCTCAGTTAAACAAATTCTTTATCATTAAATTGCTTTTAAGATAATCTCGTTTTTCAATAAAAGTTGCAAAGGAATAAATACATGGTATTAGGTGAATTTTAAAATAAGAAAATAATTATCATGTATTTTGGGGGAATTCATACCTATGCAGAAAATTTATAAAACCATACATATATAAAAATAATATGTCTGGTAAAGAAGGATAACAAATGTTGTATTTGTAATGTTGTGCTTTTTACATAAAAATTTTAACCATCAGAAACAAATAAAGCAAAATGTTAATAGTCTGTTCTGCAGGTAGTGAGTGTGAAACATTTCGTTTTTCTCTATATTGAAAATCTCTCATAATTAAAAAGAAAAATGAATTTTAAAAGTATTATTTAACAATAAAACATAAACTAGTTATACAATTGACAGGAAATTTTGAATTGTGTAGAACTATCTTATACAAATTTTGCACAGATGCAAATTCATTACCAAATGTTCAATTCTGGATGAAACAAACTGACATTTTTTTTCTGTTATGATTTTCAAATTTTTAAACAATAAAAGTTCATCTAAAAAAAACCCAAAATCAGTGAATAAAAAGAAATGAACTTGATGGGTGCATAGAATTAATTCACATAAATCAACCTAGTAAGTATGTCTCACTGTCACTGCTTAAGCCTTAAAGTTTGTTATACTTTTTCTGCGTTGTTTGTGTGTGTGTGTACTCATACAAAAGAAGACAACTACAACATTTCAAAGTTTACAACAGAACATTTTCTTTCCATACCCACAGGCCAAAACCTTGTTGCAAATAAAATATATTTTCAGGATTTCTTCTGATCATCATTTGAAATACTTAACTTTTGAAAGAAAATAGTGACCCCTATAACAATATTTTCTTGTTAACCCTCATCAGTGTGAACATAGCGTAACAATTCGATGAAATTTTATTGTCTTCAGTGCAATTCAATAAATAAAACAGGCATAAACTTTACAAAGCAATGGTCTACAGATCACATATGTTGTCTAATGGACACACTTGACAAAAGTATTAATATTAAAACAAAGACATGTGTTTGTTCAGGATGATTTAATAGTTATTAGTGTTGCTAGCAGAGTTAAGAGAATTATTAAAGAATGCTAGTTCTAGCAATAAAAAATCCTAAAGAAAACATGTTGCTCTCTTTTTTGATGTTATTGTTATACTACAGTCTTATCAAGTTAAAAAAAAGTCAAAATGGTATTCTAAGCCTTGAGATTTTTACTCTAATATTTATTAATTAAACTTAAAAACGTTTTAACATAGGTACAAATTAGAAAAGCTTTGGAAAAACATGTTTATGAAGGAATAGATTGTAGCATGGCTTATCATTTTCCGTATATTCTTGATAGCATTTCAATATTTTGATTAACAGATCCAGTTATTATTCAGAGATTACCCAATACTTTGTCTTTAACCTTCTGCCTGCACATCTAAAGGTGATAAATTGCCACCCTCCAAAGATTATCCATCCTCAACATTTAACGTGTGTGTGTGTCAGTGCTTTACTTTTTTTGAACATACTCAAAATTTTCCTTCTCATCAAAGCCTCTAGCAATTATTTCCTTATTCAAAGACCTCACTTTCCTTAATCTTCTGATGAATCTTTAGTGAATTTCACAAGACTTAGAATTAAGTTAAATGCTATTTTCTATAAGGACGTGCAAGCTACTGGCAGCAAATCTGTTCCAGCCATGCCCCTGGTTTCATATTATCTATGGTTGCTTTTCTGCTGGAATGGTGAGCCTGAGTAACTGCTACAGATACCTTACATGGACAGGAAAGCTTAAAACACTTGCTGCTTAGGTCTTTACAGAAAATGTTTTCTCATGCTGGGCAAATTATGTGTAATACAGAATAGAACATGAAAATGTTATTTAACTGTATTTTCAGCATGTTTTAAGTTTATTTTTATAACCAAAATGCCATACATTTGAGATTAAACATACTTTCAAAAATTTTGTATGTTGACAACGACTTCAAAGTATTTCACACTACTCAGGGAACGTATTGGACACTTGATACCTAATTGGTTTTTAACCATCATAAAGCAAGAAATCCAATTATGATATAAACTATATTTCCTCTAAGCTTGATCCTTTTATCCAGTGAGATCACCAGAATGATGCTTATCTGGGCTGCAAAACTGTGATATTAAATATACCTTTGAGGACCTTTGACCATAATTATGCTTATAGCTTTTTCAATAGACCAACATTCTTAGAATTCTCTGTAATTAAAAAAAAATTGCCATCCAGAACAACAGCCATTGTGTTCTTCAAAACCTCTCTTAAGAGTTCATATGAAATTCCTCCCAAAATTCAATATTAAAGAAAACTATTAATATGTGCTTCCTGATAAACTATAATTGTTGTTGATTTTTAGTCACTAAGTCCTGTCTGACTCTTTTGTGATCCTATGGACTGTAGTGCACCAGGTTCTTCTGTCCATGGGATTTACCAGACAAGAATATTGGAGTGGATTACCATTTCCTTCTTGAATGGATGTTCTTGATCCAGGGATTGAACCCACGTCTCCTGCATTGCAGGCAGATTCTTCACTGCTGGGCCATGGGAAAAGCCCAAATCACCCTTTATCCTTCATCTAAGCCAATGCTTCCCTTTCTTAGACAATGTCAGCTACCCAATCCATAGTCTTTCCATTTTAAACTAACCTCCAGGAAACTGAGTGCTAATATTTAAGCTTAATATTAATAGCTAATTTGAGATTTCCCTGTCCTGCACTCTATACTTCTAGTACATACCTCTTGGATTTTTTTCCCTTTTTACTATTTTACAACTTAAAATTTTTTCTGTAAAATATCATTCCAAATAGAATCATTTGGAAGTAAGCATGACAAAAATGATGAATGGATACATTCATAAATGAATGAATGAATCAATATGTTCCACATTTATAATACCAATTAATCCTAAGATAAATTGGCACATTCTATCCAATCCTGTTTGCCTATATCATCAAAGCAAGTCACAGTGGGTTAATAATTTAAAGAATTTCAATAGTGAAATGTAAATATAATAGTTGATTCTTGACCATAAATTAGGAATCTCCTTTCCCAGATAAACAATGGATTTAAATATTACTCTAATTTAATATTAAATAATATTTAGCTATTACAAAAATAGGCTGGGGCTTTAAGCAGGAATTAGAAGGGTACACTTTAAGAGATTCACATTTACCTTATTCTGTTTACCATTAGGGGTGAAAATACAGTCATCTCAGAGCAGAGATTTGCTCTGTGAGGAAACACCAGAATATTGTAAATTGTACAGATTTACAGGGAATACGAACTTATGCAAGTTTGAAGGGAGAGTGACAAAATTTTTGATTTGCCATACTCCAAAATCCTTATTCTGCAGTGCTTGTAGGTGGGAAGGAGTAGGGATAAATAAGGGGATTCAGGGGGAGGTAAATACATTTTTAGAAGGAATTTAAAACCTTTTAAGATAGGAGGGACCGAAATCCTAACTGATGACTTGAAGCCAGGATAAATTGCTCTATTAGAACACAGTAGTTCCAGTAGAGGCCCGTGGAAACACAGGCATCAAGATCTCCGGAGTAGACTAGAGTAAATAAACTAAATCTTGTTGGTGACCCAGATCTTACATAAAGTTTTCTCAGGGTTCATAAGGAATGGCCTAGTTATGGGTATAGTTTGTGTTTGAAGCTGGGAACTTCTGAGAATTCGGCTACTTAGTTTCAGTATTTGTGATCTGGGAAAGCTGACTTTGCACATGGCTATGTGAAGGCTGGATTATTTTTGCTATCTTATTTTTGTATCCTATTCTGAGAAACGATGGTAATAAGAGTGAATTCCTCCTTGGGTTCTGTAAGGATAAAACAACTTGATATATGTAAATCCCTGGAAAACCTCAGGTTCCCAGCAAGTTCTAAATGAAAGATTGCTTATTATTATAGCCAATCAGTTGTTTAGCCATATTTATCAAGATAGGTTTACCTTTAGTTGAGTGTTGTACATAACTGGCCATAGAAAAATCGGTAAAAGTTTCATGGTGATAAAATCAACTGTCAACAGAAAAGGAGTCAGAGGCTCATTTTTATAATCTCGGGCTTATCTCTGATTAGTAGTAGGTCCATGAGTAAACCACTTAGAGTTTCTGAATCTCAATTTCCATATCAGAAAAATAAAAAATGGGCTATTCTGGGGAATCCCTATGGTCCTTTAGGCACTAAGATTTTATTAGTTTATGAATCCTTTTAATGTGTGGGTATCATATCTTGAGTCCTTTGCTAGGCATTATGAGAGGAACAGACAAAACACAAGCAAGCTCTCTTCCCATAAGAGGTTGTGATCCCAATATGTCCAAAGAGCCTTTTAATCCACATTTGCACAACACAATAACCTTCTCAATTATATAAGCTTTCTTAAGAATTTTTCCTGATTTTTCAGACCAAAGCAGCTTTAAGCCATTGGAAAATACTGTGCAAAGTCGTTATGACTAGCATTTACAGATCCTGAGCTTCTTTTTGAGTGATCAGTGGCAGTCCTATTAAAGCAGAATCTACACTTTCACATTTTACTGACAAGGGATTACACTAAACAAAACTTTTTTGATTGCAAATTCCTATGACTCAGATTGTCCTTTGCTGCCAACCGACAATCTAAATAGGTTCACGCAAAAAAGTAAGGACGGCTAATCTCCGGAGTAGACTAGAGTAAATAAACTAAATCTTGTTGGTGACCCAGATCTTACATAAAGTTTTCTCAGGGTTCATAAGGAATGGCCTAGTTATGGGTATAGTTTGTGTTTGAATCTGGGAACTTCTGAGAATTCGGCTACTTAGTTTCAGTATTTGTGATCTGGGAAAGCTGACTTTGCACATGGCTATGTGAAGGCTGGATTATTTTTGCTATCTTATTTTTGTATCCTATTCTGAGAAACGATGGTAATAAGAGTGAATTCCTCCTTGGGTTCTGTAAGGATAAAACAACTTGATATATGTAAATCCCTGGAAAACCTCAGGTTCCCAGCAAGTTCTAAATGAAAGATTGCTTATTATTATAGCCAATCAGTTGTTTAGCCATATTTATCAAGATAGGTTTACCTTTAGTTGAGTGTTGTACATAACTGGCCATAGAAAAATCGGTAAAAGTTTCATGGTGATAAAATCAACTGTCAACAGAAAAGGAGTCAGAGGCTCATTTTTATAATCTCGGGCTTATCTCTGATTAGTAGTAGGTCCATGAGTAAACCACTTAGAGTTTCTGAATCTCAATTTCCATATCAGAAAAATTAAAAATGGGCTATTCTGGGGAATCCCTATGGTCCTTTAGGCACTAAGATTTTATTAGTTTATGAATCCTTTTAATGTGTGGGTATCATATCTTGAGTCCTTTGCTAGGCATTATGAGAGGAACAGACAAAACACAAGCAAGCTCTCTTCCCATAAGAGGTTGTGATCCCAATATGTCCAAAGAGCCTTTTAATCCACATTTGCACAACACAATAACCTTCTCAATTATATAAGCTTTCTTAAGAATTTTTCCTGATTTTTCAGACCAAAGCAGCTTTAAGCCATTGGAAAATACTGTGCAAAGTCGTTATGACTAGCATTTACAGATCCTGAGCTTCTTTTTTTGAGTGATCAGTGGCAGTCCTATTAAAGCAGAATCTACACTTTCACATTTTACTGACAAGGGATTACACTAAACAAAACTTTTTTTTTGATTGACACATATTTCCTATGACTCAGATTGTCCTTTGCTGCCAACCGACAATCTAAATAGGTTCACGGCAAAAAAAGTAAGGAGGTCTTGTCCCCTCCTGACTATTAAGGATGATGAGAGGGAGTACTATGCCTCCCTCTAGCCTTCCTTATGTCCTTTCCTTATCCTCAGCAACACTGTTTATTTTTAGCAAATTTTTCTCTAACTTCTTAGACTGATAAATGCCATATAATAAACTGTCAGTAATAATGGACTTCTCTGAATCTGTTATTAAACATATATATTTATGTTTAATAACACTGTGTGGAAGATGATACCAGATCAGAAATTGTCAGGTACTGTGCACTGCTACACTTTCCCTGTAATAGGCCCACAGACCACCTTGCAGGTCCAAAGCCACATAAAAACCTGCCATGCAAAGTAGTTGCTCTGGATCAGTCAAGCTTGACTTAATGCTCATTGTCTTTATTCATTTTTTAAATTTGTTGGCCGCTTTTATTGGTCTTTCATTTATTTATTTTCTTCCATCCCTGTTCCTTGGCTCATGTGGACCTCCCATCGCAGGACATACTGTTCCATCTGCTCTGCAGCACATGGGATCTTCCCAGGCCAGGGATCAAACCAGTGCCCCTTGCACTGTAAGGCGGACTTTCTACCCACTGGATCACCAGGGAAGCCCTGCTCATTGCCTTTAGAATTGATCTATTAGGTATCTTGTTCTTTAGCTGATCTTTTGCAATGGAAGGATCCTGAAATTCTACACATATGCAGGTTGTATTCTTAGCTCTGCACTTTTATTCTTGAAGACTAATAAAGTCCACAGCAGAAGGCTATGAACATTAAATGAGGCATTTTCCTCATGATAATTGAACCATATGATGGTTTATACTTAAATACACTATATGCTAATTCATACCCAGTCTTAAAAGGGCCTATTTCCATGACATCAGGAACACCGTGTCTTCCAGGACAGAGGAGAATGAAATGCTGCATGATTAATGACACTATCTAAATACTGGCACAAGCTGGCGAGCCCTTGAAAAGGAGGCGTGTTTGACTGCATTCTGCTCAACACAACAGCTCATTAAGCAATATTTTCCCCATTAATGTTTAGTATTAAATACTGAATGAAAGACTAAGTATCATAGGAAAAAAAACAAATTGAAAACATCACAGTAGGGTTTAGGGGAAGCAGCCAACAGCCTCCCCTTCATTTGGAAGACAGCTTGCATACCTATTCCAGAGATTAATGAGCAATCAGTTCTAAATTAAACCAAGACCTGCATTTAAAGCTTTTTTCCCTCTGTTGAAAACATGGCTATGAGTTACGCTGAGATAAAATACAGTATTAGCCTTTCCATGTGTTGTGTAATGTGGTTAGAAACATGAAAGATTGTTTCTGAAACATTTCCTTCACAGTTTTTCATCATTTATTTTCCTGCACAATTTGAAAGGAAATGGGCCATGATGAGGTCGGTAGTTTCTGCCACATGATGTAGAATCTTGCTCTCTGTCAGTCACTCAAAAAACAGTCACCTCTTTGAAGATGGAATAATAAAACTGCTTTTATGAACATCACAGATCCTATCATAGGTGGCTAACACAGAATTTCAATTCTATAAAAACTGTCAAAAGAAACTACCTTGTGGTAGGAACACAGATACACTCTTTTTTGAGGAAAAATACTGCAGAGTCTGCTACATTGCTGAGCCTTGATGACACTGGTGGTGTTTATTATAGTGAGACATTTGAAAACACAGAGAGATGACTGAATCCTCAAAATGCAAAACTAGATCAAGAGCTCATTGGTGAGACTTGATTTCAAAAAAAATCTGAAATAGGAAACAATTTATAGATTCATCGTTTATAGATTATTAATCAGTTCTCTCATTTTAGAGATGTGTGAAAGAATTTGTATAAAAGTGTATACATGCATATAGTTTATGCAACATTTCAGCTTTGTGTGTGCATACATATCTTTTCTGAGATGAATTCCACAATGTGACATTAGATACTAAAAGAGCAGTTTGATATCAAACTTTTAAGACTTACTACATAAGGCAATATTTCTGTACTTTGACTATACATTAAAAATTACCAATGAAAGTTTAAAGAATACCACCATCAGGAGCCCATCCAAAGTTGATTTGAGTCAAAATAGCAAGAAACAAGATCAAGACATGAGCATTTTTAAAAGTCTCAAATCTTAAGATAATACATGAGCAATAACCAAATAAAGTGACACAGGTTGTATATGTTATTCACACATGGAGAAGGGGAGTCTGCAGTAAATTCAAGTGGTCAGAAAAGATTTCCCAGAAAAGGTTTGACTATGACATCAAGTTGAGAATTGAGTAGCTTTCAGAATGTAGGAAATTAATTAAGTAACTTCAAACTTGATTATGAAGGACAATTTCACAATTATTTGGAAACATACCTATTGCATAACCTATGCATATTGGCAGAAGGTCAAATAGTAGCCCACAAAATACATTTACATACAAATCTGTAGAATTGTGAATGTGATCTCATGTGGAAACATAGGTCTTTGCAAAAGTAATTAAATTAAGGATCTATGGATGAGATCATCATGGATTTTTTCATGAGCCCCATATACAGTGAGAGTTGTCTTAGAAAGGACACACAGAGGAGAAACCAAAAGAAAGTAGAAGAAGCAATGCAACAATGGAGGCCAAAGTTAGAGCAATGCAGACACAACCAAGGAACACATGACCCAAAAGATACTTGATGATACAAGGAATAAGATCTCCTCCAAGCCCTCTGAATGGAGCATACAGCCCTGCCAACAGCTTGATTTTGTATTTCTCATTTCCAGAAGTAAGAGAAATGTTTCTGGTTTTTGAGTCACCAAGCTTGTGATAATTTGTTACAGCAGCTACAAAGTGTTAGTTGCTCAGTGTTGTCTGACTCTTTCTGACCCAATGGACTCTAGCCACCAGGATCTTCTGTTCATGGAATTCTCCAGGCAAGAATACTGGAGTTAGGTAACCATTCTCTTTTCCAGGGAATCTTCCTGAACCCAGTGATCAGACCTAGGTCTCCTGCATTGCAGGCAGATTCTTCACTCTCTGAGCCACCAGAAAAGTCCATAGGACATCAGTAAAACATCTTATTTAGCTATTAGTAGACAACCTAATAATCAAACTTTTAAGACTTACTACATAAGGCAATATTTCTGTACTTTGACTATACATTAAAAATTACCAATGAAAGTTTAAAGAATACCACCATCAGGAGCCCATCCAAAGTTGATTTGAGTCAAAATAGCAAGAAACAAGATCAAGACATGAGCATTTTTAAAAGTCTCAAATCTTAAGATAATACATGAGCAATAACCAAATAAAGTGACACAGGTTGTATATGTTATTCACACATGGAGAAGGGGAGTCTGCAGTAAATTCAAGTGGTCAGAAAAGATTTCCCAGAAAAGGTTTGACTATGACATCAAGTTGAGAATTGAGTAGCTTTCAGAATGTAGGAAATTAATTAAGTAACTTCAAACTTGATTATGAAGGACAATTTCACAATTATTTGGAAACATACCTATTGCATAACCTATGCATATTGGCAGAAGGTCAAATAGTAGCCCACAAAATACATTTACATACAAATCTGTAGAATTGTGAATGTGATCTCATGTGGAAACATAGGTCTTTGCAAAAGTAATTAAATTAAGGATCTATGGATGAGATCATCATGGATTTTTTCATGAGCCCCATATACAGTGAGAGTTGTCTTAGAAAGGACACACAGAGGAGAAACCAAAAGAAAGTAGAAGAAGCAATGCAACAATGGAGGCCAAAGTTAGAGCAATGCAGACACAACCAAGGAACACATGACCCAAAAGATACTTGATGATACAAGGAATAAGATCTCCTCCAAGCCCTCTGAATGGAGCATACAGCCCTGCCAACAGCTTGATTTTGTATTTCTCATTTCCAGAAGTAAGAGAAATGTTTCTGGTTTTTGAGTCACCAAGCTTGTGATAATTTGTTACAGCAGCTACAAAGTGTTAGTTGCTCAGTGTTGTCTGACTCTTTCTGACCCAATGGACTCTAGCCACCAGGATCTTCTGTTCATGGAATTCTCCAGGCAAGAATACTGGAGTTAGGTAACCATTCTCTTTTCCAGGGAATCTTCCTGAACCCAGTGATCAGACCTAGGTCTCCTGCATTGCAGGCAGATTCTTCACTCTCTGAGCCACCAGAAAAGTCCATAGGACATCAGTAAAACATCTTATTTAGCTATTAGTAGACAACCTAATAATCACCAGAGTTTACTTCACTAGATTGAAATTACTTTCTTGGAAAAGAGTAAACCATTTCCTTTTATAGGATGTTTCTTCAAAATGAGTTGAAGGCAAGGCTGGTTTTAGGTGAAGTCATAGCAATTTTTCAGAGATGCATCATCAGCATTCTTTAAAGTTAACTCATTCTCTCATTTGTCTTCTCTGTCTAATTGCCTTTCTGTGAAATGCCCCATGATCTTCCTCCATCTCCACTGCCAACATTGCCATAACTTACAATTATATAGCATTTGCTATATACCAGTACACTATATAAGAACAACCATTTAATCCTCAGAGCAATCTTATAATATAAGCACTATTATAAGGACTATTTCACAGATGAGGAATGGAAAAACAGGGCTTGAGATTTGTCCAGAAATAAAGAGAACTGAGAAGAGAAAAATGAAGTGCTTTGTGATGATGTAGTTACAGACAGTGACAATAATTTGTGGGTTCAAGTAAGTTATAATATGAGTCGTCTAAGCAGTCGTTCCCAACCTGAAGTCCATCTGAACTTGACTTATATATAAGAGTGATACTATATGCACAGTAACTCAGTAGAAAGAGGGACATAAAGATTACTCTATAGGAGTGTAGTGGGGATTGCATTTAGGAAAAAGTAAAGTGAGGGGTAAGAAGAAATTAAGGACACTTTTATTTTTGCTATTATTATTACTATTACCATTACCACTTAGAACATGTTTAGGTTAAATAAGTGCATGTCTAGAACCACTTTCAAAACATGCATATCTTCTGTTGGCACAGAAGGAAAAAATCAATATATCATAGGGAAAATTGTTTTTATTATGATTTTTAGAATTTTCAACTTTTAAAAGATACTTATGGAAAATAATTTATCTAATAGAACAATGAGAAAGTTTTTAATTGAATGATATGTTAGATTCAATCTGTATCATCAAATCTTCATTGGCATGCTGATAATCAAGGTCAGTATAGCCCATATGAAGTGATGCTAAATACTGATGAATATGCTTGATGACTCAGACCGCAGGTGGAGAAATGAGGAGAAGGAAGCAAAAATAGTGAAGAGGGCTGTAATGAGTTTATGTTGTTTCTGCCAAGATCAGTTTTCAAGATCTTTTATCACAATCTAATTATATGAATTATTCTATTTAAAATCAAAATAAAATGAGAGGCATGAACATATTCTGAAGGTAGTTTATTATGTATGATAAATCTTCCTAGTTTTATAAACATACAAAATGGCTATTAATTTCCTTTGAAATATGAGTTCCATTTGTATCAGAAGCATCAGGTTTCTTTTTCTTATTATCAGTCCTTTTGTGTCATCTTTATTCTGCCACTGAAGACTGACATTTCAGTTCTGTGAATCTTATGTGTCTTGAACATTCATAAGTAATTCCAGAAAAAAATAATTTTGTATCTGACCACTTCAGGTATTTATAAAGAGGATACCAGTAAATCTGAAAAGTTTTAGACCTCTTAGGAACTCACTTTATTTCAACTAAAGGGAATTAATGGTGATATTATCATCTAGACTTGCACAACAATCTGGACAAATCTGGAAATATAGAACTATTAAAAGGGCATCCCAGAGGAATAGGAACAGAAAGGAGAACTTTTGGATGTCAATGTTCCTCCAAATGTTAACTCAGACTGTCAAGAAATGCCAAAGGATTAAAATGGTTATATGAGATTTCTAGCAAAGCAAACATAAGCCAAAATGTGGCTTGAAAGAAAAAGTAAAGTGAGGGGTAAGAAGAAATTAAGGACACTTTTATTTTTGCTATTATTATTACTATTACCATTACCACTTAGAACATGTTTAGGTTAAATAAGTGCATGTCTAGAACCACTTTCAAAACATGCATATCTTCTGTTGGCACAGAAGGAAAAATCAATATATCATAGGGAAAATTGTTTTTATTATGATTTTTAGAATTTTCAACTTTTAAAAGATACTTATGGAAAATAATTTATCTAATAGAACAATGAGAAAGTTTTTAATTGAATGATATGTTAGATTCAATCTGTATCATCAAATCTTCATTGGCATGCTGATAATCAAGGTCAGTATAGCCCATATGAAGTGATGCTAAATACTGATGAATATGCTTGATGACTCAGACCGCAGGTGGAGAAATGAGGAGAAGGAAGCAAAAATAGTGAAGAGGGCTGTAATGAGTTTATGTTGTTTCTGCCAAGATCAGTTTTCAAGATCTTTTATCACAATCTAATTATATGAATTATTCTATTTAAAATCAAAATAAAATGAGAGGCATGAACATATTCTGAAGGTAGTTTATTATGTATGATAAATCTTCCTAGTTTTATAAACATACAAAATGGCTATTAATTTCCTTTGAAATATGAGTTCCATTTGTATCAGAAGCATCAGGTTTCTTTTTCTTATTATCAGTCCTTTTGTGTCATCTTTATTCTGCCACTGAAGACTGACATTTCAGTTCTGTGAATCTTATGTGTCTTGAACATTCATAAGTAATTCCAGAAAAAAATAATTTTGTATCTGACCACTTCAGGTATTTATAAAGAGGATACCAGTAAATCTGAAAAGTTTTAGACCTCTTAGGAACTCACTTTATTTCAACTAAAGGGAATTAATGGTGATATTATCATCTAGACTTGCACAACAATCTGGACAAATCTGGAAATATAGAACTATTAAAAGGGCATCCCAGAGGAATAGGAACAGAAAGGAGAACTTTTGGATGTCAATGTTCCTCCAAATGTTAACTCAGACTGTCAAGAAATGCCAAAGGATTAAAATGGTTATATGAGATTTCTAGCAAAGCAAACATAAGCCAAAATGTGGCTTATAATGATATATGTTGGAAAATCAAAGAGCACAGAATAGTCATCTTAACACAGAGAATAATATTCTTAAACCAAAATGTGTAGCTACCTCCAGTATCTTGGAAAAAATTGTCTTCTTTTTGCTCCTGTTTTAAAACAGCTGGCAACTTTGGGAGGAAACCTTTATGACAAGCCTTTGCTTGGTGAGTATATGTGTGTGTGTGTATACCCACCTTGAACAACTGCATGCCTCAGGAGAGAAATTCCAGAAATTCATAAGTTAGTATCATTACTCATTTGTGGTCCTAACCTCAGTAGTATGTTCCTTAGACTGCCCAGCACTAGTTCTGACTCTTTCTCATTCGTCTTCTCTACCATGGGATTTGAATATTTCCTTGCTCTCTTTGACCCCCCATCTCCACTAAACCTCCTGCCTCTACAAAGATATCAATTCTTAGACTCAGACATCATCAGCTGGGAATTCCCCCGATCTGCCACCTCTTTACCACTCTCCCTGATTCCTCACTTGTCTGTTTCTGCTTTGATACCTTTGTACTTAAGTTCAGCCTATCTCCTGTTATATTCTGTAGGGAGTCTCTCCACAGGTTCTGTCTTTCCTTTTCCCTCTGTGAAACTAAATACTATTAGTTGTGCTTTGTGTGCATGCTTGCAACCTCATGGACTATAGCCAGTTAGCTCCTCTTCCCATGGAATTTTCCAGGCAAGAATACTGGAATGAGCCGTCATGCTCTCCTCCAGGGGATCTTCCTGACCAAAGGATGGAACCTCTATCTATATGTCTCCTGCACTGGCGGGCAGATTCTTTACCACTGAGCCACCTGGGAAGTCCCCAGAGTAATACACTGTGACTTCTTTATTGACTCAAGTTTTCTTTCTTTCCTGGCACATCCTCATCAGCATTTACATAAACCCAAATCTTTTCAATTGTAAAACAAAGCAAAAATAATGATAAATCTTTCTAAAGTAGCTCACTTGGTCTTGTTGCTTTAAACCAAATTTCTTTAAGCCCATTTGTCTGCATTGAATGTCTCTGACTCTTAATCACCCATTTACATTTCAAGCTGTTGTAATCTGGTCTTTGCCCACAACATACATTCCACTGCATCTCCTACATATCCATTTGCTTCTCCGAAGGCTTTTCAAAACCCAAAAGAGAGCTTATTCACTTTTCTCTCAAACGCCTTAGCTTTCACCCTGTTGGGAAGGCTGAGACCATGCATGACCCACACAATTTAATCCTTAGATGTCGCCTCCTAAATAGCATTTAAATCCTTCCATTTATTTGCATCTTCACTGCACAGCCGTTCACTTTCAAAGCATTTATGTTCACTGTTTAATTGGGCGTCAGTCTGAGTCTCCCGGTAGAAGGGACTATAACAATATGCCTCAGGAGAGAAATTAAACATCTTTTTTCCTGGCCTCTAGCACTAGTTCTGACTCTTTCTCATTCGTCTTCTCTACCATGGGATTTGAATATTTCCTTGCTCTCTTTGACCCCCATCTCCACTAAACCTCCTGCCTCTACAAAGATATCAATTCTTAGACTCAGACATCATCAGCTGGGAATTCCCCCGATCTGCCACCTCTTTACCACTCTCCCTGATTCCTCACTTGTCTGTTTCTGCTTTGATACCTTTGTACTTAAGTTCAGCCTATCTCCTGTTATATTCTGTAGGGAGTCTCTCCACAGGTTCTGTCTTTCCTTTTCCCTCTGTGAAACTAAATACTATTAGTTGTGCTTTGTGTGCATGCTTGCAACCTCATGGACTATAGCCAGTTAGCTCCTCTTCCCATGGAATTTTCCAGGCAAGAATACTGGAATGAGCCGTCATGCTCTCCTCCAGGGGATCTTCCTGACCAAAGGATGGAACCTCTATCTATATGTCTCCTGCACTGGCGGGCAGATTCTTTACCACTGAGCCACCTGGGAAGTCCCCAGAGTAATACACTGTGACTTCTTTATTGACTCAAGTTTTCTTTCTTTCCTGGCACATCCTCATCAGCATTTACATAAACCCAAATCTTTTCAATTGTAAAACAAAGCAAAAATAATGATAAATCTTTCTAAAGTAGCTCACTTGGTCTTGTTGCTTTAAACCAAATTTCTTTAAGCCCATTTGTCTGCATTGAATGTCTCTGACTCTTAATCACCCATTTACATTTCAAGCTGTTGTAATCTGGTCTTTGCCCACAACATACATTCCACTGCATCTCCTACATATCCATTTGCTTCTCCGAAGGCTTTTCAAAACCCAAAAGAGAGCTTATTCACTTTTCTCTCAAACGCCTTAGCTTTCACCCTGTTGGGAAGGCTGAGACCATGCATGACCCACACAATTTAATCCTTAGATGTCGCCTCCTAAATAGCATTTAAATCCTTCCATTTATTTGCATCTTCACTGCACAGCCGTTCACTTTCAAAGCATTTATGTTCACTGTTTAATTGGGCGTCAGTCTGAGTCTCCCGGTAGAAGGGACTATAACAATATTATTTCTTGTATATTCTAAGTTGTGAGAACCGTGCTTAGACATAATTAGTGCTCCTATATGCATATGCGCTAGCCTGCTTTAGTTGTGTCTGGTTCTATGTACCATAGCCCCTTAGGCTCCTCTGTCCATGGGATTCTCCAGGCAAGAATACTGGAGTAGGTTGCCATGTCCTTCTTCATGGGATCTTTCCAACCCAGGGATCGAACCCACATCTCTTATGTCTCCTGCAATGGCAGGCAGGTTTTTTATCACTAGTGTCACCTGGTAAACCCCTAATCAATGCTCAACAAAAATAAATAATAGATATGAATGTAAAGCAGCCAATCCATTTCTACTAAGAAGAAGGGAAATCTTCCACTAACTGGGACTTCCTGGTTGCAGGTGCTTTAGATAAGGAGTAATACTGTTTATTTTAATTATAAACTGAACAAGAAAATAAAAATAACACCTGAGGCTTGAGTTACACATGCTATATACAAAGTGGCTGTGATCCTGTGGTGCTAATAAAAGATAGAAATAAGAGAATTGTGTGGGGCTTCCCCTGGTGGTCCAGTGGGTAAGGACACCGCCCTGCAGTGCAAGGGGCACCGGTTCAATCCCTGGCCTGGGAAGATCCCACGTGCCGCGGAGCGGCTGGACTGATGTGTCCAATTACCGAGCCGGAGCTCTGGGGTGCATGCAAGCCGGCGCTCTGCAGCGACAGACGCCACCGCGATGGGAGGCCTACAGGAGCCAAAGGACAAAGACGGATGAAAATAGATAAGTGAAAGACCAATAGAAGTGGCCTGTCCGTCCCCCTCCCTCCCCAACCCCCCCAAAAAAAGATAAATAAATAAAAAATAAATGTTAAAAAAAAAGAAATAAGAGAACTGTGTCTTGTACAAATATTTTGATTAACTTTTTGTCAGAATGAAGATTTTTCCCAAAAGAAAAGTGTACAGCTTAAAGTTCAGAATTTTGCTGTGCTAAAATGCCTAAAAATCATGACAGTCTTAAATTCCCTGGATTTTTTTTTAACATAAGTGACACTTTTAAATCTGTCTCCATCCTTTCCTGCCCACTTAGTATACAGCTTTACAGTTCCTTCTAAGTCACTAATCATTTTTAAATTGGAATAATTTGTTGTTAAATTTTATAAGTACTTAGAAAGAGATCAATTTTTACTGTACTTGAAGGGAAGATATACAATGCTTTTGATAACCTGGTTTTACTCTTAGAATCAGAAACATAGGAAAGTGAAATTTCACATGAATGGAAGTTCAAAACAGACTTGCCACATCCCCAGCAAAAGTACCACAAAGTGACCTAAATGAGAAATGCAGGTATTACCTTTGTTTTTAACAAAATCTCCATGAAGAAGAGAATCTGTCTTTTGGATAGTCCTAGATAATAAACCTACATGATTATCTTTGGTGCAAAAGTAAAATTACATGAAAGTACTGTGAGCATATCACTGAATTCACACAACTGCCAAAGTGGTAGAAAAAGCTATTCCATGCTTGGTTGAGCCAAATATGAGCAGGTAAGCCTTGCAGTGGTGATGGATTTGAATATGAATGTTCTTGGGATTTCTTGTTCCTAGCCAGCTTTGTTTTGGGACACTAAAACTAATCACTTTTACAGGACAATCCCTGAGGAAAATATCTGGTAACAGAAAACATACTTTTTAAAAATTTCGTCCATCTTTCCATGTTATAATCACTCCCAAATTATTGTAACAGAGTGAAATATAGCTCCTACTTTGTTTTACTTGAGCTGTTACACAAAGAAGACAAATTCCAAACCAGCAAATGCTGTCATGCTATTTTTCTTAATTAAAAGGTAGAAAACTCTTTTTGATTCATCGCTTTGTAGGCTAGATATAAATCTTCCCCACTATTTTGACCTGTAAATGATTGTTTTCTCTTTTTCTGCATTCAACTCTGTCCTTCTTTTAATTTATATAGAACAGATGATAGTATTCAGGTGCTTAGGTGGATGTAGTTTTGCTGTGCTAAAATGCCTAAAAATCATGACAGTCTTAAATTCCCTGGATTTTTTTAACATAAGTGACACTTTTAAATCTGTCTCCATCCTTTCCTGCCCACTTAGTATACAGCTTTACAGTTCCTTCTAAGTCACTAATCATTTTTAAATTGGAATAATTTGTTGTTAAATTTTATAAGTACTTAGAAAGAGATCAATTTTTACTGTACTTGAAGGGAAGATATACAATGCTTTTGATAACCTGGTTTTACTCTTAGAATCAGAAACATAGGAAAGTGAAATTTCACATGAATGGAAGTTCAAAACAGACTTGCCACATCCCCAGCAAAAGTACCACAAAGTGACCTAAATGAGAAATGCAGGTATTACCTTTGTTTTTAACAAAATCTCCATGAAGAAGAGAATCTGTCTTTTGGATAGTCCTAGATAATAAACCTACATGATTATCTTTGGTGCAAAAGTAAAATTACATGAAAGTACTGTGAGCATATCACTGAATTCACACAACTGCCAAAGTGGTAGAAAAAGCTATTCCATGCTTGGTTGAGCCAAATATGAGCAGGTAAGCCTTGCAGTGGTGATGGATTTGAATATGAATGTTCTTGGGATTTCTTGTTCCTAGCCAGCTTTGTTTTGGGACACTAAAACTAATCACTTTTACAGGACAATCCCTGAGGAAAATATCTGGTAACAGAAAACATACTTTTTAAAAATTTCGTCCATCTTTCCATGTTATAATCACTCCCAAATTATTGTAACAGAGTGAAATATAGCTCCTACTTTGTTTTACTTGAGCTGTTACACAAAGAAGACAAATTCCAAACCAGCAAATGCTGTCATGCTATTTTTCTTAATTAAAAGGTAGAAAACTCTTTTTGATTCATCGCTTTGTAGGCTAGATATAAATCTTCCCCACTATTTTGACCTGTAAATGATTGTTTTCTCTTTTTCTGCATTCAACTCTGTCCTTCTTTTAATTTATATAGAACAGATGATAGTATTCAGGTGCTTAGGTGGATGTAGTTTTGATGCTCTGAAATAGGAAATTCAGTCTTCTGAACTTTTTATTTCAGAAACTGGATAATACCCTTTCTGATGCTGATGCGTCATATGGTTAAAACTGCATAAGGAAAGCAGGTTAATTTTTTTATTTTTAATAATACTTTGACACAATGATCTCAAATGAGTAAGGAAGTTAAATATAAAAAGAAAAACACAAAATTGGATCATGTATTAGTGATAAATTATTAAAGACACTAATTATGCATACATCAATCAAGTGTCTAAATACTCCTATGTGTTCCTAAAAAAATACTAAAGGGAATCAAATTATAGTACTTTTGTTGGAGAGTTATTATACTATAGCCTTTAAAGTAAAAAAGGATAAAAATGTTACTACAGAAATTTAAAAAAACACTAAATTATAACACAGTAAATAATACAGTATATTGTCAAAGGGTGATAACCCTGAATGAATAGCCTATTTTTTATTCCTTCCTGTAGTTTCACCATTTCTCAATTGACTCCAATTAGAAAAATAGTGACAGAAATGACAGCCTGGTCCTTTTGGAACTGGCTTTATAAATTCTGAAAGATCCACCCCTGTTTTGTTGTCTTGGGCAATGAAAGCTCTGAGCAGTCCTTCACATGGGAGTCTTCCATTTCCGAATTGGCATTCCTCCTAGGCCAGACAAGGTCATTCTATTATCCTCTCTTCAAGATTCCATCCCCACAGAAGTAAACTACTCTACTGAGGAAATGCCTAGAGATAGTGCAATTGTCCAAACAGAAACAAAAGTACTGGCATCTTGCAAAAATGTGTTCTCCTAAGCAACTGAAGGCTAATTTTCAGCTGTATGGTATCAACTACTAACCTACACATGAAATGTGTGTACCTAGTCAAAAGGAAACGATTTTTCTTCATTCTAAGTTGGTCATATCTTTTGTATTACCCTGTAAAGTATCATTTCTTTAAGTCAGAGTAACCTATCCACAGACAGGAAAAAAATCCATTTAGAAAATATTACATTAGTACAGCAATTTTTTCCCTTGGGGGCAAAATTACTTTCCCTTTAAACAGTAAAACTGTGCTGATTATAGAACAGATGATAGTATTCAGGTGCTTAGGTGGATGTAGTTTTGATGCTCTGAAATAGGAAATTCAGTCTTCTGAACTTTTTATTTCAGAAACTGGATAATACCCTTTCTGATGCTGATGCGTCATATGGTTAAAACTGCATAAGGAAAGCAGGTTAATTTTTTTATTTTTAATAATACTTTGACACAATGATCTCAAATGAGTAAGGAAGTTAAATATAAAAAGAAAAACACAAAATTGGATCATGTATTAGTGATAAATTATTAAAGACACTAATTATGCATACATCAATCAAGTGTCTAAATACTCCTATGTGTTCCTAAAAAAATACTAAAGGGAATCAAATTATAGTACTTTTGTTGGAGAGTTATTATACTATAGCCTTTAAAGTAAAAAAGGATAAAAATGTTACTACAGAAATTTAAAAAAACACTAAATTATAACACAGTAAATAATACAGTATATTGTCAAAGGGTGATAACCCTGAATGAATAGCCTATTTTTTATTCCTTCCTGTAGTTTCACCATTTCTCAATTGACTCCAATTAGAAAAATAGTGACAGAAATGACAGCCTGGTCCTTTTGGAACTGGCTTTATAAATTCTGAAAGATCCACCCCTGTTTTGTTGTCTTGGGCAATGAAAGCTCTGAGCAGTCCTTCACATGGGAGTCTTCCATTTCCGAATTGGCATTCCTCCTAGGCCAGACAAGGTCATTCTATTATCCTCTCTTCAAGATTCCATCCCCACAGAAGTAAACTACTCTACTGAGGAAATGCCTAGAGATAGTGCAATTGTCCAAACAGAAACAAAAGTACTGGCATCTTGCAAAAATGTGTTCTCCTAAGCAACTGAAGGCTAATTTTCAGCTGTATGGTATCAACTACTAACCTACACATGAAATGTGTGTACCTAGTCAAAAGGAAACGATTTTTCTTCATTCTAAGTTGGTCATATCTTTTGTATTACCCTGTAAAGTATCATTTCTTTAAGTCAGAGTAACCTATCCACAGACAGGAAAAAAATCCATTTAGAAAATATTACCTTAGTACAGCAATTGCTTGCAAAATTATCCTAAAAGAATGGGAAGGAAAAGTACAACAATAGTCTTACCTTTCCATTTAAACAGTAAAACTGTGCTGATTCACAGTTTATAGAAGCTGTGAAACTCTTATTTACAACATATATATATATATATACACACACACACACACATATATTATACTTGTCCTAACTGGTATATCATACTATTATTCACTAGGATGAGGGTAAAGGAGAATTTTTTAAAAATGACCTTCCATTACTCAGTTCATTTTCAAAGCAAAGGCAAATTCATCTAGAAAACCACTGTTCAACTTGAGTGGCACCTTTCTTACTCTTCTCGAACAGTCTTCTGGGAATTGACAGATTCCCCAGCTAAACAGAATATCTCCTTTAATGTCTTCAAACTGCTGTTGACCTATCTCTGCCATCACCTCCCAAGTATATAATAAATCAAGTGCTTTTTACATGAAAAATGAAGTAATTACTCAGTGAATCGAATGGATAATTGCACATAGAGGCCTCTGGGATATATGGGACAAATCAGTGTCAGATTTCAAAAGGCAGAAGGGAAGTTGAAGTTAATAACTCTCAAATGCCCACAGGTTGAAAAGATTTGAAATGTACCATTTCTCCAGAAACAAACTGATTTCCGACTTAAGAGAATTCTAGCTATATATCCACTCTTTCCATCAAGAATAGTTCTGAGCTGAGAAAACAAGAATGTATTGCACTAATGTGAAATATTTAAGAAGTCTGCTTTAAAGTAAATTTTTTCTGATAGATAAAAGTATCTGTCAGATTGAACTAAATTCCTTTGTGTTTTTCTTCTTATATCTCTTTTATAGGGTATAGTATATATCCATGACACAAAGCATGATATGTATATCTTGGTTATAGATCAAAGATATAAAGCAAAGGGTTCTACATATAGATCAATACCACATAGATGCAAGACAGTACTACTAGAAAAAATTATATCACCATACTTTGGGGGAATAAAAACCCTTAGTTGTTGCAGAAAAAAAAATTTCTTTTTTTCCAGGAAATTACTGACCCACAACTTTTATGATAAGAGTTACAGCCATGAAAATACATATCTCACAGCATACAATAAATATACTTCATACACACTATCATACACACATTCATACACACTATCTCCCTATGTATGTAGCTAAATTATATTGATATTTTGATAAATGTTCAATCACTATCAGTGGAGTTTAATACACATAACTTCTCCATTTACACTCTCAAAATTAAGTACAGGTTTTAATTTTGATTTCTTTTTATCTTCTCCTACTCCTTTCTTATATAGTCCTGGGTTTTGAAGGTCTTTTGTCTGTGGAAATAAATTATTAATATTGTCAGAACATGAGAAGATATGTGTTTGTGACAAGGATTCCCAGTGGCCAGTCTTTCAGACTTCATTACTCTTAGTGTGTGGCTTGCCCAGAAACTAGCTCAAATGAGATGAAAACACTGATTTAGTAGCATTTCACTTCTCTCTTATTGCAGGGCTTTGAATATTAGATATCTATCAAGTGATGTAGATTGTTTGCATAGTCTTTTTCCATCTGGGAAAGTCTTATCTTTGTGCCATTTACCTTTGTGCCAAGTACTTCTGTCTCTGTCCCATCTATTAAGTAGTTCTGTGGTATCCTTTTTTTCTTTTTAACAATTATGCCATTAACAAGAAAAAACAATACATGCTAAATAAATGTTATTTAGAAATTAGGACAATCCTTACTATCCTTTAGTAGTGCCTATTTCCATGTATCTGCTGAGTCAAAGAAAAACATGGTTAATATTACTCAATGACGGTGAAATAGAGTGGAAAAATCTAGTTTAGAATGCAACATTCAAAAAACTAAGATCATGGCATCCAGTTCCATCACTTCATAGCAAATGGATGGGCAAACAATGGAGACTGTGACAGACTGTACTTTCTTGAGCTCCAAAATCACCGTAGACAGTGACTGCAGACATGAAATTAAAAGACACTTGCTCCTTGGAAGAAAAGTGGTTTGCTATGACAAATCTCTGCAGTGTGTTAAAAAGAAGAGACATTACTTTGTCTACAAAGGTCTGTATAATTAAAGCTATGGTTTCTGCAGTAGTCATGTATGAATGTGAGAGTTGAACCATAAAGAAGGCTGAGGGCAGAGGAATTAATGCTTTTGACATGTGGTATTGAAGAAGACTCTTGAGAATCTCTTGGACTGCATGGAGATCAGACCAGTCAATGCTAAAGGGAATCAACCCTGAATATTCATTAGAAGGACTGAGGCTGAAGCTGAAGTTCTAGTACTTTGGTCACCTGATGTGAAGAGATGACTCATTGGAAAAGACCCTGATGCTGGGGAAATTAAAAGGCAGAGGAGAAGGGGAAGTCAGAAGACCAGATGGTTGGATGGCATTGCCGACTCAACGGCATGAGTTTCAGCAAACTCCAGGAGATGATGAAAGCCAGGATGCCTGGCATACTGTGGTCCATGGGGTCACAAAGAGTTGGACATGACTAAGTGACTGAACTAAACAAAATAGCATACGGATGACTTTTCTGTCTCATCACCAGCAGATAAATTGTGAAGAAATGAGATGTTCTAAATAATTAAATAAAACAAATACCTTTCTTGCTGATGTGGTTGCATTATTGAGTAGTTACTCTGAGGAGAAAATTGACTTCCAACACTTTAACAATACCTTTCTGTTTGGGAGTATTTGTATACCTTTCTGAGAAACTTAAGGCTTCCCAGGTGGTGCTAGTGGTAAAGAACCCACCTGCCAGTGCAGGAGGAAGTAAGAGATGCGGGTTCCATTTGTGGATCAGGAAAAGACCCTGGAGGAGGACGTGGCGACCCACTGCAGTATTCTCGCCTGGAGAATAGCATGGACAGAGGAGCCCAGAGGGCTACAGTTCATACGGTCATAAAGAGTCAGACATACTGAAGCGACTTAACATACATATGCACATGTGAAACTTCCTGGCTTCTACTGCTTATTTTTCAGGCCAAAATCACAATGCTTGATGTTGAAAATAGCAATTTTTGGTTTTGTGGTTGTTGTTTAATCTTCCATTGTTTTCTCCTATGCTGTTAACAAGATAGTACTGCAATGAAGGAAAAGGACTTTAAAAATAACTTTAAGTGATAAAAGAGTGTTGGGAGTAAAATAAAATCCCTGTTAAGATAGTACTGTATAATTAAAGCTATGGTTTCTGCAGTAGTCATGTATGAATGTGAGAGTTGAACCATAAAGAAGGCTGAGGGCAGAGGAATTAATGCTTTTGACATGTGGTATTGAAGAAGACTCTTGAGAATCTCTTGGACTGCATGGAGATCAGACCAGTCAATGCTAAAGGGAATCAACCCTGAATATTCATTAGAAGGACTGAGGCTGAAGCTGAAGTTCTAGTACTTTGGTCACCTGATGTGAAGAGATGACTCATTGGAAAAGACCCTGATGCTGGGGAAATTAAAAGGCAGAGGAGAAGGGGAAGTCAGAAGACCAGATGGTTGGATGGCATTGCCGACTCAACGGCATGAGTTTCAGCAAACTCCAGGAGATGATGAAAGCCAGGATGCCTGGCATACTGTGGTCCATGGGGTCACAAAGAGTTGGACATGACTAAGTGACTGAACTAAACAAAATAGCATACGGATGACTTTTCTGTCTCATCACCAGCAGATAAATTGTGAAGAAATGAGATGTTCTAAATAATTAAATAAAACAAATACCTTTCTTGCTGATGTGGTTGCATTATTGAGTAGTTACTCTGAGGAGAAAATTGACTTCCAACACTTTAACAATACCTTTCTGTTTGGGAGTATTTGTATACCTTTCTGAGAAACTTAAGGCTTCCCAGGTGGTGCTAGTGGTAAAGAACCCACCTGCCAGTGCAGGAGGAAGTAAGAGATGCGGGTTCCATTTGTGGATCAGGAAAAGACCCTGGAGGAGGACGTGGCGACCCACTGCAGTATTCTCGCCTGGAGAATAGCATGGACAGAGGAGCCCAGAAGGCTACAGTTCATACGGTCATAAAGAGTCAGACATACTGAAGCGACTTAACATACATATGCACATGTGAAACTTCCTGGCTTCTACTGCTTATTTTTCAGGCCAAAATCACAATGCTTGATGTTGAAAATAGCATTAGGGATTTTGTTGGTTTTGTTGTTGTTGTTGTTTAATCTTCCATTGTTTTCTCCTATGCTGTTAACAAGATAGTACTGCAATGAAGGAAAAAGGACTTTAAAAATAACTTTAAGTGATAAAAGAGTGTTGGGAGTAAAATAAAATCCCTGTTTTGTTTTAAATCTCCTTTTTTTTTTTTTTTGTCTTTGTTTCCATTTGTCTGTTCACTTTGATCTCTTTTGTCCCTTGCTTCCTTGGCAATATTGGTTCTATCAGACTCAGGTGGTGGTGATAAGAACTCTAGTCTAAAGAACAAAAGACAAATGAGAGCTTGCTGATAATAGATAGCTCCACTTTTGCATTTATTTTGAGACTAGGAGGACGCTGCACTTTATTCCTACCGAGTTCCAGAAAACAACAGTCTTTATCCCCATTTAATCTCAATGGATTGCTGTGCTGTACTCATTAAAAGTTATATATGGAAAACTGATTAAAAATCATTGTTTTTAATCTGGCAGTCAAAAGCACTGTTACCAACAACAAGGCATAATGTTAAAATAAAAGGATAGTATATTATAACGTCTCAAGAAGCAATTTTCTTGTTACGGTATGAATCTTTCTCACTCATTAGAGATTCTTTACTATCAATAATTTGTAGTAAAGGAAGAACAGCCTCATCTACATTTTAACAGCTCCTCTAAGAAGCACTGATTATATCTTGAGATGCCTTAGTGGTGGCTGTCCTTCCCCTAAATCTGTAAAACAAGACAGCTCCTGGACAAACAAGAGGAACTCTTTTTGATTTGAGGCTGTAAGTAATACTCATTTTAATGTACTGTTTATATATGTAATTAATGAGCCATTATAACAAAGATGTTCACTGAATTTTAAGTTAGATTTCCATTATGTGATTATTCATGAAAGATAAGAACAAAAAAGGAACTTAGAGACTTTGGCTACTGGCTCACATTAACTGAAATTCTCTGAGTTACAATTTCCTCTCCTGAAAAAGGAGGAGAATGTCTGTACATAAATAATTACTCTGTTTCATCCATCCTAAGATATATTATTCATATTTACTGCATAAGCTAGAAATCCTTAAATCAAATCTCAATGCTTAAACACATCATATAAGTCTGCCAGTATATAAGTTGTTCCAAGAGAAATTCAAAAGGATTTACAAACAGACCAGTGAGTTTTCATATTTAAGACACTGAAAATGAGTTGTAAATGGAGAAGCAAATTTTACTGTTTTCAAAAATTCTTAGCAATTAATTACAGTCTTATTATCTATTTCAAAAATGTAAGTCTTTGATTTTGCATTCTAACTGTTAACTTCCACATCAGAATAGTTATTCTCCTTGGTTTTCACTTTTCTTTCTACCTGTGTTTAGTGCTTGACTGTTACAGCATTTTGGGCAGAGTATTACACTATTTCAAATGAAATGACAACATACAAACTGATTATAGCTTTTAAAAATGGTTCAGCCAAGGATGAGATGTAGTGGCCTGATGATATGCATAACTCAGAAAGCATCTCTGAAAGCACTGAAAGGTTATCCTATAGTCTTAGCAACACATGCTCCTGTAGGCTGAGGAAACCACTCTTACACTCGTGTTTCCTAGCACTTTGGCAGTTCTGTACTGCTGGGATTCAGGGCTTCTGGGCTGACGTTATTTCTGGCCTAGAGAAATAAAACCAGGGCCTTTCCTTGAAGCAATGGTGAAAGGGCACCAGCTGTTTCCAGATAATTGTCGATATGTTCTGACTATTAATCTATTTCTTTTCAGAATTTTAACTCACTTTCTATTTTCTCGTAATAAGCTATTGAACCCCTTTCTACATCTCATGGTTTATATTTTAAAAAATAATTAAATATTCAAAACATATAAAACAGCACAAAAGTATTTAGATTTCTATAATAAATCAAATTTCCTTTGCCTTTAAATATAATAATTATTTTGATAAAATAATTATTTAAGAAATCATTAATCTCAGGATCCTAAGTGGTTTTTAGCTGTATCCAAAGATATTAGTAAATTAATTCTCGTAGTAATTACGTAAACAACTTAGTGGTTAAAATCAGCCGAAAAGTTGTTGGAAACCTATTATTCAAAGAAAAAACTCTTCCAACAATATGGTAAATTTGACTTCTTTTCTATCTTTATAGTTCAGTCACTCAGTCCTGACCTGACTCTTTGTGACCTCATGGACTGAGGAATGCAAAGCTTCCCTGTCCCTTACCATCTCCAAGAGATCTACAGCTATTTACAAACAGACCAGTGATTTTCATATTTAAGACACTGAAAATGAGTTGTAAATGGAGAAGCAAATTTTACTGTTTTCAAAATTCTTAGCAATTAATTACAGTCTTATTATCTATTTCAAAATGTAAGTCTTTGATTTTGCATTCTAACTGTTAACTTCCACATCAGAATAGTTATTCTCCTTGGTTTTCACTTTTCTTTCTACCTGTGTTTAGTGCTTGACTGTTACAGCATTTTGGGCAGAGTATTACACTATTTCAAATGAAATGACAACATACAAACTGATTATAGCTTTTAAAAATGGTTCAGCCAAGGATGAGATGTAGTGGCCTGATGATATGCATAACTCAGAAAGCATCTCTGAAAGCACTGAAAGGTTATCCTATAGTCTTAGCAACACATGCTCCTGTAGGCTGAGGAAACCACTCTTACACTCGTGTTTCCTAGCACTTTGGCAGTTCTGTACTGCTGGGTTTCAGGGCTTCTGGGCTGGCGTTATTTCTGGCCTAGAGAAATAAAACCAGGGCCTTTCCTTGAAGCAATGGTGAAAGGGCACCAGCTGTTTCCAGATAATTGTCGATATGTTCTGACTATTAATCTATTTCTTTTCAGAATTTTAACTCACTTTCTATTTTCTCGTAATAAGCTATTGAACCCCTTTCTACATCTCATGGTTTATATTTTAAAAAATAATTAAATATTCAAAACATATAAAACAGCACAAAAGTATTTAGATTTCTATAATAAATCAAATTTCCTTTGCCTTTAAATATAATAATTATTTTGATAAAATAATTATTTAAGAAATCATTAATCTCAGGATCCTAAGTGGTTTTTAGCTGTATCCAAAGATATTAGTAAATTAATTCTCGTAGTAATTACGTAAACAACTTAGTGGTTAAAATCAGCCGAAAAGTTGTTGGAAACCTATTATTCAAAGAAAAAACTCTTCCAACAATATGGTAAATTTGACTTCTTTTCTATCTTTATAGTTCAGTCACTCAGTCCTGACCTGACTCTTTGTGACCTCATGGACTGAGGAATGCAAAGCTTCCCTGTCCCTTACCATCTCCAAGAGATCTACAGCTATTTACAAATCTTGAAAATACATATTAAACCAAGTTTAAGGAGAGGAGAGGTTGAGAGAGGAGGGTTGATGGAAATTTTATTTTCTATATATTTCAGTTCAGTTCAGTCACTCAGTCATGACCAACTCTTTGCGATCCCATGGACTTCAGCAGGCCTGGCTTCATTGTCCTTCAAAATCTCCTGGAGCTTGCTCAAACTCATGTCTATTGAGTGATACCATCCAACCATCTCATCTTCTGTCATCCCCTTATCCTTCTGCTTTCTATTTTTCCCAGCATCAGAGTCTTTTCCAATGAGTTGGCTCCTCACATCAGGTGACCAAAGTATTGGAGCTTCAACTTCAGCATCACTTCTTCCAATGAATATTCAGGGTTGTTTTCTTTAGGATTGACTGGTTCAATCTCCTTGCAGTCCAGTGGACTCTCAAGAGCCTTCACCACCACAGTTTGAAGGCATCAGTTCTTCAGTGCTCAGCCTTCTTTATGGTCCACTTCTCACATCCATACTTGACTACTGGAAAAACCATACCTTCGACTATAGGAACATTTGTCCTCAAAGTGATGTCTCTGCCTCTTAATATGCTATCTAAGTTTGTCATGACTTTTCTTCCAAGGAGCAAACATCTTTCAGTTTCATGGCTGCAGCCATTATCCACAGTGATTTTGGAGCCCAGGAAAACAAAATCTGTCACTGTTTGCAGTGTTTCCTCATCTATTCACCATAAAGTGATCAGGCCAGATATCATGATCCTTGTTTTTGAATGCTGAGTTTTAAGTCAGGTTTTTCATATATATTTATGCAGTGATTAAATGATCGAGTTGAACGTGAACTGTAAGGTAGCAACTGAATTGTTACAAACTATTGCTTAGGTTATAATAAAATATATTATGCTTTAATAATTGTTATATACAGAGGTACGCACTTCTAAATTCTAAGAGATCCAGGTTGTTAAGTACCTACAACGAAATGAAAAGTGAAAAAATGAAAATAATAAAAAGTACATGGACTTAAAACTGGCAAAAATAAACAATAATAATACTGAATCTGAAGATAAGTTAATAAAATACACAATCATGTAGTAATTCTGGTTTTTAATTGCTACTAAAAGGCAAATTATCTCCTACAAAGAGATTACAAAAATATTTCTTTCAATTTTGATGAGTAAACACCATTTTTATCAACATTATGAAGTTAGTCCATAAATATAAAAGAACATGCTATATCCCTATTGAATTAATTATAAAATGCCAGGATCAGAACAATTTATTTAGAATGACTGAAGTGTTTAATGACATGTGTCTTACATGCTTCTATTAGAAGCAAAACAAAAAATTATTATTTCAGAAACATGAAATTAATTTTAAGAAAACAAATATATCTTTTTAAAGCTAAGTAAACATACCATATTGAAATTAAGATCCACCAAAAAAAAAGACTTCCTGAAATTTTTTCTAAACCTTATTTCACAATTTTCCTATGCTTAGCAAGGAAGGGATAGTGTACTACAATTAAAAATGAGCAGTAAGTTGCTTAAAATTTAAGCATTCACATTTTAGTTTTCTGCAAATATAACAAACAAAATGCTTCTAATCCCCTTCACTTTAAAATATTATATCCCAATCTTACATTCACTAATGAAAACATCTGCTTTTAAGCATTTCCCCTCATGACACTGAACTTAAATAGACTAAATGTCATTAGATATTCACTGCAAGATAAACTTATTTAACCACAGTATTATTTTAATTTGTTTATGCTGTTAGCTTTAAGAGACATAGCTTAGAGATAAGTCAACACATACTTTGCATGACTATCCAGCAACTTTATTAATTGATGTTATAATTTAACAATGTTTTAATTAAAGCACAAATATAAAGTTACAGAAAGAACATCCAAAAACTCATTTTATGTTACAAAATTCAGTTTTAGTGGCATTGTTTGACTTCTGGAGCTCTGTATGGGATGCACATGGATAGAAGCTGTAAGTCTAGTCTGATTAGACAATTTGAAACTGCAACTGAAAAACCTTAACAACGGAAATGAAAAAGTGAAAAAATGAAAATAATAAAAAGTACATGGACTTAAAACTGGCAAAATAAACAATAATAATACTGAATCTGAAGATAAGTTAATAAAATACACAATCATGTAGTAATTCTGGTTTTTAATTGCTACTAAAAGGCAAATTATCTCCTACAAAGAGATTACAAAAATATTTCTTTCAATTTTGATGAGTAAACACCATTTTTATCAACATTATGAAGTTAGTCCATAAATATAAAAGAACATGCTATATCCCTATTGAATTAATTATAAAATGCCAGGATCAGAACAATTTATTTAGAATGACTGAAGTGTTTAATGACATGTGTCTTACATGCTTCTATTAGAAGCAAAACAAAAAATTATTATTTCAGAAACATGAAATTAATTTTAAGAAAACAAATATATCTTTTTAAAGCTAAGTAAACATACCATATTGAAATTAAGATCCACCAAAAAAAAAGACTTCCTGAAATTTTTTCTAAACCTTATTTCACAATTTTCCTATGCTTAGCAAGGAAGGGATAGTGTACTACAATTAAAAATGAGCAGTAAGTTGCTTAAAATTTAAGCATTCACATTTTAGTTTTCTGCAAATATAACAAACAAAATGCTTCTAATCCCCTTCACTTTAAAATATTATATCCCAATCTTACATTCACTAATGAAAACATCTGCTTTTAAGCATTTCCCCTCATGACACTGAACTTAAATAGACTAAATGTCATTAGATATTCACTGCAAGATAAACTTATTTAACCACAGTATTATTTTAATTTGTTTATGCTGTTAGCTTTAAGAGACATAGCTTAGAGATAAGTCAACACATACTTTGCATGACTATCCAGCAACTTTATTAATTGATGTTATAATTTAACAATGTTTTAATTAAAGCACAAATATAAAGTTACAGAAAGAACATCCAAAAACTCATTTTATGTTACAAAATTCAGTTTTAGTGGCATTGTTTGACTTCTGGAGCTCTGTATGGGATGCACATGGATAGAAGCTGTAAGTCTAGTCTGATTAGACAATTTGAAAATGCAACTGAAAATAACATTATAAAATGATCAGCATACAAATATTATATTTGTAATGATATCATCAAAATGAGGAAAATAGTTATCCAAAGAAATCTTAAAGACTACATACACACACACACACACACACAGACACAGATATGCAAAGATAGCTATTAGAAAGCAGCTTGTCTTTCTTTTATTGACGATTACCTCACTCAATCATCCTCACTACACCATATAGATGTAGGAAATCATTACTTCTATTTTATAGAGTATAAGTTCTTTATTAGATAAAGTATTTAGTGTTACACATCTTAGGGAAAAAGACACTAAAACTCAGACAAAGTTCTTTTGACTCCTCACCCAGTGCCCCTTCCTTTATACCATGCAGCATTCAGGAAAGAATGTAATTAGATTAATAAGTAAACAAAGGAATGAATGAATGAATGAATAAAACCCAGCAATTAATTTAATCCTTTAACACAATTTCTTTCAATATAAAAGCAAACAAACATGTTTGGTTTTTGCAAATTTTGTATCGATTTCTTCTTTTATGATAGGAACTATCTTCTAAATGCTTCCCCTATGTTACCACTTTCAATCCTCATCTGTCTGTGATGAAAAGATAAGACTCACAAAACAAGCCTCATCTTCTTATTATCAAAATGGCTCCTGCTGCAGGGTGAAAATGAATAAAGCCTTTACATTTTGCTTTTTATAGACAACTCAAAAACAATTCATAAAGAATCATTAGGGGCATCAGAAATAATTTAGTGAATAGTGCAAAAGAGTTTCAAGTGAATAGCAGTAACTCCTAAAAATGGAATATGTACAAATTAATATTTTCAATAGGGTGCACATCAAATAAGCAGTTATTTGGCATTATATGGCTATGCTTTTCTATCACAGACAATGTCTGAAAATTCTTATAAATTAAGTTAAAGTCAGTGGGCCTTTAAAAGAAAATATGCAACTAGATAAATCAAATTAAAATATAGAAACCTACTACAGAATTGCATTCAACTGATCAGTTGCCTATGCTGAAGTCAGTACATTTTAGAAATTAAAAGCTCTTAAAAATCCTATTTGAAGTATTTGGGGGATAAAACATAAAATTATTAAAATGGAAATTCTAAATGAATTGGCTTATTTATCTCTCAACTCTAATGCTCTGAAAACTAAAATGTTAGTCACTTAGTCACATCTGACTCTTTTGCAACTCTATGGACTGTAGTCTGCCAGGCTCCTCCCTGCAGGGGATTTCCCAGGCAAGAATACTGGACTGGAGATCCATTTCCATCTCCAAGGGATCTTCCTAACCCAGGGATTGAATCCAGGTCTTTTATTGACGATTACCTCACTCAATCATCCTCACTACACCATATAGATGTAGGAAATCATTACTTCTATTTTATAGAGTATAAGTTCTTTATTAGATAAAGTATTTAGTGTTACACATCTTAGGGAAAAAGACACTAAAACTCAGACAAAGTTCTTTTGACTCCTCACCCAGTGCCCCTTCCTTTATACCATGCAGCATTCAGGAAAGAATGTAATTAGATTAATAAGTAAACAAAGGAATGAATGAATGAATGAATAAAACCCAGCAATTAATTTAATCCTTTAACACAATTTCTTTCAATATAAAAGCAAACAAACATGTTTGGTTTTTGCAAATTTTGTATCGATTTCTTCTTTTATGATAGGAACTATCTTCTAAATGCTTCCCCTATGTTACCACTTTCAATCCTCATCTGTCTGTGATGAAAAGATAAGACTCACAAAACAAGCCTCATCTTCTTATTATCAAAATGGCTCCTGCTGCAGGGTGAAAATGAATAAAGCCTTTACATTTTGCTTTTTATAGACAACTCAAAAACAATTCATAAAGAATCATTAGGGGCATCAGAAATAATTTAGTGAATAGTGCAAAAGAGTTTCAAGTGAATAGCAGTAACTCCTAAAATGGAATATGTACAAATTAATATTTTCAATAGGGTGCACATCAAATAAGCAGTTATTTGGCATTATATGGCTATGCTTTTCTATCACAGACAATGTCTGAAAATTCTTATAAATTAAGTTAAAGTCAGTGGGCCTTTAAAAGAAAATATGCAACTAGATAAATCAAATTAAAATATAGAAACCTACTACAGAATTGCATTCAACTGATCAGTTGCCTATGCTGAAGTCAGTACATTTTAGAAATTAAAAGCTCTTAAAAATCCTATTTGAAGTATTTGGGGGATAAAACATAAAATTATTAAAATGGAAATTCTAAATGAATTGGCTTATTTATCTCTCAACTCTAATGCTCTGAAAACTAAAATGTTAGTCACTTAGTCACATCTGACTCTTTTGCAACTCTATGGACTGTAGTCTGCCAGGCTCCTCCCTGCAGGGGATTTCCCAGGCAAGAATACTGGACTGGAGATCCATTTCCATCTCCAAGGGATCTTCCTAACCCAGGGATTGAATCCAGGTCTGCTGAATTGCAGGTAAATTTTTACAATCTGGACTACCAGTGGTTGGTCCATTGTTCTGAAAAAATGGACCTCAATTTTAGAACACATGTAGTTAAGAAAATATGAAGTTAATGCACAGTCTTTCTAATTATCTGCCTAGACGTGAATCAATGGCTACATTGCACAAAGCGATAGTGAATGCCCTGTTTATAAGCACCCTGAAGTCTTGAGGGCTCATTTGTCATCTCAGGATGCACTGTGCCCAGTGAATACAAGCAATGGCACCATTCTTGATAGATATCAGGTCTGGACTGGACTGAACTCAAAACCTATCTATATAGTCCCTATTAATTACTTAATTAGTACACAGTTTATATAATCAGTTTACATATTTTGATATACATAATAAATAGGTAAGACACAATGGACATTTTACACAAGATAAAAGACCTATTGAGAAGATGACGCTTGAACAGAAAACCTCAAAGAAATGAAAGAGTTTGAAATTACCTGCGTGAAGAGCATTCCAGATAGAATTTGCGTTACATGTTTGAAGAATGAAAGGAGGCCTGTAGTGTGAAATAGAGGAATAAGGGAGATGTGTGGGGAGATGAGGTCAAGGAGAGTGCCAGGGGCCAGATTACGTAGATCCTTGTAGACTATTGAAAAGTCTTTAGTGTTTACTCTGCAAAGATTAACACAGAAGTCATTCAAACAGTTGTTCTAATTAAAATAAATCTTTTATCCAGGGCACGTTTGGTCACTGAATAACTCAGTCACTGAACAGGAAGTTCTCTAGGCTTTGGATATTCAGTGACCAAAGTGAGGTAAACATCTTTGTTAAGGGTTCATCTTAAAACTATCCAGTAAAAATTTCATTATACACTAAAAGGACCTCCTTCAAGTTACTCATTATGAATTGTTCCTCTGCAAAAACAGATGTGCTTTTCCTCGGATCATTGTATGCTGTTTGATAAGACTACTGAAAAACCAAACATGCAATAGAGGAATGAAAGGAGGTAAAAGATTTTTTTCTCTACACTTGTTATTAGCGTTACCTTGGTTGTCTATTTCAGTGACAAGAATACTCTTAAAAAATCTTTCATGCTAATAATGTTCAGACAATGTTTCTCATATATTTTCATTAACAGGTGCTTTGTAATCTTGATTTCTGCATATTTTTCACAAAGACAGAGTGAACAGTGATATTGCCAGTTGAATGGGGCACAGTCTTTCTAATTATCTGCCTAGACGTGAATCAATGGCTACATTGCACAAAGCGATAGTGAATGCCCTGTTTATAAGCACCCTGAAGTCTTGAGGGCTCATTTGTCATCTCAGGATGCACTGTGCCCAGTGAATACAAGCAATGGCACCATTCTTGATAGATATCAGGTCTGGACTGGACTGAACTCAAAACCTATCTATATAGTCCCTATTAATTACTTAATTAGTACACAGTTTATATAATCAGTTTACATATTTTGATATACATAATAAATAGGTAAGACACAATGGACATTTTACACAAGATAAAAGACCTATTGAGAAGATGACGCTTGAACAGAAAACCTCAAAGAAATGAAAGAGTTTGAAATTACCTGCATGAAGAGCATTCCAGATAGAATTTGCGTTACATGTTTGAAGAATGAAAGGAGGCCTGTAGTGTGAAATAGAGGAATAAGGGAGATGTGTGGGGAGATGAGGTCAAGGAGAGTGCCAGGGGCCAGATTACGTAGATCCTTGTAGACTATTGAAAAGTCTTTAGTGTTTACTCTGCAAAGATTAACACAGAAGTCATTCAAACAGTTGTTCTAATTAAAATAAATCTTTTATCCAGGGCACGTTTGGTCACTGAATAACTCAGTCACTGAACAGGAAGTTCTCTAGGCTTTGGATATTCAGTGACCAAAGTGAGGTAAACATCTTTGTTAAGGGTTCATCTTAAAACTATCCAGTAAAAATTTCATTATACACTAAAAGGACCTCCTTCAAGTTACTCATTATGAATTGTTCCTCTGCAAAAACAGATGTGCTTTTCCTCGGATCATTGTATGCTGTTTGATAAGACTACTGAAAAACCAAACATGCAATAGAGGAATGAAAGGAGGTAAAAGATTTTTTTCTCTACACTTGTTATTAGCGTTACCTTGGTTGTCTATTTCAGTGACAAGAATACTCTTAAAAAATCTTTCATGCTAATAATGTTCAGACAATGTTTCTCATATATTTTCATTAACAGGTGCTTTGTAATCTTGATTTCTGCATATTTTTCACAAAGACAGAGTGAACAGTGATGTAGTAGCAAGCAAACTATGTATATAACAAGGAATGAGAAATGGAAGAAACATCTACAAAAGCATATATGCCTGGAAGGTAGTGATTTAATACTGTTCAGTATATTTTCACAAACAAATATTCAGCATTGTCCACAACAAGAAAGTTCAGAAGAATTATTTGAGGCAGAATATGCTTTTTACCAAATTAGATTCCTGGTTTTTTAATATTTACATCTCATGGTGTATTAGTCAGGATTCTCCAGAGAAAGAGAACAAATAGAATGTATATATATAAATATATAGTTAAATATTTAATATCTATATAGGTATATAAGTAAATGTATATAGTATATATGCCATACGTATAGTATACACACACATATAACATGTGTGTGTGTGTGTGTGTGTGTGTGTATGTTTTCCCTGTTGGAGAAGGAAATGGCAACCCACTCCAGGATTCTTTCCTGGAGAATTCCACGGACAGAAAAATCTGGCAGGCTATAGTCCATAGGGTCGCAAAGAGTCAGACACAAAAGAGATAAAAGACAAGAAACAGAAAGCGAGAGATGGAGAGAAATTTAGTTTAAGGAATTGGTTCATTCAGTTGTGGAAACTCCCAAATACAAAATCTGCAAACTAAGGGGGTTGGCTGGAGACCCAAGGAAGAGTTGCAGCTTCAGTCCAAAGACTGTCCCCCTGGCAGAATTCTCTCTTTACAGGAGAAAGTCATTCCTTTCCTGTTTAGGTTTTCAAGTGATTTTGATGAGGCCTACTACAGTTCTGAGGATAATCTGCTGTATTCAAAGTCCCTTCATTGCAATGTTGCACTCATCTAAAAATTTCATACAAAAGGACCTCCTTCAAAAGTTAACTCATTATGAATTGTTCCTCTGCAAAAACAGATGTGCTTTTCCTCGGATCATTGTATGCTGTTTGATAAGACTACTGAAAACCAAACATGCAATAGAGGAATGAAAGGAGGTAAAGATTTTTCTCTACACTTGTTATTAGCGTTACCTTGGTTGTCTATTTCAGTGACAAGAATACTCTTAAAAAATCTTTCATGCTAATAATGTTCAGACAATGTTTCTCATATATTTTCATTAACAGGTGCTTTGTAATCTTGATTTCTGCATATTTTTCACAAAGACAGAGTGAACAGTGATGTAGTAGCAAGCAAACTATGTATATAACAAGGAATGAGAAATGGAAGAAACATCTACAAAAGCATATATGCCTGGAAGGTAGTGATTTAATACTGTTCAGTATATTTTCACAAACAAATATTCAGCATTGTCCACAACAAGAAAGTTCAGAAGAATTATTTGAGGCAGAATATGCTTTTTACCAAATTAGATTCCTGGTTTTTTAATATTTACATCTCATGGTGTATTAGTCAGGATTCTCCAGAGAAAGAGAACAAATAGAATGTATATATATAAATATATAGTTAAATATTTAATATCTATATAGGTATATAAGTAAATGTATATAGTATATATGCCATACGTATAGTATACACACACATATAACATGTGTGTGTGTGTGTGTGTGTGTGTGTGTATGTTTTCCCTGTTGGAGAAGGAAATGGCAACCCACTCCAGGATTCTTTGCTGGAGAATTTCCCCTGGACAGAAAAATCTGGCAGGCTATAGTCCATAGGGTCGCAAAGAGTCAGACACAAAAGAGATAAAAGACAAGAAACAGAAAGCGAGAGATGGAGAGAAATTTAGTTTAAGGAATTGGTTCATTCAGTTGTGGAAACTCCCAAATACAAAATCTGCAAACTAAGGGGGTTGGCTGGAGACCCAAGGAAGAGTTGCAGCTTCAGTCCAAAGACTGTCCCCCTGGCAGAATTCTCTCTTTACAGGAGAAAGTCATTCCTTTCCTGTTTAGGTTTTCAAGTGATTTTGATGAGGCCTACTACAGTTCTGAGGATAATCTGCTGTATTCAAAGTCCCTTCATTGCAATGTTGCACTCATCTAAAAATACTTTTATGGTAACAAACAATATGAGGTTTGATAAAATATCTGGCTTTCATGGCCTATATAAATGGACACATATAGGACACACATAATGAACACACCTTAATTAAGGTGGAAGCAAAACTTTAAGAAAAACACTGTATGTAATTTATTACATATGTGATGAGCTATTCAAATATTTTACTAACATATAATTAGTAAGATTAAAAAGCATCCTTCTTCCATTTCATCTAAATTTCTCAAACTAGGTAAGGTCCATTGCCTCCATCTCTTTAACAACATCACTCAACACCTTGCTGCAGTCACCATTGACCTCTGAAGTCATCCCTGACTTTCACTGAAGTCATCATTGACCTCTTTACTGCCAATGGGCATTTTTCAGTCTTATAAACTGTAAAATCTTCTTTTTGACACTCAGCATTGCCTTCTCAGAGTCTATGATCTTCATGAGCTCTTTCTTTTCCAGTCATCCCAGAATTTTGCAGATTCTCATCTCCCTCTACATAACTCCAAGGTTACTATCATTCATTTGGAATGATTTGAAATGTCTTATGATTTAGCAAATTTGCTTTTCATCTTCTGAAAAACTCCATATATTTTACAAGGTAATTCCAACTCTCTCTTCTGGTGCTTACCTCTCAACTTGATCTCTCTTCTGCTTTGTATGATACACTGAATACCATATTATATCTGTGTACAGAATGGGTTATTTCACTCTTTCCTGTCTCTCTACTTGCTTCACACTCCCTAACTATTGGTCTGACATCCTACTCTCACCAAAAAGAATTTTTCACATGGGATCTTTTTAGGGATCCTTCCTCAGAAATAGATTCCCAAGTGTGCTGTGTCTCTTTATTGATCTTTATTGAATGAAATAAAGAAATAGAAATTCTGACAGGCCTCAAAAATGGAATTGTCCCCTTTTGTGTGTTACATGAAATTTCATATGATATATTTTGATATTGCAAAAGCATTACTTCAAAACACAGACGCATAAAGATATTCATTAAATATAAATTATTTATAATCTAGACAAAATGACAGTCTAGTAATAAAAGACCTATTGCTTTGAAACTTTATAAACAAGGACATTATTTATTTTAAAAATTGATCCAATGATGTATAAATATAAAATAATGTCCTAGAGTGAATGTGTTTTTAATATGGACATAAATTATTCTACTTAAATGAGGAAATTGAAATCTGTGTGCAATATAATGCATAATAACATTGTATTAAATATGAAATAATTTCACAGATAACTGAAGTTAGATGACAAGAATCTCAGAGCTGATTGGGCACTTAAAGTTATCAGCTCTAACTCAATTTATCAGCGGGAAAATTAATACTTAAAATTGTGATGTACCCTGACTTTATAAGAACATATATACTCTGAGTGTCAGTATAGTCTGTTTCTGTGTATAAATATTACTAAACTGGTTTCTAGACCAGCTAAATCAGAATCTTTGTGTAGAGTTTTAAACTATTCTTTTTTGTTTTAGACAAACATGAGGCAATAGACTGCAAAATTGCTCACAATTCTTTATTCTATCCTATTCCTCTTCTTCTTTTTTTTGACTTTGTAAATTAAAAGTTTCTTCTATCAATATTTACAGTCTATTGATACGTTCTATTTTTGATGTTGTGTACCATTTTCTTTGAACAACAGGATGTAGATTAAGTGGAATTATACCAGCTCGGAGATCAGAATTCTGGAGGCCTTTACCACTGCCTCCCACTTTCTCACCATTGGCTCTAAGGATATGCTATCAGAGCAAACCTGAGCCTAACAGTGAAACTTTGGGAGACATGTGGCCTAACTGACCTTTCACCTCAGTCAACAGGGAACTCACAACCAGAGAAATGAGTTAGATTATCTTATGTCTTCCCCCAGCCACTCCACCATACCACTAGATGCTGAATGTAATCATAGAGCCCAGCTATATTCAGAAGAATCACCCAGCTCAGCTGTGTCCCTGGAGATGACCTACAGCATCGTAGGCTAAACCAGTGCTTGTATTAAATCAAGGAATTTTAGAGGGAATTTTGTATGCTTTGCTTACATGGTAATATATAAATAACCAATGCACAGGCTATTTTCCACAAACACAAAAATTTAACATTAACTATTTTTTTCCTTGCTGCTTCTCCAAAATTCACTTCCAATAGATTTTCAAAATGGCACCCATAGTTTAAAATATGAAGGACTGATGCTGACAGGTGGCTAAATAAAATTAAAATATAATTCTAAAATTTGAAAAAGAAATGCTATTCGTATACACATATATTTATGAAGAAACTACTAAAAAGCAAATTGTAGGTTCATATATTAATAAACACAGTACCTAGAGTGCTGATTTAGCAAATTTAATAAAATTAGTGGAAAATTAAATTTGATCTTAACCACATATCAAACTGTCAGTTCTATTCACATAAATTAAAGGTAATTTGTGCTGCCTGAGCATAATCAGAAAATTAGTTACTAAGCTTTTGTTAAATGGCAACTAAAGTGTAAAGTTCTCCTAAAAATTCTCAATGCTAATTTTATATTTGAAACCACCTAGGACACAATTAAAGTTTTATGTACACTTATGCTGACAGTTGTTAGAAAATGTCTTAAGAACTTAAAGAACCTTTGTTTCTATGTAAGAGTAATTAATACCCATCCCCAAAGGGGTACCTCACATACAAAAGGAACTGAAGGCTCTCTTTGGGTGGATTATAAATTACATCATAGCTTAGACATACATAGACAATTAATGGTACTTACCATGCATAGTGTATCAGAGATAAACTAAGGCATCATTAAAGGTCATGACTTCATTCTTAATTATTTGGATTATTGTTTTTATTTGATTACATGAGTTTGATGAGTCTTTGGTTGCATTATGACTCTAAGTGGAGCAACAGACCTTGAGGATCCATGTGCTTGAGAGCCTTGGTGGTTTACTGCTATGCTAATGTAAGTAACATTGCACATCACACACACCAGATTAGGTCAGTTAATTATCTTGGAAAAAATTAATTGGACTGGTAAATGTATTTTGAGAGATTCAAAAAACACAGTTAAATTCATTCATTCATTCGTGTCCATAGATAGGTCTGTTCTGTATGTCTATTTCTCCATCGCTGCTCTGCGTGTGGATTCATCGGTACCATCTTACTAGTTTCCATATATATATATTAGTATACTGTATTTGTCTTTCTCTTTTTGACATACTTCACCTTGTATAATAGGTTCTAGATTCATCCACCTCATTGGGACTGATTCAAATGCATTTCTTTTACAATTGAGAAATATTCCATCATGTATATGTACCATTGATTCTTTATCCATTCATTTTGAAAAGGCACCCATAGATGGCTGACAGGTGGCTAAATAAAATTAAAATATAATTCTAAAATTTGAAAAAGAAATGCTATTCGTATACACATATATTTATGAAGAAACTACTAAAAAGCAAATTGTAGGTTCATATATTAATAAACACAGTACCTAGAGTGCTGATTTAGCAAATTTAATAAAATTAGTGGAAAATTAAATTTGATCTTAACCACATATCAAACTGTCAGTTCTATTCACATAAATTAAAGGTAATTTGTGCTGCCTGAGCATAATCAGAAAATTAGTTACTAAGCTTTTGTTAAATGGCAACTAAAGTGTAAAGTTCTCCTAAAAATTCTCAATGCTAATTTTATATTTGAAACCACCTAGGACACAATTAAAGTTTTATGTACACTTATGCTGACAGTTGTTAGAAAATGTCTTAAGAACTTAAAGAACCTTTGTTTCTATGTAAGAGTAATTAATACCCATCCCCAAAGGGGTACCTCACATACAAAAGGAACTGAAGGCTCTCTTTGGGTGGATTATAAATTACATCATAGCTTAGACATACATAGACAATTAATGGTACTTACCATGCATAGTGTATCAGAGATAAACTAAGGCATCATTAAAGGTCATGACTTCATTCTTAATTATTTGGATTATTGTTTTTATTTGATTACATGAGTTTGATGAGTCTTTGGTTGCATTATGACTCTAAGTGGAGCAACAGACCTTGAGGATCCATGTGCTTGAGAGCCTTGGTGGTTTACTGCTATGCTAATGTAAGTAACATTGCACATCACACACACCAGATTAGGTCAGTTAATTATCTTGGAAAAAATTAATTGGACTGGTAAATGTATTTTGAGAGATTCAAAAAACACAGTTAAATTCATTCATTCATTCGTGTCCATAGATAGGTCTGTTCTGTATGTCTATTTCTCCATCGCTGCTCTGCGTGTGGATTCATCGGTACCATCTTACTAGTTTCCATATATATATATTAGTATACTGTATTTGTCTTTCTCTTTTTGACATACTTCACCTTGTATAATAGGTTCTAGATTCATCCACCTCATTGGGACTGATTCAAATGCATTTCTTTTTACAATTGAGAAATATTCCATCATGTATATGTACCATTGATTCTTTATCCATTCATTCTTCGATGGACAACTAGGCTGTTTCCATGTTATAGCTATTATATAGAGTGCTGGAATGAATATTGGGGTACAGGTATCTCTTTCAATTTTTTTTTTCTAATTAATGAAAATAGTTTAATCAACACTGTACATTTTCTGGGTAAAAATACAAATACTCAGCCAACAGATTCCTCTAAAATGACACTTACTGTTACAATTTGCATTGTAATTTTTTAATTTTTATTTTACTTTTTACTTCTACAGTGTTTTGTTGTCTATAGATATGTATAATCCCAGATTAGTTTTACGTATATTCCTGGCTCCCATCCCTCGTCTACTTCCCTCCCATTTGCCCCCAGCCCCTCATCCCTCCAGGCCACCTCGCAATGCCCCTGCAGGATCCCCTATTCCCACAGTGCAACGGAAATAGCTATCTTTTTCACATATGATAGTATAGGTTTCCATGTTACTCCCTCTACACCTCCCACCCCTTGTTCATTCCCCACAACGTCCATAAATCCTGTTCTCTATGTTTGTTTTACCAACACTCCACTGCGTGTGTTATCATTACCATCTTACTAGATTCCATATATATGTGTTAGTATATTGTATTTGTCCTTCTCTCTTTTGACTTACTTCACTTTAAATGATAGGTTCTATCTCCATTCACCTCATTAGGATTGATTCTTCTGCATTTCTTTTTACAACTGAGTAGTACTCCATTGTATATATGTACGAGAGTTTTTTTATCCATTCATTTGTCGATGGACATCTAGGTTGCTTCCATGTTCTGGTTATTGTATAGAGTGCTGTGATGAACATTGGGGTACAGGTGTCTCTTTCAGATTTGATTTCATTAAGGTTTAAGCCTAATAGTGGGATTGCTGGGTCATATGGTGCTTCTATTTTTAGTTTTTTAAGGAAGCTCCATACTGTCTTCCATAGCAGCTGTATCAATTTACATTCCCACCAGCAATGCAAGAATGTTCCCTTTTCTCCACATCCTCTCCAGCATTTATTACCTGTAGATTTTTTGATGATGGCAATTCTGACTGGTGTGAGGTGATATCTCATTGTAGTTTTGATTTGCATTTCTGTAATAATAAACGAGGTTGAGCATATTTTCACGTGTTTTTCAGCCATGAAACACAATCAGATTTTATCAATGAAGAATGTAATTGTTAATTTTATGTGTCAACATGGCTAAGCCATGGCACCCAATTATATAAACAAATCCTAATATAGATGTTGTCATGAGATGAGGTTAGCACCTATAACCTCCTTTACATAAAGGAGATTAGCCTAGGTGTGGTGACGGAAACTCAGTCAATTACTTAAGGGTCTTGAGAGGAAAAAAACTGAAGATTTTGGGGGAAGAAGAAATTTTGCCCAGTGATTTTCAGTGGACTCTTTCTGTTTCCAGCCTGCCATCTTGCCTTACCAATTTCAGACTTGCCAGTCTCCACAAACATAAGAACGCATTTCTTAAAACAAACTTCTTTATGTATGTGTGTATTTTATATTCACATTGCATTTTTAATATATTTAGCTTATTAATTCTGTTTATCTAGAGGGTCCTTAGTAATATAGTGTTTTTTGCAAAAAAAAAGATCTTTTAAAAAACGTTCTCTATGTTTGTTTTACCAACACTCCACTGCGTGTGTTATCATTACCATCTTACTAGATTCCATATATATGTGTTAGTATATTGTATTTGTCCTTCTCTCTTTTGACTTACTTCACTTTAAATGATAGGTTCTATCTCCATTCACCTCATTAGGATTGATTCTTCTGCATTTCTTTTTACAACTGAGTAGTACTCCATTGTATATATGTACGAGAGTTTTTTTATCCATTCATTTGTCGATGGACATCTAGGTTGCTTCCATGTTCTGGTTATTGTATAGAGTGCTGTGATGAACATTGGGGTACAGGTGTCTCTTTCAGATTTGATTTCATTAAGGTTTAAGCCTAATAGTGGGATTGCTGGGTCATATGGTGCTTCTATTTTTAGTTTTTTAAGGAAGCTCCATACTGTCTTCCATAGCAGCTGTATCAATTTACATTCCCACCAGCAATGCAAGAATGTTCCCTTTTCTCCACATCCTCTCCAGCATTTATTACCTGTAGATTTTTTGATGATGGCAATTCTGACTGGTGTGAGGTGATATCTCATTGTAGTTTTGATTTGCATTTCTGTAATAATAAACGAGGTTGAGCATATTTTCACGTGTTTTTCAGCCATGAAACACAATCAGATTTTATCAATGAAGAATGTAATTGTTAATTTTATGTGTCAACATGGCTAAGCCATGGCACCCAATTATATAAACAAATCCTAATATAGATGTTGTCATGAGATGAGGTTAGCACCTATAACCTCCTTTACATAAAGGAGATTAGCCTAGGTGTGGTGACGGAAACTCAGTCAATTACTTAAGGGTCTTGAGAGGAAAAAAACTGAAGATTTTGGGGGAAGAAGAAATTTTGCCCAGTGATTTTCAGTGGACTCTTTCTGTTTCCAGCCTGCCATCTTGCCTTACCAATTTCAGACTTGCCAGTCTCCACAAACATAAGAACGCATTTCTTAAAACAAACTTCTTTATGTATGTGTGTATTTTATATTCACATTGCATTTTTAATATATTTAGCTTATTAATTCTGTTTATCTAGAGGGTCCTTAGTAATATAGTGTTTTGCATAGTCATCGTTACAGGGAAAATTTATAAATTTGTAATTTTTAGATTGATACACATGTATAGAAAGTTTTATAATCATGAATAAAACCATCAACTTAGGAGAAAGATACAGAAAGAAATTATAATTTACTAGAATATCTTTATTTCCCAATACTGTTATTATTTATTTTATTGTATTTCTCCATACTAATTAACATAATGATGTCCTTGAGGAAGAGGATTGAATCATTTTAAGTCAATTACACATTAGATTGTGAAAATCATTGGCATATATTTTCATATCACTAGAAGATAGAGTAAAATAAACATGAGTGTATGTAATTTATATTTCAAACATGTAGGATCAACTCTCTCTGTCTTCAGGCTCTACATCTTCAGATTCAACCAACAATGTATAGAAAATAGTTCCAAAAGTTAGCACCAAATTTTGATTTGCTGGCCACCTGCAACTACTTTCATTCTATTGGTTATCAAATAGATGATTTAAAGTATAAGGGAGGACGTGCATACATTACATGCATATACTACAAAATTTTATATAATGAACTTGAGCCATGGATTTTGATATTAGAGGGAAGTCCCAGAACCAAACTTTCCTAGGGATACCTAAGTAGGATGACTAATATGTAAATTGGTCATGTGGTGAATTTTTTTCTCAGTTTGACAAATGAATATTTCTCCCTCAAATTCATTAAGTGCATTTTAATTAAAGAAAGAAAATTTTTAAAAGTTGAAGTAAAGATATTTATAAAAATATACCTCTCAACAATCTTTTCTTCTAGGTAAGCTGTGGTATAAACAAAACACATAAAATATAAAAATGATATAGAGTGATGTCATGGTACAATAACTTTGTTTTTAAGCAAAAATCATCTAGACTTAAGCCATCCTTTGTGAGGTGTTTGGGGAATGAGACAGAAGGGGCCACAGTCAATGTCTGCCTCCTATCACAGAGGTCTCCAACTACTGGGATCTAGTGCCTGATGATCTGAGATGGAGCTGATGAAATAATAATAGAAATAAAGTGCACAACAAATGCAATGTGCTTGAATCATCGTGAAATAATCTCCTCTTCCTGATCTTTGGAAAACTTATCTTCCACAAAATAGGTCCTGGTGCCAAGAAGGTTAGGGACCACTGTCCTACCATACCGTCATCTACTAGGTATGTCCTCTGGGACCATCACACAGCCTGAACAGCTCCTACCTTGCCAGAGGGTGGATACATCTAAGTTCAGTATAGCAAGGCCTGGTTCTATTGTTCACACACAGAATTAGAAATGAATGACGGAGGCTTCCCTGGTGGTCACAGGACACTGCCTTGCAGTGCAAGGGGCACCTGTTTGATCCCTGGCCTGGGAAGATCCCACTTGTCATGGAGCAGCTGGACTGATGTGTCCAATTACTGAGCCAGAGCTCTGGAGCAGATGCGCCCAGAGCTGGTGCTCTGCGGCAACAGAGGTCACTGCGATGGGAGGGCCACACAGGCCAAAGAGCAAAGATGGATGAAAATTGATAAATGAAAGATCAATAGAAGTGGCTCATTCTATTGGTTATCAAATAGATGATTTAAAGTATAAGGGAGGACGTGCATACATTACATGCATATACTACAAAATTTTATATAATGAACTTGAGCCATGGATTTTGATATTAGAGGGAAGTCCCAGAACCAAACTTTCCTAGGGATACCTAAGTAGGATGACTAATATGTAAATTGGTCATGTGGTGAATTTTTTTCTCAGTTTGACAAATGAATATTTCTCCCTCAAATTCATTAAGTGCATTTTAATTAAAGAAAGAAAATTTTTAAAAGTTGAAGTAAAGATATTTATAAAAATATACCTCTCAACAATCTTTTCTTCTAGGTAAGCTGTGGTATAAACAAAACACATAAAATATAAAAATGATATAGAGTGATGTCATGGTACAATAACTTTGTTTTTAAGCAAAAATCATCTAGACTTAAGCCATCCTTTGTGAGGTGTTTGGGGAATGAGACAGAAGGGGCCACAGTCAATGTCTGCCTCCTATCACAGAGGTCTCCAACTACTGGGATCTAGTGCCTGATGATCTGAGATGGAGCTGATGAAATAATAATAGAAATAAAGTGCACAACAAATGCAATGTGCTTGAATCATCGTGAAATAATCTCCTCTTCCTGATCTTTGGAAAACTTATCTTCCACAAAATAGGTCCTGGTGCCAAGAAGGTTAGGGACCACTGTCCTACCATACCGTCATCTACTAGGTATGTCCTCTGGGACCATCACACAGCCTGAACAGCTCCTACCTTGCCAGAGGGTGGATACATCTAAGTTCAGTATAGCAAGGCCTGGTTCTATTGTTCACACACAGAATTAGAAATGAATGACGGAGGCTTCCCTGGTGGTCACAGGACACTGCCTTGCAGTGCAAGGGGCACCTGTTTGATCCCTGGCCTGGGAAGATCCCACTTGTCATGGAGCAGCTGGACTGATGTGTCCAATTACTGAGCCAGAGCTCTGGAGCAGATGCGCCCAGAGCTGGTGCTCTGCGGCAACAGAGGTCACTGCGATGGGAGGGCCACACAGGCCAAAGAGCAAAGATGGATGAAAATTGATAAATGAAAGATCAATAGAAGTGGCCCACCTGCCCCACTCTCTCCTCAACCCGCCCCCCCCAAAAGAAATGAATGACTACTGAATGATTTTCTTTATATTGAGATACAGCATAAACTTGTGTTATACAGGGTTTTGATGACAAATTTTAAATAGCAACAAGCTCCCATGACCACAGGGACAAGGTGTCTCTGCATTACAGGTATTTTCCTAATTCCTATCAAAGTGGATACGGCATTCTGTCATCAGAATGAAAAACTTAATAATGAATGATGATCACACTAATAATATTGACTCAGGAAAATGTCTAGCCCTTACAAAAACTTCTAAATTAATCAAACACATTCAGTCAATTTTAGTAAGGGAAATTTCCTCATGAATCACAGTCTTGTGGTGACAAAGGGCCTTGCATAACTTGATGAAGCTATGAACCATGCCATGAAGGGACACCTAAGATGGACAGGTCATAGTGAAAAGACCATTTGAACACAGTGCACTGGCAAGGAAACGACTACCCACTCCACTATTCTGCAAGAACCCCAGGAACAATATGGAAGGCAGAAATACATGACATGGAAGATGAATGCCCCCTGGTCAGCAAATGTTCAGTATTCTACTGTGGAAGAATGGATGGTAATTATTAATAGTTCCAGAAAGAATGACATAGTCTGTACAAAGCAGAAATGATGCTCATTCGTCTGGTGGTGAAAATAAAGTCCAATGTTTTAACCATCAATATTGCATAGCAACCTGGTATGTCAGGTCCATGAATCAAGGTAAATTGGATGTGGTCAAGCTGGAGATGGCAAGAGTGGATTTTGGTATCTAGGATTCAGTTAACTAATATGGTTGTGAATGGATCCATTTAATTCAGGTGACCATATTTGGTACTGTGCGCAAGAATCCCTTAGAAGAAATGGAGTAACCCTCATAGCTAACAAGAGTCCAAAATAGAGTATTTGAGTACAGTCTCCAAAAATTACGGAATAATTTTAAAAGTTCGTACTGAGGCCAACCAGCAGAGCCCAGAGCTGGTGCTCTCGGCAACAGAGGTCACTGCGATGGGAGGGCCACACAGGCCAAAGAGCAAAGATGGATGAAAATTGATAAATGAAAGATCAATAGAAGTGGCCCACCTGCCCCACTCTCTCCTCAACCCGCCCCCCCCAAAAGAAATGAATGACTACTGAATGATTTTCTTTATATTGAGATACAGCATAAACTTGTGTTATACAGGGTTTTGATGACAAATTTTAAATAGCAACAAGCTCCCATGACCACAGGGACAAGGTGTCTCTGCATTACAGGTATTTTCCTAATTCCTATCAAAGTGGATACGGCATTCTGTCATCAGAATGAAAAAACTTAATAATGAATGATGATCACACTAATAATATTGACTCAGGAAAATGTCTAGCCCTTACAAAAACTTCTAAATTAATCAAACACATTCAGTCAATTTTAGTAAGGGAAATTTCCTCATGAATCACAGTCTTGTGGTGACAAAGGGCCTTGCATAACTTGATGAAGCTATGAACCATGCCATGAAGGGACACCTAAGATGGACAGGTCATAGTGAAAAGACCATTTGAACACAGTGCACTGGCGAGGAAACGACTACCCACTCCACTATTCTGCAAGAACCCCAGGAACAATATGGAAGGCAGAAATACATGACATGGAAGATGAATGCCCCCTGGTCAGCAAATGTTCAGTATTCTACTGTGGAAGAATGGATGGTAATTATTAATAGTTCCAGAAAGAATGACATAGTCTGTACAAAGCAGAAATGATGCTCATTCGTCTGGTGGTGAAAATAAAGTCCAATGTTTTAACCATCAATATTGCATAGCAACCTGGTATGTCAGGTCCATGAATCAAGGTAAATTGGATGTGGTCAAGCTGGAGATGGCAAGAGTGGATTTTGGTATCTAGGATTCAGTTAACTAATATGGTTGTGAATGGATCCATTTAATTCAGGTGACCATATTTGGTACTGTGCGCAAGAATCCCTTAGAAGAAATGGAGTAACCCTCATAGCTAACAAGAGTCCAAAATAGAGTATTTGAGTACAGTCTCCAAAAATTACGGAATAATTTTAGTTCGTTTCCAAGGAAAACCATTCAACAACACAGTTGTCCAAGTCTATGCCCCAATCACTGACAGTGAAAAAGCTGAAATTGACTCATACTATGAAACCCTACAGACCTTCTAGAACTAACACCAAAAATAGATCTCCTTTTTTGCCATAGGGGATTGGAATGCAAACTAGGAAGTCAAGAGACACCCAGAAAAATAGACAAGTTTGGGCTTGGAGTATCAAATGAAGCAGGCGAAGGCTAACTGAGTTTTGCCAAGAATGCACTGGTGAAAGCAAATACCCTTTTCCTAAGAGTATTTGGGAAATACAACAACCCAAGAGATGACATTATATATGATCAATACTGCAATCATACTAATTATGTTCTTGGCAGCCCAAGATGGAAAAGATCTATACAGTCAGCAAAAATAAGACCAGGAGCTGACCGTGGCTCAGATCATGAGCACCATATCACAAAATTTAGACTTAAATAAAAGAGCAGGGAAAACCACTAGGCCATTCAAATGACCTAAAGCAAATTCTCTGTGATTATACAGCGTAGATTACTAAATATTAAAGGAGTTAAATCTGGTAGATAGATGACGTGAAGAACTATGAACTGAATTATGAACAGGAGGTAGTGACCAGAAACACCCCAAAGAAGGAGAAATGAAAGAAGGCAAATGGCAAAGTTTTACTTCTGTATCTAACAAAATGGCGGTTAAATCATTGACAAATTATATAGGTTTACTATTCCAAAATTACTTTGGTATTCAACTTAGTTACCCATAGTATGAACTTTATAGAAATAAAACATAACTGATAACTTTCAACTAATCAGTTGATATTTGCTATGTACGCAGCCATTGCTTAGTAGTATTTTATCCACTATTTAGATCAAACTATGGCTTATTATGTTGTCTGGGATTCTGTAGAGACAAAAGTGCCTTAGGACTGTTTATTCTAAATTTGACAATATTATATGACTTGGCAAAAGAAAGGAAATGGAGTAACCCTCATAGCTAACAAGAGTCCAAAATAGAGTATTTGAGTACAGTCTCCAAAAATTACGGAATAATTTTAGTTCGTTTCCAAGGAAAACCATTCAACAACACAGTTGTCCAAGTCTATGCCCCAATCACTGACAGTGAAAAAGCTGAAATTGACTCATACTATGAAACCCTACAGACCTTCTAGAACTAACACCAAAAATAGATCTCCTTTTTTGCCATAGGGGATTGGAATGCAAACTAGGAAGTCAAGAGACACCCAGAAAAATAGACAAGTTTGGGCTTGGAGTATCAAATGAAGCAGGGCGAAGGCTAACTGAGTTTTGCCAAGAATGCACTGGTGAAAGCAAATACCCTTTTCCTAAGAGTATTTGGGAAATACAACAACCCAAGAGATGACATTATATATGATCAATACTGCAATCATACTAATTATGTTCTTGGCAGCCCAAGATGGAAAAGATCTATACAGTCAGCAAAAATAAGACCAGGAGCTGACCGTGGCTCAGATCATGAGCACCATATCACAAAATTTAGACTTAAATAAAAGAGCAGGGAAAACCACTAGGCCATTCAAATGACCTAAAGCAAATTCTCTGTGATTATACAGCGTAGATTACTAAATATTAAAGGAGTTAAATCTGGTAGATAGATGACGTGAAGAACTATGAACTGAATTATGAACAGGAGGTAGTGACCAGAAACACCCCAAAGAAGGAGAAATGAAAGAAGGCAAATGGCAAAGTTTTACTTCTGTATCTAACAAAATGGGGGTTAAATCATTGACAAATTATATAGGTTTACTATTCCAAAATTACTTTGGTATTCAACTTAGTTACCCATAGTATGAACTTTATAGAAATAAAACATAACTGATAACTTTCAACTAATCAGTTGATATTTGCTATGTACGCAGCCATTGCTTAGTAGTATTTTATCCACTATTTAGATCAAACTATGGCTTATTATGTTGTCTGGGATTCTGTAGAGACAAAAGTGCCTTAGGACTGTTTATTCTAAATTTGACAATATTATATGACTTGGCAAAAAAGAAAGGAAATGATATTTTTCCATTTTTCATTTGATAACAATGTTTTTATTTTTATTTATTTATTTTTTGGCTTTGTTCAAATGAACATTGTATACTTGGCTGTTATTTGGAGATTAAAGTCAATTAAACTGACTTTATAGTAATCACTGTTATCATTTACCACTGAGAGATAAGGTAGATTTTCCTATAAACATAAAGGTGACTGCATGACTTCCAGTATTTTCAAGAACCATCCCACGGCCCTCATATATTTGTTTGAGATGCAATATTTTTTCCTTAATCCTGATAAAAGATAAAGGTGCTTATGCTTAACTCTCCACAAACTTTATAAAAGGGTAACAAAAGAACTACCATGTAGTTGTTTAATAACTTGTGAAAAGAAATTTTCTTGGAGGCATTGTAATTTTAGAAAACAATTTACCTATTTCCTTAACCATATAGTACAAGGTTATTAAGTATGTAACATAGAATGCATATTTTTAAACAAGTCAAAGAGTCAAATGGATATTTTGATATATAAAATAATTTCTGGCACCTTTGAAATAAAGCAACTATATAATAATGACCTCAAGAACACTATAACTTGTAGGAAGATTTATGGTATGTGTCTATATGTCTTGGTAACAGTTTTCCCAATGTCTTAGTGTTGAGAACAATAGTATCTTCTTCAGTGTGTAATGAAATGTGATGTACTAACATTTAATAGTAATGCCTTTTGAAACATGCATTTTTAACTTTGAAATGTTAAATTTTTAATTCCATGCTCTATACTTTTATTTTTATTGGTGGTTTATTGAGGTACAGTTACTTTACAATATTTTCTTAGTTTCTGCTATGCAGCAAAGTGAATAAGTGATATGTATACATACATCAAATATTTTTCAAATATTCTTTCCATTTAGATTCTCACAGAGCACTGAGTAGAGTTACCTGTGCTATACAATAGATTTTCATTAGTAATCTATTTTATTCATAATAATGCATATGCCAATCTCAATCACCCAATTCATCTCATTTATTCTTTCCCTCTTGGTAACTGTATTTGTTCTCTACATCTCTGACTATTTCTGCTTTGCAAATAAGTTTATCTTTACCAATTTCCTAGATTCCATATTTAAGTAGAATCTAGAAATATTATACAATAGTCATTTTTTTCTTTCTGGTTTACTTAGCTCTGTACAACACTCTCTAGGTCCATCCTCATCCTCACAAATAGCACTATTTCATTACTTTTTATAGCTCAGTAATAGTCCACTGGAGTACGAAATAACAATCCGCTCCGAGTGGGTTGCCAAGAAGTTTTCCAAGTTTTCTTGCCAGAAAACGTCCATGGACAGAGGAATCTGGTGGGTTTCAGTCCAGGGGATCACAGACAATTGTGTACCACTGAGCAACTGAGCATAGCACAGCACAATAATCCATTGCGTATATGCACCAAATCTTCTTTATCCTCCTCAGTCAATAGACATTTAGGTTGCTTTCATGTCTTGACTCTTGTAAATCATGCTGAAATGAACATTGAGGTGCAGGCATCATTTTTAATTGTGATTTTCTCCAGATATATGCCCAGGAGTGGAATTACTGAATTATATGGTAGCAGGGAGATCAAGCCAGTCAATCCTCAAGGAAATCAACATGGAATATTCACTGGAAGGACTGATGCTGAAGCTGAAGCTCAAATACTTGATTCATCTGATGTGAAAAGACAACTCATTAAAGGACCTATCTTTGGAGTTTTCCCAATGTCTTAGTGTTGAGAACAATAGTATCTTCTTCAGTGTGTAATGAAATGTGATGTACTAACATTTAATAGTAATGCCTTTTGAAACATGCATTTTTAACTTTGAAATGTTAAATTTTTAATTCCATGCTCTATACTTTTATTTTTATTGGTGGTTTATTGAGGTACAGTTACTTTACAATATTTTCTTAGTTTCTGCTATGCAGCAAAGTGAATAAGTGATATGTATACATACATCAAATATTTTTCAAATATTCTTTCCATTTAGATTCTCACAGAGCACTGAGTAGAGTTACCTGTGCTATACAATAGATTTTCATTAGTAATCTATTTTATTCATAATAATGCATATGCCAATCTCAATCACCCAATTCATCTCATTTATTCTTTCCCTCTTGGTAACTGTATTTGTTCTCTACATCTCTGACTATTTCTGCTTTGCAAATAAGTTTATCTTTACCAATTTCCTAGATTCCATATTTAAGTAGAATCTAGAAATATTATACAATAGTCATTTTTTTCTTTCTGGTTTACTTAGCTCTGTACAACACTCTCTAGGTCCATCCTCATCCTCACAAATAGCACTATTTCATTACTTTTTATAGCTCAGTAATAGTCCACTGGAGTACGAAACAACAATCCGCTCCGAGTGGGTTGCCAAGAAGTTTTCCAAGTTTTCTTGCCAGAAAACGTCCATGGACAGAGGAATCTGGTGGGTTTCAGTCCAGGGGATCACAGACAATTGTGTACCACTGAGCAACTGAGCATAGCACAGCACAATAATCCATTGCGTATATGCACCAAATCTTCTTTATCCTCCTCAGTCAATAGACATTTAGGTTGCTTTCATGTCTTGACTCTTGTAAATCATGCTGAAATGAACATTGAGGTGCAGGCATCATTTTTAATTGTGATTTTCTCCAGATATATGCCCAGGAGTGGAATTACTGAATTATATGGTAGCAGGGAGATCAAGCCAGTCAATCCTCAAGGAAATCAACATGGAATATTCACTGGAAGGACTGATGCTGAAGCTGAAGCTCAAATACTTGATTCATCTGATGTGAAAAGACAACTCATTAAAAAGGACCCTGATGCTGGAAAAGATTGAGGGAAGAAAGAGAAGGAGCAGGCAGAGCATAGCATCACCAACTCAATGGATATGACTTTGAGCAAACTCCAGGAGATGGAGAAGGACAGCGAAGTCTGGTGAGCTACAGTCCATGGGATCACAAAGAATAGGACATGACTTAGTGACGAACAATAATGCTGCCTCTGCTTTAGTTTTTTAAGGAACCTCCATTCTGTTCTCCAAAGTGACTGTATCAATTTACACTCCCACCAACAGTGTAGGAGAGTTCCTTTTTCTCTGCAACCTCTCCAAAATTTATTGTTTGCAGATTTATTGATGATGATCACTCTGATGAGTGTGAGGTGATACCTCATTATAGATTTGATTTGCATTTCTCTAACAATTATTGACGCTTGAACATCTTTTTTTGTATGATTGTTTGCCATCTGTATGTATTCTTGGATCAATGTCTACTTAAATCTTCTATATATTCAAAAAATTCCTCTATTTTTAAAAGATCTATTCTTATAAAACTTAAAAATATGAGGTTTTTCTTAAAATACCTTAACCATTTTACTTAATTTATAAAACTCTTGCCTTTGTAAATACATCTTGCTGTGATAACAACCATAGTGATAGTTAAATATTTGCATTGAATAATATCATTGTAATTTTTACAGAAAAAAATTTCTAACATGTTTATAGTATCCTTAATATTACCAACTGCCCATTTTATATTTAAGAAACCTTGTTCCAAAATCATAAACTGAAAAATATATTTCATTAATTTGATCAATAATGCCATTGACATGTTTTCTATTAAAATACCATATGATTACAAATCATGAACTAATTTTAGAAGGCTTTCTATAGCACAGTTAGTTCTAGAAAAAATATACCACCATAAGTGAGAAACGAGTCAAATTTTTCTCAAATCATTGCAATTAGTCTTATTCCTTAAGCAAGACTCTTTTATCCTTCAGCATATATTTCTTAAAAAGTTTTTGAAAATTTTATGTATACATATATATGAGAGCTAGATGGAAGAGAATGAATTGTGTGAATTTCCATGCAATACTTTACCATATACAAAGAAGGCTTTTTATGTCCTAACTACATATAATATAACATTTTCAAAATGCTTTTGATATCATAGATGTATTTTCTAAAAAGTTTTTGATTACTGATATATGCTCTATCATTAAGTCAAACAATTATTTTTAGTTTATAATGAGGACAAAAATGTGTGACTAATAGAATGCAAAATCTTTTAAAAAGTAATATATTTCCTTTTGTTTCTATTTTCAGTAAGGGTAATTCATAGAATTCAGATTAAGACATAAACAAGGGTATAATTTTAGATTTAACAAATATTTGCTATAATGGTTAAATTTTTACCAAGCACTTTAAATGCTATTTCTACAACAATATTACTAAATAGATTCTACTTGCATCGCCATTGTACAGAAGGAAAAAAAAAATGCACTTTGAAATCTCTCTAGTTGATAAATTGACACATAATTGACAGAGTTTGGTTTTGGAACCATACATTCCGCCCCATGAGACTGTGACCATGACTCTGTGCAACCTCTCAGATAATTCAGTTTTATTCTGCTTATGTTAGGCTGTCTATTTGTAAATGCTCAATAAATGTCAATTACCTTTGTTATTAAATTCCCTAGAAGAGATACAGGTAGTCCTGTGATAGATGAGAAGGGGAAGAGGATAAAATTTAGCTTGTCAAGCATTCCCTTAAAACAAATACTTGAAATAATTTGAATATTTGAAATAATATTTTTAGTGCTGAGCAGTCAATTAATCTATGTATTTATTTACTGAAGTATAGTTTACTTATAATTTTATGTTAGTTTAAGGTATACAGTGTATGGTTTCAGTGTTTTTATATATCACACACAATACAAAGTTTATCAAACTATTGATGATATTCACTGTGTTGTAAATTATACTCCTATGAGTTGTTTATAACTGGTGGTTTGTTTGTTTTAGAACTTACGTAATCGCTTCAACTAACAGGTGAAAAGAAGAATGCTTATAAAATACATTAGATATATATTTTTAAAGTTTTTGAAAATTTTATGTATACATATATATGAGAGCTAGATGGAAGAGAATGAATTGTGTGAATTTCCATGCAATACTTTACCATATACAAAGAAGGCTTTTTATGTCCTAACTACATATAATATAACATTTTCAAAATGCTTTTGATATCATAGATGTATTTTCTAAAAAGTTTTTGATTACTGATATATGCTCTATCATTAAGTCAAACAATTATTTTTAGTTTATAATGAGGACAAAAATGTGTGACTAATAGAATGCAAAATCTTTTAAAAAGTAATATATTTCCTTTTGTTTCTATTTTCAGTAAGGGTAATTCATAGAATTCAGATTAAGACATAAACAAGGGTATAATTTTAGATTTAACAAATATTTGCTATAATGGTTAAATTTTTACCAAGCACTTTAAATGCTATTTCTACAACAATATTACTAAATAGATTCTACTTGCATCGCCATTGTACAGAAGGAAAAAAATAATGCACTTTGAAATCTCTCTAGTTGATAAATTGACACATAATTGACAGAGTTTGGTTTTGGAACCATACATTCCGCCCCATGAGACTGTGACCATGACTCTGTGCAACCTCTCAGATAATTCAGTTTTATTCTGCTTATGTTAGGCTGTCTATTTGTAAATGCTCAATAAATGTCAATTACCTTTGTTATTAAATTCCCTAGAAGAGATACAGGTAGTCCTGTGATAGATGAGAAGGGGAAGAGGATAAAATTTAGCTTGTCAAGCATTCCCTTAAAACAAATACTTGAAATAATTTGAATATTTGAAATAATATTTTTAGTGCTGAGCAGTCAATTAATCTATGTATTTATTTACTGAAGTATAGTTTACTTATAATTTTATGTTAGTTTAAGGTATACAGTGTATGGTTTCAGTGTTTTTATATATCACACACAATACAAAGTTTATCAAACTATTGATGATATTCACTGTGTTGTAAATTATACTCCTATGAGTTGTTTATAACTGGTGGTTTGTTTGTTTTAGAACTTACGTAATCGCTTCAACTAACAGGTGAAAAGAAGAATGCTTATAAAATACATTAGAATATTAATTTCCCCATTATTTTCTTATTCTTATTGCTTTGTGTTTTCTCTCTTTTTCAAACCTTAAGCTTTTCAACTCTTACATATATTTATCCACTCTATCATTTTACTGGCATGCCACTCTATCATTTTACTGGCATGTTCTCTTTTATTTATTGATTAATTAAAAATAATTATTTATCTCTTCCATCTTAGTTACTTGCCTTTATTGACTCTTCCTAACTTCTCAAGTTGATTGAGCAGTTATTTTCTTCTTTACTTAGTTTAATAATTTAAAGATGTAGGTCTGAGAACTGACTTTCAAATAGTCTACTTACAAGGTATATGTATATATATATATTTAGTGATTTGATATGAAAACATTTATTAATAATTTTTATAATTTTCAAAATAGCATACAGTTTTACTTTGTTTATCATTTGGTGGGGGGACGGGTTGGGGAGGGAAGGGGGCAGGCGGGCCACTTCTATTGGTCTTTCATTTATCTATTTTCATCCATCTTTGTTCTTTAGCCCATGTAGGCCTCCCATCACAGTGGCCTTTGATGTCGCAGAGCACTGGCTCTGGGCGCATGCGCCTTAGAGCTCCGGCTCAGTAATTGGACACAGCAGTCTAGCTGCTCCAAGGCACATAGGATCTTTCCAGGCCAGGGATCAAACTGGCGCCTCTTGCACTGCAAGGTGGTGTCCTTACCCACTGGACCACCAGGGAAGCCCCTACAGTTTTACTTTGAAGTACATATTTCATACAGGGGTTATTTACTCCTTTTCTTAACATTTAAATTTACTGCACAGTGTTCAGAAAACCAGGACTAACAATTTCTGCTTTTGGGAATGTATATTATTTTAATTATTACTCACAGATCAGTATTGTGAGTAACGCAAAATTACCTTGTTTTTATGTAAATCTCTTTGATCTTTATAAAAACTAATAAATATGTGTAAATATTCTTAAAGATGATTATATATTTCAAAAAATATTATTCTTTATTCTATACAATTTTCTGATCTATTCTAAAGAGGTTTCAAGTGAAACGTGTGCAGACTACCACACAATTTCACTCATTTCACATACTAGTAAGGTAATGCCCAAAATTCTTCAAGCTAGGCTTCAGCAGTATGTGAAACAGATGTACTAGCTGGATTTAGAAAAAGGTGAGCAATCAGAGATCAAACTGCGAACATCAAATCGATCATAGAAAAAGCAAGAGAGTTCCAGAAGAACATCTACTTCTGCTCCACTGACTCTACTAAAGCCTTTGACTATGTGGATGACAAGAAACTGTGGAAAGTTCTTAAAGAGAAGGAAATACCAGACCATGTCTCCTGAGAAACCAGTGTGCAAGACAAGAAGGAAGAGTTAGAGCTGGACATGGAACAATGGACTTGTTCCAAATTGGGAAAAGAAGGCTGTATACTGTTGCCCTGCTTATTTAACTTATATGCAGAGTGCATCATGTGAAAAGCCAGATTGTATGACTCACAAGCTGTAATCAAAATTGCCAGGATAAATATCCACAACCTCAGATACGCAGATGCTGCTGCTCTACCAGCAGAAAATGAAGAGAAATTAAGGACCTCTTGATGAAGATGAAAGAGGAGGGGGAAAGAATGGTTTAAAACTTAATATTCCAAAAATTAAGATTGTGGCATCTAGTCTCATCCCCTCATGGCAAATAGATGGAGAAAAAAGCAAAAACAGTGCCAGATTTACTTTTCTTGGGCTCCAAAATTACTGCAGTCATACAATTATAAGATTCTTACTCCTTGGAAGAAATACTATTACAAACCTAGATAGTGTATTAAAAAACAAGAGACATCACTTTGGCAGCAAAGGTTCCTTTAGTCAAAGCTATGGTTTTTCCAGTAGTCATGCATGGAAGTGAGAGTTGGACCATAAAGAATGATGAACAATGAAGAATTGTTGCCTTTGAACTGTGGTATTGGAGAAGACTTAGAAGCTGGAGAGATTTTTTTTTTTAATTATTTTTATTTTACTTTTACAGAGTTTTGTTGTTTACAGCTATACCTAAACCTGAATCAGTCATAGGCATACCCTTGACTCCTCCCACCTGAACTCCACTCCCAATCCCTGCCTATCCCAACCCTCCAGGTTGTTGTGTAGACCCCAGGTAAATTCTCTTAGTCTTACAGCATATTCACAATGGTTGTTTCTTTTGCATATGGTAGTGTAGGTTTCTATGTTACTCTTTCCGTACCTCTCACCCACTCCTCCCTCCTACCAATGACCATAAGTCTATTCTCTATGTCTGTTTCTCCACTGCTGCTCTGCGTATGCATTTATCAGTACCATCTTTCTAGATTCCATATATACGTGTTAGTATGCTATATTTGTCCTTCTCTTTTTGACTTACTTCACTTTGTATAGTAGGTTCTAGATTCATCCACCTCATTAAGATTGATTCAGATGCATTTCTTTTTATGGCTGAGAAATATTCCATTGTATATATGTATCATGACTTCTTTATTCATTCATTTGCTGATGGACATCTAGGTTGTTTCCATGTTCTATCTATTGTATAGAGTGCTGCAATATTGTATAGGGTACATGTCTTTCAATTTTGATTTTCTCAAGGTATGTGCCTAACAGTCAGAATGCTGGGTCATATGGTACTTCTATTTCTAATTTTGTAAGGAATCTCCATACTGTCTTCCATAGTGACTGTATCAATTTACAAACAGTGCAAGAGTGATCCCTCTTCTCCACACCCTTTCTAGCATTTATTGTCTATAGATTTTTTGATGATGACCATTTTGACTGGTGTGAGGTGATATCTCATTCTAGTTTTGATTTGTGTTTCTCTAATAATGAGTGACATTGAGCATCTTTTCGTATGTTTTTTGGCCATGTGTATGTCTTCTTTGAAGAGATGTCTGTTTAGTCTTTTTCCCATTTTTTTGGATTGGGTTGTTTGTTTTATCAGTGTTGAGTTTTAGGAGCTGCTTGTATATTTTTGAAATTAATTCTTTGTCAGTTGTTTCATTTGCTATTGTTTGGAGAAGACTCTTGAGAGTCCCTTGAATGGCAAGGAGATCAAACCAGTCAATGCTAAAAGACATCAACTCTGAATATTCATTAGAAGGACTGATGCTGAAGCTGAAGCTCCAGTACTTGGGCTACCAGATGACTTTTTAAAAAGACCCTGATTCTGGGAAAGATTAAGGGCATGAAGAAAAGGGGGCATCAGAGAGTAAGCCTGTTGGATGGCATTTGTGACTTAAGGGACATGAGTTTGAGCCAACTCTGGGAGATGGTGGACAGGGAAGCCTGACATGCTGCAGTTCAAGGGGTTGCAAAGGGTTGGACCCAGCCTAAAGACTGAGCAATGGTGAGTTTTGCTTGATTTTAAGTAACATTCTGGATACACATCAACATTTTTTCTTCTTCAGTGATTAGATATAGTTTCATTATAGCCCATCATTGTCTTAATTTTGTATTTCCAGTTCTATGTGTCATTCCTAATACATAGTATGTTTTCCAAAATAAATATTTTGTCTTTTTAGCAGATTATTAGTGAAATAAAAGAAAAGTGGTAAAGAAATTATGTCCATGAAATGGAGAGCACAAGGTGAACATATCATCAAAAGTGTAACTTGTAATTGGACAGATGCACCCTGCATAAATGAAGCTAAACATGACTACATTATTGTAAAGGACGGGATCTTATTTACAAAAGAGCTTGATTTAAAATGTAACTCAGAGGGAGGGGGCCAGGGATATACATATGACTAATCTGGGATTTTAGGTATCTGTAAACAACAAAACTCTGTAAAAGTAAAAAGTAAAATAAAAATAATTATTAAAAAATGAAATATAGCTAAGCTATATATATATGTATATATATATATATATATATATATATATTTGAATAAATTTTCCATTTTAGACATTTCTATTGTTCCTGATCTGACTAAAATGGTTGTGCATTCTTTTCCTGTAAAGATTCTTTATCAGGGTTATTATTAACCTAAACAAAATTGTGTGCTAAATTTGCGATTTGATTTTAATAAATATACAAACTAAGCATTTATCTATTAATACATTATTTTCATCGTTTTGTAAAATGTTTTCCACAGCCTACTAGTTCAATGATATTTATAAATTGATTTATTTATTTTTGGAGGAAATAGAATGCTGATTTTACTCAGCAACTGGCAGAAAGGAGACATAGCAGGCTCATGCCTCAAGAACTGTGCCACCTTCTATGAGGAATTTGATTATATACATGAAGATTCACAGTCAGGGTTGGTGATGAGGAATAGAGGTTTAAGGGGCTTTTATCCTTTTTCCGGTTGCATTGTTTCAAAAATAGTCATAGACTATGCTCAGAATTTACTGATTTTAGACTAGAGTATATGTGATTAAATATGTTTACATATCACATTTCCCTCTAGAAAAATATAATGCAGGTTAAGTATATGAGCGTGTCTTCAAAGTATGTGAACAGAATATTCCACTGAATTTTGTTAAATCTAGTATTCCAAAACTTATCCAAGCATTACTTATGTAATTAAATGCATTGTTATAAACCAATGAAATCAGTCAACACATATACAGATATGCCTGTGTATATCGGTGCATATAAAATAAATATTTTGTCTTTTAGCAGAATTAGTGTAAAAGTGGTAAAGAAATTATGTCCATGAAATGGAGAGCACAAGGTGAACATATCATCAAAAGTGTAACTTGTAATTGGACAGATGCACCCTGCATAAATGAAGCTAAACATGACTACATTATTGTAAAGGACGGGATCTTATTTACAAAAGAGCTTGATTTAAAATGTAACTCAGAGGGAGGGGGCCAGGGATATACATATGACTAATCTGGGATTTTAGGTATCTGTAAACAACAAAACTCTGTAAAAGTAAAAAGTAAAATAAAAATAATTATTAAAAAATGAAATATAGCTAAGCTATATATATATGTATATATATATATATATATATTTGAATAAATTTTCCATTTTAGACATTTCTATTGTTCCTGATCTGACTAAAATGGTTGTGCATTCTTTTCCTGTAAAGATTCTTTATCAGGGTTATTATTAACCTAAACAAAATTGTGTGCTAAATTTGCGATTTGATTTTAATAAATATACAAACTAAGCATTTATCTATTAATACATTATTTTCATCGTTTTGTAAAATGTTTTCCACAGCCTACTAGTTCAATGATATTTATAAATTGATTTATTTATTTTTGGAGGAAATAGAATGCTGATTTTACTCAGCAACTGGCAGAAAGGAGACATAGCAGGCTCATGCCTCAAGAACTGTGCCACCTTCTATGAGGAATTTGATTATATACATGAAGATTCACAGTCAGGGTTGGTGATGAGGAATAGAGGTTTAAGGGGCTTTTATCCTTTTTCCGGTTGCATTGTTTCAAAAATAGTCATAGACTATGCTCAGAATTTACTGATTTTAGACTAGAGTATATGTGATTAAATATGTTTACATATCACTTTTCCCCTCTAGAAAAATATAATGCAGGTTAAGTATATGAGCGTGTCTTCAAAGTATGTGAACAGAATATTCCACTGAATTTTGTTAAATCTAGTATTCCAAAACTTATCCAAGCATTACTTATGTAATTAAATGCATTGTTATAAACCAATGAAATCAGTCAACACATATACAGATATGCCTGTGTATATCGGTGCATATGCCCACATGCTAGGTTGCTTCAGTTGTGTCTGACTCTGAGACACTGTGGGCCATAGCCCACCAGGCTCCTCTGTCCATGAGATTCTCCAGGCAAGAATACTGGAGTGGGCTGCCATGCCCTTCTCCAAGGCATCTCCCCTACCCGTGTCTCCTCTGGTTTCTTCATTGTAGGCAGATTCTTTATTGCCCATCTGTTAGTTTATACACACTAAACTAGTTTAGCATAGAATATGCTACATTGGAAATTCCTAGGTGGCACTCCTGGTAAAGAACCTGCCTGCCAATGCAGGAATTCCGAGTTTGAGTCCTAGGTCATAAAGATCCCCTGGAGATGGAAATGGCAACCCACTCTAGTATTCTTGCCTGGAGAGTCCCATAGGCAGAAGAGCCTGCCAGGTTACAGTCCATAGGATGACAAAGAATTGGACAAAACTGAAGCGGCTTAGCATACTACATTAGACACATGAGTCCAAAGGGTACTTTAGCAATAAAGCGTTTAAAGATAGATGACAAGTCAAACTAACTTTTGTAAGAATTGGATGACTAAAGATCTTATTTAAACTTTAAGTATATTTTGGGGGTACCTGTAGAACTGGTTTTCTTAGTTTTATAGTTCTGGTTAAAGAAAATCATAACTGAACCTATGGCAAATGCCACTTAAAATTCATGGATATAATACAATTTTTTTTTGAAACTGAGTAGAAAACAAATTATAATAATATTAATTAGAATAAAAATCATTTTCATTTAAAATTTTCCTTCTGTTTTTCATCATCTTAAATATAATTTTTTAAGATTCCACATATAATTGATATCATACAATAGTTGCCTTTGTCTGATTTACTTCACAATATGACAATGTCTACGTGCCTCCATGTTTCTGCAAGTAACATTATTTCATTCGTTTTTAATGGCTGAGGGATATTCTATTGTATATATGTACCACATCTTCTTTATCATTCTTTTGTCTATGGTCATTTAGGCTGCGTCCATGTCATGGCTATTGTGAATGGCATTGTTATAAACCAATGAAATCAGTCAACACATATACAGATATGCCTGTGTATATCGGTGCATATGCCCACATGCTAGGTTGCTTCAGTTGTGTCTGACTCTGAGACACTGTGGGCCATAGCCCACCAGGCTCCTCTGTCCATGAGATTCTCCAGGCAAGAATACTGGAGTGGGCTGCCATGCCCTTCTCCAAGGCATCTCCCCTACCCGTGTCTCCTCTGGTTTCTTCATTGTAGGCAGATTCTTTATTGCCCATCTGTTAGTTTATACACACTAAACTAGTTTAGCATAGAATATGCTACATTGGAAATTCCTAGGTGGCACTCCTGGTAAAGAACCTGCCTGCCAATGCAGGAATTCCGAGTTTGAGTCCTAGGTCATAAAGATCCCCTGGAGATGGAAATGGCAACCCACTCTAGTATTCTTGCCTGGAGAGTCCCATAGGCAGAAGAGCCTGCCAGGTTACAGTCCATAGGATGACAAAGAATTGGACAAAACTGAAGCGGCTTAGCATACTACATTAGACACATGAGTCCAAAGGGTACTTTAGCAATAAAGCGTTTAAAGATAGATGACAAGTCAAACTAACTTTTGTAAGAATTGGATGACTAAAGATCTTATTTAAACTTTAAGTATATTTTGGGGGTACCTGTAGAACTGGTTTTCTTAGTTTTATAGTTCTGGTTAAAGAAAATCATAACTGAACCTATGGCAAATGCCACTTAAAATTCATGGATATAATACAATTTTTTTTTGAAACTGAGTAGAAAACAAATTATAATAATATTAATTAGAATAAAAATCATTTTCATTTAAAATTTTCCTTCTGTTTTTCATCATCTTAAATATAATTTTTTAAGATTCCACATATAATTGATATCATACAATAGTTGCCTTTGTCTGAGTTACTTCACGCAATATGACAATGTCTACGTGCATCCATGTTTCTGCAAGTAACATTATTTCATTCGTTTTTAATGGCTGAGGGATATTCTATTGTATATATGTACCACATCTTCTTTATCATTCTTTTGTCTATGGTCATTTAGGCTGCGTCCATGTCATGGCTATTGTGAATGGCATTGTGATGAATACTAGAGTGCATCTATCCTCTTAGACCAGGTATATACCTTAGGAGTAGGATTGCAGTATCATATGGTAGCTATATTTTAAAATAGGTTCTTAAGAAACCTCCATATTGTTTTCCCTAGTGGATGCACCAATTTATACTCTGGACAGTGGAGGAGGGTTCCTTTCTCTTCACATCCTCTCCAACATTTATTGTTTGTGGATTTGTTGATGATACCCATTCTGAATGAAGTGAGATGATATCTCATTTTAGTTTTGATTTGCATTTCTGTAAGAATTAGAGAAGTTGAAGCAAATGAACTTATTTAAAAACAAAAACAAATGAGCTAATTTACAAAACAGGAACTTACTGAGTTAAAGAACAAACTTATGTTTACTAGGGGAAGAGTGGATGGGGGGACAGTTAGAGTTTGGGATTGACGTTACACACTCCTATATTTAAAATGAATAAGTAGCAATGATTTGCTTTATAACACAGGGAACTCTGATCAGTATTATGTAACAATCTAAATAAGAAAAGAATGTGAAAAATAATGTATATATGTATAACTAAATCATTTTGCTGTACAACTGAAACTAATATACCATTGCTAGTCAAATATATTCCAATATAAAATAAAATGTTTTAAAAATAAAGGTTTCATATGCTTGGGAGATGTGCTCATGTTGCTGAATTGGGTTTTCTACCACATATGGTATAGAATTTAAATATTGAATATTTATTTCTTTTATTAAGATATTATATGCTTAAATGTTAAAAATTGATGAATTGAATTCTTTTTTAAAATTACATAAATTAGGGAACTCCAAAATAAAATGTTGATGTACCACTAGTATTTCTAATATGAGAGCATTTTAAGTAAAATAGTTTCATATTTTAAATAAATAAAAATAAACTTTGCCTTCTGTAGGCAGCAAAAACAACCATATTTGAAAAATAATCTATAAATCAAATCATTTTGAGTATAAAGCACAGGGAAGAACTGAATAGAGGAAATTTTAGCTTTTTAATTTAGAGTGATTTATATACAAAACCTATATTTTTGTCTGTTTACTGTTGGTCAACTTGTTTTTGTATTTGTATTTTACAATAAGTGTAGAATGAATGATATTTATGAGGTAAATTCACATAATGGAATATCTTGAAAAGCTTGTTAAATTCTTAATAAATAATAGAAATAAAATACTATTAGTGCTTTTGTAGTAAAAATTATAAGCATTAATAGTTTATAAGACTTCAAAATGAATGAGATTCAGAGACTTCTGATTTTCTTTAGCATTCTTTACCTCTTGTTCTATAGAAGCGTACACAATGGGCTTGCCTGGTGCCTCAGTTTCGGCATAGAATTTGCCTGTAATGCGAGAGACCTGGGTTTGATCCCTAGATTGGGACAATACACTGGAGAAGGGAATGGCAATTCTTGCCTGGAGCATTCCATGGACAGAGGAGTCTGGCAGGCTACAGTCCATGGGATTGCAAAGAGTTGGACATGATTGAGCAACTTTTGCTTTTTCCCCACAATGTATTTTTTCTCTTGCCTTTAGACTAAATATTGGACAACAGATAGTAAGTAGAAGTATCTACAGAATTTTGTTGGTCTGTTCTTCATCTCCACCAGTTTCCTGCCCAGGATTTAGAGCTGCTTCCTGTGCACACAGTACACAATGAAGTAACAAGTAAATGGAAGCCTGTTTCTGGCAGCACAATGTCCCACATCAACCCTGAATCTTTATCTAAGTGAAAAATATATTATTATTTTGTGAATGTCACAAGATATTTTGAGTTTCATGCTTCTCGTAACTAATACAGAATTGTTGGAAGGAAGAAGGATGATGCTGACGAAATAGCCTGGCTTTTTTTTTTTTTATCAAAGCATAGTCATTCTTTACCTTTTAAGTGATTCAGGAGCACTCTAGAGAGGCATTGTCTGTTGACTGTTTACGACATTACAAATGGTACTCTAGACTAATATCCCTGATTTCTCTACTACAACTTGTTTGATTAGCCCCTTGACACTATTCTCAATTGAAAGAAAGCAAAAGTAATTCATGACATTTTCAGAAACATGGCTAATTTAGAGTGATTTATATACAAAACCTATATTTTTGTCTGTTTACTGTTGGTCAACTTGTTTTTGTATTTGTATTTTACAATAAGTGTAGAATGAATGATATTTATGAGGTAAATTCACATAATGGAATATCTTGAAAAGCTTGTTAAATTCTTAATAAATAATAGAAATAAAATACTATTAGTGCTTTTGTAGTAAAAATTATAAGCATTAATAGTTTATAAGACTTCAAAATGAATGAGATTCAGAGACTTCTGATTTTCTTTAGCATTCTTTACCTCTTGTTCTATAGAAGCGTACACAATGGGCTTGCCTGGTGCCTCAGTTTCGGCATAGAATTTGCCTGTAATGCGAGAGACCTGGGTTTGATCCCTAGATTGGGACAATACACTGGAGAAGGGAATGGCAATTCTTGCCTGGAGCATTCCATGGACAGAGGAGTCTGGCAGGCTACAGTCCATGGGATTGCAAAGAGTTGGACATGATTGAGCAACTTTTGCTTTTTCCCCACAATGTATTTTTTCTCTTGCCTTTAGACTAAATATTGGACAACAGATAGTAAGTAGAAGTATCTACAGAATTTTGTTGGTCTGTTCTTCATCTCCACCAGTTTCCTGCCCAGGATTTAGAGCTGCTTCCTGTGCACACAGTACACAATGAAGTAACAAGTAAATGGAAGCCTGTTTCTGGCAGCACAATGTCCCACATCAACCCTGAATCTTTATCTAAGTGAAAAATATATTATTATTTTGTGAATGTCACAAGATATTTTGAGTTTCATGCTTCTCGTAACTAATACAGAATTGTTGGAAGGAAGAAGGATGATGCTGACGAAATAGCCTGGCTTTTTTTTTTTTTATCAAAGCATAGTCATTCTTTACCTTTTAAGTGATTCAGGAGCACTCTAGAGAGGCATTGTCTGTTGACTGTTTACGACATTACAAATGGTACTCTAGACTAATATCCCTGATTTCTCTACTACAACTTGTTTGATTAGCCCCTTGACACTATTCTCAATTGAAAGAAAGCAAAAGTAATTCATGACATTTTCAGAAACATGGCTAATCTAGTTTCTCAAGCTTCTCAACTGGGGTTTCAAGCTCAGGGTGACTCTGCAGTTAATTTTTCTTTTATTTTCTAATTTTGTAAGGGAAGAAGGCTAACAAATCCTTCTCGTATGCTAGAAAAGAGTGTCTTTCCCTTGATTTGATGTGTAATCTTCCTGAAATAACCTTGGAACTAAAAATCCCAAAGGATCATATCCAATTTAAGCCCTCTCTGCCAAAGGGAGTCTAGATGGTTATTTTTTTACAGTGACAGACATGAAGCATCTCATGGCAGAAGAGATAGAATGATTCATAGCTCTCATATGATTCATAGCATCCAAAGCTCTCAAAAAATAAAATAAAATGCACCTGGAATCACATGCCCTTTTGCTGTTCCTTGGCTTCCTCTCCATTAGACGAAATTACAAAGAAAGTGACAACTTAGAGGAAAACTGGGAGGGAGGGCATAACAGGACATTAGAGTTCAAGGACTCAGGTCAAATTTAAGGCACACTCATAATGACAGCAAGTCAATTATTAAAAATTCTCATGTACTCTCTATCTACCAGATAGTACAAACAGCAGCCTTGATGCCCTAGTGATATACAAGAATGTGGTTCTTTAGTAGAGCTCAGTGTCCTGTAGAAATGAAGTTTGGTTAATTTAATTGCAAACACTGTGACTATCAGTGTGCATTTTTAGATTGGACATTTTTCGTCTTCTGCATTGCAAATAGTGTGGAAGAGTTTTCCACCTCAAAAGTAAAGCAAAACATATGTCATATAATACAGAAGAGCAGTTTCAAGGGTCAAATTACTTATGGTTGCTTAAGTCAGTTTTACACATGAAGAAATAAATGTGGGAATTTTATCCTACTTAAGATGTATCTGATTTTTCTATCACCTACTGTTGAATGCTAAATGTAAAATGAACCTATTTATGAACAGACTGAATACAAAGAATTTTAATTCTGATTGTGTTATAGATGCCAGTTTCTGATGCAGTTCTCTTCAGTCTGACATATAAGCCCAGCAGGGTCTTGATTATCATGGCAGTATGGCCCTACCCAATTCCCACCCCAATCTGATTTGAAATCCATATTTACCTTAATCTCTGTATTTACACAGTCCGTGGCAATACAGTGTGGCCCAGTGTTATCCATGTCACCTCAAATATCTGACCTAGGTTGAAATTCCCTAATATTGATTTCTGGGTTCTAAGTTATTCCCTCGTCTCAGCCTATATTACCTTGATTCTAGCTCTGTGATGAGTTTCACAGACAGTATCCCTCTGAGCTATTTTCTGGGTTCTAAGTAACCTTGGAACTAAAAATCCACAAGGATCATATCCAATTTAAGCCCTCTCTGCCAAAGGGAGTCTAGATGGTTATTTTTTTACAGTGACAGACATGAAGCATCTCATGGCAGAAGAGATAGAATGATTCATAGCTCTCATATGATTCATAGCATCCAAAGCTCTCAAAAAATAAAATAAAATGCACCTGGAATCACATGCCCTTTTGCTGTTCCTTGGCTTCCTCTCCATTAGACGAAATTACAAAGAAAGTGACAACTTAGAGGAAAACTGGGAGGGAGGGCATAACAGGACATTAGAGTTCAAGGACTCAGGTCAAATTTAAGGCACACTCATAATGACAGCAAGTCAATTATTAAAAATTCTCATGTACTCTCTATCTACCAGATAGTACAAACAGCAGCCTTGATGCCCTAGTGATATACAAGAATGTGGTTCTTTAGTAGAGCTCAGTGTCCTGTAGAAATGAAGTTTGGTTAATTTAATTGCAAACACTGTGACTATCAGTGTGCATTTTTAGATTGGACATTTTTCGTCTTCTGCATTGCAAATAGTGTGGAAGAGTTTTCCACCTCAAAAGTAAAGCAAAACATATGTCATATAATACAGAAGAGCAGTTTCAAGGGTCAAATTACTTATGGTTGCTTAAGTCAGTTTTACACATGAAGAAATAAATGTGGGAATTTTATCCTACTTAAGATGTATCTGATTTTTCTATCACCTACTGTTGAATGCTAAATGTAAAATGAACCTATTTATGAACAGACTGAATACAAAGAATTTTAATTCTGATTGTGTTATAGATGCCAGTTTCTGATGCAGTTCTCTTCAGTCTGACATATAAGCCCAGCAGGGTCTTGATTATCATGGCAGTATGGCCCTACCCAATTCCCACCCCAATCTGATTTGAAATCCATATTTACCTTAATCTCTGTATTTACACAGTCCGTGGCAATACAGTGTGGCCCAGTGTTATCCATGTCACCTCAAATATCTGACCTAGGTTGAAATTCCCTAATATTGATTTCTGGGTTCTAAGTTATTCCCTCGTCTCAGCCTATATTACCTTGATTCTAGCTCTGTGATGAGTTTCACAGACAGTATCCCTCTGAGCTACTTTCCTGTGGTCTCTAGGCTCACCTGTTGCCTCCATGAATGTTTCATTTCTACCTCCTTTCTGTATTACTAGACCACCTCTTTCTTTGGGCACCATAGAACTTCATTTTGGGAACTCTCAAGTCAGTTGCGCATATTAAAAGATCAAAATTTGGGTGGTACCATTTTCTCTTAGATATCAGCGTACACATTTATTGACAACCCTGCCAAGGCTTTATGACTGTCCCAACTCCCCTTGGCTTATTGAGTTGGTCAGCCTGATGTTCAGTTCTATAAACAAATGCTGATAATCCATTGTGTACCAGACTCTGGATATAATAAAATTAATAAGATACTGGTTATGTCTTTGAGGGAAATCACACATACGAAATCAACCATATGTTCAATATGCTGATGGTTGGACAAAAGATTTAATGATCTGAAATAGATAAAAGAAGAAAGATGAATCCACATTGGTCAAAAATGATGTTCAACTGTAAAACAAAATCGCTGAATTATTTAGGAAGAAGGCTGAGGAGAAGAATCAATATAACAGCAGAATGTTCCTTTCATATCCATATATCTATGGTTTCTAAAATATAGCATAGTGCATAGCTGGAATACACTGAGTAAATTGAAGATTGAATGAATAAATGGTTATTCTTATAGGAAATTAAATTTTGAGGTAAGTCAAACAGATTAATGTGAAGTTTTCACATGTAGAAATTAATGTGAAATTCTCTACATCTCATGATGTAGGCCTGTGACCCAGATATTTACATGCTATGTATTAAATTGTCGCCCATAAAATTCATTTGTCAAGTGCCTTTAAATACTACTTCAACGGGCAAATATTGCCCAGAAAAAGAGAGAACACTTCTGTGGAAAACTGAAGATTTGTATACTTATGTTGATATGGTATGTGTGGGGAAAAACAAAACAAAACAAACAGAAACTAATTCTCAATGACAAAAATGGGTGAATGTCAGGGGTTACACAAAAAACTCTGTGTTCAATCATTTGGAAATCTAAAATGAGGTCAAGAAGTAGACTTTATTAATACCAAGTTTCTTCTCCTGTGTTAAAAATACACATATACAATGTGGAAACCTTATTTCCTCTGCAATTTGCTAATATACCCACTTTTACAGATTTTGGAACCATTTCTATCTCCATATACTCATATAAACCTAGAGATAACCCTAGTTTCATAAAGTAATTTTATATACAATGTGTAATTATTGATAGGTATTATCATTATTTCATTCCATTCACTTAGAGTTTATGTGGCTTCTGTGAGGGTTTCAGAGCAGTCTCTCTTTTAAATGTTGAAATGCTCTTTAGTTTTAAATTGCTCCTTATATCAAAGCTCCTGAGATGTATAAGCTATGTCAAAAGGACATTTCAGACAAAAAAATGGTCAGTTCGAGACAGACTTGGGAGAACACAGTATTGTTTATAACACTCTGTTCTGTAGTTTAGGACCTTAATAACCTTCTAGAGAAGCGGTTACAAAGATTTAATGATCTGAAATAGATAAAAGAAGAAAGATGAATCCACATTGGTCAAAAATGATGTTCAACTGTAAAACAAAATCGCTGAATTATTTAGGAAGAAGGCTGAGGAGAAGAATCAATATAACAGCAGAATGTTCCTTTCATATCCATATATCTATGGTTTCTAAAATATAGCATAGTGCATAGCTGGAATACACTGAGTAAATTGAAGATTGAATGAATAAATGGTTATTCTTATAGGAAATTAAATTTTGAGGTAAGTCAAACAGATTAATGTGAAGTTTTCACATGTAGAAATTAATGTGAAATTCTCTACATCTCATGATGTAGGCCTGTGACCCAGATATTTACATGCTATGTATTAAATTGTCGCCCATAAAATTCATTTGTCAAGTGCCTTTAAATACTACTTCAACGGGCAAATATTGCCCAGAAAAAGAGAGAACACTTCTGTGGAAAACTGAAGATTTGAATACTTATGTTGATATGGTATGTGTGGGGAAAAACAAAACAAAACAAACAGAAACTAATTCTCAATGACAAAAATGGGTGAATGTCAGGGGTTACACAAAAAACTCTGTGTTCAATCATTTGGAAATCTAAAATGAGGTCAAGAAGTAGACTTTATTAATACCAAGTTTCTTCTCCTGTGTTAAAAATACACATATACAATGTGGAAATCTTATTTCCTCTGCAATTTGCTAATATACCCACTTTTACAGATTTTGGAACCATTTCTATCTCCATATACTCATATAAACCTAGAGATAACCCTAGTTTCATAAAGTAATTTTATATACAATGTGTAATTATTGATAGGTATTATCATTATTTCATTCCATTCACTTAGAGTTTATGTGGCTTCTGTGAGGGTTTCAGAGCAGTCTCTCTTTTAAATGTTGAAATGCTCTTTAGTTTTAAATTGCTCCTTATATCAAAGCTCCTGAGATGTATAAGCTATGTCAAAAGGACATTTCAGACAAAAAAATGGTCAGTTCGAGACAGACTTGGGAGAACACAGTATTGTTTATAACACTCTGTTCTGTAGTTTAGGACCTTAATAACCTTCTAGAGAAGCCGAGCCAATTTCTAATCAATAGTAATTATTTCTTTTTCTCACCACCTAAAAAGTACTCTTAAACTCCTAAAAGTAAGTCTTTAGAATGCTATACACCTATTTTATAGACATTAAATTTATAGTTATAGTTTGAGTTTAGTTTTGTTTAATATATTTCTGTTGTTAGTTTATAGAAGGAATATTTTCAGCACTTGAAAGTGAAATTATTTCTTTTCTGAGAAGTTGGCTTTTTAAAAAAGTATAATTTCTGAAAGATAAAAGCAATAAAACATTTTTAATCACTCTCAAAACATTATAGTATAAGGGTGCATAGAAATTAAATGGGTAGTCAGATACATAAATACACTATTAAATATGTTTCTTAATTCAAATGGATTAATAGTTAATATCCAAGTAGTTTATATCAAAAAAGCATGGCCTGACAAAAAAATATGCTGTTGGACATTTTTGCTGGCTTATTAAAAAATTTCCTAGATGCGGGCTTCCCTGGTGGTCCAGTGGGTAAGGACACTGCCTTGCAGTGCCAGGGGCTAGTTCGATCCCTGGCCTGGGAAGATCCCACGCGCCGCGGAGCAGCTGGACAAGACCGCTGTGTCCAACTACTGAGCTGGAGCTCCAGGGCACATGAGCCCAGAGGCTGTGCTCTGTGACAACAGAGGCCACTGTGATGGGAGGACTGCAAGGGGCAAAGAACAAAGATGGATGAAAATAGATCAATGAAAGACCAATAGAAGTGGCCAGCCTGCCCTCTCCCTCCCCTACCCGCCCCCTTCCCCCCAAAAAAATTTCCTAGATGTGAGATTAAGTGAAGACCTTTGAAAAGGGAGAGTAGCTAAAGATTAATAAGAAAAATCAAGGTAAGCCAAACCCTATATCACCAAATTAATGATGAATAACAGCTTTAACGTAGATGATGGCCTTAGGAAAATACAACGAATATAATACACAATGTAGAGTAGTTTTCTGCATCCTTTTAAAAAATCTGGTCGAGTTTAGGACCTTAATGAACCTTGTTTAAAGGAGAAGCTGAGCCAAAAAATTTTTCCCTTAAAATAACACTCTGTTCTGTAGTTTAGGACCTTAATAACCTTCTAGAGAAGCCGAGCCAATTTCTAATCAATAGTAATTATTTCTTTTTCTCACCACCTAAAAAGTACTCTTAAACTCCTAAAAGTAAGTCTTTAGAATGCTATACACCTATTTTATAGACATTAAATTTATAGTTATAGTTTGAGTTTAGTTTTGTTTAATATATTTCTGTTGTTAGTTTATAGAAGGAATATTTTCAGCACTTGAAAGTGAAATTATTTCTTTTCTGAGAAGTTGGCTTTTTAAAAAAGTATAATTTCTGAAAGATAAAAGCAATAAAACATTTTTAATCACTCTCAAAACATTATAGTATAAGGGTGCATAGAAATTAAATGGGTAGTCAGATACATAAATACACTATTAAATATGTTTCTTAATTCAAATGGATTAATAGTTAATATCCAAGTAGTTTATATCAAAAAAGCATGGCCTGACAAAAAAATATGCTGTTGGACATTTTTGCTGGCTTATTAAAAAATTTCCTAGATGCGGGCTTCCCTGGTGGTCCAGTGGGTAAGGACACTGCCTTGCAGTGCCAGGGGCTAGTTCGATCCCTGGCCTGGGAAGATCCCACGCGCCGCGGAGCAGCTGGACAAGACCGCTGTGTCCAACTACTGAGCTGGAGCTCCAGGGCACATGAGCCCAGAGGCTGTGCTCTGTGACAACAGAGGCCACTGTGATGGGAGGACTGCAAGGGGCAAAGAACAAAGATGGATGAAAATAGATCAATGAAAGACCAATAGAAGTGGCCAGCCTGCCCTCTCCCTCCCCTACCCGCCCCCTTCCCCCCAAAAAAATTTCCTAGATGTGAGATTAAGTGAAGACCTTTGAAAAGGGAGAGTAGCTAAAGATTAATAAGAAAAATCAAGGTAAGCCAAACCCTATATCACCAAATTAATGATGAATAACAGCTTTAACGTAGATGATGGCCTTAGGAAAATACAACGAATATAATACACAATGTAGAGTAGTTTTCTGCATCCTTTTAAAAAAGAAATGCTTCTATTTCTACTCTGTTAGGCCACATACTAACACTAGAGATGCAAGAGCTATTTCATAGAAAAAAAAATAATTTCTCTAAAGTGTTTCTTACTCATTTTTATAGATTCCCTGTCATAATTAATGGAATTGTTGGATTATTTATACTAGAAACCTAGATAAAAATTTCAGACTTCTTTGTTCTTTTATCGTTCAAATTCACACCAAAAGATTACCTGCCAAATTTATTTTTCATCTTTTTCTTTCCATTTTTACTTGCCTACCTCAGATTTCCATCGTTTCTTTTCATTACCCTTCCTGAAATGACCTGAAGTTATCTTTGCATATTAAAATGCTCAGTTTGTTGAATTTTTCTAACATTCATAATAACCAATTTATATTTAAGTTTTTCATTTGCACATCGATGTTGTTCATTAAACTGGTAATCTTGGAGGGGAAAGTTCATGACTTATTACTTTCTTTAGCCTCTATCATCTAAAACAATTTATGAGTAGAGGAAATTAGATTCAGACTCTTATTCTGAGTATAGGCTGCTAACATTAACCTTTTAATGAAATGTAAAACCTAGTCAAAATTTTTTCACTGAATCCTACAACAGCAATTTAATTAATAAGAGACATAATCCTAAATATAACATGACATTTAAAAAACCATAGGTAATGTTGACCTCAATTTATATTTTATGAGTATATATGCATATATGTTAATAATATAAGTATATCTATATATTGTTTGCTTGTTGCCTCTAGAGCATGACTATAAAATGTGAGTACTGGAAAAAAAGTGACTATAATAATGGAAATAGTTTACTTGCTAGCTTAATGTCTCAGTTATTTCTGATTCTTTGCAATCCCATGGACTGCAGGCTGCCAGGCTCCTCTGTCCACAGAATTTTCCAGGTAAGAATATGGGAGCAGGTTGCCATTTCCTACTCAATGGACTCTTGCTAACGCAGGGATCAAACCCATGTTTCTTGTGTTTCCTGTGATGAGGCAGATTCTTTACCATTGTACCACTTGGGAAATCCCTAAAAAGGAGAAATAACCTAATTCCAGAATTTACTCTTTAAAAAATAGGCTGGCAAAGGCCAAATTTTCAACAAAGTCAAACACACAAAATAATCAAGCAGAGAGTATCCTAGGAAGATCAGGTAGATTATTTACATTTCAAAGACAGAGAGAAATGTAGGTTTCCCCCTAGAATGCCCCTGTTTAAAGTCTGAAAAAATATTTGCTGAGATGTACAATGAAATATCTTTTATAATTCCCTTCAATTTGGAATTGTTGGATTATTTATACTAGAAACCTAGATAAAAATTTCAGACTTCTTTGTTCTTTTATCGTTCAAATTCACACCAAAAGATTACCTGCCAAATTTATTTTTCATCTTTTCTTTCCATTTTACTTGCCTACCTCAGATTTCCATCGTTTCTTTTCATTACCCTTCCTGAAATGACCTGAAGTTATCTTTGCATATTAAAATGCTCAGTTTGTTGAATTTTTCTAACATTCATAATAACCAATTTATATTTAAGTTTTTCATTTGCACATCGATGTTGTTCATTAAACTGGTAATCTTGGAGGGGAAAGTTCATGACTTATTACTTTCTTTAGCCTCTATCATCTAAAACAATTTATGAGTAGAGGAAATTAGATTCAGACTCTTATTCTGAGTATAGGCTGCTAACATTAACCTTTTAATGAAATGTAAAACCTAGTCAAAATTTTTTCACTGAATCCTACAACAGCAATTTAATTAATAAGAGACATAATCCTAAATATAACATGACATTTAAAAAACCATAGGTAATGTTGACCTCAATTTATATTTTATGAGTATATATGCATATATGTTAATAATATAAGTATATCTATATATTGTTTGCTTGTTGCCTCTAGAGCATGACTATAAAATGTGAGTACTGGAAAAAATGTGACTATAATAATGGAAATAGTTTACTTGCTAGCTTAATGTCTCAGTTATTTCTGATTCTTTGCAATCCCATGGACTGCAGGCTGCCAGGCTCCTCTGTCCACAGAATTTTCCAGGTAAGAATATGGGAGCAGGTTGCCATTTCCTACTCAATGGACTCTTGCTAACGCAGGGATCAAACCCATGTTTCTTGTGTTTCCTGTGATGAGGCAGATTCTTTACCATTGTACCACTTGGGAAATCCCTAAAAAGGAGAAATAACCTAATTCCAGAATTTACTCTTTAAAAAATAGGCTGGCAAAGGCCAAATTTTCAACAAAGTCAAACACACAAAATAATCAAGCAGAGAGTATCCTAGGAAGATCAGGTAGATTATTTACATTTCAAAGACAGAGAGAAATGTAGGTTTCCCCCTAGAATGCCCCTGTTTAAAGTCTGAAAAAATATTTTTGCTAAGTCAGTTTTTAACTTTAATGTAGCTTGATTGCATGTACAATGAAAGATCTCCCTCAATTTTTAGGGTGAGATTTTCATTAATTTTCCATTACGTACTTTACTGTAAGCTTTGTAGACACATTTACCCAACTGGGGTATTGACAATCTTCCATTTCTTTCTCTTTTATTTTAATCCTTTGTTTCCCATCTTGAAGTCCATTTGTCAAGATAAAATTGCCCATGAGGATCGTGTTGTGGGACAGTTTGTGTTGTTTGGGAGCTTGTCTTCTCTGGTTTGTCCCAGAGTTTTTCTAGTCACCTCTTATATGTCTTGAGTTTCCCAATGGAGTGTAAGATTTCCATAGGTGCTCAGATCATGGGATGGTCAAGTCTTATGTGTATCTCCAATTGAGCAGTTTGTTAATTACATGAGCAGGTTTCAATTTAGGGACAGTTTTGCTGAGTCAGGTCTGACTTCCACCACTCCTGCAATTTTCTAAGTATCATGAGAAAATCATGGCCAGTCAAGAGGAGAGAATCCCTTCTTTGGAGCTCAGAAACTCTTAAAAATTTTTCCACTTAATTTTGACAAACTCTATTAAGGTAGCCAATTCAAGGAAAAATAACAGGTCAGGCTTCCCCCCTCATAACTCAGCCCCAGCTTACTTAGTGTTTAACAGAGTGAAGTCTTCTCAGTCTCTAAACCATTCAGTATCCAAACTGAGTCTTCACAGTGCCTTAAAACTGAAGATAACCTGCTTGAGCAAAATCTTCCCAATGCCTTTTAGTGTTTAACAGAGTGAAGTCGTCTCAGGTAAGAATATGGGAGCAGGTTGCCATTTCCTACTCAATGGACTCTTGCTAACGCAGGGATCAAACCCATGTTTCTTGTGTTTCCTGTGATGAGGCAGATTCTTTACCATTGTACCACTTGGGAAATCCCTAAAAAGGAGAAATAACCTAATTCCAGAATTTACTCTTTAAAAAATAGGCTGGCAAAGGCCAAATTTTCAACAAAGTCAAACACACAAAATAATCAAGCAGAGAGTATCCTAGGAAGATCAGGTAGATTATTTACATTTCAAAGACAGAGAGAAATGTAGGTTTCCCCCTAGAATGCCCCTGTTTAAAGTCTGAAAAATATTTTTGCTAAGTCAGTTTTAACTTTAATGTAGCTTGATTGCATGTACAATGAAAGATCTCCCTCAATTTTTAGGGTGAGATTTTCATTAATTTTCCATTACGTACTTTACTGTAAGCTTTGTAGACACATTTACCCAACTGGGGTATTGACAATCTTCCATTTCTTTCTCTTTTATTTTAATCCTTTGTTTCCCATCTTGAAGTCCATTTGTCAAGATAAAATTGCCCATGAGGATCGTGTTGTGGGACAGTTTGTGTTGTTTGGGAGCTTGTCTTCTCTGGTTTGTCCCAGAGTTTTTCTAGTCACCTCTTATATGTCTTGAGTTTCCCAATGGAGTGTAAGATTTCCATAGGTGCTCAGATCATGGGATGGTCAAGTCTTATGTGTATCTCCAATTGAGCAGTTTGTTAATTACATGAGCAGGTTTCAATTTAGGGACAGTTTTGCTGAGTCAGGTCTGACTTCCACCACTCCTGCAATTTTCTAAGTATCATGAGAAAATCATGGCCAGTCAAGAGGAGAGAATCCCTTCTTTGGAGCTCAGAAACTCTTAAAAATTTTTCCACTTAATTTTGACAAACTCTATTAAGGTAGCCAATTCAAGGAAAAATAACAGGTCAGGCTTCCCCCCTCATAACTCAGCCCCAGCTTACTTAGTGTTTAACAGAGTGAAGTCTTCTCAGTCTCTAAACCATTCAGTATCCAAACTGAGTCTTCACAGTGCCTTAAAACTGAAGATAACCTGCTTGAGCAAAATCTTCCCAATGCCTTTTGCACTGAGGTGAACTCACTCAGAGCCTAAACTGAGTGAAATCTCCCCAGTCCTTCAACTGAGAATAACCCACTCAGTGTCTAAAGTGGAAAACTCAGGTACTTCTTTTGAAAACCAAGTATCAAGGATAACCTCTTCCTCCACCAAATAAAACTTTGTATCAACAATCAATAATGAGAGCTCTTAGTAATGGGAGAGACTTGCTTGAATTTATCTAAACATCCTGAGGAGGCGGTTGGGCACAAGGGACCTGACTCTGCTGGCACCAAAGGATTTTCATAGAGTTCAGGTAGAGGAGAGGAATCTGCCCTGGTCCCTTTTTTGGTCACCAAAACTGTAGACTTCATAAACAGTCACGGGGGCTTCCATGGTGGTCCAGTGGGTAAGGACACCGCCTTGCAGTGCAGGGGGCCAGGGAAGATCCCACGTGCCGTGGAGCGGCTGGACCGATGCGTCTCATTACCGAGCTGGATCTCTGGAGTGCATGCACCCAGAGCTGGTGCTCTGTGACAAGAGGCCACTGCGATGGGAGGCCCACACGGGCCAAAGAACAAAGATGGATAAAAATAGATAAATGAAAGACCAATAGAAGTAGCCCGCCTGCTCCCCTCCCTCCCCACCTCACCCCCCCAAAATAAATAAATAAATCTTTAAAAAAACAAACAAACAAACAAAAAACAGTCACAACCTAAAAGTATTAAGGCATAAAGTCTATTTATAAGTGTGTTAATGGTGATTTACTTTTCAGTGGATTATTTTCAAAGAAAAAAGAATAGGCAGTTTCTATTTCCATATATAAAATATATCAATACATTAAAAAAAAAAAAAAAACAGCAGGAACTCAGTCTTCTTCTTCACTAAAAGTTAAATATTTCAGAACTTTAAAACCAAAATTATATTTTTGGGCAAATCAATGTGGTAGGATCAAAAGTTTCATATACATTGTATGTGAAATTATATTAAAGCACAAATCTAAATAGTCCCTCATAGATTCCAAAGTGGTTTTTAATATAAAGCTCAAGACTTAGATAGTTAAATTGAAATTACATATGATATAGTAGAAAGGCATGTGCTCATCTTCTCCTGGGAGAATATCAAAATTGCAACTACTTGATGAACAACTTTCAGACAGAAGAATGCTGGAACCCCACACCCAAGGGGAAAACAGAAGTCACAACAGGACTATAGGAAGGTCACAATTGCATTTAAAATCAATCCTAATGAAAATGCAAACCCACTTCAGTATTCATGCCTTGAGAATTGCATAGACAGAGGATCCTGGAGGGCTGCAGTCCATGGGGTTGTAAAGTGTCAGACACAACTGAGTGACTTACTCACACACATATCCCCGCCAGAGACACTTGAAGGGCACAAACAAAGCCTTGTTTTCACCAGGATCCTGGGAGAAGAGCAGTTGCCCCCACAAGACACTGAGCCAGAGTTGCCTGTGAGTCTTTCATGCTCTCCTGTGGAGTCATGGTTCAACAGAGGCCTGTGGTGGGGAGAGGGACTCTGGTAGCAGCAGTCCTGAGAGGCAATGTGTGTGGCCTAAGTCCTCTTGGAGAAGGTTGCCATTAGTTTCATTATAGAGTCACCTCTGCAGTGATATAAGCCCCCCAAATATTTCCCAACCCACAAGAAAGCTGAGACAGACTTGCCTATGAGTGTTCAGGAATCTCTGGTGGAAGTGTGGGTCGACAGTAGCCTGTCACAGGAAACTGACTGCAGCAGTCCTGGAAGGTGCAGCATGCTGGCATAAGTACTTTTGGAGGAGGCTGTTATTGTCCTGAGGCCAAACTTCAGGGAGGGAACAGACCACCAACCATTAGCAGAGAATTGAATTAAAGATTTATTGAGCATGAACTTGCCCCCTAGAGCAAGTCAGTTTTCTCAAAGACACTCCCTCTGATCACCCATCTTCATTCCCTTTTACTCTCACCCATCAGAAAACAGACAATGAAAATCACAACCACAGAAGACTAACCAAAATGATAACATGCATCACAACGTTGCCTAACTCAATGAAACTATGAGCCATGTAGTCCCACCCAAGAAAATGGATCATGGTGGAGGTTTGGAAAAAACGTGACTCACTGAAGAAGGGAATGTCAAACCATTTCAGCATTCTTGCCTTGAGTACTCCATAAACAGTATGAAAAAGCAAAAATATATGGCACTGAAAGATGAATTCCCCAGGTCAATAGGTGTCAAATAAGCTACTGGATAAGAACAACAGACTGGGTCCAAACTGGGAAAGGAGTATATCAAGGGTATATAATGTCAACATGTTCATTTAAGTTATATGCAAAGTATATCATCTGAAATATTGTGCTGGATGAAGCACAAGCTGGAATTGAGATTGCTGAGAGGAATATCAATAACTTTATTCATATATAGCCACCCTTATGTTAGAAAGCAAAGAGAAACAAAAGAGCCACTTGATGAAGATGAAAGAGGAGAGTGAAGAGGGTGACTTAAAACTCAACGCTCAAAAAACTAAGATCATGACATCTTGTCCAATCACTTCATGGCAAATAGATGGGCAAATAATGCAAACAGTGTCATACTTTATTGTCTTAGGTTCCAAAATCACTGTGGATGATGACTAAAGCTATGAAATTAAAATGTGCTTGCTCATTGGAAAAAAAGGCATGACAAATCTAGACAGTGCATTGAAAAGAAAGAGATATCACTTTGCTGACAAAGGTCTGTATAGTCGAAGCTATGGTTTTTCCATTAGTCGTATATGGAGAGTTGGACCATAAACAAGGCTGAGTACTGAAGAATTGATGCTTTTGAACTCTGGTCCTGGAGAAGACTGTTCCGCATCCCTTGGACTGCAAGGAGATCTAACCAGTCAGTCCTAAAAAATATCAACCCTGAATATTCATTGGAAGGAATGATACTGAAGCTGAAGTCCTGATACTTTGGTCATCAGATGAAGAACTAACTCATTGGAAAAGATCTAGACACTGAGAAAAAGAGATGGCAGAAAGAGTAGTGGATGATAGAGGAAAAGATGGTTGTATGGCATCACTGAGTCAATAGATAATGAGTTTGAACAAGCTCCAAGATATGATGATGGACAGGGTAGCCAGACATGAATGAGCAACTGAATTAAACTGAAGAGCAGAGAAATAGATCAGGAAGTAATGGAGAGGCTGAACCAAAGCATAAACAGCACTAACTTATTTGGTGGTGGAAGTAAACTCCAATGATGCAAAAATGATACTGCATAGGAACCTGGAATGCTAAGTCCATGAATCAAGATAAATTGGATGTGATCAGACAATGGAGACAAAGGAGATGGCAAGACTGAATGTCGACATTTAAGGAATCAGTGAACTAAAATGATCTTGGATCAATGAATTTAATTCAGATGATCATTATATATACTACTGTGGGCAAGAATCCCTTAGAAGGAATGGAGTAGCCCTCATAGTCAACAAAGGAGTCCAAAATGCACTACTTGGTTCCAATCACAAAAATAACAGAATGATCTCAGATTGTTTCCATTCAACATCATGGTAATTCAAGTCAATGCTCCAAGTGCTAATGCCAAAGAAGATGAAGTTGAATGATTCTATGAAGACCTACAAGATTTTCTAGAACTAACACCAAAAAAAGAAGTCCTTTTAGGGGTCAGGAGTGCAAAATTAGGAAGTGAAGAGAAATAATAGGCAAGTTTGGCCTTGGAGTAAACAGAGGCAAGGCAAAATCCATTTTGCCAAAAGAACACACCAGTCATGGCAAAATCCTCTTCCAATAACACAAAAGATGACTCTACACATGGGCACTAGCTGTTTGCAAATCCCTTTCTAGTTAGGCTTTGACAAAGGTCTGTATAGTCGAAGCTATGGTTTTTCCATTAGTCGTATATGGAGAGTTGGACCATAAACAAGGCTGAGTACTGAAGAATTGATGCTTTTGAACTCTGGTCCTGGAGAAGACTGTTCCGCATCCCTTGGACTGCAAGGAGATCTAACCAGTCAGTCCTAAAAAATATCAACCCTGAATATTCATTGGAAGGAATGATACTGAAGCTGAAGTCCTGATACTTTGGTCATCAGATGAAGAACTAACTCATTGGAAAAGATCTAGACACTGAGAAAAAGAGATGGCAGAAAGAGTAGTGGATGATAGAGGAAAAGATGGTTGTATGGCATCACTGAGTCAATAGATAATGAGTTTGAACAAGCTCCAAGATATGATGATGGACAGGGTAGCCAGACATGAATGAGCAACTGAATTAAACTGAAGAGCAGAGAAATAGATCAGGAAGTAATGGAGAGGCTGAACCAAAGCATAAACAGCACTAACTTATTTGGTGGTGGAAGTAAACTCCAATGATGCAAAAATGATACTGCATAGGAACCTGGAATGCTAAGTCCATGAATCAAGATAAATTGGATGTGATCAGACAATGGAGACAAAGGAGATGGCAAGACTGAATGTCGACATTTAAGGAATCAGTGAACTAAAATGATCTTGGATCAATGAATTTAATTCAGATGATCATTATATATACTACTGTGGGCAAGAATCCCTTAGAAGGAATGGAGTAGCCCTCATAGTCAACAAAGGAGTCCAAAATGCACTACTTGGTTCCAATCACAAAAATAACAGAATGATCTCAGATTGTTTCCATTCAACATCATGGTAATTCAAGTCAATGCTCCAAGTGCTAATGCCAAAGAAGATGAAGTTGAATGATTCTATGAAGACCTACAAGATTTTCTAGAACTAACACCAAAAAAAGAAGTCCTTTTAGGGGTCAGGAGTGCAAAATTAGGAAGTGAAGAGAAATAATAGGCAAGTTTGGCCTTGGAGTAAACAGAGGCAAGGCAAAATCTAACATTTTTGCCAAAAGAACACACCAGTCATGGCAAAATCCCTCTTCCAATAACACAAAAGATGACTCTACACATGGGCATTAGCTGTTTGCAAATTCCAAAATCTGGTTGTTTATATTCTTTGCAGCCAAAGATGGAGAAGCTCTACACAGTCAGCAAAAACAAGAGCAGGAGCTGATTGTGTCTCAGATAATGCCATTAGGGTGGTGTCATCTCCATGTCTGAAGTTGTTGTTATTTCTCCCAGTATTCTTGATTCAACTAGAGCAAAATTAGGCTTATGGAAAACCACTAGGCCATTCAGGTGTGAGACCTAAATCAAATAAATCCCTTATGATTATAAAGTAGAAGTGACATATAGATTTAAGGGATTAGATCTTATAGAGTGCCTCAAGAACTATGGGAGGAGGTTTACAGCATTGTATAGGAGGTGGTAATCAAAACCATGCCCCAAAGAAAAAGAAATTTAAAAAGTCCAATGGTTGTCTGAGAAGCCTTACAAATAGCTGAGAAAAGAAGTAAAACATAAAGAAAGAAAGGAAAAAATGTAACTATCTGAATACAGAGTTCTAAAGACTATAAAAGAGACACAAGAAAGCATTCCTAAGTGAACAATTCAAATAGAGGAAAAGCATACAATGGGAAAGACTGGATATCACTTTAAGATAGTTAGAGATACCAAGGGAACATCTCATGCAAAGATAGGCAAAATAAAGGTCAGAAACAAAATGGACCTAGCAGAAACAGAAAATATTAAGACAAGGTTGAAAAAAATACACAGAAGAACTGTACAGAAAAGGTCTTAATTACTCAGATGATCATGATGTTTTGATCACTCACCTAGAGCCAGGCATCCTGTAGTGTGAAGTGAAGTGGGTCTTAAGAAGCATTACTACACACAAAGCTAGTTGATGTGATGGACTTGCAGCTGAGCTATTTAAACTCCTAAAAGATGATGCTGTAAAAGTGCTGCACTCAATATGTCAGCAAATTTGGATATGCCAGCAAATTTGGAAAACTTAGCAATGGTCACAAAACTGGAAAGTCAATTTTTATTCCAATCCCAAAGAAGAGCAATGTGAAAGAATGTTCAAACTACTGCACAGCTAGTAAGGTCATGCTCAAAATCCTTCAAACTAGGCTACAATGGTAGTGAACTGAGAACTTGCAGATGTACAAGCTGGATTTAGAAAAGGCAGAGGTACTAGAGATCAAATGGCCAACATCTATTGGATCATAGAAAAAGCAATATATTTCCAGTAAAACATCTATACCTGCTTGTTTGACCACACAAAAGCCTTTCACTGTGAGGATCATGACAAATTGAGAAGTTCTGAAACAGATGGGAATACCAGACCACCATGCCTGCCTCCTGAGGAACCTGTATTCAGGTCAAGAAGCAACAGTTAGAATTGGACATGGAAAAATGGACTGGTTTCAAATTGGGAAAGGAGTACGTCAAGGCTACATAGTGTCACTGTTCTTATTTAATTTATATGCAGAGTACATCACATGAAATGCTGGGCTGGAGGGAGCTCTAGTTGAATCAAGAGTGTCGGGAGAAATAAAAACTTCAGATATGGAGATGACACCACCCTAATGGCAGAAAAGGAAAAGTATCTAACAAGCTTAGTGATGAAGAAGAGAGTAAAAAAGCTGACTTAAAACTCAACATTTAAAGCACTAAGATCATGGCATCCAGTCGCATCCCTTCATGGCAAATAGAAGGGAAAGTATGGAAGCAGTGACAGGCTTTATTTTCTTGGTTTCCAAATCACTGCACATGATGACTGAAGCCACAAAATTAAAAGATGTTTGTTTCTAGGAAGAAAAGCTCTGATAAACACAGAAGAACTGTACAGAAAAGGTCTTAATTACTCAGATGATCATGATGTTTTGATCACTCACCTAGAGCCAGGCATCCTGTAGTGTGAAGTGAAGTGGGTCTTAAGAAGCATTACTACACACAAAGCTAGTTGATGTGATGGACTTGCAGCTGAGCTATTTAAACTCCTAAAAGATGATGCTGTAAAAGTGCTGCACTCAATATGTCAGCAAATTTGGATATGCCAGCAAATTTGGAAAACTTAGCAATGGTCACAAAACTGGAAAGTCAATTTTTATTCCAATCCCAAAGAAGAGCAATGTGAAAGAATGTTCAAACTACTGCACAGCTAGTAAGGTCATGCTCAAAATCCTTCAAACTAGGCTACAATGGTAGTGAACTGAGAACTTGCAGATGTACAAGCTGGATTTAGAAAAGGCAGAGGTACTAGAGATCAAATGGCCAACATCTATTGGATCATAGAAAAAGCAATATATTTCCAGTAAAACATCTATACCTGCTTGTTTGACCACACAAAAGCCTTTCACTGTGAGGATCATGACAAATTGAGAAGTTCTGAAACAGATGGGAATACCAGACCACCATGCCTGCCTCCTGAGGAACCTGTATTCAGGTCAAGAAGCAACAGTTAGAATTGGACATGGAAAAATGGACTGGTTTCAAATTGGGAAAGGAGTACGTCAAGGCTACATAGTGTCACTGTTCTTATTTAATTTATATGCAGAGTACATCACATGAAATGCTGGGCTGGAGGGAGCTCTAGTTGAATCAAGAGTGTCGGGAGAAATAAAAACTTCAGATATGGAGATGACACCACCCTAATGGCAGAAAAGGAAAAGTATCTAACAAGCTTAGTGATGAAGAAGAGAGTAAAAAAGCTGACTTAAAACTCAACATTTAAAGCACTAAGATCATGGCATCCAGTCGCATCCCTTCATGGCAAATAGAAGGGGAAAGTATGGAAGCAGTGACAGGCTTTATTTTCTTGGTTTCCAAATCACTGCACATGATGACTGAAGCCACAAAATTAAAAGATGTTTGTTTCTAGGAAGAAAAGCTCTGATAAACACAGATAGCAGATTAAAGAGCAGAGGCATCACCTTGCTGACAAAGGCTGTATAGTCCAAGCTATGGTTTTCCTGGTAGTCATGTATGGATGTGAGATTGAACCATAAAGAAGGTTGAGTGTTGGAGAATTGATGCCTTCAAACTGTGGTGCTGGAGAAGACTCTTGAGAGTCCCTTGGACAGCAAGGAGATCAAAACAGTCAATCCTATAGGAAATTAACTCTAAGTATTCATTGGAAGGATGGATGCTAAAGCTAAAGCTCCAAAATTTTGGCCACCTGATGTGAAGAACCAACTCATTTTAAAAGACCCTGGTGCTCGGAAAGATTGAGGGTAGGAGGAGTAGGCATAGACAGGATGAGATGGTTGTATTACAACACTGACTAAATGGATATGAGTTTGAGCATAGTCCCAAACATTGTGAATGACAGGGAGGTTTGGGGGGTGCAGTCCCTGGGGTCACATAGGGTCAGACACAACTTAATGACTGAACAACAACACATATAATTAAATGAAGAGAAAACACATTTTGAAATTATTTGAAGATATTTGACATTTGAATATAAGAAAGTATGTAACAAAAATCAAGTAGGATTTTTAGGTAAATTAAAAACTATCTGCTTGGAAGAACTGGCCTATGTCTTCAAAAACTCTAGAGATGTTTTGACCTTGAATCTTCCTTGGAAAGATGAATCACAATTTTTTCTGCTAAAGGACAATTTCTCTTTCTTTCAATTTTTCATTCGCTATTTTCACTCACTATCATAATTTACATACAATTGGTTTACTGAATTATTAAGAAATCCTCAATTTAATATAGGGAATTGAAGTAAATTATGCGTGAAATTGTAGTAGTAGGTTTTCATGGGATATCTCAGTACTGGTGATGGCATTATGATCTCTTAGTAAGAACTTGTCTAAAATTATATTACCTGGAATAGGTAGGTTATGATGTGATAATAGATTAATCCTGAAAATCTACTGTTGTAACACAATTAAAAGGTTTTCAGCTGATTTTAGATGACCTTCAGAGATCATTCCATCCAAATGTAGCTGTTCTATGTAGTCTTCTAGTTAACTCAGATAAAAAAAGAGATTGGAGTATTAGCTTCTCTTTCACGTGGAAACTATACAACACAGCGCATTGGCCAGAACAAGTCAGATAACTCTGCCTAATTGCAAAGGAGTTGGAAATACAGGGAAGCAGATGGAATATTTTGGGCGAGGGTTACTCTTTCTATCAGTAATCAATAGCTTATATGCTGTAAATGACATTGTAATATGCCAATCATGTCATACTAGTAAAGTATTATCATGAGCTTAATTAATCACAAACATTTCAAAGTAAAACTGAGGGAAAAAACTGTAATTGATAGTAAGAGGCAACCGAGAACTGGGAAGAACAAACCGAAGAATCTGTGAAACTGGTACAACTAGATTGGCAGCAATGTTTTGTTATTTAAAATCAATTCTTAAAGCCTTTTCTTCATCAAAAAGATAAAGGAGTTATCAGAGCTAATGGTGGATGTGAATGCTTAGCACTGTTTTAACAGATTACAGGTCGATTTTAATTTTGCTTTACAAATTGCAAAAGAGTCCATCAATAAGATTATGGACTAGAGACACTCAAATAAGGCTGAGAAAGAAGTCTACCTTTCCAAGTTCAAATGGAGAAAAATATAAAGAGAAAAAAAATTGCAAGCAGACAAGGAAAAGAAATGTGGTTTCTTATTTGTTTGTGTAAAAATGATATGACTCTCACTAATATAATTACACTTTAATAGAAGTTGATAATTATTTTTCAGAAAGATTTTGTAAGACATTGAGAAGAATTTCATTGGTTTACCCAAAATGGAGGCATTGCAAATTCCTTACATATACAGAAATATTACTAGAAAGCAGTGCAATAATCAAGATTTTTAGGGTATAATCCTACAGCCTATTTTATACATTTATATTTTAGGGCTGTTTTATTATTAATGATATTCCTTTCACAGAAAATTTGAGAAAAAATATATGCTTTTCTTGTGCTCATAAATATAGAAATCACCATGTATATGATTGCAAAATGACTTATTTTATTTTCCTCATACTGTACCAGAAACATCATTTTCCTCTGTACTAGAGGAAAATTTATTGAATTCCTCAACAAATTTGATAAGTATTTTTAAAAACTGAGGGAAAATATAAAGAAAAAAATCCCCCAATGTGAAGAGTAACTAAAGAGCCTCTTGATGAAGGTAAAAGAGGAGAGTGAAAAAGATGACTTAACACTCAACATCCAAAAATGTGAGATTATCACATCTGGTCCTATCACTTCATGGCTAATAAATAGGGAAACAATAAAAACAGTGACAGACTTTATTTTCTTGGGTTCCAAAATCATTGTGGATGATGACTACAGCCATGAAATTAAAAGGTGCTTGCTCCTTGGAAGAAAAGTAATGACAAACCTAGACAGTGTATTAAAAAGCAGAGACATCACTTTGTCAAAAAACATCTATATAGTCAAAGCTGTGGTTTTTGCAGTAGTCATGTATGGATGTGAGAGTTTGACCATAAGGAAGACTGAACACAGAATGTATGCTTTCAAACTGTGGTGCTGGAGAAGACTCTTGAGAGTCCCTTGGACTGCAAGGAGTTCTAACCCATCAATCCTACAGGAAATCTACCTTGAATATTCCTTGGAAGGACTGATGCTGAAGCTGAAGCTCCAATACTTTGGCCACCTGATATGAAGATTCTGATGCTGGGAAAGACTGAGGGCAGGAGGAGAAGGGGGTGACGGAGGATGAGATGGTTGGATGGTGTCACTGACTGCATGGACATGAGTGTGAGCAAACTTCAGGAGAGAAAAACAGGGAAACCTGGTGGGCTGTAGCCCATGAGGTGACAAATAGACAAGACTGAGTGATTGAACAACAATGACAAAAGACTTAAAGTAAAGCAAATGATTGAATTAAATTTGAAATTTGCTAAGAAAGCACTATCATATACATAAAGATGGACTTCCTCAATGGCTCAGCAGCTAAGAATTCACCCACAATGCAGATGATGAGGCTTCGATCCCTGGGTCAGAAAGACCTCTTGGAATAGAGCATAGCAACTCACTCCATTATTCTTCCTAGAAATTCCCATTGTCAGAGGAGCCTGGCAAGCTACAGTCCACAAAGAGTCCAGCTCGACATAAGCCACTTAGCACCTATTTTTTCCTTTCACAGAAAATTTGAGAAAATATATGCTTTTCTTGTGCTCATAAATATAGAAATCACCATGTATATGATTGCAAAATGACTTATTTTATTTTCCTCATACTGTACCAGAAACATCATTTTCCTCTGTACTAGAGGAAAATTTATTGAATTCCTCAACAAATTTGATAAGTATTTTTAAAAACTGAGGGAAAATATAAAGAAAAAAATCCCCCAATGTGAAGAGTAACTAAAGAGCCTCTTGATGAAGGTAAAAGAGGAGAGTGAAAAAGATGACTTAACACTCAACATCCAAAAATGTGAGATTATCACATCTGGTCCTATCACTTCATGGCTAATAAATAGGGAAACAATAAAAACAGTGACAGACTTTATTTTCTTGGGTTCCAAAATCATTGTGGATGATGACTACAGCCATGAAATTAAAAGGTGCTTGCTCCTTGGAAGAAAAGTAATGACAAACCTAGACAGTGTATTAAAAAGCAGAGACATCACTTTGTCAAAAAACATCTATATAGTCAAAGCTGGGGTTTTTTGCAGTAGTCATGTATGGATGTGAGAGTTTGACCATAAGGAAGACTGAACACAGAATGTATGCTTTCAAACTGTGGTGCTGGAGAAGACTCTTGAGAGTCCCTTGGACTGCAAGGAGTTCTAACCCATCAATCCTACAGGAAATCTACCTTGAATATTCCTTGGAAGGACTGATGCTGAAGCTGAAGCTCCAATACTTTGGCCACCTGATATGAAGATTCTGATGCTGGGAAAGACTGAGGGCAGGAGGAGAAGGGGGTGACGGAGGATGAGATGGTTGGATGGTGTCACTGACTGCATGGACATGAGTGTGAGCAAACTTCAGGAGAGAAAAACAGGGAAACCTGGTGGGCTGTAGCCCATGAGGTGACAAATAGACAAGACTGAGTGATTGAACAACAATGACAAAAGACTTAAAGTAAAGCAAATGATTGAATTAAATTTGAAATTTGCTAAGAAAGCACTATCATATACATAAAGATGGACTTCCTCAATGGCTCAGCAGCTAAGAATTCACCCACAATGCAGATGATGAGGCTTCGATCCCTGGGTCAGAAAGACCTCTTGGAATAGAGCATAGCAACTCACTCCATTATTCTTCCTAGAAATTCCCATTGTCAGAGGAGCCTGGCAAGCTACAGTCCACAAAGAGTCCAGCTCGACATAAGCCACTTAGCACCTATACATATATAAAGATATATAGGGAGAACCCACCCAAACTCTGGTAAAATTGTATACAAATGTCAAAAGTATGATCAAATTATGAAGAAAGAATAGAAGTGAATGATAATAAAACAGCCAAGCTACAATGTCTTTCACTTTTATTGCTAAGTAGAACCATGATTACATGAAAGTCCATTTAAGTAAAAGACTCTGCTTTTGGAAATAATTTTACATACTAGTACATGAATTTGTACTTTTACAAAAGCCTTTTTATGACATGAACCTTTTAGCATATTCAAAAAAAAAAAAAAGAAAGGTTGAAAGTCCTGCCCTGCAGCTGCCCTTTGGGGCGTGGAGAGGAGGCTACACTACACTGGAGCCCTCTGTACAGTTTCTGAAGTCATTTCAGAGGGCCTCCAGTGAACATTCTCTGTAAAGCACACAGAAAGATGTTTCACAAAGGGAGAGTTAAAGAGTTGCTGAGGAAGAAAATACCCCCAAAGCCTTCTTTAGCACAGAGAGGAATAAAAACCTTTCTTCCCTCCCTGAAACTTTCAGAAAGTGCCCTGCACACAGTCGGTTCCTCTGGAGCAATTGCTGGAGTCAGTGCCTCAAGCAGAGAGGGCAGGCACTAACTGCAAAGGAACTCAGTGATGCAAAGTGATAGGCTTCATCTGGAAAACCCTGGATTCCCTTCAGACCACTCGGGATGCAGTCAGCCAGAAGCTGAAATTTGGTTCTCAAGACTCCTTAGGGCAAAGGTTCAAATGGCTTATTCTATAAGTTGTTCCTAGGATTGTTTTTAGTTGTAATTAAGGGAACTAAGATTCTGTAAGCTGAAAGGAAGACTTTCTCAGTGAAGTGAGACATAATTACCTGGTAGTGGTTGCCAGTTCTTAATTTGTGCTTCAACGACAAAGCTGCCAAGCACAGAGTTCTGAGAACTTGAGAAGTGGGGTCAGAAGGAATCTTTAAAAGGCTAGGCGGGGAAATTTCCCACTTAGTTTCTCTTGTGTGGTGAGTCTGAAATGCCATTAGCAAGATTTACCTTTGATCACAACCAGAAAAGAACTGTCAAGAGAGTCAAGAATTAAGAATTAGACTCATATTGACTACCTTACGTCATGTTAAAATCACTGATCTCTTCACTTTCCTAGTACCTGGTAATCTTTTGATTTAGGAAATAATAAAGCCATGTAAATGAATAAGCTACTAAGAACTCAAATTTCTTGAATCTCTTCTTTCTAATGTTCAGGAACTTAAAATATTTGCCTTTTGACATTGTATTAGAGGACACGGTACACTTGCTGTATGACTGATATTTTAGTATAGGTTTAATTTAATTTAATCCTGCAAATCTCTTGAAGCAGGCATTATTTCTATGTAAATATTATGATACAGTACTTCATTGAATTTAAGTAAATATTTGATATCAAATAACTGAAAGGGTGAAGCAGAACTCAGATGGGGTAGTGGGACATGAACCAGAGGCAAAGCTCTTTTAATTTCACCACAGTACATCTGTCAGATACAGCTAATGAACAGCATATTTTCCTAGGCAAGAATGGAATAGAAATTAAAAATATAATATTATAAGTATTGAATTTCTTGTGTAAAAATGATTGTCATTTCTCATGCATGCTATGTCTTAACTCCTGCCGGTCAAGTTTAGAGTGGATCTTGAGCCTAGGACATGTCCTTACTATGGCACAAAAAGCCTTTCCAGCCTGTCTTGGGCTATGACTCCTTTAGGAATATCTTTCCTTCTTTTGGACTTAATATATATAGTTGATCCTCATTTGACAACCAGCCTTAGATCAAAAAATTTCAAAAAAAATCTATAGTTTTATAAAAATAAACACACAAAAAACTTGAATTTGCAGCACTAGCAACTATTTACATAGAATTTATATGGTATTTACAACTATTTACATAGCATTTGCATTGTATTAGACATTATAAGTAACCAAGAGATGATTTAAAGTATACTGGAAGATGTGTGTAGCTTATATGCAAATATTATGCCTTTCTATATAAGGGACTGGTGCATCCATTGATTTTGGTTATTAGAGGGGTCCTAGAATCAATTCTCCATGGATACTTCATAGCAAGAGAAAACCGTCCTTTTTCATTCTGTTTTTCAAATACAGCATTCAGTCCTCAGGCACACCTCCAGCTCTCTACACTTCAGATCATATAAGGAAGATACTGTGGTCATTTTACTGTGGCATAAAGTGCAGGCTCTGCAGCTAGCTTCCTTGCCTGGGCTATGGAGCAAATCTGTTGGTCAGGAGCTTTCAGCACATGGCAAGGGACTAGATCTCATTAACACTCTCCTTTCTTGCTATAAGTAAAGGCCGCACCACTTGAGCCTGGTGTATGTGTTCTCTGTTCTCAATAGCATTGAATCATGCACTGGTCTCTTCCCTGGGTGGCACTTATCTGCCGTTTAATCTTGACCACACAACCTGGCCTGTGAATTCACAGTGAATGGTGTAACACTCAGCTCTGAATGTCATAGTAGGTAATTATGTGAACTCAAATAAATGATCTATTAATAAAATTGGCTGCGAGCTACTCTTGGATTGCAGAGTTGAAAAGGAAGACTTAACTCAGGACATCTTTGTCTTCAGGCCATAATTTAAAATATCCTTTTGATTTCAAGCCACTTTGTCTAACTTTTAGTTTAAATTCTGCCTCTGTCACTGCCTCACTTCTGCTACTGCTCCATCACCTCTCTCCTTCACCTTTCGAAATGAAACCAGACCTCAGTCACAGCTCAGGGTCTGTACGGAACAGAACTATATGAATCAAGTGAAGACTAGTCAGCATAAAATATATCTAAAAGGGAAAAAGAGGATATTCCCTGGCTGTACAAGCATTAGGACTCTGTTGGTTCATGCACACACTTCCAAGAGCCTAGGTTCAGTCCTTGGTCAAGAAACAAAGATCTGCACACTGCCAAAAAAGGGAGGGTGGGATATTAAAATACAATAAAATGTAAGTCTATTATTACCAATGGCATCATCATCTCTGATATATATTTTTTAAGTCCAACATATAGGCTGCAATGATTTACACATCATTAAACCTTTTAAGAGTTCGTAGCTTTAGAACACAAATAGATGTCAGTAAAGAAGGTCTACTATGCATGAGTGATCAGAGAGAAGCTGTCTTCCTTATATAGTGGAAGAAGAGCTATGAAACTCAGTAGCAGAGACTCGCAGCCAATACCAGATGAGAAGGACTTAAACAACTATCAGATTATAGTTCTACTCCTTATTTATATTAAAATTTGCTGTGTGTGCATTTATAGACTTCCCAGGTGGCACTAGTGGTAAGGAAATCCATCAGCCAATGCAGGTGACAAGACACAGGAGAAGCCATTTTGATAAGTATCTGAATTATATCTACTGTTGCTCTTATTGCTCTTCTGTCACCAAGTGGTGTCCGACTCTTTCTGACCCTATGGACTATAACAGGACAGCCTTCCCCAACTGTTCTAGCATTGAATCATGCACTGGTCTCTTTTTCCCTTTTTGGGGGGCCCCCACTTATCTGCCGTTTAATCTTGACCACACAACCTGGCCTGTGAATTCACAGTGAATGGTGTAACACTCAGCTCTGAATGTCATAGTAGGTAATTATGTGAACTCAAATAAATGATCTATTAATAAAATTGGCTGCGAGCTACTCTTGGATTGCAGAGTTGAAAAGGAAGACTTAACTCAGGACATCTTTGTCTTCAGGCCATAATTTAAAATATCCTTTTGATTTCAAGCCACTTTGTCTAACTTTTAGTTTAAATTCTGCCTCTGTCACTGCCTCACTTCTGCTACTGCTCCATCACCTCTCTCCTTCACCTTTCGAAATGAAACCAGACCTCAGTCACAGCTCAGGGTCTGTAATGGAACAGAACTATATGAATCAAGTGAAGACTAGTCAGCATAAAATATATCTAAAAGGGAAAAAGAGGATATTCCCTGGCTGTACAAGCATTAGGACTCTGTTGGTTCATGCACACACTTCCAAGAGCCTAGGTTCAGTCCTTGGTCAAGAAACAAAGATCTGCACACTGCCAAAAAAGGGAGGGTGGGATATTAAAATACAATAAAATGTAAGTCTATTATTACCAATGGCATCATCATCTCTGATATATATTTTTTAAGTCCAACATATAGGCTGCAATGATTTACACATCATTAAACCTTTTAAGAGTTCGTAGCTTTAGAACACAAATAGATGTCAGTAAAGAAGGTCTACTATGCATGAGTGATCAGAGAGAAGCTGTCTTCCTTATATAGTGGAAGAAGAGCTATGAAACTCAGTAGCAGAGACTCGCAGCCAATACCAGATGAGAAGGACTTAAACAACTATCAGATTATAGTTCTACTCCTTATTTATATTAAAATTTGCTGTGTGTGCATTTATAGACTTCCCAGGTGGCACTAGTGGTAAGGAAATCCATCAGCCAATGCAGGTGACAAGACACAGGAGAAGCCATTTTGATAAGTATCTGAATTATATCTACTGTTGCTCTTATTGCTCTTCTGTCACCAAGTGGTGTCCGACTCTTTCTGACCCTATGGACTATAACAGGACAGCCTTCCTAGTCCTTCACTATCTCCCAGAGTTTGCTCAAACTTGTGCCCATTGTCTCTCTGATGCTATATAACCATCTCATCCTCTGCCACTTCTTTCTCCTTCTGCCTTCAATCTTTCCCAGCATCAGGGTCTTTCCAATAAGGGGGCTCTTCACATCAGAGCCAATGTACTATAGCTTCAGCAACAGTCCTTTCAATGAATATTCAAGGTTGATTTCCATTAAGATTGATTGGTTTGATCTTCTTGCTGTCCAAGGGACTCTCAAGAGTCTTCTCCAGTACCACAGTTTAAAAGCATCAGTTCTACAGCACCCTGCCTTCTTTATGGTCCAGCTCTCACATTTGTACATGACTAATAGAAAAACCACAGCTTTGATTATATGGACCTTTGTGAGTAAAGGTCTCTGCTTTTGAATACACTAAGTTTGTCATAGCTTTTCTTCCAAGGGGAACCATCTCTTAATTTCATGTCTACAGTCACCATCTGCAATGATTTTGAAGCCCAAGAAAATAAAGTCTGTCACTGCTTCCATTTTCCCCTTCTATTTGGCATGAATTAAGGAGACCAAATGCTTTGATCTTAATTTTTTTTTTCATGGTGAGTTCCATGACAGATTTTTCCACGCTCCTATTTTATCCTCATCAAAAGATGCTTTAGTTCCTCTTTACTTTCTGCCATTAAAGTAATATCATCTGCATATCTGAGATTGTTGATATTTCTCCCAGCAATCTTGTTACCAGTTTGTGATTCATCCAGCTTGGAACTTCACGTGACATACTCTGCATAGAAGTTAATTAAGCAGGCTGCTATTGTAAAGGGTTGCCATACTCCTTCTCTAATATGGAACCAATCAATTGTTCCATTTTCAGTTGTAACTGTTGCTTCTTGATCCACATGTAGCTTTCTCAGGAGACAGATAAGGTGGTCTTGTGTTTCTAAGAATTTTCCAGTTTTTTGTGATTCACACAGTCAAAGGCTTTAGCATAGTCAGTGAAAAATTGGTAGATATTTTTCTTGAATTCCCTTGCTTTCTCTATAATCTGAAGAATGTTGGCAATTTGATCTATGGTTCCTTTACCTCTTTGAAACTCTAATTGCACATCTGGAAGTTTTTGGTTTATGTAGTGTTGAAACCTAGTTTGAAGGATTTTGGTCATCTGAATTAAATTTGTCCATTCTCCTTCATTTTAGTTCACTGATTCCAACAATGTCAGTGCTCAATCTTGCCACCTCCAACTTGACCATGTTCAATTTACCTTGATCCATGAACCTAACATTCCAAGTTCCATTGCAAAACTGTTCTTTATAGCACCAGTCTTTACTTTCACCACCAGACACATTCACAACTGAGTGTCATCTCTGATCTCAGCCAGCTACTTTATTCTTTATGGAACTATTAGCAATTACCGCAGCTCTTCACCAGTAGCATACTGGACACCTTCTGATTTGAGGAGCTCATCTTCTGGTGCCATATATTTTTTGCCTTTTCACCCTTGTCCATGGGGTTATCTAGGCAAGAATAGTGGAGTGGGCTGCCATTTGCTCCTCCAGTGGACCACATTTTGTCAAAACACTTCACTATGACCCATCTGTTTTGGGTGGCCTTGCATGGCATGGCTCAAAGCTTCATTGAGTAATGCAAGCCTTTTTGCCTTGATAAGGCCATAATACATGAATGGGATCTATATCTATCTATCTATGTATATATATACTGCACAAACACACATATGCATATATTACATATGGTAATACCCTAAACAAAATTGAGTTTAACCTTCTAAATGCTGTCTTTTCTAGTGTTTGATTTTTCTGAAGCTTATTTGCCATTCATGGATTTTGCTCAACACTATTTAGGCCCAAGTATTTAGATAGCAAATATCTGAGATTGTTGATATTTCTCCCAGCAATCTTGTTACCAGTTTGTGATTCATCCAGCTTGGAACTTCACGTGACATACTCTGCATAGAAGTTAATTAAGCAGGCTGCTATTGTAAAGGGTTGCCATACTCCTTCTCTAATATGGAACCAATCAATTGTTCCATTTTCAGTTGTAACTGTTGCTTCTTGATCCACATGTAGCTTTCTCAGGAGACAGATAAGGTGGTCTTGTGTTTCTAAGAATTTTCCAGTTTTTTGTGATTCACACAGTCAAAGGCTTTAGCATAGTCAGTGAAAAATTGGTAGATATTTTTCTTGAATTCCCTTGCTTTCTCTATAATCTGAAGAATGTTGGCAATTTGATCTATGGTTCCTTTACCTCTTTGAAACTCTAATTGCACATCTGGAAGTTTTTGGTTTATGTAGTGTTGAAACCTAGTTTGAAGGATTTTGGTCATCTGAATTAAATTTGTCCATTCTCCTTCATTTTAGTTCACTGATTCCAACAATGTCAGTGCTCAATCTTGCCACCTCCAACTTGACCATGTTCAATTTACCTTGATCCATGAACCTAACATTCCAAGTTCCATTGCAAAACTGTTCTTTATAGCACCAGTCTTTACTTTCACCACCAGACACATTCACAACTGAGTGTCATCTCTGATCTCAGCCAGCTACTTTATTCTTTATGGAACTATTAGCAATTACCGCAGCTCTTCACCAGTAGCATACTGGACACCTTCTGATTTGAGGAGCTCATCTTCTGGTGCCATATATTTTTTGCCTTTTCACCCTTGTCCATGGGGTTATCTAGGCAAGAATAGTGGAGTGGGCTGCCATTTGCTCCTCCAGTGGACCACATTTTGTCAAAACACTTCACTATGACCCATCTGTTTTGGGTGGCCTTGCATGGCATGGCTCAAAGCTTCATTGAGTAATGCAAGCCTTTTTGCCTTGATAAGGCCATAATACATGAATGGGATCTATATCTATCTATCTATGTATATATATACTGCACAAACACACATATGCATATATTACATATGGTAATACCCTAAACAAAATTGAGTTTAACCTTCTAAATGCTGTCTTTTCTAGTGTTTGATTTTTCTGAAGCTTATTTGCCATTCATGGATTTTGCTCAACACTATTTAGGCCCAAGTATTTAGATAGCAAAGAGTGGCATCTTGACTTGGATATATTATATGTTCTTTATTATCCAAAGTAGAACACTTGTTAATTCTTCCCACCCTTCCCTGTGGGAAGCTGTCCTTGCCTTATTTTCATATCCTTGTTTACCTCAAGGCATCATTTTCTACCCAGTGGTGGTGCCAAAAACCTATGAGTCATTCTCTCTTCTCACAGATAGACTCCATATACTGGAAAGTTCTGTTGGTTCTGCCTCTGAAATAGATCTTGGGCATCCACTTAGCTTCTATTTCCCCTCCTACTACTTTAGCCAAAACCACCATCTCCTGTCTGGTCTGCACTGTACACTCCACACAGGGAGGGGCTGCTCTTGAAATCTACCTCTACATGAGCCAGAGTAATTCATCACCACTACTAAGGAGAGTTTGTCATTCTCCTGCTTTAAACCTCATTCTTCCTGTGTTTAAAGTAAAACGTGAATTCCTTATTTTCATTTCAAGGTTCTAAGGGATCTGTTGTCCATTACTCTCACTCATAATGCTCAGCCTCACTAAGTTTCACATTCAGCAGTCTTCCTTCTCTTCTTCAAGAGAAAGCTCATTCAACCTTTGACACAATCTCATGGCCCTGTTTTGAAATGCTCTTTGCCAAAACTGTTCCATGAGATTTTCAGTTTTCCTTAAATGTTACCCTTTTTTGGCCTTTCTGGTGCATATATTTTTGCCTTTTCACCCTTGTCCATGGGGTTATCTAGGCAAGAATAGTGGAGTGGGCTGCCATTTGCTCCTCCAGTGGACCACATTTTGTCAAAACACTTCACTATGACCCATCTGTTTTGGGTGGCCTTGCATGGCATGGCTCAAAGCTTCATTGAGTAATGCAAGCCTTTTTGCCTTGATAAGGCCATAATACATGAATGGGATCTATATCTATCTATCTATGTATATATATACTGCACAAACACACATATGCATATATTACATATGGTAATACCCTAAACAAAATTGAGTTTAACCTTCTAAATGCTGTCTTTTCTAGTGTTTGATTTTTCTGAAGCTTATTTGCCATTCATGGATTTTGCTCAACACTATTTAGGCCCAAGTATTTAGATAGCAAAGAGTGGCATCTTGACTTGGATATATTATATGTTCTTTATTATCCAAAGTAGAACACTTGTTAATTCTTCCCACCCTTCCCTGTGGGAAGCTGTCCTTGCCTTATTTTCATATCCTTGTTTACCTCAAGGCATCATTTTCTACCCAGTGGTGGTGCCAAAAACCTATGAGTCATTCTCTCTTCTCACAGATAGACTCCATATACTGGAAAGTTCTGTTGGTTCTGCCTCTGAAATAGATCTTGGGCATCCACTTAGCTTCTATTTCCCCTCCTACTACTTTAGCCAAAACCACCATCTCCTGTCTGGTCTGCACTGTACACTCCACACAGGGAGGGGCTGCTCTTGAAATCTACCTCTACATGAGCCAGAGTAATTCATCACCACTACTAAGGAGAGTTTGTCATTCTCCTGCTTTAAACCTCATTCTTCCTGTGTTTAAAGTAAAACGTGAATTCCTTATTTTCATTTCAAGGTTCTAAGGGATCTGTTGTCCATTACTCTCACTCATAATGCTCAGCCTCACTAAGTTTCACATTCAGCAGTCTTCCTTCTCTTCTTCAAGAGAAAGCTCATTCAACCTTTGACACAATTTCATGGCCCTGTTTTGGAATGCTCTTTGCCAAAACTGTTGCCCTATTTTTGAGATTTTTTCAGTTTTCAGGTATGGGCTTAAATGTTACCTTTTAGAGTGATTCTTTGTCTAGCCATTCTAGATTAGTAGCCTAACTGACCATCTACTTTTCTTGTGAATCATATCACCCAGCTTTATTTTTATCAAAATTTCTGTTGCAACTGAAATCTTTGTTTATACATTTAGAAAAATAGTTTTAACCTCTTATACTGCAGCTCTTCATGAAAGTGATTGTCTCTCACTGGCCACTGTTTCCCCTAGGGGCTAAAATGTGCCTGACAAGATTGTATGCTTAAGAAACAATTGCTGGATGAGTGAAAGGGCTTCGCTGCTGACAATAAATCAGATACATACAATCTTAAAAGCTGGCAGATCTGAAAAAAAAATGACACTGACATCCCGTTTCAATATTCTTTTGATGGTCTCTTATACCCAATGGCTTGGCAAAGATTTTAAACATGATTTTTAAATAGCACAAAAAAGACTGATGAACCAGAAATGGGAGGATTACTACCTGTGATGTTACCAAAATGACAAATATGTCTTCTTAAAATGTGAGATATTTTCTAGGTATTTGAATTCTCCTTTCTGAAAATAGAATACTAGAAAAATATATCAACTAGTTGCTGAAATACCAACACATTTTACTTTTTCCCTGATGAATAGTGAGTGAATAGTGAGTTCTCTCTCACAAACAAGTGATGGTTTCCCATATCATTCATCAAACTCAGAAGTGCAAATAAAAATTTAAGCTCACTCAGACACATCATAGCTGTAATATATTTTTTTTCAATTATGATGCCCTGAGGACTTTTAATTCTTTTGTCCATAAATCGACAGAAAGTGTACACTCATCCACATAGATATAACTTCTTTCCTGTCTAAGAGACACCATGGAGAGAATGGTCTTCCCTCAGGAAGTTATTTAAATGTAAAACAATATCAAAAATTAGCACACATTCTTTTAACTGTTTTAGATAAATAAATGTCCATGCCGAATAGCATATACTCATTTATGTTACGAAAACCTATATAAGTCATTTTTATTGGCAAATTTCAACCTTTTGAAATTGTAGCCTCGCACTGATTCTAATGCTGATGTATAAGGGTTCTCTCTTATATGGGTAACTTAACAGCAGGCAGATAAATAAACAGTGGTAGCTACAGAAGAATAATTATCTGATTTTGTGATAAAGATTGTTCTTTCATTTTCATGAACAGATATGCCCTCAAGATACACAGAGTATAATAAAGAAAAGCTCTAGGAGAAGCCTAGACAGTGCAGTGAAACAAATTCTTGGGATGAACTTTCTCAGTCCTGAGGAACTCTCTCATGGAAACTGGGGAAAGTGACAGGTACTGACAGAAGAGCTTTTACTGCTAGTACAGAGAATACTTCAAAGTTATCTCCATCTTAGATCTCACGCTCAGCTTTACACCCCCCATGTAGCTAGTGAACTTATCTTCAGGTATTTCTATCATTCAACATTTTGTTACTCAATTATAAGATTTCTTCTTGTGCTAAACATGTTATTTTATGAAAACAAACACAACTCTTGATAAAAACTGTAGCACACAGAGATTATGTAAGAAAATACATACATATTGCATAAATTACTGTGTATTTGTATATATTTCTTCTAGAAAATTATCATAATATCAGCATAAAGTATCAACTTATCTGTTGTTCTATCATTTAGCCCTATATTATTCTTATTTAAGGGAAGTGTTCAATGAAGGAAAAGGGTGGCAAGGGTCTAAGCCTAAATAGAGAAGTCCTTTCCTGGTCTGCTAGAAGAAGCAAGTCTTGGTTTGTATGTTAGTTGTTTTGCTAGAGGGGGAAGAAGGGTGGAATTAGTGAGGATAGCAAAGAAAGAGGAATTTGGAGAAGAGAGTGTGAAGATCAGCCTTCTGGGTAAGGCTGAGCTTAGGGGAAATTCAACATGGTCTAGTCCTCAAAAGAACTTTAAAAACATGACAACTTAATGTTCAATTTGAAGTTATTTGATGTCCTCTTCAGATTCTTCTCCACTTAAGAAAAAAAAGCTACTGCACTGAAAATACTGTCAGGAGTATGCTTTTGTTTTTATATACAGGCAAGCAAGCAAGGTAAGGATATATGGGTCATGAGAATGAGGCTAAAGAATCAAATTTCTGGAAGCAGACTAGCAATAAGGATGCAAGCCTCCATAACATGCAGGGAGGGCTTTGGATTGCCACAAGGTAACTAGGGAGGTTGGTTCTGTTTTGCCTCCATATCAAGATGCAAAACACTTTTAGATGACTTCTATTTTCCATTTCTATTTTGTGCTTTATCCAATTAAAAAATAGAGATAAGGTCTGAGCAGATTGTCTTTCTCTTCCTTCACATTAACAATCAGGCACGGAAAAGGTAAGGGAATATATAGCACAAAACTCACAGAAAGTAAAATGACCATACCAACATCCTCTTTTTTTTTTTTTTTAATTTTTCCCCAATCATACCTCTTTTAGTTATATTTATTTTCATCCATCGTTTTCATTCTTTGGTATATGTGGGCCTCCCATTGTAGTGGCCTTTCTCACTGCAGAGCACAAGCCCTGGGCTCATGTGCCCCAGAGTGCTGGCTCATAATTGGACACACATGTGTCCAGCCACTCCGTGGCATGTGGGATCTTCCCTGACCAGGGATCGAGTCAGTACCCCTTGTACTGTAAGGCAGACTCTACCCACTAGACAACCAGGGAAGCCCATATCTTTTACATGAATTTCTTTTACTAATAGTGATGTTCCTGTTAGGGAGACTTGATAGTTGGTATGTCAAAGAATTTGGCCTGTTATTAGTTAATCTGAAATGCGACTATCTTTCATGTCTTAGACACCAAATTAATAGCTAGTCTTGATGGTCAATTTTAGGTCATAATTTTAATATCTAGTTAAAATTTTGTTAGCATCGTATAAAATAATCATGCTTAAACCTTTGAAGCATTCATTTAATCATATAACAGAAGTAAACCATACTGTTTTAAATGTTAATGAAGAACATTTTGACATCTCACAGTTATACAAAGCAACTGCAGTTAGCAAGTTGTGAGACCGAAGAATAGGATCTCAGGGAATCCACTGAAATTATGTGGTCAACATACATAAAATAAAAATGGAACATAATGGAAGAAAATAGTGAGGGAAAAATATGTTTCTTCAAAATTGTAAAAAATTCTGAAATTCAGTTGTTTACTAGAATTGTAGCCCATCTTAAGGGAAAAGGCTTTTCAACAGTCTTTTCAATCATAAGGATGCAAGCTCCATAACATGCAGGAGGGCTTTGGATTGCCACAAGGTAACTAGGAGGTTGGTTCTGTTTTGCCTCCATATCAAGATGCAAAACACTTTTAGATGACTTCTATTTTCCATTTCTATTTTGTGCTTTATCCAATTAAAAAATAGAGATAAGGTCTGAGCAGATTGTCTTTCTCTTCCTTCACATTAACAATCAGGCACGGAAAAGGTAAGGGAATATATAGCACAAAACTCACAGAAAGTAAAATGACCATACCAACATCCTCTTTGTTTTTTTAATTTTTCCCCAATCATACCTCTTTTAGTTATATTTATTTTCATCCATCGTTTTCATTCTTTGGTATATGTGGGCCTCCCATTGTAGTGGCCTTTCTCACTGCAGAGCACAAGCCCTGGGCTCATGTGCCCCAGAGTGCTGGCTCATAATTGGACACACATGTGTCCAGCCACTCCGTGGCATGTGGGATCTTCCCTGACCAGGGATCGAGTCAGTACCCCTTGTACTGTAAGGCAGACTCTACCCACTAGACAACCAGGGAAGCCCATATCTTTTACATGAATTTCTTTTACTAATAGTGATGTTCCTGTTAGGGAGACTTGATAGTTGGTATGTCAAAGAATTTGGCCTGTTATTAGTTAATCTGAAATGCGACTATCTTTCATGTCTTAGACACCAAATTAATAGCTAGTCTTGATGGTCAATTTTAGGTCATAATTTTAATATCTAGTTAAAATTTTGTTAGCATCGTATAAAATAATCATGCTTAAACCTTTGAAGCATTCATTTAATCATATAACAGAAGTAAACCATACTGTTTTAAATGTTAATGAAGAACATTTTGACATCTCACAGTTATACAAAGCAACTGCAGTTAGCAAGTTGTGAGACCGAAGAATAGGATCTCAGGGAATCCACTGAAATTATGTGGTCAACATACATAAAATAAAAATGGAACATAATGGAAGAAAATAGTGAGGGAAAAATATGTTTCTTCAAAATTGTAAAAAATTCTGAAATTCAGTTGTTTACTAGAATTGTAGCCCATCTTAAGGGAAAAGTCTTTTCAACTCAGTTGTTCACTTTAAGTCAGTTCTATTCAGAAGGTATTAATACATTGAGAGGTTTGTTATTTTTCCCCCTGGGAAAAGCACTCTGTTGGGTGTTACACAGGAGTTCACTTTCTAGTTAGAGATGGAGAGTCTGCATGTATATCAGGACCAAACTAGACTTGAATATATATGTGTGGTATAATATATTCAGTTTTAAGGATTAACACTTTTTTTATTCAGCTCCTTTCCCCCTGACACTTGTCTTCTTTCTTCCTTTCCCATCCATTAAACCAAAATGTCAATCACTGACTGACCTTCAATTATTGTTTCGATTTCTTTAAATTTTACAACACTGAATAAATCTATCCTTCAGCTGCTAAATCAATAGTCTGGACTCAACAAATGATATTACAATGCAAATGCATGATCTTAACAAAGAAATACACTGACCGTCAAAGCCCTTTGACTTCTATCTTTTGCATAAAGGGGCAAACAGTCACATTGGCAGTGATATTTAGTGAGACACAATTCACCACCAATATCAACAACTTAACAGAAGATTTTCTCTAAAATTGTCCAAAGTAGAATTTAAAAATACAAAGTCAAATTTAATTGACATTACAGTCAGTGACTTTACTTTCTACTATCAGGTCATGTAACAAAGAAGAAAGTATCCCTGTTACACGCAAGGCAATTGTAGTGTTTAGGAAGTTTCTGCTGTGAAATTTTAATCCTTATTATATAAACCACATACATTCAAATCTATGTCAGACTAATATAGAATTACCTTTTAGCAAAAAATACGTTCCTTTGCTTATAGCCCACTTCTGTGATTTGCATCCAAAGCCTATCGTGTGCTGTTCTGCAATGCTATGTACTAAATGTGTTCCTCCTACCTTGAAAATTCATATATTGAAGTTTTAATCCCCAGTGTGACCATACTTGGAGATGAAGCCTGTGAAGAAGTAATAAAGTTTAAATGAGGTCATAATAGTGGGACCCTAATCTAAAAGGCCTAATGCCATTATAAGAAGAGGTAGGGATACAAGGAGACACAGTTAGGGCACAGGGGAAAGATGGCCGTCTACAAGCCAGGAAGAAAGACCCACCAGAAAGAAAATTGGCTAGCACCTTGATCTTAGACTTCTCAGCCTCAAGAACTATAAGAAAATGAATTTCTGATGTTAAGGTATCCAGTTGAAACAATCTATCTTGTTTTGTTATGGCCTTCCAACCAGACTAAGGCACTAAACAATTAAGACCTGAGGATATTCACACACATACACACACCCACACACAGTGGTTTGAAAGGAACATGTAAAGCATATTATCGAGCTGGCAAGAGGGCTTCCCCTGGTGGTCCAGTGGATAAGGACACCACCTTGCAGTGCAAGGGGCGCCGGTTCGATCCCTGGCCTGGGAAGATCCCACGTGCCACGGAGCGGCTGGACCGATGTGTCCAATCAACGAGCCGGAGCTCTGGAGCGCATGCAACCAGAGCCAGCGCTCTGCGATGACAGAGGCCACCGCGATGGGAGGCCCAAACGAGCCAAAGAACAAAGATGGATGAAAATAGAGAAATGAAAGGCCAATAGAAGTGGTCCGCCTCAGTCTGGAGATTTCTTAAAAAACTAAAAATAGAAGCACCATATGATCCAGCAATCCCACTCTTAGGCTTATACCCTGATGAAATCAAAGACTGTACCCCAATGGTTTTTGACAACAGAAGATTTTCTCTAAAATTGTCCAAAGTAGAATTTAAAAATACAAAGTCAAATTTAATTGACATTACAGTCAGTGACTTTACTTTCTACTATCAGGTCATGTAACAAAGAAGAAAGTATCCCTGTTACAGCAAGGCAATTGTAGTGTTTAGGAAGTTTCTGCTGTGAAATTTTAATCCTTATTATATAAACCACATACATTCAAATCTATGTCAGACTAATATAGAATTACCTTTTAGCAAAAAATACGTTCCTTTGCTTATAGCCCACTTCTGTGATTTGCATCCAAAGCCTATCGTGTGCTGTTCTGCAATGCTATGTACTAAATGTGTTCCTCCTACCTTGAAAAATCATATATTGAAGTTTTAATCCCCAGTGTGACCATACTTGGAGATGAAGCCTGTGAAGAAGTAATAAAGTTTAAATGAGGTCATAATAGTGGGACCCTAATCTAAAAGGCCTAATGCCATTATAAGAAGAGGTAGGGATACAAGGAGACACAGTTAGGGCACAGGGGAAAGATGGCCGTCTACAAGCCAGGAAGAAAGACCCACCAGAAAGAAAATTGGCTAGCACCTTGATCTTAGACTTCTCAGCCTCAAGAACTATAAGAAAATGAATTTCTGATGTTAAGGTATCCAGTTGAAACAATCTATCTTGTTTTGTTATGGCCTTCCAACCAGACTAAGGCACTAAACAATTAAGACCTGAGGATATTCACACACACATACACACACCCACACACAGTGGTTTGAAAGGAACATGTAAAGCATATTATCGAGCTGGCAAGAGGGCTTCCCCTGGTGGTCCAGTGGATAAGGACACCACCTTGCAGTGCAAGGGGCGCCGGTTCGATCCCTGGCCTGGGAAGATCCCACGTGCCACGGAGCGGCTGGACCGATGTGTCCAATCAACGAGCCGGAGCTCTGGAGCGCATGCAACCAGAGCCAGCGCTCTGCGATGACAGAGGCCACCGCGATGGGAGGCCCAAACGAGCCAAAGAACAAAGATGGATGAAAATAGAGAAATGAAAGGCCAATAGAAGTGGTCCGCCTCAGTCTGGAGATTTCTTAAAAAACTAAAAATAGAAGCACCATATGATCCAGCAATCCCACTCTTAGGCTTATACCCTGATGAAATCAAAACTGAAAGAAGCACCTGTACCCCAATGTTCATTGCAGCTCTCTATACAATAGCTAGAACATGGAAGGAACCTAGATGCCCATCGACGAACGAATGGATCCAAAAGCTCTGGTACATATATACAATGGAATACTACACAGCTGTAAAGAGAAATGCAGAAGAATCAACCCTAATGAGGTGGCTGGATCTAGAACGTATCCTAAAAAGTGAAGTCAGTCAGAAAGAGAAGGACAAATACAGTATATTAACACATATATATGGAATCTAGTAGGATGGTGATGATGGCACATGCAGTGAAGCGACAGAAAGACAGACATGGACAGTGGACATATGGACATTTTGGGGAAGGAACAGTGGGGTGAGAGGCATAAGGAAGGTAGCATGAAGGCCTGTACTATCATAAGTGAAGAAAATAGCTCTAGTCATTGCTCTGTGAGAAAAGGGGATCCTTCAGGGGTGCTGTGTGATGGTCGGGAGGGGAGGGAAGAGGGGGATATACATGTGACTAATCTGAGAACATGCATGTCTGTGAACAACAAAACTCTGTAAAAGTTGAAAGTAAAATAAAGGTTAAAAGAAAAAAAAAAAAAAAAAGAAGTGGTCCGCCTGCTCCCCTCCCTCCTCAACCCAACCCCCGCCCAAAAATAAAATAAATAAATAAATCTTAAAAAAAAAAAAAAAAAAAAGAGCGGGCAAGAGAAATCCAAGTGGCCCTTTAACATTTAATAGAAATCAAAGAGGGAAATAGCAAAATATATCCATAAACCTATATAAGTGCACTTGGATCAACATTTTGAAAGAAAGGAGGGATATTTGTGAAGAGAATCAAATATTCTGGATAGGGATAATTCTCTTCACATTGCTTGGATGTAAAAGAGATAGATCTTGATATGTGAACACTTAACAATATATATCATGCAATATTGCTGTATTTGGAGACTCCATTAACTATTTCTTTACAAATAATCATTTTAGAAATATCAGGGAAATAAAAATAAATTATAAAGCCACCTATAACACTACTCAGAATTAATAATAACTGTCTTTTTGTCATTTTTCTATGTGTATAATATAGAATGCATACAGTAATGTAAGATTTCACTTAAACATATATTATGAATATTTTTCAATATCATTATATACAATTTTCTTTTTCTTTTTTTTTTTTTTTTGGCCACTTCTATTGATCTTTCATTTATTTATCTTGTTCTTTGGTCCATGCAGGCCTCCCATTGCAGTGGCCCCTCTCATTGCAGAGCACTGGCTCTGGGCTCATGCACTCCAGAGCTCCGGCTCGGTAACTGGACACATCAGTCCAGCTGTTCCCCGGCACATGGGATCATTCCAGGCCAGGGATCGAACCGGCGCCCCTTGCACTACAAGGCAGTGTCCTTACTGACTGGACCACCAAGGAAGCCCTATATACCATTCTTACCCAATATAAATTTTAAGTTTGCTGCAAGCCCACTCCACGCTCAAAAATTTGTGTTTTCAAATAGCCATCTGTTGGTTTCTTGGTTATTTATTGATTGAAGACATTTCTATTTGTGAAGAACATTCTGAGAATTTGTAGGTTTATTAGACAAGGAAAGGGTGGTCAAAACTTAAATGAAGACAGCACCAAGTGGTGATGAAGATGTGAAGATTGAACCCTACTGGATTTACAATTGGATTTCCATATCAAATACATTATTGTAGTAATGTAAAATGTCACAGCCATACTTGAAACTAATAGTTTTCAAAGTCTTACAATGTTAAACCTGAAACTACCACATGACACAGGAATTGCACTCTTGGCCATTTATCACATAGAAACAAAAATTTGTTTATACACATACACAAAAAAAACTATACACAAAATTTCTGTAGCAGTTTTATGTTAATTTGAAAATCTGGAAATATCTCAGATATCCTTAGTGAATGAATAATTTAACAAACTGATTTTATAATACAATGTTGTTGTACCTAAATTGTGTCTGCCTCTTTGTGACCCTGTGGACTGCAGAGTGTCAGGCTCCTCCAACATTTCAAAGTTTGCTAAAATTCATGTCCACTGAGTCGGTGATGCTATTTAATCATCTCAGCCTCTGTCGTCTCCTTCTTCTTTTGCTTTCAATCTTTCCCAGACTCTTTTCAATGAGTCTGCTTTTTGCATGAGGAGGTCAAAATATTGGAACTTCAATTTCTGCATTAGTCCTTCCAGTGAATATTCTAGGTTGATTTCCTTTAGGATGGACTGGTTTAATCTCCTTGCAGCCCAAGGAATTCTCAAGAGTCCTCAGGCACCATAAATTCAAAAGCACCAATTCTTTGGCACTCAGCCTTTTTTATGGCCCAGATCTCTTATCAGATAAGACATGACCACCTGAAAAACCATAGCCTTGTCTATACAGACCTTTGTTGGCAGAATGACATCTCTTTTTAACACTGGTTAGGTTTGTCATAGCTTTCCTTCCAAGGAGAACCATCTTTTAATTTCACAGCTACAATCATCATTTGCAGTAATTTTGGAGGCCAAGAAAATAAATTTTAAAAAGTTTGCTGCAAGCCCACTCCACGCTCAAAAATTTGTGTTTTCAAATAGCCATCTGTTGGTTTCTTGGTTATTTATTGATTGAAGACATTTCTATTTGTGAAGAACATTCTGAGAATTTGTAGGTTTATTAGACAAGGAAAGGGTGGTCAAAACTTAAATGAAGACAGCACCAAGTGGTGATGAAGATGTGAAGATTGAACCCTACTGGATTTACAATTGGATTTCCATATCAAATACATTATTGTAGTAATGTAAAATGTCACAGCCATACTTGAAACTAATAGTTTTCAAAGTCTTACAATGTTAAACCTGAAACTACCACATGACACAGGAATTGCACTCTTGGCCATTTATCACATAGAAACAAAAATTTGTTTATACACATACACAAAAAAAACTATACACAAAATTTCTGTAGCAGTTTTATGTTAATTTGAAAATCTGGAAATATCTCAGATATCCTTAGTGAATGAATAATTTAACAAACTGATTTTATAATACAATGTTGTTGTACCTAAATTGTGTCTGCCTCTTTGTGACCCTGTGGACTGCAGAGTGTCAGGCTCCTCCAACATTTCAAAGTTTGCTAAAATTCATGTCCACTGAGTCGGTGATGCTATTTAATCATCTCAGCCTCTGTCGTCTCCTTCTTCTTTTGCTTTCAATCTTTCCCAGACTCTTTTCAATGAGTCTGCTTTTTGCATGAGGAGGTCAAAATATTGGAACTTCAATTTCTGCATTAGTCCTTCCAGTGAATATTCTAGGTTGATTTCCTTTAGGATGGACTGGTTTAATCTCCTTGCAGCCCAAGGAATTCTCAAGAGTCCTCAGGCACCATAAATTCAAAAGCACCAATTCTTTGGCACTCAGCCTTTTTTATGGCCCAGATCTCTTATCAGATAAGACATGACCACCTGAAAAACCATAGCCTTGTCTATACAGACCTTTGTTGGCAGAATGACATCTCTTTTTAACACTGGTTAGGTTTGTCATAGCTTTCCTTCCAAGGAGAACCATCTTTTAATTTCACAGCTACAATCATCATTTGCAGTAATTTTGGAGGCCAAGAAAATAAATCTGTCACTTCTTCCCCTCTTCCCCTTTTTTTGCCATGAAGTGATGAGATAGGATGTCATGATTTTAGCTTTTGGTATGTTGAGTTTTAAGCCAGATTTTTCACTCTCCTCTTTCACTCTCATGGGGGCTTCCCTGGTGGTCCAGTGGGTAAGGACACTGCCTTGCAGTGCAAGGGGACCTGGTTTGATCCCTGGCCTGGGAAGATCCCACTTGCTACAGAGCTGCTGGATCGATGTGTCCAACTACCCAGTCGGAGCTCTGGAGTGCATGCACCCAGAGCCAGTGCTCTTTGATGAGAGAGTCCACTGTGATGGGAGGCCCACACAGGCCAAAGCACAAGGATAAATAAATGAAAATCAATAGAAGTGCCCCTCCCCAAAAGGGCAGAAACCCTATTAAAAAAAAAAAGAGGCTCTTTGGTTCCCTTTCATTTTCTGCCATTAGAGTGATACAATCTATATATCTGAGGTTTCTGATAGTCTATGATAATCTTACTATGCAACAATCAAAAGGAACAAGTTAATGACACATGACCAGTCAGACAGATATCCAGGAAATTATGTTAAGTGAATAACATGATATCAAAAAGTTAAATACTGCATGATTCCTTTAAACTAACATTTATGAAATGGCATAATTTAAGAAATGGAGGGCCAATTAATTGTTAGCATGGGTTAGGGATGGATTGGGGAAGGAAAGAGTGATAGAAAGGTAATTATAAAAAGGCAACAGAAGAAATTTTTGTGTAATGAGAACTATTTAAGCCTCCTGACTGATGAAGTTACATAGAACCAAATACAGCACACACATGTACATGCACACACAGATGAGTACCAATAAAACTGGTAGAATGTGAATAAAATAGGTGGATCATATAAATGTCAATATCCTGATTGTGATATTATACTACATTCTTTGCAAAATGTTAGCATTTGGTAAGGCACTCAGCCTTTTTATGGCCCAGATCTCTTATCAGATAAGACATGACCACCTGAAAAACCATAGCCTTGTCTATACAGACCTTTGTTGGCAGAATGACATCTCTTTTTAACACTGGTTAGGTTTGTCATAGCTTTCCTTCCAAGGAGAACCATCTTTTAATTTCACAGCTACAATCATCATTTGCAGTAATTTTGGAGGCCAAGAAAATAAATCTGTCACTTCTTCCCCTCTTCCCCTTTTTTTGCCATGAAGTGATGAGATAGGATGTCATGATTTTAGCTTTTGGTATGTTGAGTTTTAAGCCAGATTTTTCACTCTCCTCTTTCACTCTCATGGGGGCTTCCCTGGTGGTCCAGTGGGTAAGGACACTGCCTTGCAGTGCAAGGGGACCTGGTTTGATCCCTGGCCTGGGAAGATCCCACTTGCTACAGAGCTGCTGGATCGATGTGTCCAACTACCCAGTCGGAGCTCTGGAGTGCATGCACCCAGAGCCAGTGCTCTTTGATGAGAGAGTCCACTGTGATGGGAGGCCCACACAGGCCAAAGCACAAGGATAAATAAATGAAAAATCAATAGAAGTGCCCCTCCCCCCCAAAAGGGCAGAAACCCTATTAAAAAAAAAAAAAGAGGCTCTTTGGTTCCCTTTCATTTTCTGCCATTAGAGTGATACAATCTATATATCTGAGGTTTCTGATAGTCTATGATAATCTTACTATGCAACAATCAAAAGGAACAAGTTAATGACACATGACCAGTCAGACAGATATCCAGGAAATTATGTTAAGTGAATAACATGATATCAAAAAGTTAAATACTGCATGATTCCTTTAAACTAACATTTATGAAATGGCATAATTTAAGAAATGGAGGGCCAATTAATTGTTAGCATGGGTTAGGGATGGATTGGGGAGGGAAAGAGTGATAGAAAGGTAATTATAAAAAGGCAACAGAAGAAATTTTTGTGTAATGAGAACTATTTAAGCCTCCTGACTGATGAAGTTACATAGAACCAAATACAGCACACACATGTACATGCACACACAGATGAGTACCAATAAAACTGGTAGAATGTGAATAAAATAGGTGGATCATATAAATGTCAATATCCTGATTGTGATATTATACTACATTCTTTGCAAAATGTTAGCATTTGGTAATTAGAGAAATGTAGATTAAGGATCTCTCTTATTTCTTGAAACTGCATGTGAATCTTCAATTACTTTGATAAATAATTCACTTAAAATTCATCCAAAAAGACGATTAATAGTGAAAATAAAGCATGGTTGTACTTAACCAATGAATCTTGAAAACAGAATTATAGAGGTTAATATCTACAATATGCACATATGACAGCTAGACAATATAGAATAACAAGTATTTAATTTACCTGTGAATTAGAAGACATATTTAGACATGACTGAGCAATTAAACACACATAAGCACACAAAAGATATATCTAAATAAATGACTCAAAAATAAAAGATTATAAGTCTAAAGTGTATGTTATAATTTCAGTACTGTTAAGATTTAAAGTTCTGCATCATAAAAGGACCATAATGTGTAATGTAAAACTGATTACAATGTGTAAATACCAGTATTAGCTGTTCAATAATGGAAATATGTCATTTTTATATTATTTGTAATGTTTCTTTTAAACTACAAGGCATCAGAGATTAAAGATCTTACCACAGGTTCAAACTACATTTCAAGAACATTTTGCTTCATGAAAACACACTAGATGAGGCCTAATAAAATTTGAATTATATTCCCTCTGAAAGAATGTTCAGTGTGATATGCTGTAATGCTACCCAAATAGTTCACTCACATGTTATATATCAGATACTCTGTTCTAATTCTGGTCTTCCCAACTATCTATTGTGAACTGTCATGGCTTGTTCAAACAATATTGCAATACATTTGGAAGTCTCTTTATAAGCAATAAATACATGTATTTCAGAAATATGGACCCTTTACTTGGTATCTATAGACCTATCAGAATGATCTGTTCACTTAACTGTGTAGGGAAAAGTATGATAACCAGAGACTGAATGTTACGGCAAAGTAGGAAGGCATTATCAAAGACTTAGCATGCTCTATGTAGATTAAAAATAGCAATTAAATGGCATTGATGTTTCTTCTCCCTGTTGCCATGAGAAATAATTGTCCTTCTCTGTCCTACATATTGGTTGTACTCCTGACTACCATCCTCATTATCACTTGATAGTTCAACTGCTAAAAAATTGCTGTTTTTATATAATTATTCTCATTAGCCATTTTTCATAAAAAGCTTCTGAGTAAGACTGATAAGCCCATTACATATTCAATTACAAATAAGAAATCTCAACAGAGAATGGGCAAATAATTCTTCTGTTGCCATAAAATAGTCAAATATTTGAGCAGAAAATTCACATTTGTTTCCCTTTTCCAGTCTATTTATCTGACACTGTGTTCCTGGCTATCTTGGCTGGGTCTTGAAAACAAATCTGCAGTTGAGAGTGCCTAAATGAATATGTCTGATTGCGTATAAAAACCTAAAATTTGCTCTAATTGTTCTTGCAGCAAATGGGTGGTAACATTAACTTCAAAATGTGTGTGTTTTTATAGATGGTATGTCAAAAAGGAGGGAAACAACGTACTGATATTTGAGTTGAAAGTTGAAAGACTTGGATTCTACTTCAATTTATGACTCTTTTTGTTCATATAAACCTGGGTAAATCTCCAAAACCCTGTGAGTCTCCCCTAATTAGGATCCAATTCAACTATCACCTTATCTCTGTAATTTTGTGTGATCAGCCCAGATAGAATTCCCCATTATCTTATGTGAGTTCCTTGAAGGCAAGGAGCATATCTTGCTCATCTTAAACCACTAGATTTTAGCACAGTATCTGCCCAAATACCAACCTTAGATACCAGTTTGAGATAATATATGTACAGTGCTTATAAACTGAAATTTAATTTACAGAATTAACATCAGTATAATCATTGCTACCAAATGCCAGACACATAATAAAATATATGTAATGAGTGCTGATGATTTTGTATGGGGGTGGGCAAAATCAACTGAAATGTTATGCAACCTGTTAGTCAATATTATTTGCTTATAGACACAGGCACTCACCACAGAGGTTTTTTACCTCATAGGTAATCTCCAGTTAATTGTCTCATTGGATTTCTTTCTCTTCATCACTCTGTTCAAGCCTAATTTTTCTCTCTTCTTTTAATTTTAAAATTCTGTAAAATTTCCCTAGTTAGTATATATATAGTTAATACATTGTAGATTTATGTAAGTTCATTAAGTTAACTAATATACATATATATTTCATAAAAATGTTTATAAATTCCCTTAGTTAATAGTCTCACTGATCTGTCACTCTGGGCAAAACCACCTGGGAAAGCAACACATCTTAATAAGTTCAGTTTTCTGCTTCCCACATAATTGTACCCAAGTTGCTGATAAAAAATCACATCAAATAATCATGATGGTTCAACAAGGTATTTGTGACTTTGAACCTTTGTGAAAGCTTAACGTTGCTCAGCAATAGCCACATTGATTCTCTGGTCAATACATAATCCAGTCTCCACACATTTCTAACCCGTTTCTTTCTCCTCAAACCTGTGTTTCACCTTCCTTCTTCAAGAGTCTCATTTCTGGAGCTTCCCTGGTGGTCCAGTGGGTAAGGACACCGCCTTGCAGTGCAAGGAGTGCTGGTTTGATCCCTGGCCTGGGAAGATCCCACGTGCTGTGGAGCAGCTGGACTGATGTGCCCAGTTACTGAGCCAGAGCTCTGGAGCACACACACCCAGAGCCAGGGCTCTGTGACAACAGAGGCCACTGCGATGGGAGGCCCACATGGGCCAAAGAACAAAGAAAGATGAAAATAGATAAATGAAAGACCAATAGAAGTGGCCCACCCACCCCACTCTTTCCCCAACCCCTCTCCCCTCCACTCAAAAAAAAAGAGTCTCATTTCTCTTTCTCCCTATCTTTACAGAATCAGCCTCAATCCCCATAAACATGATCTAGTCTACTAATATAGAAAGAAAATAGAAGTCTTTTGGTGATAAGAGCTTCAGGTTGATGGTATATATGCTACCTATGCTTTCACTTTTAGTAAGCTTCTTTAAAATAGAGTATCTGATGATTTTGTATGGGGGTGGGCAAAATCAACTGAAATGTTATGCAACCTGTTAGTCAATATTATTTGCTTATAGACACAGGCACTCACCACAGAGGTTTTTTACCTCATAGGTAATCTCCAGTTAATTGTCTCATTGGATTTCTTTCTCTTCATCACTCTGTTCAAGCCTAATTTTTCTCTCTTCTTTTAATTTTAAAATTCTGTAAAATTTCCCTAGTTAGTATATATATAGTTAATACATTGTAGATTTATGTAAGTTCATTAAGTTAACTAATATACATATATATTTCATAAAAATGTTTATAAATTCCCTTAGTTAATAGTCTCACTGATCTGTCACTCTGGGCAAAACCACCTGGGAAAGCAACACATCTTAATAAGTTCAGTTTTCTGCTTCCCACATAATTGTACCCAAGTTGCTGATAAAAAATCACATCAAATAATCATGATGGTTCAACAAGGTATTTGTGACTTTGAACCTTTGTGAAAGCTTAACGTTGCTCAGCAATAGCCACATTGATTCTCTGGTCAATACATAATCCAGTCTCCACACATTTCTAACCCGTTTCTTTCTCCTCAAACCTGTGTTTCACCTTCCTTCTTCAAGAGTCTCATTTCTGGAGCTTCTCTGGTGGTCCAGTGGGTAAGGACACCGCCTTGCAGTGCAAGGAGTGCTGGTTTGATCCCTGGCCTGGGAAGATCCCACGTGCTGTGGAGCAGCTGGACTGATGTGCCCAGTTACTGAGCCAGAGCTCTGGAGCACACACACCCAGAGCCAGGGCTCTGTGACAACAGAGGCCACTGCGATGGGAGGCCCACATGGGCCAAAGAACAAAGAAAGATGAAAATAGATAAATGAAAGACCAATAGAAGTGGCCCACCCACCCCACTCTTTCCCCAACCCCTCTCCCCTCCACTCAAAAAAAAAGAGTCTCATTTCTCTTTCTCCCTATCTTTACAGAATCAGCCTCAATCCCCATAAACATGATCTAGTCTACTAATATAGAAAGAAAATAGAAGTCTTTTGGTGATAAGAGCTTCAGGTTGATGGTATATATGCTACCTATGCTTTCACTTTTAGTAAGCTTCTTTAAAATAGAGTATCTGTTACTTAATGTTTTCTTTCTGATACGCTGTTCCAACCTTTACAAAATTCTCAGTATATTATCTCTCTTAGATTTAATTTATTTTGTACCTTTAAATCCCCACTCTGTTACAGGTCTTCACAATAGACTAAATCATGTTCACATTCAGAACTAATTTCCACAAGTCAGTGTGTCTGGATATCATTTTTTATTTCTTCCCACCCAATACTACTGAAAAAGTCACAGCCTCCACAGCTTCCATCCATTTATTTATTTATTTATTTTTTAACATGGGCTTTTTTTTTTTTAATTTTTTTTTTATTCTTTATTTTAAAAGTTTTACAGAGCTTTGTTGTTCACAGACATGTATGTTCCCAGATCAGTAATATGCATATCCATGGTTCCCATCCCCCCAGTTCCCCCCATCCCACCCCTCCAGACCTTGACCTCAAGCCATTGTAAGCACTCCCATTCCCTTGTTCCAGTTATTCTTTACTCTTCAACAAACTCCAGTATGGCTTCACAAAAGCTGGCCCTTTATTTTATCCACTGGTGAATCCACTGTAACTAAACTCCTTAGAAGAGGTAATAGGAGCAACCTAGCACAACAGGAATATTTACATTTGAAACATTTATGTTTTTATCTTCCGCCTAGCTCTTTCCTGGTTCTTAACACAGAAACATCCAATTGTATTTCTCCCAATGCTTATCACATAGCCAATAGTCCCTTCTTCAGGAAATGGCACTATCATCAATCTAGTGACTTAAATCTGAGTGTCTTTACTGACATCTCCCCTAATCCTCCCTACATCCCATCTTATGAACATTTCCTTAAAACCTGGCAGAGTTCTCCACTGCTTTTTGAATAGTGTTGACATCTCAGATGGTGGTTTTGAGGCTCCTACTTGATTTCCTCTGCACATCACTCTCCTTTTCAATGATGAGTGTGTTCAAAACCATAGCGGGGCTTCCCCTGGTGGTCCAGTGGATAAGGACACAGCCTTGCAGTGCAAGGGGCGCCGGTTCTATCCCTGGCCTGGGAAGATCCCACTTGCCATGGAGTGGCTGGACCGATGTGTCCAATTACCGAGCCGGAGCTAGAGCCAGCACTCTGCGACAACAGATGCCACCGCGATGGGAGGCCCCCACAGGAGCCAAAGAACAAAGACGGATGAAAATAGAGAAATGAAAGACCAATAGAGCGGCCCACCTGCTCCCCTCCCTCCCCAACCCGACCCCTGCCCAAAATAAATAAATAAATAAATCTTTAAAAAAAAAAAAAAGCCATAGCGCCTTTAATCATTTCCTTAACCATGCCTTCCTTGTATGTTCCTCTAGGCCTTAGAATCCCTTCTTCTCACTCTTTGTTGTCCTCTTCATCTACCTATGCCTTTTCATTCTTTATGTCTTAGCTAAGATGCTATTTCTTCAGAGCTTTGCCATGACCATTTCCATCAAGTTTCTCTTTAATTAACTGTCAAAATACCTTGCAATTTTTAAATTTAATTTATTGTACTTTTATAAATTAATTAACTATATATGACTTTCTTACCAGGCAAACCCTGTGAGAGAGGAAATCATATGTAAAACTTATTAACAATATTGCTATGTTGATAATATATTATTATAATAGTAACAAACAATATAAATATATTAATATATGGTCCTATAGACAGTAACTGCTCATTAAATACATTAATTATATGTTTTTATATACATTAAACATGTGCACATGCTGCAGAAAAGTCATCAGATTATAGTATGTAAGATAAATACTTTGGATGCCTTTGCACTGAGAAAGAAGCAATTACCAAAACATATCACAGCAGAAAAAAAAAGGGAAGAAATTCAATAATCTAAAGCATGTAGACTTTACTTTTGTAGTCAATATGAGGTTAGAAATCACTTTACAAATATAATCAATTATTAAAATACAAATATTTTATTGCTATGATAGCTTCATTCCTTTAAGACTTCAATGTTAATATGTCATTCAAAAATGTTCATTATAAATGAGGTATGTAGATCTATGTAATTAGATATTATGTGGTGACACACAGACTTCTTACACACATACACACAGCTATGTGTACATACATATATTTCTTTTATTAGGTCGATAATCGAAGCAGTCAAAATTAAGCCTTTTTTCAAGGCGCGGTTCTATCTGGCCTGGGAAGATCCCACTTGCCATGGAGTGGCTGGACCGATGTGTCCAATTACCGAGCCGGAGCTAGAGCCAGCACTCTGCGACAACAGATGCCACCGCGATGGGAGGCCCCCACAGGAGCCAAAGAACAAAGACGGATGAAAATAGAGAAATGAAAGACCAATAGAGCGGCCCACCTGCTCCCCTCCCTCCCCAACCCGACCCCTGCCCAAAATAAATAAATAAATAAATCTTTAAAAAAAAAAAAAAGCCATAGCGCCTTTAATCATTTCCTTAACCATGCCTTCCTTGTATGTTCCTCTAGGCCTTAGAATCCCTTCTTCTCACTCTTTGTTGTCCTCTTCATCTACCTATGCCTTTTCATTCTTTATGTCTTAGCTAAGATGCTATTTCTTCAGAGCTTTGCCATGACCATTTCCATCAAGTTTCTCTTTAATTAACTGTCAAAATACCTTGCAATTTTTAAATTTAATTTATTGTACTTTTATAAATTAATTAACTATATATGACTTTCTTACCAGGCAAACCCTGTGAGAGAGGAAATCATATGTAAAACTTATTAACAATATTGCTATGTTGATAATATATTATTATAATAGTAACAAACAATATAAATATATTAATATATGGTCCTATAGACAGTAACTGCTCATTAAATACATTAATTATATGTTTTTATATACATTAAACATGTGCACATGCTGCAGAAAAGTCATCAGATTATAGTATGTAAGATAAATACTTTGGATGCCTTTGCACTGAGAAAGAAGCAATTACCAAAACATATCACAGCAGAAAAAAAAAGGGAAGAAATTCAATAATCTAAAGCATGTAGACTTTACTTTTGTAGTCAATATGAGGTTAGAAATCACTTTACAAATATAATCAATTATTAAAATACAAATATTTTATTGCTATGATAGCTTCATTCCTTTAAGACTTCAATGTTAATATGTCATTCAAAAATGTTCATTATAAATGAGGTATGTAGATCTATGTAATTAGATATTATGTGGTGACACACAGACTTCTTACACACATACACACAGCTATGTGTACATACATATATTTCTTTTTATTAGGTCGATAATCGAAGCAGTCAAAATTAAAGTTGTCAACTTAAATCTTTATAGCTATTACTGAACCTCTGGAGGAATCTTGTTTAAGGTTGTTAAAGACAGCTTTCACAGTGTTCTAACGTTGGTAGATCATTAAATGAGAAGCTACTAATGAGAACTTCCTTTCATTCAGCAAGTGTGTCTTTCTTATTCATCATGACAGCATCCACATCATTACTGCAAGGTAATCTGTTTTGTTTTTTGAATAATAATTACATATTGACAAGTTAAACTTTGAGACCTAAATCAGGGGAATTTAAGCTATTATTGGACAATTCTTATGGGAAAACCTAAAGGGACATCAATTATTTTGCCATAATCTCACTCTTTTTTCAATTTTGCATTTTTTTTTTTATTTATTTTGGGCGGGGGTCAGGGAGGGAGAGGGAGGGCGGGCCACTTCTATTGGTCTTTCATTTTCTCTATTTTCAACCGTCTTTGTTCTTTGGTTCCTGTGGGCCTCCCATCACGGTGGCGTCTGTCGTCGCAGAGTGCCGGCTCTGGGTGCATGCACTCCAGAGCTCCGGCTCGGTAATTGGACACATCGGTCCAGCCGCTCCGTGACACATGGGATCTTCCAGGCCAGGGATCGAACCAGCGCCCCTTGCACTGCAAGACGGTGTCCTTATCCACTGGACCACCAGGGGAGGCCCCAATTTTCCATTCTTGCATGGAATGAAATCTTAGAAGAAAAGAAGCTATATAAAAACTGGATAAAGTACTTTGCCATGGGATTGAGAAGTAGCTCCTGTGGGTAACTAAAACAAAAACAGGTATAACCCTGAGTTATTTATAGGAAGACATTTCCATCACTGCAGTATATTTCTTCTTTTTTATAACTTGTGTAAATTTACACTAAAAAGAATTTACATATATATATACATATATGGAGACACTACAACTGCTTAGATAAAAAAAAATAGCATATAACTACGTGGTAAATGTAACTGACAAAATACCTCAATAAGAGATAAGCTTATACAATTTAAATGAATTTCAAAAGTCTTTGCCATTGCTACAAATGATCAGAATTACTGGTATTGATTTTTCAGTGAATCACTATAGTAACAAATTCATAGTCAACTAAAATTATAGGCATGCATGCTAAGTCGTATCCAACTTTATAACCCTAATGAGCTTAATCAACCAGGCTCCTCTGTCCATTGAATTCTCCAGGCAAGAATACTGGAGTGGATTGCCATGCCCTACATCAGAGAAGCTACTCAACACAGGGGTTGAACCTGTTTCTCTTATGTCTCCTGCATTGATAGGCAGGATCTTTACCACTAGGGCCATCTGGGAAACCTATTATCGTGTATACACTTTGCCAATTAGTATTCAAATTAACATGGATACTTAAATTAGAAAAAACGTTATCATAATTAGTTCATTTTAAGGGTAAAGCTATTCCAGATTTCAGGAATAGGAATTACCAAGTAAATAAGAAAAGCATAAATAGATAATGGAAGTATTTTTAAAATTTGCATTTTGTTCCACTAATGATGCTTTGAAATATTTAAACCATCAAAATTGTATTAATTTCAGCATTTGGAGTGCAAAATACATATACAGGCAGAAAACCTAGTATTTTGTGGCAAGTATTTCAGAATTCTATGCTTTTCCTTAGTTGCCATCCCTGAAATGCACTATATAGAATATGTACTTCATACATACATGTTTATTGCTTTTGTATCCTCAAAGAAATTGAAATATAAACATCCTAGTTCACTGGTAGGGTTTGCTTTCATAGTTTCTTAAGTGGTGCAGTTCCACTTGAGTTGAATAGTATTCGTTATTGGCTAAAAGGGGGCTTTCAAAGTTATGGATTTTAGCACTTTCTTGACCGAGGATTCTGATGCTCAGCAAACTTAGATAAAATCTGGAAGGTGACTGATGCGTGAAAAGTTCAAATATAGGACACACAACTGTAAGCTCAGCTGATAAATTTCCATCAGAGATTTACTATTTCTTAAAGTGCTGATGCCAAAGTTGGGAAAATTGATCACAAAATAATTTTTAGTTCTTATCTCACAACTAGCGATCAGAATGAGATCAAAGTAAACATTTGTCTCTCTATACTATGCATCTATCAAAAGATACTATCAATTAACAAAGTTTGATAGTCTGAATATTTCTCTAATATATTAAATATCTTCCATGAAGATATTTGAAGCAAGTCTAAAAATGAATATTTATAAAAATCCATGCCAACTAGAATCATGTGCTCTTTTAGATGATCTGTAAAATGTTCTTCAGCTAAAGGAAGATATCATGCTACTCGGGCCCTTAACATCTTATCCTGAATGTACTAGTTATCTGCTCAGGGAGGAGCATCTGTAGTGAGACTTTTCAACAGTGACAGCTGACTGAATTGAAGGTTAGCAGTGGTCTGAATGTGCGCAAATTATTTACATTTAATGAACTACAATGTTTTTTCATCTTTCAAGTGAGGATAATACTTACTTTTCAGAATGGTGAGAGGATGAATTGTACATAGTCTATCTAGTATAGGATCTGGGTTCAACACATCTATTGAGTGGGTAGGGTGAGCCAAAGTGGTAACAATGCCCAGTTGTGGATGTATCTGGTGGTAGAAGTTTGATGCTGAATAGACCAGTATTGCATAGAAACTGGAATGTTAGGTTCATAAACCTAAGTAAACTAGAAGTGGTCAAACAGGACATGGCAAGAATGAAAACTGACATTTTAGAAATCAGTGAATTAAAAGGATGAGGATGGAAAAATCTAATTCAGATAGCCTGTATATCTACTAATGTGGGCAATAATCTCTTAGAAGAAATGGAGTAACTCTTGTAATCAGCAAAAGAATCCAAAATAATGTACTTGGGTACAATATCAAGAAAAACAGATTCATCTCAGTTCATTTCCAAGCCAAACCATTCAATGTCACAGTAATCCAAGTATATGCCCCAACCAATAACCCCAAAGAATCTGAAGAAATGAAGACCTACAAGATCTTTAGAACTAATTGTCAGATAAATCTGGCTCAGCAAACTTAGATAAAATCTGGAAGGTGACTGATGCGTGAAAAGTTCAAATATAGGACACACAACTGTAAGCTCAGCTGATAAATTTCCATCAGAGATTTACTATTTCTTAAAGTGCTGATGCCAAAGTTGGGAAAATTGATCACAAAATAATTTTTAGTTCTTATCTCACAACTAGCGATCAGAATGAGATCAAAGTAAACATTTGTCTCTCTATACTATGCATCTATCAAAAGATACTATCAATTAACAAAGTTTGATAGTCTGAATATTTCTCTAATATATTCAATATCTTCCATGAAGATATTTGAAGCAAGTCTAAAAATGAATATTTATAAAAATCCATGCCAACTAGAATCATGTGCTCTTTTAGATGATCTGTAAAAATGTTCTTCAGCTAAAAGGAAGATATCATGCTACTCGGGCCCTTAACATCTTATCCTGAATGTACTAGTTATCTGCTCAGGGAGGAGCATCTGTAGTGAGACTTTTCAACAGTGACAGCTGACTGAATTGAAGGTTAGCAGTGGTCTGAATGTGCGCAAATTATTTACATTTAATGAACTACAATGTTTTTTCATCTTTCAAGTGAGGATAATACTTACTTTTCAGAATGGTGAGAGGATGAATTGTACATAGTCTATCTAGTATAGGATCTGGGTTCAACACATCTATTGAGTGGGTAGGGTGAGCCAAAGTGGTAACAATGCCCAGTTGTGGATGTATCTGGTGGTAGAAGTTTGATGCTGAATAGACCAGTATTGCATAGAAACTGGAATGTTAGGTTCATAAACCTAAGTAAACTAGAAGTGGTCAAACAGGACATGGCAAGAATGAAAACTGACATTTTAGAAATCAGTGAATTAAAAGGATGAGGATGGAAAAATCTAATTCAGATAGCCTGTATATCTACTAATGTGGGCAATAATCTCTTAGAAGAAATGGAGTAACTCTTGTAATCAGCAAAAGAATCCAAAATAATGTACTTGGGTACAATATCAAGAAAAACAGATTCATCTCAGTTCATTTCCAAGCCAAACCATTCAATGTCACAGTAATCCAAGTATATGCCCCAACCAATAACCCCAAAGAAGCTGAAGATGAATGGTTCTATGAAGACCTACAAGATCTTTAGAACTAATTGCCCCTCACCAAAAAAAAAAAGATGTTCTTTTCATCACAGAGGAGTGGAACGCAAAAATAGGAATTCAAGAGACACCTGGAGTAACAGACAAGTTTGGCTTGGAGTACAAAATGAAGCAGGGCAAAGGCCAACAGAGTTCTGTCAAGAAAACACATCTCGTCACAGCAAACACTGTCTTCCAACAACATAAGTGATCACTCTATGTATAGACATCAGATGGTCAATACTGAAATCAGATTGTCAATATAATATTTGCAACCAAAGATAGAGAAGCTCTATACAGTCAGCAAAAACAAGACTGGGAACTGACTGTGGCTCAGATCATGAACTCCGTATTGCAAAATACAAATTTAAATTGAAGAAAGTATGGAAAACCACTAGGTTATTCATTTATGAGACCTAAATCAAATCCCTTAATATTATACAGTGGAAGTAAAAAGTAGATTCAAGAGATTAGATTTGATAGACAGAGTACCTGAAGAATTATGGACAGAGGTTTGTAACATTGTACAGGAGAAGGTGATCAAAACCTACCTGAAGAAAAACAAATGCAGGAAAGAAAAATGGTTGCCTGAGGAGAGCTTACTAATAGCTGAGAGGAGATGAGACATAGAAGGCAAAGAAGAAAAGGAAAGATATAGCTATCTGAATGCAGTTCCAAAAGATAGAAAGGTGAGATAAGATAGCATCATTAAGTGAATAATGCAAAGAAATAGAGGAAAAGCATAGAATGTGAAAGAGTAAAAATCACTTTAAGAAAATTAGAGATAACAAGGGGACACTTCATGCAAAAATGTGCACAATAAAGGACAGAAACAGCATAGACCTAACAGAAGCAGAAGATATTAAGAATCAGTGGCAAGAATACACTGAAGATCTACACAAAAAAGATCTTAATGACTCAGATAACCACGATCATGTGATCACTCAACTAGAGTCAGACATCCTGGAGTGAGAAACCTGTATGCAGGTCAAGAGGAACAGTTAAAACTGAACATGGAATAATGGACTGGTTCAAAATTGGGAAAGGAGTATGCATGACAAGGCTGTATTCTATCGCCCTACTTGTTTAATTTATATGGAAAGTACATCATGTGAAATGTCAGGCTGATGAAGCACAAGCTGGAATCAAGAGTGCTGGGAGAAATATCAATAACCTCAGATATACAGATGACACCACCCTTATGAAAGAAAGCAAAGAGTCTCTTTATGAAGGTGAATTAAGAGAGTGAAAAGGCTGACTTAAAAGTTAACATTCAGGCTTCCATGGTGGTCCAGTGGGTGAAGAGTCTACCTTGCAGTGCAGGGGGCACTGGTTTGACCCCTGGCCAGGAAAGATCCCATGTGCCGTGGAGCTGCTGGGCCAGTGTGTCCAATTAGGAGCCAGCACTCTGAAGTACATGTGCCCAGAACTTGTGCTCTACAAGGAGAGAGGCCACTGCAATGGGAGGCCCACACAGGCCAAAGACTAAAGATGATGAAAATAAGTAAATAAACAATTACAGAGGCCAAAATTAAAAAAGAAAAGAAAAGAAAAAACAACATTCAAAAAACTAAGATCATGGCATCCCATCACTTCATGGCAAATAAATAGGGAAAAATTGAAACAGTGACAAACTTTATTTTCTTGGACTTCTAAATCTTTTAATTTCATTGATGGTGACTGAAGCTACAAAACTGAAAGACACTTGCTCCTTGGAGAAGCTATGACAAACCTATACATCATATTAAAAACCTGGAGAAGACTCTCAAGAGTCACTTGGACTGCAAGGAGTTCGAACCAGTGAATCCTAAAGGAAATCAACCCTGAGTAGTCATTGGAAGGACTGATTATGAAGCTGAAACTCCATTACTTTGACCACCTGATGCAAAGAGCCAACTTTGGAAAAATTCTAGGAAAGATTGAAAGCCTGAGAGTTTCATGCAAAAATGTGCACAATAAAGGACAAAAAGAAAGAAAAAAAATATTAAGAATCAGTGGCAAGAATACACTGAAGATCTACACAAAAAAGATCTTAATGACTCAGATAACCACGATCATGTGATCACTCAACTAGAGTCAGACATCCTGGAGTGAGAAACCTGTATGCAGGTCAAGAGGAACAGTTAAAACTGAACATGGAATAATGGACTGGTTCAAAATTGGGAAAGGAGTATGCATGACAAGGCTGTATTCTATCGCCCTACTTGTTTAATTTATATGGAAAGTACATCATGTGAAATGTCAGGCTGATGAAGCACAAGCTGGAATCAAGAGTGCTGGGAGAAATATCAATAACCTCAGATATACAGATGACACCACCCTTATGAAAGAAAGCAAAGAGTCTCTTTATGAAGGTGAATTAAGAGAGTGAAAAGGCTGACTTAAAAGTTAACATTCAGGCTTCCATGGTGGTCCAGTGGGTGAAGAGTCTACCTTGCAGTGCAGGGGGCACTGGTTTGACCCCTGGCCAGGAAAGATCCCATGTGCCGTGGAGCTGCTGGGCCAGTGTGTCCAATTAGGAGCCAGCACTCTGAAGTACATGTGCCCAGAACTTGTGCTCTACAAGGAGAGAGGCCACTGCAATGGGAGGCCCACACAGGCCAAAGACTAAAGATGATGAAAATAAGTAAATAAACAATTACAGAGGCCAAAATTAAAAAAGAAAAGAAAAGAAAAAACAACATTCAAAAAACTAAGATCATGGCATCCCATCACTTCATGGCAAATAAATAGGGAAAAATTGAAACAGTGACAAACTTTATTTTCTTGGACTTCTAAATCTTTTAATTTCATTGATGGTGACTGAAGCTACAAAACTGAAAGACACTTGCTCCTTGGAGAAGCTATGACAAACCTATACATCATATTAAAAACCTGGAGAAGACTCTCAAGAGTCACTTGGACTGCAAGGAGTTCGAACCAGTGAATCCTAAAGGAAATCAACCCTGAGTAGTCATTGGAAGGACTGATTATGAAGCTGAAACTCCATTACTTTGACCACCTGATGCAAAGAGCCAACTTTGGAAAAACCCTGATTCTAGGAAAGATTGAAAGCTTGAAGAGAAGGGAGTGACAGAGGATGAGATGTTTGGATGGCATCATCGACTCAATGGACATGAGCTTGTGCAAGCACTGGGAAACAGTGAAGGACCGGGAAGCCTGACATGCTGCAGACCACAGAGTGGCAAATAGTTAGACAAAAGTGAATAACTGAGCAACAAAATAGGTTTGACTCATGGGAACAACACAACTATAAAGCTTGGTTATAATATTGAAGAAACATCTAAAATAAGAATCTCTAATGTTTCTATCTCAAGCAAATATATTTTATGAAAAACAAATTCCACCCCCCGGGGTGGGGGGGGCGCTGAGGAGGGAAGAGGGGCAGGCGGGCCACTTCTATTGGTCTTTCATGTATCTATTTTCATCCATCTTTGTTCTTTGGCCCGTGTGGGCCTTCCATCAAGGTGGTTTCTGTTGTCGCAGAGCACCGGCTCTGGGCGCATGCGCTCCAGAGCTCTTGCTCGGTAATTGGACACATCGGTCCAGCCGCTCCGCGGCACGTGGGATCTTCCCAGGCCAGGGATCGAACTGGTGGCCCTTGCACTTCAAGGCAGTGTCCTTACCCACTGGACCACCAGGGAAGCCCCAGAAACAAATTCTAGAAGTAGAAACTATAGCAAATTTTCAATATTTCATGAGTCAGATAGAAGAAACAAAAAGTCTAGCTTTGAATGAACACTAAACAGCTACTTGAATACCCCATTTCCTACATAGATTCTTCTGTGAAAATGATGCTGTAGACACCCACAATGATAATAACTTAATGGTGTGTAATATCAGGTAACAAAGTAGAGTCAGCAAGCATTGGAGGAGCTATTTGAGTTCATATTGTTCTCCAAAGAGTAGCCATTCACCCTTCCCTGGAATTCTGTCAGTCTGAAAAACTTTAACATTTAAACAAATCTGATTGCTGCTTATCTGGACAAGGCAAGATAACATCTAATTGTATCCTTGATTACCACTTGAGACACTCATTACAGGCTTCTGTTTTCCTGATAGTTTAGGTCAGGGAGACTTAGTGATCAACCAGTAGGAGCTAGACCCCCTAAAATAAACTTCCTCTTAGCCTTTTATAACCATGGAAACTGTATACATATTAGAATCCCCTCCATTTTTCAGGTCCGCAGTCTCTTAATTGCTTTGTCTGTAGATTTGGCACATGCATAATAAATAGGGAGCTCTTTCTTTCAAAATTGATGTTCCTATTAGTTTTATTCTGCAGTAGCCATTAACCAGAAGTAAAATATAAATATATAAATCATAATAAGTGTTCCATAATGGGGATCATAAAATCTACTACATAAAATGGCTTCATATAAATATACTGGAGTATATCAGCAGCCAAAATGCTAAACTTCAAGCTGAAAAAATATTACAACAGAGATAAGAAATTTTAAATCATCACCAAACAAAATAGTGCCACATTCATTTAATGAAGGTCAAAAATGTGAATGAGAAAATGACTGTTATGAAAAATATAAAACTAGCAGTGGAAAAATGAATTCTGTATGCAAAAATTTACCTGTGAGCCTGGACTTTCGATACCATTTTGTGCAGTGGAGATAGGAGATAAGAGAAAGTCAAAAGTCAACGATATTGTTAGACTAAAAATCATGATAAAAAGTGGGAAGATCTGTTTATGCCCCTTTTATTTCAAAAATGTTTTGAAGTAGTTTGATCATGAAATACTAAAACAAAATAATGTCTCATATACAAATATTGAAATATCTCAAATATTTCAAGAGTAAAAGAAGGTCAGAAGAAAGAAAAGTGACAATGGTAGGATTTAAAATAAAGTATAGAAGAAACAAAAAGTCTAGCTTTGAATGAACACTAAACAGCTACTTGAATACCCCATTTCCTACATAGATTCTTCTGTGAAAATGATGCTGTAGACACCCACAATGATAATAACTTAATGGTGTGTAATATCAGGTAACAAAGTAGAGTCAGCAAGCATTGGAGGAGCTATTTGAGTTCATATTGTTCTCCAAAGAGTAGCCATTCACCCTTCCCTGGAATTCTGTCAGTCTGAAAAACTTTAACATTTAAACAAATCTGATTGCTGCTTATCTGGACAAGGCAAGATAACATCTAATTGTATCCTTGATTACCACTTGAGACACTCATTACAGGCTTCTGTTTTCCTGATAGTTTAGGTCAGGGAGACTTAGTGATCAACCAGTAGGAGCTAGACCCCCTAAAATAAACTTCCTCTTAGCCTTTTATAACCATGGAAACTGTATACATATTAGAATCCCCTCCATTTTTCAGGTCCAGTCTCTTAATTGCTTTGTCTGTAGATTTGGCACATGCATAATAAATAGGGAGCTCTTTCTTTCAAAATTGATGTTCCTATTAGTTTTATTCTGCAGTAGCCATTAACCAGAAGTAAAATATAAATATATAAATCATAATAAGTGTTCCATAATGGGGATCATAAAATCTACTACATAAAATGGCTTCATATAAATATACTGGAGTATATCAGCAGCCAAAATGCTAAACTTCAAGCTGAAAAAATATTACAACAGAGATAAGAAATTTTAAATCATCACCAAACAAAATAGTGCCACATTCATTTAATGAAGGTCAAAAATGTGAATGAGAAAATGACTGTTATGAAAAATATAAAACTAGCAGTGGAAAAATGAATTCTGTATGCAAAAATTTACCTGTGAGCCTGGACTTTCGATACCATTTTGTGCAGTGGAGATAGGAGATAAGAGAAAGTCAAAAGTCAACGATATTGTTAGACTAAAAATCATGATAAAAAGTGGGAAGATCTGTTTATGCCCCTTTTATTTCAAAAATGTTTTGAAGTAGTTTGATCATGAAATACTAAAACAAAATAATGTCTCATATACAAATATTGAAATATCTCAAATATTTCAAGAGTAAAAGAAGGTCAGAAGAAAGAAAAGTGACAATGGTAGGATTTAAAATAAATAAAATTAAAGTTCTTAACTATTAACTTAAAAAAATTATTTAAAGACTGCTCACTGAAGCATATTCAGTAAACTGATAATTTCTTAAGTAAAAGTAATACTTCCAGTGTGGGGCTGTGAATTGAAAGAGGACCATTGCAAGCATAAAGAAGCTTAAGCACATGTTTGCAGCTTGGAGCTAAGATGGCGCCTACAGGAAGGGACGTGGGAATGAAAGGAAGCTTAAGTGCATTATTTAAAGAAGCTTAAGCACATGTTTGCAGCTAAGATGGCGCCTACAGGAAGAGACAGGCGTGATCTAAATTGTTAATTGATGGTCAAAATTTCTAATTGATTCCCTTGGTATCCGCGCTCGTGAATGATTGCTTGGCCTATAGCTTGATTGGTGTAATCTATAGGAAGTCCCGTGCAAAACCCCCTTCACTTGCCTATAAAAGCTGTGGATCTTCTTCAATAAAGCGGAACTACTTCGATGGAACCCCTGTCAAGTCTGATTGTTCCCTGCCTGAGCCAGGGGGCTGCGTGGTGGGCAGCCAAGATTTGCCTTTCTCCAAGATCTCCGGGTTCAGCCGGGGGCAATCCCGCTGCCTTCCCTTTCTGCGGAAGGTCCCCGCATTCCAGTGGCTCAGTTGTGTCCAATTTCTCTGCCCATGGTATTCTCCAAGCAAAAATATTGGAGTGGGTAAACATTCCCTTCTCCAGGAAATCTTCTCAACCCAGGGATCAAATCTAGGTCTCACTCATTGCAGGCATATTCTTTACTGTCTGAGGCACCAGGGAAGCAGAGTGCCAAAGAATTGATGCTTTTGAACTGTGACGGAAGAACAATCTTGAGAGTTCCTTGGAGAATGCCCAGAAAACTGTTATGAAAAATATAAAACTAGCAGTGGAAAATGAATTCTGTATGCAAAAATTTACCTGTGAGCCTGGACTTTCGATACCATTTTGTGCAGTGGAGATAGGAGATAAGAGAAAGTCAAAAGTCAACGATATTGTTAGACTAAAAATCATGATAAAAAGTGGGAAGATCTGTTTATGCCCCTTTTATTTCAAAAATGTTTTGAAGTAGTTTGATCATGAAATACTAAAACAAAATAATGTCTCATATACAAATATTGAAATATCTCAAATATTTCAAGAGTAAAAGAAGGTCAGAAGAAAGAAAAGTGACAATGGTAGGATTTAAAATAAATAAAATTAAAGTTCTTAACTATTAACTTAAAAAAATTATTTAAAGACTGCTCACTGAAGCATATTCAGTAAACTGATAATTTCTTAAGTAAAAGTAATACTTCCAGTGTGGGGCTGTGAATTGAAAGAGGACCATTGCAAGCATAAAGAAGCTTAAGCACATGTTTGCAGCTTGGAGCTAAGATGGCGCCTACAGGAAGGGACGTGGGAATGAAAGGAAGCTTAAGTGCATTATTTAAAGAAGCTTAAGCACATGTTTGCAGCTAAGATGGCGCCTACAGGAAGAGACAGGGCGTGATCTAAATTGTTAATTGATGGTCAAAATTTCTAATTGATTCCCTTGGTATCCGCGCTCGTGAATGATTGCTTGGCCTATAGCTTGATTGGTGTAATCTATAGGAAGTCCCGTGCAAAACCCCCTTCACTTGCCTATAAAAGCTGTGGATCTTCTTCAATAAAGCGGAACTACTTCGATGGAACCCCTGTCAAGTCTGATTGTTCCCTGCCTGAGCCAGGGGGCTGCGTGGTGGGCAGCCAAGATTTGCCTTTCTCCAAGATCTCCGGGTTCAGCCGGGGGCAATCCCGCTGCCTTCCCTTTCTGCGGAAGGTCCCCGCATTCCAGTGGCTCAGTTGTGTCCAATTTCTCTGCCCATGGTATTCTCCAAGCAAAAATATTGGAGTGGGTAAACATTCCCTTCTCCAGGAAATCTTCTCAACCCAGGGATCAAATCTAGGTCTCACTCATTGCAGGCATATTCTTTACTGTCTGAGGCACCAGGGAAGCAGAGTGCCAAAGAATTGATGCTTTTGAACTGTGACGCGAGAGAACAATCTTGAGAGTTCCTTGGAGAGCAAATGACATCAAACCAGTTAATCTTAAAGGAAATTAGCCCTGAATACTCTTTGAAAGGATTGATGCTCAAGTTGAAACTCCAGTAGTTTGGACATCTGATGAAAACAGCTGATTCATTGGAAAAGCCCTTGATGCAGGGAAAGATTGAAGGCGCAAGGAGAAGAGGGCAACAGAGTATAAATGGTTGAATGGCATCACGGATTCAATGTACATGAACTTGGGAAAATTTGGGGAGATGGTGAGGGACAGGGAAGCCTGGCGTGCGAAGAGCAGGATCCAATTTGGCAACTAAACAACAACAATATTATTTCCAGAGTCAAAATTAGTTTCAAACCATAAAAATATTTTTGAAGATGTTCAAATATCTTTATGGAAAATGACAATATATCTTTGAATTCTCAATTTCCAGGATCAGTAGGACCTTGAAAGACCATGGATCCAAGCCTGACACAAACTATATCAGACAACATTATATGAAATGAATATTTGCATTAAAAGTTAATAAATAATTTTCTATACTATATGAATATAATTTTTTATATTTTCTGACTCCAGATAAATTTAGCCACATTTTTCTTGTGATTGTGTATTACTTGACAAAAATTTTGTTAAAACATTTCTCTCATTTTTCTGGAATTATTAGTATACATACTTTTATTTCTTACCAGATTATTTTCTTACAGGGCTGCTTAAAATGGAGATGCCAGGTATTATTCAGTTTTCTATCCTCAATACTTTACCATTTTGGTTGGTATCTTCAAGATATTCAATACAATGCTTGTCAAATAAATACATGTCTGATATTGACATAATGGAGCTGTGAAGAAAGGTCAGTAAACCTTGAATGAGTACTGTGTGTGCATGCATGTGTGCTCAGTCACTTTGTGACTGACAAGTCCAACTTTTTGTGACTCCTCTGTCCATGGGATTCTCCAGGCATAAATACTGGAGTGGATTGTCATACCCTCCTCAAATGAGTGGCAATCATTGTCAAATACTAAGACATACAGAGTGGTAGTAGTGGAAAATGACTGCTAATAAGTATGGGCTTCTTTGGGGAGTAATGAAAATACTCTAAAAATGAGAGTACTGACTGCACAGCTTTGTGAATATATTAAAAATCAGGAAAATGTATGTTTTAGATGAGCCCATTTTATAGTATGCAAATGATACCTTGCTAAAGCTGTTAAAATACAACAAGTACAATAACCACCATGTCAATCTTGACAATTTTGGGAAACTTTTGATAGAAGTTTTCTCAACTAGTAACCAAATTTCTGATCACAGAGATAACCAGGAGTGTGACTTCCTCATTACAGCCTTTATTTTTGTAGATATTCCTACATTTAGAGGCTTTGATTTTTAATTTAAACACCTATATTCACATTTTTAAAAATTCCATGAGTTATTGAACTTTATCATGAAAAGAGATATGCTTCCCCTCTGATGCAAACAGAAACCATAAAGTCATAAGTTTTGAATTCCAGACAGTGAAATTTTGTAAATAGATTTTGATTTAGGTTTTTAAAAGAAATTTCAAAGAACCAATTAAAGTCTTAAGACTTTATTGTCACTGATTTGTTATGACATGATTATTCAATGACATGATGTCATTCATGATTACTAAGCTAGGCCATATTTTGCTGTGTGAAGGTTTCCTGCAATACTGGTTAGTAAATAAGGAGATTAGCATTAAGCACACCATCTGTTGTGGGTTTTCTCTCTCAAAGAAGATGCACAGCAAAAGTGAACTCCCTGAAGTATAAGTTATTTTTTTAAAACCAGATTATTTTCTTACAGGGCTGCTTAAAATGGAGATGCCAGGTATTATTCAGTTTTCTATCCTCAATACTTTACCATTTTGGTTGGTATCTTCAAGATATTCAATACAATGCTTGTCAAATAAATACATGTCTGATATTGACATAATGGAGCTGTGAAGAAAGGTCAGTAAACCTTGAATGAGTACTGTGTGTGCATGCATGTGTGCTCAGTCACTTTGTGACTGACAAGTCCAACTTTTTGTGACTCCTCTGTCCATGGGATTCTCCAGGCATAAATACTGGAGTGGATTGTCATACCCTCCTCAAATGAGTGGCAATCATTGTCAAATACTAAGACATACAGAGTGGTAGTAGTGGAAAATGACTGCTAATAAGTATGGGCTTCTTTGGGGAGTAATGAAAATACTCTAAAAATGAGAGTACTGACTGCACAGCTTTGTGAATATATTAAAAATCAGGAAAATGTATGTTTTAGATGAGCCCATTTTATAGTATGCAAATGATACCTTGCTAAAGCTGTTAAAATACAACAAGTACAATAACCACCATGTCAATCTTGACAATTTTGGGAAACTTTTGATAGAAGTTTTCTCAACTAGTAACCAAATTTCTGATCACAGAGATAACCAGGAGTGTGACTTCCTCATTACAGCCTTTATTTTTGTAGATATTCCTACATTTAGAGGCTTTGATTTTTAATTTAAACACCTATATTCACATTTTTAAAAATTCCATGAGTTATTGAACTTTATCATGAAAAGAGATATGCTTCCTCTGATCCAAACAGAAACCATAAAGTCATAAGTTTTGAATTCCAGACAGTGAAATTTTGTAAATAGATTTTGATTTAGGTTTTTAAAAGAAATTTCAAAGAACCAATTAAAGTCTTAAGACTTTATTGTCACTGACTTGTTATGACATGATTATTCAATGACATGATGTCATTCATGATTACTAAGCTAGGCCATATTTTGCTGTGTGAAGGTTTCCTGCAATACTGGTTAGTAAATAAGGAGATTAGCATTAAGCACACCATCTGTTGTGGGTTTTCTCTCTCAAAGAAGATGCACAGCAAAAGTGAACTCCCTGAAGTATAATGTTATCAGAGATGCTTTTAATTTTAGCATTTATTCCTATTCTTTAGGACAACAAATTTACACTGGGGAAAAAGAAATGGACAGATAAAAGGCTGGTAAAAGAAAATACATTACTTCAAATGTAGAAACACAAAAGTTTTCTTTCAGAAACCAAATCATTTAATCACTCTACAATTTCCTCAAAAGATTCAGATTTCATTCACAGAAATTGAATTATAGTTCATGTGGGCCCAAGGAGTGAAGTGTGCCAGGTGCTGCTATGGAAAGTAGCTAGTCAATAGCAGTCCAGCAATTTTTCTTCAGTTTCTTTGTGGTTTCAAATGCCTACTGCTTGAGGCTCTGCCTCAAAGATCTACATAATAATACAAAATGTACACTGTCCACCAGTCATCCTAGTTAGAACTTGAAAAATGTGCCTCATCTCCTCCGCATAATAACTAGTCATATGGATACGCGGCACATGATCAGCTAATCCATTTCTCTTCACGCCCTCTTTCATTCAGTCCCAAACTTAAATCTTCCTCTCCAAAGCTGGTGAAATCCTAAGCTCCATCAAGTCATTCTGGGTAATGTGTTGAGACCAAAGTGCGTATCATTACACACCTAACCTACCATAATGAGATGGGGGAAAAAAAAAAAATAATCACTCTTAGTTTTTAAAAGAAGAACAAAATTTTGTGTTCTGCTCTCTTCTTAAAAAATGTAGTAATTTTGGTTTACCTTTACAATTTCACACTATTATTATATGAGAAAATTCTTTATTTAGATAAATGATTCTAAAAACAAGCCTGATACATTAAAATGCCAAATTTTCAATAATTATCCTGGTATTTCATTCATCTTCTACTAAGAAAATATTCATTTGATACTAAGGATAAAATATTAACTAGTTGATAATTACTAATTCTAGAGAACCTTTTTCTTTTAATGTTTCTTATTAAAAACTAATGGAAATGCCTTTATGATATGCAGTGTAATTTTTAAAATTGTATTTTATAAATATTTTTCAATACTGACAGTACTATTAAGTCCAGGGACCAGCGAAACTACTACTTTGTGGTCAAAACTATCTAAGTCATACATAAGTATTAGTAGACAACCAGATGATTTAGAATCATAAATTGATTGTCCTTGTTAAGCCCTAGGTAACTACTCATGTGTGCATGCTCAGTCACTAAGTCATATCAGACTCACTGCAATCTTACGGAATGTAGCCCACCAGCCTCTTCTGCTCATGGGATTCTCCAGGCAAAAATCCTGCAGTAGGTAGCCATGTATCCTTCCAGGGGATCCTCCCCACACAGGAATTGAACACATGTCTTCTCCACTTCTTGCAATGCATGTGAATTCCTTAGCACTGGGCAACCTAAGAGCCCTTCACCACTAGTGGGATCCATTGTAAAATCTCTCTCAGTAGCAGAAGAAATTCACAAGGGCTGAGGCAAGATCCTGCTTCCATCTTAACACTCTACTGAGGACAGGAATCTTCCATCAATTGCTGTTAATATTTCTTCACATCTCCCAAATACTCTTTGTGAAATCTAATAATAATACAAAATGTACACTGTCCACCAGTCATCCTAGTTAGAACTTGAAAAATGTGCCTCATCTCCTCCGCATAATAACTAGTCATATGGATACGCACATGATCAGCTAATCCATTTCTCTTCACGCCCTCTTTCATTCAGTCCCAAACTTAAATCTTCCTCTCCAAAGCTGGTGAAATCCTAAGCTCCATCAAGTCATTCTGGGTAATGTGTTGAGACCAAAGTGCGTATCATTACACACCTAACCTACCATAATGAGATGGGGGAAAAAAAAAAAATAATCACTCTTAGTTTTTAAAAGAAGAACAAAATTTTGTGTTCTGCTCTCTTCTTAAAAAATGTAGTAATTTTGGTTTACCTTTACAATTTCACACTATTATTATATGAGAAAATTCTTTATTTAGATAAATGATTCTAAAAACAAGCCTGATACATTAAAATGCCAAATTTTCAATAATTATCCTGGTATTTCATTCATCTTCTACTAAGAAAATATTCATTTGATACTAAGGATAAAATATTAACTAGTTGATAATTACTAATTCTAGAGAACCTTTTTCTTTTAATGTTTCTTATTAAAAACTAATGGAAATGCCTTTATGATATGCAGTGTAATTTTTAAAATTGTATTTTATAAATATTTTTCAATACTGACAGTACTATTAAGTCCAGGGACCAGCGAAACTACTACTTTGTGGTCAAAACTATCTAAGTCATACATAAGTATTAGTAGACAACCAGATGATTTAGAATCATAAATTGATTGTCCTTGTTAAGCCCTAGGTAACTACTCATGTGTGCATGCTCAGTCACTAAGTCATATCAGACTCACTGCAATCTTACGGAATGTAGCCCACCAGCCTCTTCTGCTCATGGGATTCTCCAGGCAAAAATCCTGCAGTAGGTAGCCATGTATCCTTCCAGGGGATCCTCCCCACACAGGAATTGAACACATGTCTTCTCCACTTCTTGCAATGCATGTGAATTCCTTAGCACTGGGCAACCTAAGAGCCCTTCACCACTAGTGGGATCCATTGTAAAATCTCTCTCAGTAGCAGAAGAAATTCACAAGGGCTGAGGCAAGATCCTGCTTCCATCTTAACACTCTACTGAGGACAGGAATCTTCCATCAATTGCTGTTAATATTTCTTCACATCTCCCAAATACTCTTTGTGCTTCAAACATAAATCCTCTATTTATTCTCTACCCTCAAACCTGGGATAATCTCTCAACTATTCGAGGTCCCTCTTTTTATCTGGATAGCAACTCAAAGCTTTGTATTCTATAGCTCCAATTTCCACAATGTTGTGCCACTTTATTCTTCTGAAAATTTGACTTTCTCCCCTTGAGTTTAATTTTAGTCCTCCACTAAACAATATCTACACATGTGCTTAAGAAAGTTCTTGAAATTCAATGTAAAATTTTGAATACTAGCATGTATAACTTTCCTATAGTGATTCATTTTGGTATTATGAACACTGATAATCTAGTTGTCAGAAAAATAAATGCATATGTACCTGTATACAATAACTTGATCATTTTTATTTACTTCATAGTAATTTATTTTCACCAGATTACCTACTCAATATTTAGGATTAAATCTTTTCAAAATAATTTAACATTCCATGCTGTATTGAATCATTTTATCTATTAAAAAAACTGCCATTTAAGCAGAAAATATATCATGGAAAAGCCTAAAAAAACACTTCTCAAGCACATTTATAAAATATATACTCAACAGAGTTTTTTGGGGGGAACAGAACAGATCATGATTTATAGACTCTCATTAAAGCCCACAAAATCCTAGATTATCATCAAATATTCCTGGTCCAATCTGCATAAGTATTTCTATTTTGAATAATAAGAAATGTAAAAGTTGCCATATTACTGACCAAGGTAGAAAATCTTTAGATATTATTACAATTCAACATCAGGCCCAAATTATCATTACTATTATCATTCAGTTACTTCAGGCTCAAATGAATCATTATATTGTTATAATAATCATTTTAATACCTAAATGTCATGCATCTATCAATCATCTCTAATTCCATAAAAAAAATCCTGAATATTTTCCAGAGTTATCCTCATTACTTTAAAAGTTTATAAAAAGTATCATTAAATTCAGTTCAAACAGCATTTATTTAGCTCCAAACATAAATATAATTGTGGTATTTGATAGACAGGGGAACAAAAAACTGTCTCTAACCCTTTAGTGGCTCATATCTGAAGAAAGTTGAAGTTTTAAAAATGGTAACGTTCATCTTAAGAATATGAGGAAAATGGTTTATTTCTTCTAGAAATAGCCTAAGAACATTTTAAAGAGAAAGTAGCATTTCAATTAAAATAAAATTCTGTTATCATATTTAAGGAAAATTGGTAAGGTCATCCCAGTCAGAGGAAATAATGCATAAGAAGGAATATAATTAGAGAAGCACACAAATTATAAAATTAGTAGTTTTGAGGTACTGGAATGCAGGGGCGTATGTTGTAAGACAATATAATATGAAACATACAAGCAAAATAAACTGTCATTGAACAGTGTCAAGTTTTGTTTTTTTTTAAAGATTTATTTATTTATTTATTTCGGGCGGGGGTCGGGTTGGGGAGGGAGGGGAGCAGGTGGGCCACTTCTATTGGTCTTTCATTTCTCTATTTTCATCCGTCTTTGTTCTTTGGCTCCTGTGGGGGCCTCCCATCACCGTGGCGTCTGTCCTTGCAGAGCGCCGGCTCTGGGCGCATGTGCTCCAGAGCTCCGGCTCGGTGATTGGACACATCGGTCCAGCCGCTCCGCGGCACGTGGGATCTTCCCAGGCCAGGGATCGAACCGGTGCCCCTTGCACAGCAAGGCGGTGTCCTTACCCACTGGACCACCAGGGGAAGCCCTGTGTCAAGTTTTTATTATCAGTGAGAATTTGAAGCCAACTAGGTAGTTTTCTATTATAACTAGTAGGCTTATATCCCTTATATAAATATTAAGTACATACAATTAAAATTAATTAACTGCATCTCCTCTTCTATATACTTAACAGAGTCTTATCTTCTCATTTCTGATAGAACTTTGTGAATTAGTAAGATCCAACAAAGTTCTTCTTGCCTTATCAGTGTTTTAAAATATAACAAGTTACTTTAAAGAGTGTTTATCTATTCATTGAAGAACTTAAAAGGATATTTTCAAAATAAAATCCTTTAAATACCCCCATTATTCATTATTTTATCTTAAAAATTTATTGCACTATGATAAAAATAAAGAGCCAGTGATACTGGCACTGAGTGGACTTGAACCTGACCTCACATATTCTGTCAAAAGACCTCAGAAGTGATCTATCATGCTGCTGACCTTTTTTTGCTTTTAAAGTACTAACAATTACCTGGAACTGTACTGTGGTGAGTAGAGTGAAAAAATGATCTGAGTATCTGAATATATGACCAACAAATTCAGTTTCAGTTTTGACCTAAAACAAAGAGACTAAAAAGGTTTTTGTGACCAACAATGTTTCATTGAATCGGGAAAATTGGTAAGGTCATCCCAGTCAGAGGAAATAATGCATAAGAAGGAATATAATTAGAGAAGCACACAAATTATAAAATTAGTAGTTTTGAGGTACTGGAATGCAGGGGCGTATGTTGTAAGACAATATAATATGAAACATACAAGCAAAATAAACTGTCATTGAACAGTGTCAAGTTTTGTTTTTTTTTAAAGATTTATTTATTTATTTATTTCGGGCGGGGGTCGGGTTGGGGAGGGAGGGGAGCAGGTGGGCCACTTCTATTGGTCTTTCATTTCTCTATTTTCATCCGTCTTTGTTCTTTGGCTCCTGTGGGGGCCTCCCATCACCGTGGCGTCTGTCCTTGCAGAGCGCCGGCTCTGGGCGCATGTGCTCCAGAGCTCCGGCTCGGTGATTGGACACATCGGTCCAGCCGCTCCGCGGCACGTGGGATCTTCCCAGGCCAGGGATCGAACCGGTGCCCCTTGCACAGCAAGGCGGTGTCCTTACCCACTGGACCACCAGGGGAAGCCCTGTGTCAAGTTTTTATTATCAGTGAGAATTTGAAGCCAACTAGGTAGTTTTCTATTATAACTAGTAGGCTTATATCCCTTATATAAATATTAAGTACATACAATTAAAATTAATTAACTGCATCTCCTCTTCTATATACTTAACAGAGTCTTATCTTCTCATTTCTGATAGAACTTTGTGAATTAGTAAGATCCAACAAAGTTCTTCTTGCCTTATCAGTGTTTTAAAATATAACAAGTTACTTTAAAGAGTATTTATCTATTCATTGAAGAACTTAAAAGGATATTTTCAAAATAAAATCCTTTAAATACCCCCATTATTCATTATTTTATCTTAAAAATTTATTGCACTATGATAAAAATAAAGAGCCAGTGATACTGGCACTGAGTGGACTTGAACCTGACCTCACATATTCTGTCAAAAGACCTCAGAAGTGATCTATCATGCTGCTGACCTTTTTTTGCTTTTAAAGTACTAACAATTACCTGGAACTGTACTGTGGTGAGTAGAGTGAAAAAATGATCTGAGTATCTGAATATATGACCAACAAATTCAGTTTCAGTTTTGACCTAAAACAAAGAGACTAAAAAAGGTCTTCTGTTCTTTTGTGCCCAACACTATGTTTCAAGCTGAGACCATTACATAAGAACTTCATCTTGGGTCAGATCTATTTGGTTAACACACTATACCTTTGTGATACAAGTTTGCTCTACTTCAAATCACATCAAATGTAGACCTTTTCAACTAAGTTATATCTATGAGATAAGAAAAAAAAAAAAAAGCATTCACATCTGTGTGCCAGTTGATACACTTGTTAAAAATACCAGAGATAATGCATTGATGGTTTTATTTAAATTTTCTAATAGATTCAGGGAACAATAAATATAAATGAACTAAAAGTAGGAAAAATACTAGCATAATGACAGTTTAGACTTTAGGCAGATAACATTACATTTAAAAAAAACAAAAGAGGGCTTCCCTGGTGGTCCAGTGGGTATGGACACTGCCTTGCAGTGCAAGAAGTGCTGGTTTGATCCATGGCCTGGGAAGATACCACGTTCCACGGGGCGGCTGGACCGACGGGTCCAACTACGGAGCCAGAGCTCTGGTGTGCATGCACCCAGAGCAGGTGCTCTGCAGCGAGAGAAGCCACTGTGATGGGAGGCGCACACAGGCCAAAGAACAAAGATAAATAAATGAAAGACCAATAGAAGTGGCCAAAAAAAAAAAAAAAAAAGAAAGAAAGAAAAGAAAACTGTCGGAGAAACAAAGCAATAATATATAATAGCTACAAAAAAAAAAAAAAAAGAATCACATTAGCTAAAATGCTGAGATCAAAAATTTGAATTTTGTAAAAACTGACTCTCATTTTTAGTTCAAGCAAGTAATCACTATGACACAGTGTACATTTCTAATAGAAACAGATCTAAATGTGCAGCCTTTGCTGTGAATCATTTGACACATTATTTGGTGTCTGGGCTTAGCTGAGAGGCAAGAATGGTTGTGGCTCTCACCCTTCAGGATGCTAATCCAAGCATCTTTGCTCGGAAGTCCCAGGGCTCCCAGCAGCAAAACCCCAAGCCCCAAATTGCCTTCAGTTTGACTGACACCTCTTTCTGGGAAGAGTGTGCCTTTAAAAAAAGTCTATCTAAAAATGATTACATAATATGCTCAGAGCTGCAACTTTAAAATTGCAAATCTAGGAATAGGTTTAAAGCTCCTGGTCAACATAATCTGTTATTTTCAAAAACATATTGATAAAAATATTCATCATATTATCAATATCATATAATGAACAGTAAACTGATCATACTGATTGAATCATATTATTATTCATTTCCTAACCAAATAAACTTTATTGAAAAATTTGAAAATATATAATTTCTCAGTATATAGTATAAATCAAGATAAAGTACAAATATACAAGCAAAATATAGAAAAAAACCAACAAAATGAGCAACAAATTGAATTTGAAAGTGATTTTAGATATCATCTACACTAACTACCAACTTTTGAAATAAAATGAACTAAAAGTAGGAAAAATACTAGCATAATGACAGTTTAGACTTTAGGCAGATAACATTACATTTAAAAAAAAAAAAGTGGGGCTTCCCTGGTGGTCCAGTGGGTATGGACACTGCCTTGCAGTGCAAGAAGTGCTGGTTTGATCCATGGCCTGGGAAGATACCACGTTCCACGGGGCGGCTGGACCGACGGGTCCAACTACGGAGCCAGAGCTCTGGTGTGCATGCACCCAGAGCAGGTGCTCTGCAGCGAGAGAAGCCACTGTGATGGGAGGCGCACACAGGCCAAAGAACAAAGATAAATAAATGAAAGACCAATAGAAGTGGCCAAAAAAAAAAAAAAAAAAGAAAGAAAGAAAAGAAAACTGTCGGAGAAACAAAGCAATAATATATAATAGCTACAAAAAAAAAAAAAAAAGAATCACATTAGCTAAAATGCTGAGATCAAAAATTTGAATTTTGTAAAAACTGACTCTCATTTTTAGTTCAAGCAAGTAATCACTATGACACAGTGTACATTTCTAATAGAAACAGATCTAAATGTGCAGCCTTTGCTGTGAATCATTTGACACATTATTTGGTGTCTGGGCTTAGCTGAGAGGCAAGAATGGTTGTGGCTCTCACCCTTCAGGATGCTAATCCAAGCATCTTTGCTCGGAAGTCCCAGGGCTCCCAGCAGCAAAACCCCAAGCCCCAAATTGCCTTCAGTTTGACTGACACCTCTTTCTGGGAAGAGTGTGCCTTTAAAAAAAGTCTATCTAAAAATGATTACATAATATGCTCAGAGCTGCAACTTTAAAATTGCAAATCTAGGAATAGGTTTAAAGCTCCTGGTCAACATAATCTGTTATTTTCAAAAACATATTGATAAAAATATTCATCATATTATCAATATCATATAATGAACAGTAAACTGATCATACTGATTGAATCATATTATTATTCATTTCCTAACCAAATAAACTTTATTGAAAAATTTGAAAATATATAATTTCTCAGTATATAGTATAAATCAAGATAAAGTACAAATATACAAGCAAAATATAGAAAAAAACCAACAAAATGAGCAACAAATTGAATTTGAAAGTGATTTTAGATATCATCTACACTAACTACCAACTTTTGAATTAATCTTTACAGAAAATCCAAAAGCAATGTTGAGTTAGCAAGTGCTAACTTGCCTCAAAAAGCCTGCTTTATGTAACCAATAGCATCACTACCTACTTCAGCTCAGAGAATATTGATGTCTTCTCCCAGAGTTCTATATCTCAGGGTATTTCTCAGAATTAGCACATAGATGGCCTACTGTTATGTGAAAGTAGCTTCCTGAAAACAAAGTCCTGTGTGTGCGTGTGTGGTGTTTAAGGTTTCTAATATAATCAAAGTTTCTGAATTAATTTTTTTTTTTTTTTGTAATTTTTGAACTGGTGCCCCTTGCACTGCAAGATGGACTCTTTTCCCACTGGACCACTAGGGAAGCCCTGACTTAAATCTTAAAGGATCTCTTTTCCTCTGAAAGCAAGTTGCAGTAATGCAGCAGAAGTTAACTTGCAATATCATTTAAAAAAATGTCTTGGAAATTTTAAATCATGCATAAAACTGACTTTCAACCTGAATAATACCCTGACAAATTAATTAAGAATACTAAACAATTGGAGTATAATATTCTTCAAGTTATTTTTAGTGGCTCTCACATTTTTGGTTGAATGTCACTGAACTATCCAGTCACTGTGACCCCTCTTCCTCTCTCTTTCTCTCTTTCCCTCCCCTCTCATCTCCTCTTGTTTCTTCTCCTCTCCTCACCTATACTCTCCTTTCCATTTTCTTCTCTCACAACTATCTTGTCCTTTCATGCTCTGGGATACTGAGCAAAAAATAAGGAAAGAAATGGTCACAAACTCTTCACTTTTTTAAAAAACAATAACTTTGTTAAAAAAAATTATTTCTTGCTTGACAGAATTTCCCTATGGCATTGGGCCACCTTCACATAGCCATCTATAATTTTTCTTCTGCTTGAAACAATCTCCCACATGCCATTCTTGTTAATGACTGAGATACCCCCTGATGGTGCTTAACATTTAATAGTGCTGGAGCTCCACATTTGCCCAAACAACCTTTTCCATTTACCTTACCTCAAAGGCCTTCTAATTTTTCTTCAGAGACAGAAATCCTTTAAGCCCATTGTATCCTTAGGCTACAAATTTACTGAGATTTAGGTTTCCAATAAGAGCGTTGAGATGAATGCCACCATCTCATTTATGAATCAATTTTTGCCCATCGGCTTTTTAGCGTTATTACTTTTTATTTTATTTTGCACTCAAAGGAGAGAACGTCTGTTAAGTTTGTATGGGTGTGTATATGTGCTCACATGTTTCGTATGTTTACTAGACTGTTGAAAATTAAAGAAAATAAAAGTCTATGCAGATGAAAATTTCCAAACAAGCTCCTTTCCGTAAAATCTGTCACACCTCATCCTTCATTCCTATGTTCAATATAGGAAATTCCTGAGGATTATATTTAAAATTGATTATACAAGTTCTTTTCTTGATTATAGTACATGGAAACTCAATACAGCTGACAGTATAATATATTTCATATAATCATATGGTTTGGGGTTTTAATGTACCTCAAAATAACGAAATAACAGAAAAATCCTATTTTTCCAGGGAAATTACAAACCTATTGTTATAAGAACATTTTTTGTAACTTTCCATTGTTTCTCCAAAAAAGAACAGTAACAAAGGTTGACTTTTAAATTACTTAATGATCAATAGTTCTGAAAGTTTTCCCATCCTTTTTTTTTCTTGCTTTAGTTCTTTTTTAAATGAGACTGTTATATTAAATGTTCACTTTTTCCTAAATTAAGAACTAGTCTAGTAGTTGGCTATTGCACACCAGTTCTAAAATAAGGCCTGAATATATCCTAATCTGTAACCCCCAAATACTGCATGATTTTCTATGTAAAGATATAGTATGTATGTACCTACCACTTTTTAAAATCTTACTGACTTTTACAGATTGGGTAGAACCAATGTACCTAAAATAAAGCAATAAACTGACAAAGTCTGTAAAATATAACAAAATTGTAGGGTGAAATAAAATATTAAAAAATTAATTTTAAAATATTAATAGCCCTATTGAATCATCCTGTATGATGGCATGATTTGAGAACTTGTATTCAGTTGATTACTAGGAGCTCAAAGATCCTGGGGTCCCTTGGGAGATAGTCCTCATTGTGTGTGGAGCTGGGCTGATTCTGAGGACAATAGGATGGGCTCATTTTTTCTTTTCCTGTCTTCAACTACAGCAGTTGCTTTATACTACACGTCATTCTGCTCATGATTGAAAAGTTTTATAATTGGAGAAATTAAAAGTTTGAGATTACATATTGTAGTCAAATTGAATAGCCTTATGTCTAGGGAGACTATGTGACTGCAGTAATTTCACACAGCTATTTAAGAAGGCAGAATCAAATATATTATGTCATGTCTATCAATGATTGGCATGCCTTACAGACCAGTTAAAAGCAGAATTTTATTGATTTTTCAATATAAAAATTATTCATCACATGGGAAAAACAGAGAGAACTCTAAAAAATAATCAACCATTTTCTGTAGATGCTATGTAGATTTATTTTACATTTCTTAAGGTTTCCTATTCTTTATACATTTTATGTTTATATTATTTGAAATCATATAGCAAAATTTATTACACTTGCTTCCGTAATGATTATTTAATCAATATGTGATAATGATCAAATTTGAGACTTAGATAAGAAATTCCTGAATTTGTATAAAATTATGAGTATTATCTCTAATAAATTTTAGAGCTACATTTAAGAAAACAGTCATGAACAGTAACAAAGGTTGACTTTTAAATTACTTAATGATCAATAGTTCTGAAAGTTTTCCCATCCTTTTTCTTGCTTTAGTTCTTTTTAAATGAGACTGTTATATTAAATGTTCACTTTTTCAAAAAACTAGTCTAGTAGTTGGCTATTGCACACCAGTTCTAAAATAAGGCCTGAATATATCCTAATCTGTAACCCCCAAATACTGCATGATTTTCTATGTAAAGATATAGTATGTATGTACCTACCACTTTTTAAAATCTTACTGACTTTTACAGATTGGGTAGAACCAATGTACCTAAAATAAAGCAATAAACTGACAAAGTCTGTAAAATATAACAAAATTGTAGGGTGAAATAAAATATTAAAAAATTAATTTTAAAATATTAATAGCCCTATTGAATCATCCTGTATGATGGCATGATTTGAGAACTTGTATTCAGTTGATTACTAGGAGCTCAAAGATCCTGGGGGTCCCTTGGGAGATAGTCCTCATTGTGATGTGGAGCTGGGCTGATTCTGAGGACAATAGGATGGGCTCATTTTTTCTTTTCCTGTCTTCAACTACAGCAGTTGCTTTATACTACACGTCATTCTGCTCATGATTGAAAAGTTTTATAATTGGAGAAATTAAAAGTTTGAGATTACATATTGTAGTCAAATTGAATAGCCTTATGTCTAGGGAGACTATGTGACTGCAGTAATTTCACACAGCTATTTAAGAAGGCAGAATCAAATATATTATGTCATGTCTATCAATGATTGGCATGCCTTACAGACCAGTTAAAAGCAGAATTTTATTGATTTTTCAATATAAAAATTATTCATCACATGGGAAAAACAGAGAGAACTCTAAAAAATAATCAACCATTTTCTGTAGATGCTATGTAGATTTATTTTACATTTCTTAAGGTTTCCTATTCTTTATACATTTTATGTTTATATTATTTGAAATCATATAGCAAAATTTATTACACTTGCTTCCGTAATGATTATTTAATCAATATGTGATAATGATCAAATTTGAGACTTAGATAAGAAATTCCTGAATTTGTATAAAATTATGAGTATTATCTCTAATAAATTTTTAGAGCTACATTTAAGAAAACAGTCATGAAAAAGTATTTAGAAGTCCCAAAGGCATCTTGCTTCCAAAATTCTTAAGTGTGGATTTTTAAAATGATAAAACTTCCAAATGCACAGAAATTGGCAATAACTCCCTAGCTATTTTAAACCTCTTATTATTCTTATTCTAAACATCAGAGAAGGAAGCTGCTCTACAATACACGGAACTCAGCTCAGTGTTCTATGATGACCCTGAAGGGTGTGATGGGTGTGGGTGGGTAGGGAGACTCAAAAAAGAAGGGATATATGTGTGTTTATAACTGATTCATATTACTATGTAGCAGAAACTGACAACATTGCACGGTAATTATCCTCCAATTAAAATAAATTTAAAAAAGAAGAAAAAATAGGAAAAAATAATAATAAACATTAGAGGGCTTCCCTGGAGGTCCAGTGGGCAAAGATTCCACCTTGCAGTGCAAGTTGTACCAGTTCGATCCCTGGCACAGGAAGATCCCAAGTTCTGCGAAGCAGCTGAACTGCTGTGTCCAATTAGGAGCCAGCACTCTGGCACACGTGTGCCCAGAGCCAGTACTCTGCAAGGAGAGAGGCTACTGCAATGGAAGGCCCACACAAGTCAAAAGAATAAAGATGGATGAAAATAAATAAATAAAAAGCCAATAAAATAAGAGGCCAAGATTGAAAATAATAATCATAATAAACATTAGAAAATGGTGATGCATACGAGTAATCCAGCTCTCAGTACTATTGAAAAATCTATGTAGACAGCAAGAGAAAAAACAAGCAAAAATTATTTTCTTTAAGTTGTTTCTTTAGTCGCTGAGGTGTGTCTGACTCTTTTGTGACATTATGGACTGTAGCCCACGAGAGTCTTCTGTCCATGGAATTTTCTAGGTAAGAATACTGGAGTGGATAGCCATGTCCTTCTTTATGAGATCTTCCCAACCCAAGAATCAAACCCAAGGATCACTCAACAATGTCACACCTAAATCTAAAAGCTGTAATATTCTTCATTATCTATCTCTTTAGATTGAACTATCATATTTCCTTTACAAATAACCTATATTTTTATGTATTTCCTTTTATTTATGTATTTACCCTTTCATTAAAGATAATAAAATACATACTTTAACATAAGAGTATATATATTTTTAATAAAGGTATTCAAATTAATCCCAATATATATTGGGTTCTGTCACCATGATTTTAATATAAGATTATATTAAAACTATAGGCAATTTTATATTTGATGTTAAAAAATACTGTGTACCTCAGTTCCTGTACATTAGCTAACACTACATTAATGTTAATCTATGATAAAAAAAATGTCTTCTATATTTATTTCAAGTAAAAATATTCTGTAGAAATCAATTAATGTCCCACAGGTGACACTGTCATCATCCATTTATCTGTTTCCTAATTTATGATATTAGACTTTGTTTTCCTCTTTTTGAAATAAGGCCACTATCTCATACATTGGCTTACCTGGAATATCACATATTTTATGTAGCTCTTGGTATGTCAATATTTTGTGTCAACATATTTGGCTTAAAATATTTTTATTATTCAAATGAAGACTTTAAGATGCATTTATTGAAGATGACTCATGCTTTGTGCAAGTTGTACCAGTTCGATCCCTGGCACAGGAAGATCCCAAGTTCTGCGAAGCAGCTGAACTGCTGTGTCCAATTAGGAGCCAGCACTCTGGCACACGTGTGCCCAGAGCCAGTACTCTGCAAGGAGAGAGGCTACTGCAATGGAAGGCCCACACAAGTCAAAAGAATAAAGATGGATGAAAATAAATAAATAAAAAGCCAATAAAATAAGAGGCCAAGATTGAAAATAATAATCATAATAAACATTAGAAAATGGTGATGCATACGAGTAATCCAGCTCTCAGTACTATTGAAAAATCTATGTAGACAGCAAGAGAAAAAACAAGCAAAAATTATTTTCTTTAAGTTGTTTCTTTAGTCGCTGAGGTGTGTCTGACTCTTTTGTGACATTATGGACTGTAGCCCACGAGAGTCTTCTGTCCATGGAATTTTCTAGGTAAGAATACTGGAGTGGATAGCCATGTCCTTCTTTATGAGATCTTCCCAACCCAAGAATCAAACCCAAGGATCACTCAACAATGTCACACCTAAATCTAAAAGCTGTAATATTCTTCATTATCTATCTCTTTAGATTGAACTATCATATTTCCTTTACAAATAACCTATATTTTTATGTATTTCCTTTTATTTATGTATTTACCCTTTCATTAAACATAATAAAATACATACTTTAACATAAGAGTATATATATTTTTAATAAAGGTATTCAAATTAATCCCAATATATATTGGGTTCTGTCACCATGATTTTAATATAAGATTATATTAAAACTATAGGCAATTTTATATTTGATGTTAAAAAATACTGTGTACCTCAGTTCCTGTACATTAGCTAACACTACATTAATGTTAATCTATGATAAAAAAAATGTCTTCTATATTTATTTCAAGTAAAAATATTCTGTAGAAATCAATTAATGTCCCACAGGTGACACTGTCATCATCCATTTATCTGTTTCCTAATTTATGATATTAGACTTTGTTTTCCTCTTTTTGAAATAAGGCCACTATCTCATACATTGGCTTACCTGGAATATCACATATTTTATGTAGCTCTTGGTATGTCAATATTTTGTGTCAACATATTTGGCTTAAAATATTTTTATTATTCAAATGAAGACTTTTTAAGATGCATTTATTGAAAGATGACTCATGCTAAAAGAAGTTGTAGTGTAAAAATTAAGTCAATATGAGCCAAACTTTTATCTACAGATAGTAACTATCTTAAAAGAAAAACCAAAAACACTTTTGGAGTCTTGTCAAGTAGTTTGATCAACGACAATGCAGAAAGAAGCCAAATTAAACAGAAATCAATTAGCATGTAACAAGTAATGATCAGCTATGATTTAAGCTTCAAGGGAAGAAGAATTGATGCAGACAGAATAACAATAGACCTAGAACATATTTTAATTTGTAATTATCTAACAACAATGAATTTGAATAAGGCCAACAAAGACCTGCAATGGTTACAGGCTTTATAATGTTGAAACAGTATAGAATTCTGATGATACAGTTATCTTAATGCAGTGTTTTGGTGGGTGAGACCCACAGTGGTAGGAAAATAAGATTTTAATTTAAAACGCTGAAGAAAAGCATATTCTTTTCAACATTAAATAGCAACATTGCATAAAACAAAGTGTATTCTTATGGCTACATTGATAGAAACGTATATTCTGAAAATATGACAATGAAAAAAGAAAACTGAAAACATTGATGCTGCTTATGTGAGGTCAGATATTTAATGAATTGTAGATCACCCAGAGAGACTTTCAGAGAATATAAATTTGATGTAAGTCTCTTCTTAATAGTATCTCTCAATACATGGAGTACAAGACAGAGGCTTTATATATATATATCCTGAATGTGATTGGACTAACCTCTTCTTTACAGAAAGGCATGCTTTATGCTTAACAAGACACAAAAAGAGCAGAACAATTTCACTTAACTAGAATACTTGGCAAGAATCATTTTGGCAGATCTAATGTACTTATGGGGCCTGAATGTCTTCCTGGCTATAGTTTGCACTTGATCCATTCTCATTACCCCAGTGGAGATTTGCGTCATCCTTGATACAGTAGATGAAACTGAATTGCTTGTAGAATGGAGCTGCCTGCTCTGTTCTGACTTAGCCAGCCAGTCTCCTCTAGGTCTACGGCCTGTGCTATGACAGGGATTGGTGGATAGCCAAAGGGAGGGCGATTTACATCACTTCTTGGCTTCCCAAGTAACATAGTAGTAAAGAACACGCCGGCAATGCAGGAGACACAGACGATTTGGTTTCTTCCCTGGGTTGGGAAGATCCCCTTGAGAAAGAAATGGCTACCCACTTCAGCATTCTTGTCTGGAAAATTCCATGGACAGAGAAACCTGGTGGGCTACAGTCCATGCAGTTGCAAAGAGTCAGCCACAACTGAGCGACTGAGCACAACGTATTTATTAAACCAGTTAAATGTTAAGCTTTTAATATGAAAGTGAAAATGATGAGGACCCTACAGGCCCTCTTGGGTACAAATGGTACATTTTCTATTTCCTTTTGGTGGGGGGAAAAAAGTTTTGGTCTCTTAGAAAGAAAGAGTTAGTCTCTCAGTTGTATCCAACTCTTCATGATACCCTGGACTCTAGCCCAACAGGAACCTCTATCCAAGGAATCCTCCAGAGAAGAATACTGGAGAAAGTTGTCATTCATTTTTAACAGGGATCTTCTCAAGCCAAGTAATTAAAACGTAAAACTTTTTTGAATGCTGTTTCTTATGGCTACATTGATAGAAACGTATATTCTGAAAATATGACAATGAAAAAAGAAAACTGAAAACATTGATGCTGCTTATGTGAGGTCAGATATTTAATGAATTGTAGATCACCCAGAGAGACTTTCAGAGAATATAAATTTGATGTAAGTCTCTTCTTAATAGTATCTCTCAATACATGGAGTACAAGACAGAGGCTTTATATATATATATCCTGAATGTGATTGGACTAACCTCTTCTTTACAGAAAGGCATGCTTTATGCTTAACAAGACACAAAAAGAGCAGAACAATTTCACTTAACTAGAATACTTGGCAAGAATCATTTTGGCAGATCTAATGTACTTATGGGGCCTGAATGTCTTCCTGGCTATAGTTTGCACTTGATCCATTCTCATTACCCCAGTGGAGATTTGCGTCATCCTTGATACAGTAGATGAAACTGAATTGCTTGTAGAATGGAGCTGCCTGCTCTGTTCTGACTTAGCCAGCCAGTCTCCTCTAGGTCTACGGCCTGTGCTATGACAGGGATTGGTGGATAGCCAAAGGGAGGCGATTTACATCACTTCTTGGCTTCCCAAGTAACATAGTAGTAAAGAACACGCCGGCAATGCAGGAGACACAGACGATTTGGTTTCTTCCCTGGGTTGGGAAGATCCCCTTGAGAAAGAAATGGCTACCCACTTCAGCATTCTTGTCTGGAAAATTCCATGGACAGAGAAACCTGGTGGGCTACAGTCCATGCAGTTGCAAAGAGTCAGCCACAACTGAGCGACTGAGCACAACGTATTTATTAAACCAGTTAAATGTTAAGCTTTTAATATGAAAGTGAAAATGATGAGGACCCTACAGGCCCTCTTGGGTACAAATGGTACATTTTCTATTTCCTTTTGGTGGGGGGAAAAAAGTTTTGGTCTCTTAGAAAGAAAGAGTTAGTCTCTCAGTTGTATCCAACTCTTCATGATACCCTGGACTCTAGCCCAACAGGAACCTCTATCCAAGGAATCCTCCAGAGAAGAATACTGGAGAAAGTTGTCATTCATTTTTAACAGGGATCTTCTCAAGCCAAGGATCTAACCCAGTCTCTCGCATTGAAGGCAGATCCTTTATTATCTTAACCACCAGGGAAGTCTTGGTTTCTTAGGCCTTCCCTGATTCCAAAGACTGGGCATAAGCAGTTAATAAGACAACAGACACATGGAACCTTCATTCCTCTTGAAGGGGTGTAGATCTGATGTATATCTTTGAGTTGTTCTGCAGAAACTAAGACTTTACCAACCCAGCTGGAAGTTTGTGACTATCTGTTGATGGTGACTACTTAAACCCCAGACTGGCTAGAATGATATGGTTGAGTTTACTAGAATATAATCCTCATGAGCAACCAGTCAGAAGAAAGTCACACACATGGTAACTTTCACCCCAAACTATGCCTAAAAAACACCATGCTCTAAAACCACTGAGGAGTTCTTTTTTTTCTTTTCTTTTCTTTTTTGAGCATGAACTGTCAGTTCTCCTTGTCTGGCCCTGCAAAAAGTATTGTTCCAAACCCAAAGGTTTATTTGGCCTCACAGTGAATTGGGCCATGGAACTTTGGTACAGCAACACAAAGTAAAAAAAAGCAGTTTGGAAAATGGAAAGGAAAGAAGGAATAAGAAAGGAAGAAAAATTTTAAGACATTCTATTTAATGTTTCTTAACTCATATTTAATAGTTAATTCTTAGTTCATAACTTTAAAAATGCAGTGATATTAAAACATCAGTGGTTCAAGATATTAAAAGCTAAAGACATTAATACTAAATCTGTACTGATATCAGAATCATAGAGTACTTTTGAAAAAAATGTAATTTTCCTTTTTCTCCTAAAGTCAAATGTAAGAAAGGAGATTCAGTGCATTGAGGATTTTATATTGTCTTATTCCAGTTACATATGTTCTTACTCTTAACTGATCTGTTTGAATTTTTGCTGATTTTATATATCTTGACTGTTGTGAAACAGATACAGCTTAATCTTCTATAATATCATTTAAGGGAAATGACTAAGAAAAACTTCAAAAGAAATGGAACAATGAGATAATGACAGGAATAAAAGAAGTTGATTATGGAAGGGTTAAGGCTACTTTGTATAAACATGATTGCTTAAAAATTACACACATGGGCAGATATAAAAATTAATGTAACAGAGAAGACAAATTAAGATAGAAAAGGTAACGTGCCATTGCAACTAGTTTCCTATCATTTTACTACAAATTGAGCACTCTTTGGACATTTATTTTCCACTGTGCTTTAAAGTTAAAGATGACAGCAGGAACAACAAATGTCCAAGGAAAGATAATATTTCAGGAACATAGGGGAGTATGAATCCTCAAATCTATATCAGTAGTTCTGAGATCTTATCTAGACTTGGAATTGTTTATTGAGAGCTGTTAAGACTGCATGATACATTTTTTGGTATCTTGCATACTTTGGTATGGGCTTTCCAGCTGGCAATACTGGAAAAGATCCTGTCTGCCACTGCAGGAGACATAAGAGATGCAGGTACAATCCCTGGGTCAGGAAGATCCCCTGAATGAGGGCTTGACAATCCACTTCAGTATTGTTGCCTGGAGAATCCCATGGTAAGAGGAGTCTGGTGGGCTATGACCCATAGGATTGCAAAGAGTCAGACATGACTGAAGCAACTTAGCATGCTTGCATGTATACTTTGGAATATATATTTGATATCTTTTAGTTATCTTGGAAAGAGTAGTGTTTATATGTACCCAAAGTGTATGTGCATGTAGACTTATGATCAAAGACAATTTTCCTTAAAGCATTCTACTTGTAATCATAAAATATAATTTTAATAATGTTGTATTAACCAGTGCAGATTTTCATGTTAATGTAGCATAAAGGAACTCTAATGATAGCATCTAGAAGACACACAATACAATAAGTTAGCATATGAAGTTATAAAAACAGATGAAAGAAAGAGGATATGGGATATGTCAACTACAGACTGGCACCTGCCAAGACCATTTACCAAAGACTGAACAACAATCACAAGTGCATTTGCAAACGTCCCGTGCTACTATAGCTGTTGACTATCAATACCCGCAGAAGGGAATTGAGGGTAGAATGTGAAGAAATCTGTGCTCCAGGGAAACTGGGGGAATAGAACTTTGCATGTATATTTTCAGGAACTCATTTCATGATCCCAAGCCTTCATAGAGAAAAGCACTGAATCCCTTCACGCTGGCATCAGATCCTCGTGACTAGCAGAAAACCTTTTGTAAAATGCCTGTTTGATTCTATGTACTCCCCCTCACCAAAATCACATATATACTGACCTTCCCCTTGCCTCTTAGGAACAATCTCTCAGAAGTATGTGAGGTGCTGTCTCTTGGGCTACATCTCACATACCTCATTTTGCCCCAAACAAAACTTAATTTGCAACTCTCACATTGTGCAACTTTTTAGTCAATGTATAGACTTCTCCTTATACATTGCTATTGGTGTTGTTCAGTCACTTAGTTGTGTCCATGCATTACCATGGACTGCAGCACAGCAGGCTTCCCTGTCCTTCACTATCTCTCAGAAGTTGCTCAAATTTATGTCCATTGAGTTGGTAAAGCAATCTCACCATCATCCTCTGCTGCCCTCTTCTCCTTTTGCCTTCAACCTTTTCCATTAGTATTAGAGTCTTTTTGAATGAGTTGGCTCTTTGCATCAGGCAGCAAAAGTATGGGAACTTCAGCTCCAGCATCAGTCCTTCCAATAAATATTCAAGGTTGATTTCCTTTAGGACTGACTGGTTTGATCTCCTTGCCGTCCAAGGCACTCTCAAGAGTTCTCCAGCACCACAATTTGAAAATATCAATTCTTTGGCATTTAGCTTTCTTTATGGTCCAACTTTTACATCCATATATGACTACTGGATAATTTGTCGGCAAAATAATTCCTTTGCTTTTTAATACACTGTCTAGGTTTGTCATAGCTTTCCTTCCAAAGAGTAAGTATCTTTTAATTTCATAACTGCAGTCACCATTCACAGTCATTTAGGAGCCCAAGAAAACAACATCTGTCACTGCTTCCATATTTTACCCTTGATTTGTCGTGTACTGATGGGACTGGATGTCATGATCTTAGGGTTTTTTTTTATTATGTTGAGCTTTAAGCCAGCTTTTTCATTCTGATTTTTCACCCTCATCAAGAAGCTCTTTAGTTCCTCTTCACTTTCTGCCATTAGAGTGGCATCATCTGCATATCTTAGATTGTTGATTTTTCTCCTGTCACTGTTAATTCAAGCTTGTGATTCATCCAGCCTGATAGTTCACATAATGCTTTCTACATATGTGTTAAATAAACAAGATGACAGTATACAGCCTGTTGTGCTCCTTTTCCAGTTTTGAACTAGTCAGGTGTTTATGTAAGGTTGTAACTGTTGATTCTTGACCTGCATATAACTTTCTCAGAAGACAGGTAAGTTATTCTGATATTCCATCTGTAAACAATCAAAGGTTTTTGAGTAGTCAGTGAAGCAGAAGAAGATGTTTTCTGGGAATTCCCTTGCTTTCTTTATGATGCAAATAATGCTGGTAATTTGATCTCTGATTCCTCTGCTTTTTCTAAACCCTTTCTGTACACCTGAAATTCTTGGTTCATGTACTTCTGAAACCTAGCTTGAGGAATTGTGAGCATTACCTTGCTAGCATGTGAAATGAGAAAAAATGCATGGTAGTTTGAACATTTTTTGGCACTGCCCTTGTTTGGTATTGGAATGAAAATCACATTTTCTAGTTCTGTGGCCACTGCTGAGTATTTGCTGAAATATTGAGTGCAGCATTTTAACAATATTATTGCTTTAGATTTTAAATAGCTCAGCAAAAATTCTATCACCATCACTGACTTTGTTTATAGCAATGCTTCTTAAGGTCCACTTGACTTCACACTCCAGGATGCCTGATTCTAGGTGAGTGCCCACACCATTGTGGTTATCCTAGTCATTAAGACGTTTTTTGTATAGTTCTTCTGTGATTCTGTGTATTCTTGCCACCTCTTCTTAATCTCTTCTTCTACTATTCTATCATTACACTTTCTGTTCTTCACCGTGCCAGTCTTTTCATGAAACTTTCCCTTGATATTTCCAATTTTCTTGTAGAGATTTCTAGTCTTTCCCATTTTATTATTTTCCTTTATGTCTTTGCATTGTTCATTATACAAAGAATGCATACATTATATTATACATACCACATCCCCTCAGAACTGGTTCTGATATAGATCCAGTTGTCTAAAACAACAAATAAACTCGTAACTCGTAAGAAACCTTATCATATTATAACACGAGGGAAAGGGGCAGGGCACAATTTTTGAACAAATGACATAGCCCAAGGATGCAATGTAAACCTATTAGAATGAAATTATCCAGCCCATAAAATCTAAACATGTCATGTTTTCAGGCCACTAGACTCACCCTCTGCAATGGCCCACATCCTGTCTGTCGAGTGTGCTTTTTCTCTCAATCTTAATAAATTCATTTCTTACCTATCACTTTGTCTCTCACTGAATTCTTTTCTGTGAAGAGACATGAAGAACCTAACATCCATTAAGTCCTGAAACCAGGCATGGTGGGTTTTGGCTGGGTTTGAGTCCCAACCATATGGGTTCAAATCTCAAGCAGAATTTTGGCTAATTAGAGTCCCAGTCATGTGGATTCAACTGCAAAGTGGGTTTTGGGTTTAAGTCTGAAATCTGAGGTAAAACAGTTTCAATATCAAATCCATATTATTCTGTATATATAAAATATCACTTTAAACACTGAAGAAACATTAAAATGGTTTTCCTACAAGAGAATATTATTTGACAATGGTTACAGACTCCCCAAAAATGATCTATCTAGTACCCAAAAGTATTAGTCAATAATTTAATGTAAATAACTGTGTCTGACGTTCTTTTTGAGGAAAGGATAGGAATATGATTTTGTTTTGTTTTATGCTAAGTTTTCATTTGAAAAGGTAAAAATACTCTTTTAAGGACAATCCCCGTTTTTCTTTAAGGTCCACTTGACTTCACACTCCAGGATGCCTGATTCTAGGTGAGTGCCCACACCATTGTGGTTATCCTAGTCATTAAGACGTTTTTTGTATAGTTCTTCTGTGATTCTGTGTATTCTTGCCACCTCTTCTTAATCTCTTCTTCTACTATTCTATCATTACACTTTCTGTTCTTCACCGTGCCAGTCTTTTCATGAAACTTTCCCTTGATATTTCCAATTTTCTTGTAGAGATTTCTAGTCTTTCCCATTTTATTATTTTCCTTTATGTCTTTGCATTGTTCATTATACAAAGAATGCATACATTATATTATACATACCACATCCCCTCAGAACTGGTTCTGATATAGATCCAGTTGTCTAAAACAACAAATAAACTCGTAACTCGTAAGAAACCTTATCATATTATAACACGAGGGAAAGGGGCAGGGCACAATTTTTGAACAAATGACATAGCCCAAGGATGCAATGTAAACCTATTAGAATGAAATTATCCAGCCCATAAAATCTAAACATGTCATGTTTTCAGGCCACTAGACTCACCCTCTGCAATGGCCCACATCCTGTCTGTCGAGTGTGCTTTTTCTCTCAATCTTAATAAATTCATTTCTTACCTATCACTTTGTCTCTCACTGAATTCTTTTCTGTGAAGAGACATGAAGAACCTAACATCCATTAAGTCCTGAAACCAGGCATGGTGGGTTTTGGCTGGGTTTGAGTCCCAACCATATGGGTTCAAATCTCAAGCAGAATTTTGGCTAATTAGAGTCCCAGTCATGTGGATTCAACTGCAAAGTGGGTTTTGGGTTTAAGTCTGAAATCTGAGGTAAAACAGTTTCAATATCAAATCCATATTATTCTGTATATATAAAATATCACTTTAAACACTGAAGAAACATTAAAATGGTTTTCCTACAAGAGAATATTATTTGACAATGGTTACAGACTCCCCAAAAATGATCTATCTAGTACCCAAAAGTATTAGTCAATAATTTAATGTAAATAACTGTGTCTGACGTTCTTTTTGAGGAAAGGATAGGAATATGATTTTGTTTTGTTTTTAATGCTAAGTTTTCATTTGAAAACAATGAAGTAAAAATACTCTTTTCAAGGATGAAATGAACATATAATTTGTCAAGTTCTTGAAAGGCAGAATCTTGGGTAATTACTCATTTTACTCTGAGTTTCTCCCATGTACACATGAAGTGTATGTGTTAAGAAACTACTGTTTCTTTTTATCTTGATTGTCTTTTATTATAGTGATCTCAGTCAAGAACTCAGAAAGGAAGAGGTATATTTTTTTCTTCCATACACTTAAAATTATTCTTTTCTAGATTATACCAAATTCTTCTATGTATCAGTATACCACCCATCAGAGTTATGAGCATAGAAAAATTAATGTTATTATGTGTTTGTGTGTGTTGTCTTTCTATACAAATTTTTAATTGTTCTTTTAGGATAATGGTTTTGGAGCAACAGATGGAATGGCATAACTGAAACAACTCTTCTTTATTAATGTAACATACTGGTGGAACTATATGCATATCTATTTGGAAATAAGGTTTTTCTAAATTTAAGCTAATTTGTAAGTGATGCATTAAAGCAAAGTATTTTCTGAAGGCAGAATAGTATGACTCAGAAATGTGTGATATGAGGGAAGAAAGAAAAAAAAATATGCCCAAAACATCCTTGGGAGAATAATACTCTGCTTAGCAAGTCACGACATTTGAGCATAATCTTCTGAATCAAAGAAAAGGAGCAAAAACCTTTGAACTGTCAACTACAAATTGGCATTTTTCAATTTCCTTATCAGTCACTGGACAACAGGACATTTGCAACAAGAGCATTTGCCATCTGCCTCTGTGGAAACTTTCCTTGTGCTGTTGGGAGCTGCTGATCTTCAACACCCACCCTGGAGAAAATCAGGGTGGGGCAAGGCACTCTGTGCTCCAGGGAATACAGTGGAACAGGTTTTTAGATAGGAAAATGCTTTTAGGAACAGATTTTACAATCTCAATCCTTACATCTCCTCACACACAGAAAAGCTAGAGAAGTGCTAAATTCTTTCATGAAGACATTACATCCTCATGACTGACCCAAACCATTCATAAAAACAAAACCCTTAGGAAGCCCTTTGTTTAATAGCATTTGAACTCCCCCACACCAAAATCCTTATATCAGCTTTCCTCCTCTGCCTCGTTGGAGCAGTCTCTCAGAGTCATCTGAGATCCTGTCTGCTGGGTTGCAATCCTAATTGTGCCCCAAATAACACTTAACCCACAACTCTTAAGCTGTTTTGTTTTTTTTTTTTTCAGTCAACACCCTCATCCTCTGAAAAAGCATTCAGTTGAAAATTAATATAAAAGGAAGGTACCACAAAGCCTTAATGTAAAAAAAAAAAAAAAAAATAGAATTATTAGGGGAATACTATTAATGAGCAAAGACTATAATTGTTTAACAAACCAAATTAAGTTAGTGATAGGTAGATTGTATAGGATTAAATAAACAGTTAAAGTTTTGATAGTGTAAAGACAAACACAAATTTAAAATAAGAGGCTAATTCTGTCTAGAAAATAAGGGACTATATGTCCCTTTCTCCTTTTTCTTAGAGCATTTGCTTTGTAAAACTTAAAACCATACTTTCTCCTTTGTTTGACAAGTGTATAAGCTTTTGAAAATCAGATAGGCTTTTAGGACCCAGAAGCTTTCTCAGAAGCTTGAGAACCATTTCTTTGCTCTGTTAGTTTCAGTCCCCTTGGGATGGGAGGAGCCTTCCACAGGTTACAGAGCTATTTCCTGTCATAAAGACAAGTTTGTTTTCCCTCTAAGTAAAATGGTCACCCTAATTATCAAAGTTATCTTCAATTATGTGTGACAAATGGTGTTATCATTTGCGAACTGATTTCTGTTTACCTTGAAAACATGTCTGCAATAAATTGTATTTGCTTGCCTATATAATGGGATGTTTGCAGTCTCTTTCCATTGGCAGTCCATTGATTGTGTAAGACGCTCATCACATTGCGATTAAATGCTTATTCAATGACAAAAGTGATTTGCTTCTTTACTATATTTATGCAGAAAATGCTTTTAGGAACAGATTTTACAATCTCAATCCTTACATCTCCTCACACACAGAAAAGCTAGAGAAGTGCTAAATTCTTTCATGAAGACATTACATCCTCATGACTGACCCAAACCATTCATAAAAACAAAACCCTTAGGAAGCCCTTTGTTTAATAGCATTTGAACTCCCCCACACCAAAATCCTTATATCAGCTTTCCTCCTCTGCCTCGTTGGAGCAGTCTCTCAGAGTCATCTGAGATCCTGTCTGCTGGGTTGCAATCCTAATTGTGCCCCAAATAACACTTAACCCACAACTCTTAAGCTGTTTTGTTTTTTTTTTTTTCAGTCAACACCCTCATCCTCTGAAAAAGCATTCAGTTGAAAATTAATATAAAAGGAAGGTACCACAAAGCCTTAATGTAAAAAAAAAAAAAAAAAATAGAATTATTAGGGGAATACTATTAATGAGCAAAGACTATAATTGTTTAACAAACCAAATTAAGTTAGTGATAGGTAGATTGTATAGGATTAAATAAACAGTTAAAGTTTTGATAGTGTAAAGACAAACACAAATTTAAAATAAGAGGCTAATTCTGTCTAGAAAATAAGGGACTATATGTCCCTTTCTCCTTTTTCTTAGAGCATTTGCTTTGTAAAACTTAAAACCATACTTTCTCCTTTGTTTGACAAGTGTATAAGCTTTTGAAAATCAGATAGGCTTTTAGGACCCAGAAGCTTTCTCAGAAGCTTGAGAACCATTTCTTTGCTCTGTTAGTTTCAGTCCCCTTGGGATGGGAGGAGCCTTCCACAGGTTACAGAGCTATTTCCTGTCATAAAGACAAGTTTGTTTTCCCTCTAAGTAAAATGGTCACCCTAATTATCAAAGTTATCTTCAATTATGTGTGACAAATGGTGTTATCATTTGCGAACTGATTTCTGTTTACCTTGAAAACATGTCTGCAATAAATTGTATTTGCTTGCCTATATAATGGGATGTTTGCAGTCTCTTTCCATTGGCAGTCCATTGATTGTGTAAGACGCTCATCACATTGCGATTAAATGCTTATTCAATGACAAAAGTGATTTGCTTCTTTACTATATTTATGCAGAAAATTTCTCAGTTGGGAGAAGATTTTGTTTTTAATCATAATTCTCAATGATAGAAAAATTAATCAGAAACAAAAAATCAGGGAATTTTCACCAGATATATAAGATATTTCAACTTTTTATTATTAGTGGCATACATTAGAATAAATTTAGTAACTATCATTGAAAATCATATTTCTAAATACAATATGCTAGCGTCTAGAAATTATTCCTTTTTATGTAAAGACAAATGCAAATTCTGCGAAGTTTGTTGAGTTCTTCTCTCACCACATGAACCCTATTATTAATGAATTAAACAAATAAAGCAGTGACCTTACATGATAAAACACACATGACATAATCCCCTAGTAGATTAGGATTGTTGAAAATGCATTGGATAGTATATTAAATGCATAATGTCAGAGACTGTGCTGACAAACATTGAAAAATAATTTTTTTAAACAATAATAAAATGGAATGATGTATTCAAAAACATATTACAAAAAATGCAATGTAATGATGTATTCAGTAACATAATACAAAAGCTTTTATATATATATATATATATATATATATGTATATATACATGCTATTCAAGTCACATTGTTTTAATTCAACAGTGAATATAACTAAGAAAGGCAAATTTTAATTTCATATTTTGTAGAGATTCATTTTACTTCACATAACCAAATATGTATTTTTATCACATGATCTTGTTTTGTTTTAACAACTATATGCCACATGACTAAAATATCAACAGAAATATTTGCAGCCTATGTGATAGAACTCTGATATATACTACCCAATATTAATAATTCATTATGTTCCCGGAGAAAAGTATGCTACTTTGATCAACTTCCACAGGTTACAGAGCTATTTCCTGTCATAAAGACAAGTTTGTTTTCCCTCTAAGTAAAATGGTCACCCTAATTATCAAAGTTATCTTCAATTATGTGTGACAAATGGTGTTATCATTTGCGAACTGATTTCTGTTTACCTTGAAAACATGTCTGCAATAAATTGTATTTGCTTGCCTATATAATGGGATGTTTGCAGTCTCTTTCCATTGGCAGTCCATTGATTGTGTAAGACGCTCATCACATTGCGATTAAATGCTTATTCAATGACAAAAGTGATTTGCTTCTTTACTATATTTATGCAGAAAATTTCTCAGTTGGGAGAAGATTTTGTTTTTAATCATAATTCTCAATGATAGAAAAATTAATCAGAAACAAAAAATCAGGGAATTTTCACCAGATATATAAGATATTTCAACTTTTTATTATTAGTGGCATACATTAGAATAAATTTAGTAACTATCATTGAAAATCATATTTCTAAATACAATATGCTAGCGTCTAGAAATTATTCCTTTTTATTTAAAGACAAATGCAAATTCTGCAAGTTTGTTGAGTTCTTCTCTCACCTCATGAACCCTATTATTAATGAATTAAACAAATAAAGCAGTGACCTTACATGATAAAACACACATGACATAATCCCCTAGTAGATTAGGATTGTTGAAAATGCATTGGATAGTATATTAAATGCATAATGTCAGAGACTGTGCTGACAAACATTGAAAAATAATTTTTTTAAACAATAATAAAATGGAATGATGTATTCAAAAACATATTACAAAAAATGCAATGTAATGATGTATTCAGTAACATAATACAAAAGCTTTTATATATATATATATATATATATATGTATATATACATGCTATTCAAGTCACATTGTTTTAATTCAACAGTGAATATAACTAAGAAAGGCAAATTTTAATTTCATATTTTGTAGAGATTCATTTTACTTCACATAACCAAATATGTATTTTTATCACATGATCTTGTTTTGTTTTAACAACTATATGCCACATGACTAAAATATCAACAGAAATATTTGCAGCCTATGTGATAGAACTCTGATATATACTACCCAATATTAATAATTCATTATGTTCCCGGAGAAAAGTATGCTACTTTGATCAACTTTTCCAAAGTCAACATTATTATAAAAGATAAGTTTTAAAAAGTACATTTAATAATTTGAGTAGAATTTATATTGTAGTGAAACACGGCTATGCCAAAGAGACTAATTCTTTGTGTCTCTTTTTCTTAGTTGCCTTAAAATGGAATACTAAATGTAAAGAACAAATAAAAACAATACCCAAGTTGAAAGAACATTGTTCAAATACCCTAACGATTTATGTTCAAACTTATGCTTAATAAATTAATACATGTTTATCTTTTTAAAACTAAATGGAGTATTTGAGCCAGCAAGGTTAAAAATGGCTCAGGGAACAACCATGCTAAGCAATTTTTTTAGGGCCTTGATTTATGTAACAAGTTCAGTCTAATAATGAGTGAAACTGCTAATCAGTGCCCACAGATATTAGATAATAAATTCAACAGGGCCAAATGGATATTTTCAGCATAGCAACTACTGGCTTAATGATTTAATTAATCTAAACATGCAAAATTTTGTGCCTGCTTAAATTTGTTTAGCACAAGACACATTAATGGAGATTAAAATCTAGGGATGTACTCATAAATTTAAAATGTGTTTTAGGGGAAAAGAGACAATTACCAGATCTTACATAAATGCCTCCTAAGGACCACATCAGGAACTTGAGAGAATGTGTTCATATATTTGGCCTTGTAATTATTTACCTTATATTGCCAAATTGAAATAGCTTTGATTAGCACAGTGTATCTATAAAACTGCTCTAAAGGAAAGACAGTGATAATCAAAGCTGCATACAATTAGGAGAATGCAAGCTTCCGGAGAGTTTCACTGTTGCAACAATTGCTTCAAGTGAACAATTTAAAATCATGTAATTTATTTGTCTCCTTACATATAAGTGGAAACATAGAATGGTTTCTTTTACAGAAACCATAGTTTTGAAAATTTTTAAATATTTTAATGTTTAAGTTGTTTTAATATGTAGCCATATTTTATGCATTTTCTAATTAGCTTGATTTTTATTGTTTATAAAATAAATTGGGCTTTCTACTTTATTACTTGATATAGCTAAGGATTACAGTTACATAGTTGTCCTTAAAAAACAAAATCTTTTCCCTTCTAGGAATTCAATATATATTTATTCTAATTGAGGAGTTTTTATTTCTTTAATTAAACAATCCCAAATTCTAAATTCCTTATGCAGGAACATTTAAAAACATCTAAGGTCTTAGACTACAATTAGTGGATTAATTTTAATAGTGATTGTAGACTAGAAGTTATTAAATGAAACATTAAAATAGGGCTCATGTTTGCAATTGACTACTTCTTGAAGATATTGAATTATATTATGCATCATTAATTGACAATTTTAAATCATGCACTATCATTGTAATTATGTTAATGCTATCAATTTAATTATGTGAATGTTCTATATATATCAAACAGGAAAAATGTCAGAAACAAACATTTAGTACTTTAATTTCTTCTGAGGTAGATTTTTCATCCCTAATATAATTTTCTTAACATTTTATTAGAGAAGGATTTCAGGATTGAGTTTCAATTTCAGTGTTTAACAGTGATAAGCCTCTTGACTGTTACAGTATTTCACTTACAAATGCCCCATTACATCAATTATAACACTTTTCAAATTGAGACCATTTCTCATTTATATTTCCTTTACCAGTTACATATAAATCTGCAGTAAATTTTGAATCAGTAAAAATACAAAAGAATGAGTGGAATATGTATTTCAGTGATGGAATTAAATAGTTCTCCTGCATCTAACTACCTTCATTGAGTTTATTAGACTAATAAACCTAGAAAAAACTATTAAATATACTGTGCAGGCTTCAAAAATGATTTGGATTCCAGAATATGTACCTCAAATATAATGATTCCTGAGAAGAACCATGGCTTTCACTGTTGCAACAATTGCTTCAAGTGAACAATTTAAAATCATGTAATTTATTTGTCTCCTTACATATAAGTGGAAACATAGAATGGTTTCTTTTACAGAAACCATAGTTTTGAAAATTTTTAAATATTTTAATGTTTAAGTTGTTTTAATATGTAGCCATATTTTATGCATTTTCTAATTAGCTTGATTTTTATTGTTTATAAAATAAATTGGGCTTTCTACTTTATTACTTGATATAGCTAAGGATTACAGTTACATAGTTGTCCTTAAAAAACAAAATCTTTTCCCTTCTAGGAATTCAATATATATTTATTCTAATTGAGGAGTTTTTATTTCTTTAATTAAACAATCCCAAATTCTAAATTCCTTATGCAGGAACATTTAAAAACATCTAAGGTCTTAGACTACAATTAGTGGATTAATTTTAATAGTGATTGTAGACTAGAAGTTATTAAATGAAACATTAAAATAGGGCTCATGTTTGCAATTGACTACTTCTTGAAGATATTGAATTATATTATGCATCATTAATTGACAATTTTAAATCATGCACTATCATTGTAATTATGTTAATGCTATCAATTTAATTATGTGAATGTTCTATATATATCAAACAGGAAAAATGTCAGAAACAAACATTTAGTACTTTAATTTCTTCTGAGGTAGATTTTTCATCCCTAATATAATTTTCTTAACATTTTATTAGAGAAGGATTTCAGGATTGAGTTTCAATTTCAGTGTTTAACAGTGATAAGCCTCTTGACTGTTACAGTATTTCACTTACAAATGCCCCATTACATCAATTATAACACTTTTCAAATTGAGACCATTTCTCATTTATATTTCCTTTACCAGTTACATATAAATCTGCAGTAAATTTTGAATCAGTAAAAATACAAAAGAATGAGTGGAATATGTATTTCAGTGATGGAATTAAATAGTTCTCCTGCATCTAACTACCTTCATTGAGTTTATTAGACTAATAAACCTAGAAAAAACTATTAAATATACTGTGCAGGCTTCAAAAATGATTTGGATTCCAGAATATGTACCTCAAATATAATGATTCCTGAGAAGAACCATGGCTTTAGAGATAAGTGAGACAAAATATTTTAGTACCACAAAGTCTACATTGTCTAGCAGTTGATATTATTGATTTTTAATTTTTTTCTAGAAACTCTAAAAAAGGTGATATTTTATTCTGCTATTGTTATTTGTGATAACTAGTTTTCCTATATTTCTAATATTAACTGACTAAACATAAATACAAATTAAAAGCTCTTCAAGGAATTCTGTAATTACACATTTTTCTCCTAACATTTTATGTAAGTACATGATAAAATACTTAATGCACACTAACAATTAGGAGTTGAGCAGTTTTCGTATTCTGCACAAGTAGGGCATTATATTGTCATATCTGTTTTGTGCTTCATTTTACAAACCATAATTATGGATATGGGTACAGACATTGGCATCAGAGTTTATGCTTGAACTCTTATGTGTTCAAAAAATTGTGTGTATAATAACATTTCAGAAAAACAAATAAAAAATGTTTTCTTTGTTAAGATAACTTTACACTACACAGCAATTTTTTTTCCTGGATTTATGCACTTAGACTGAAATTATATACAAGTCCCAGGAAACACTCAAATTTACTTGAGAACACTTAGCATTAAGATTTGTTTTTTCATGCTTCTTTTCTTAATGACTGTAACATTACTAGGGGTGGGGAAGAGAGGAATGAGGAAAGAATGGAGAGAGTGTGAGAGAGACAATGAGACAGAGAGAGAATATAATTCCATTTCCAGTGATTTTCCTAAACAAGTATTTCCCAGAATCACATCTGGGATTCATTTGGACATATCTACATGAAGTCATAAGAAAATATTGCTTCATATTTGTAGTATCTTTTAAAATTAGGTTACAATATTTTATTCATAAGACATATGTGGCATACCGAGGATCATTTTCCTTAGATGGCAATTCTTGGTTAATGACCTCTACATTTTATTCCCAACTGCATAAAGAATTTAGGAAAGTATTCCTTGTAAAAGATAGTCGTGATTTTTGTCTGTCGTTAAAAATGATTTGGATTCCAGAATATGTACCTCAAATATAATGATTCCTGAGAAGAACCATGGCTTTAGAGATAAGTGAGACAAAATATTTTAGTACCACAAAGTCTACATTGTCTAGCAGTTGATATTATTGATTTTTAATTTTTTTCTAGAAACTCTAAAAAAGGTGATATTTTATTCTGCTATTGTTATTTGTGATAACTAGTTTTCCTATATTTCTAATATTAACTGACTAAACATAAATACAAATTAAAAGCTCTTCAAGGAATTCTGTAATTACACATTTTTCTCCTAACATTTTATGTAAGTACATGATAAAATACTTAATGCACACTAACAATTAGGAGTTGAGCAGTTTTCGTATTCTGCACAAGTAGGGCATTATATTGTCATATCTGTTTTGTGCTTCATTTTACAAACCATAATTATGGATATGGGTACAGACATTGGCATCAGAGTTTATGCTTGAACTCTTATGTGTTCAAAAAATTGTGTGTATAATAACATTTCAGAAAAACAAATAAAAAATGTTTTCTTTGTTAAGATAACTTTACACTACACAGCAATTTTTTCCTGGATTTATGCACTTAGACTGAAATTATATACAAGTCCCAGGAAACACTCAAATTTACTTGAGAACACTTAGCATTAAGATTTGTTTTTTCATGCTTCTTTTCTTAATGACTGTAACATTACTAGGGGTGGGGAAGAGAGGAATGAGGAAAGAATGGAGAGAGTGTGAGAGAGACAATGAGACAGAGAGAGAATATAATTCCATTTCCAGTGATTTTCCTAAACAAGTATTTCCCAGAATCACATCTGGGATTCATTTGGACATATCTACATGAAGTCATAAGAAAATATTGCTTCATATTTGTAGTATCTTTTAAAATTAGGTTACAATATTTTATTCATAAGACATATGTGGCATACCGAGGATCATTTTCCTTAGATGGCAATTCTTGGTTAATGACCTCTACATTTTATTCCCAACTGCATAAAGAATTTAGGAAAGTATTCCTTGTAAAAGATAGTCGTGATTTTTGTCTGTCGTTAAAAAATAAGTATTTAGGGGTTCCCTGGTGGTCCAGTGGGTAAGGACACAGCCTTGCAGTGCAAGGGGCACTGGTTCGATCCCTGGCCTGGGAAGATCCCATGTGCTGCAGACTGATGTGTCCAACTGCTGAGCCAGTGCTCTGGAGCGCATGCGCCCAGAGCTGGTGCTCTGCGACGAGAGAGGCCACTGCAATGGGAGGCCCACGCAAGCCAAAGAACAAAGATAAATAAATGAAAGATCAATAGAAGTGGCCAAAAAATTTTTTTGGAAAAAAAAAAGTATGTAATTTCTCATGCCCTGTGATGGTTTTCTTAAAATGTATTTTAAGAATACACTAACATGTACTTGTGAAGGTGGAAATAGCAACCCATTCTGATACTCTTGCCTGGAGAGTGCCATGAATAGAGGAGCCTGGTGGGCTGCAGTCCACAAGGTCAAAAAGAGTCAGATGCTATAAAGCACATGTGTACGCAATATAAACTTCCTCCTCAGGAGAATTTATACTGGAGAAGGATATTGGCTATTTCTATATAGTACAAGTACAATTAGTTAGTTGATTTCACTAACTCAAACATTAAACCTCTAAGGTATAATTGCCTTACTTGTAGCAGTGAATCCTCTCTCATGCCTCTGTCATGATCAGCCTCACAATAAATTAAAGTCAAATACTTTAACATATGAAGTACATCATTTGTATGAATATTTTCTCAAAAGGTTGTTTTACCAGATAGAAATATCCTAAGAGTATACTCAAGAAAATAAGTCATATGCCTTCAATAAAGGAAAGCCAATTTGAAAAGTTCAAGACTCATACTTATCTCAGTGCTAGTTATGATTATATACAGATTGACTATTCAGCATGCAGAAATTAATGGAGTTTATAGAGCTTAGCTAATTTATCAAAGAAGTTAGTTTCCTTTTAACTTGAAGAATGTGGATGTGATAACCATAAAATGGCCCTAACTTTTTCATTTATTTGAATTTAACAAGGTATGCTTCCTTGGATTTATTCAGTTTCATCCTTCCAAAAGAATTTAGGAAAGTATTCCTTGTAAAAGATAGTCGTGATTTTTGTCTGTCGTTAAAAAATAAGTATTTAGGGGTTCCCTGGTGGTCCAGTGGGTAAGGACACAGCCTTGCAGTGCAAGGGGCACTGGTTCGATCCCTGGCCTGGGAAGATCCCATGTGCTGCAGACTGATGTGTCCAACTGCTGAGCCAGTGCTCTGGAGCGCATGCGCCCAGAGCTGGTGCTCTGCGACGAGAGAGGCCACTGCAATGGGAGGCCCACGCAAGCCAAAGAACAAAGATAAATAAATGAAAGATCAATAGAAGTGGCCAAAAAATTTTTTTGGAAAAAAAAAAGTATGTAATTTCTCATGCCCTGTGATGGTTTTCTTAAAATGTATTTTAAGAATACACTAACATGTACTTGTGAAGGTGGAAATAGCAACCCATTCTGATACTCTTGCCTGGAGAGTGCCATGAATAGAGGAGCCTGGTGGGCTGCAGTCCACAAGGTCAAAAAGAGTCAGATGCTATAAAGCACATGTGTACGCAATATAAACTTCCTCCTCAGGAGAATTTATACTGGAGAAGGATATTGGCTATTTCTATATAGTACAAGTACAATTAGTTAGTTGATTTCACTAACTCAAACATTAAACCTCTAAGGTATAATTGCCTTACTTGTAGCAGTGAATCCTCTCTCATGCCTCTGTCATGATCAGCCTCACAATAAATTAAAGTCAAATACTTTAACATATGAAGTACATCATTTGTATGAATATTTTCTCAAAAGGTTGTTTTACCAGATAGAAATATCCTAAGAGTATACTCAAGAAAATAAGTCATATGCCTTCAATAAAGGAAAGCCAATTTGAAAAGTTCAAGACTCATACTTATCTCAGTGCTAGTTATGATTATATACAGATTGACTATTCAGCATGCAGAAATTAATGGAGTTTATAGAGCTTAGCTAATTTATCAAAGAAGTTAGTTTCCTTTTAACTTGAAGAATGTGGATGTGATAACCATAAAATGGCCCTAACTTTTTCATTTATTTGAATTTAACAAGGTATGCTTCCTTGGATTTATTCAGTTTCATCCTTCCAAAATTTGAAATATCCTTGCTTATACTGTAAGAGATATTTTTCTACCTATGAAGTATAATGATAGTTTAGGTTACTAAATTGTTTCAGTGTATTCAGTGTATCACCCAGGAAACTCCATAGAAACATGAATGCTCGTTTTCAAATTATACAATGATATTCATACATTGAACATTACAAGAATATTTGAGCTTTAATTAATGTATTTTCATTGACTCAACATGTGATTTTTTTTATATCATAATATTTCTTTGTACAATAGACTATTCTAAAAATAATTTAAACGTAAGCAGTTATATATTATTTTCATCAGTTCATTGTAATGGTGGGACAAATAATTCTTTTATTTAACTTGTGCTTTCTGTTAACTAAATGTAAAAACAAATGTCTGTGATTTAAGGTAAAATTGTATCTATTACTAATCTTATGCTTATTTTCATCAGAAATGAGCACAACTCCCCTAATTAATATGGATCTAAAGACGTGTTAATAACCAGATGGATAATTGATTTTAACCTGACTACCAAGAGACATTAACAGAGTGTACGAAAAAATTTTTTAAAAAAGTGATTAACAAGAGCTATTTTCCTCAACAAGAAATAAAAGCAGGCAATATAAAATTAAAACATAGAGAAAAGTAGAAAAATGATAACTTTCTTTTCAGTCCCATCATTCAATGGAAATATACATCACTATATGCTTTTCAATTGCTTTCATATGCACAGTTTTTTTCAAAGATATTTCTGGGGCTTCCCTGGTGATCCAGTGGGTAAAGAGCCACCTTGCAGTGCAAGGGGCACCAGTTCAATCCCAGACCCGGGAAGATCCCATGTGCTGTGGAGCGGCTGGACCAGCGTGTCCAATTATGAGCCAGAACTCTGGAGCGCACGCCGCAAAGCCAGTGCTCTGCAACAAGAGAGGCCACTGTGATGGGAGGCCCACGCAGGCCAAAGAGTAAAGATGGATGAAAATAAATAAATAAAACCAATAAAAGAGGCCAAAATTTAAAAGGAAAAGATAGTTCTGTTGGTGGTGATGCCCGCCCATGCTTTAAATAGACAAGGTATGCTTCCTGGGATTTATTCAGTTTCATCCTTCCAAAATTTGAAATATCCTTGCTTATACTGTAAGAGATATTTTTCTACCTATGAAGTATAATGATAGTTTAGGTTACTAAATTGTTTCAGTGTATTCAGTGTATCACCCAGGAAACTCCATAGAAACATGAATGCTCGTTTTCAAATTATACAATGATATTCATACATTGAACATTACAAGAATATTTGAGCTTTAATTAATGTATTTTCATTGACTCAACATGTGATTTTTTTTATATCATAATATTTCTTTGTACAATAGACTATTCTAAAAATAATTTAAACGTAAGCAGTTATATATTATTTTCATCAGTTCATTGTAATGGTGGGACAAATAATTCTTTTATTTAACTTGTGCTTTCTGTTAACTAAATGTAAAAACAAATGTCTGTGATTTAAGGTAAAATTGTATCTATTACTAATCTTATGCTTATTTTCATCAGAAATGAGCACAACTCCCCTAATTAATATGGATCTAAAGACGTGTTAATAACCAGATGGATAATTGATTTTAACCTGACTACCAAGAGACATTAACAGAGTGTACGAAAAAATTTTTTAAAAAAGTGATTAACAAGAGCTATTTTCCTCAACAAGAAATAAAAGCAGGCAATATAAAATTAAAACATAGAGAAAAGTAGAAAAATGATAACTTTCTTTTCAGTCCCATCATTCAATGGAAATATACATCACTATATGCTTTTCAATTGCTTTCATATGCACAGTTTTTTTCAAAGATATTTCTGGGGCTTCCCTGGTGATCCAGTGGGTAAAGAGCCACCTTGCAGTGCAAGGGGCACCAGTTCAATCCCAGACCCGGGAAGATCCCATGTGCTGTGGAGCGGCTGGACCAGCGTGTCCAATTATGAGCCAGAACTCTGGAGCGCACGCCGCAAAGCCAGTGCTCTGCAACAAGAGAGGCCACTGTGATGGGAGGCCCACGCAGGCCAAAGAGTAAAGATGGATGAAAATAAATAAATAAAACCAATAAAAGAGGCCAAAATTTAAAAAAAGGAAAAAGATAGTTCTGTTGGTGGTATAACGATGGCATTACTTTCCATAGCATCTTCTCTTGTTTTAATAGATGCTTTTAAGTAGGACTGTGAAGTTCCAACTAAATGAGGCAGTCACTACTGACCAAATCATGATATTTACTAGTTTCTGGGATTTGTCAGAAAGTGACCATTCAGAATCCTTCAGCTCTAAAGTGTATTTCAAAATACTCTTATATTTGAAATTTCCTGTATTAACAATAACATTAATTTTCTGGAATACTTATGGCATTTCAAATTTATCTTCCATGTGAATTCACCACAACTAATGCAAACACATATATGAACTGGTTTGTCAATTCTTATATGATATTTTTTTAATATTTGATGAAATGTTTATCCAAAATAATATTCGTAACAGAACTGACTGAAAATATACTATCCCAAGACAAACTCACTGGATTTATACAAAAATTAATATCAAAAATCAAAAAGTAATATACATATAATTATTTGTGGCATACAAAGGAGTCTTGTATGTATTTCCTATGATATATTACAATATTGAATATGAAGGTTAAAAGTTAAAGTTCTGAAAGGAAAGGCACAAAAGAAAAAGAGAAAGGAGAAAACACCAAAGGACGTTACATGATTTCTACAAGCAGCTCTTACAGATATTGAACTGTAGGCTTAATAATAAAGCCTCATCTATATTTAAAAGTTATTGTCTACTTGGCTTCTGCTCTGTCCTGTTCAGCCTTCAGCGAAACAGTAAATGAAGTGTCCACATGACAGACTATTCAGCAGAACTGGCTCACTGATTATTTATTTAACAGTTTTATTTATTTATCAGTTTTGCCAGATGAATAAACATGTTTTCCATACATTATCTTAATAGACTTGATGATGCAAAACAATATTATGCAATGTCGTGCGTGGCTCAAATGATTGCAGTTTTTCTTCTATAATTCCAAGTGTTGAATAGAAATATTCATTTATCATGTGTGACCGCCATTTTTTCCCTAAGAGCAAAACTGGCTGAGTTCACTTTTTCAAGTACAATTCATTATTCTGGATAACAGGGGCATCCACCCTTGAGGGTCTGCCAAGATTCGTAGGATCTAAAATGCAGTTTGGAGGAATGAAGAGGATATCAAAGGGCTGTCTTCAGCATTCATGCAGCTCTTCAAGCTGTAGGCAACCCTTTCATCTATGAATGATCCTTGGGATTAGAATTTGCAAAGGAACCAAGCTCATCTGCACACTTATTTTTCCCACACAAAATCAAAATTAGGAGAACAGGCACTGGGAACAAATAGCTGACTCACTCTCTCTAGTGGAGCAGGTCACTGCAACATTTTTTGTGTTGTCTATCTGTGCTAAGGAAAATGTACACATTTCCCTCCTGAATATATGCTGAATATCTAATGTGAGAATAATTGCAGTGACAATTTTTTATGTTCACTTATCCACTTCTCCACTACATTTATTGAGTATTTCTTGTGTGGTGGGCATTGTTCTAGGCACTGGAGACACAACAGTGAGCAAAACTCTTAAAGTTTCCATTCTAATCTGGGAAACTCCTAGATATGCTATACGGTAACAGGTGTTTGGCAAAATATGTTGAAGGATAGTGATACAATTCTAGAATGAGATTCACTTGTTTCTTAGGAATATTGGATGGATTAGTAGGTCTTTGTCTGTTCTAATTATAATGGTGGTCCAGATTTGCATGTAGTATCATCAACGAGTAATAATAGTAAGGCATAATCAATATTTTTCTATTAGTTGTAAGGTTGCCAGACAAAATATGGAATATCTGGTTAATTTTGAATTTCAGATAAACATAATATACTGTTAGTATGGGTATATCTCAGATCATTGTACAATATACATAAAATTATTCATATTTATCTGAAACTCAAATTTAACTAGATCCTGTATTTTTATTTCCAGCCTAGGTGGCATTCTTTTTTATAAACTAGGCCATCCTATCCCCAAGTAGCAGTATTTCTCTTTTATCTGAAGCTTGATGATTCATATAAAAGCTACCTAAATATTGCTTAAACTTAAATGTTGACAAATGAGATTCATTGTGTTAGTGTTTCTGCACATTTGCATTAAACTCATGTTATACTAAAATTGTGGTGCTTCTGTGTTGTGCGATATGAAAGGCAAACTCTTGTAGTTAATGTGATCCACAATCTGAGATTGCCGACGCGGCTCATGTTCAAGAGCTCAAAATTTAGTGATTTTCAATGGATCTATTAAAACACTAACTCTTCCCACTGCAGCACTATTAGATTAATTTTAAAATATCTAGATTAAAATGAAATATCCATTAATAGTGTCTTGAGGAGATAGTTAATGCTCAAAAGTTAAATTCAAGACCCTATTCTCTACCCATTAGTCTTGTGACATTGTTGTGAATGTAAGCCTGTTTGTGTGTTTTGGAATGTATTCAGGATGGAATGATCTCAGCCATGAAAAGAATTGGTCTCAGTGCCTAGCACACTCAGGGACTTCCTGATGGCCCAGCAGTATGGAACCTACTTGCAAAACTTATCCACTTCTCCACTAAAAGTTTCGCATTCTAGGCACTGGAGACACAACAGTGAGCAAAACTCTTAAAGTTTCCATTCTAATCTGGGAAACTCCTAGATATGCTATACGGTAACAGGTGTTTGGCAAAATATGTTGAAGGATAGTGATACAATTCTAGAATGAGATTCACTTGTTTCTTAGGAATATTGGATGGATTAGTAGGTCTTTGTCTGTTCTAATTATAATGGTGGTCCAGATTTGCATGTAGTATCATCAACGAGTAATAATAGTAAGGCATAATCAATATTTTTCTATTAGTTGTAAGGTTGCCAGACAAAATATGGAATATCTGGTTAATTTTGAATTTCAGATAAACATAATATACTGTTAGTATGGGTATATCTCAGATCATTGTACAATATACATAAAATTATTCATATTTATCTGAAACTCAAATTTAACTAGATCCTGTATTTTTATTTCCAGCCTAGGTGGCATTCTTTTTTATAAACTAGGCCATCCTATCCCCAAGTAGCAGTATTTCTCTTTTATCTGAAGCTTGATGATTCATATAAAAGCTACCTAAATATTGCTTAAACTTAAATGTTGACAAATGAGATTCATTGTGTTAGTGTTTCTGCACATTTGCATTAAACTCATGTTATACTAAAATTGTGGTGCTTCTGTGTTGTGCGATATGAAAGGCAAACTCTTGTAGTTAATGTGATCCACAATCTGAGATTGCCGACGCGGCTCATGTTCAAGAGCTCAAAATTTAGTGATTTTCAATGGATCTATTAAAACACTAACTCTTCCCACTGCAGCACTATTAGATTAATTTTAAAATATCTAGATTAAAATGAAATATCCATTAATAGTGTCTTGAGGAGATAGTTAATGCTCAAAAGTTAAATTCAAGACCCTATTCTCTACCCATTAGTCTTGTGACATTGTTGTGAATGTAAGCCTGTTTGTGTGTTTTGGAATGTATTCAGGATGGAATGATCTCAGCCATGAAAAGAATTGGTCTCAGTGCCTAGCACACTCAGGGACTTCCTGATGGCCCAGCAGTATGGAACCTACTTGCAACACAAGAGAGGTGGGTTAGATCCCTGTGTTGGGGAGGGCACCTGGAAGAGTAAATGGCAAAGCACTCCAGTACTCTTGCCTGGAAAATCCCATAGAGAGAGAACCCTGGTGGGTTACAGCCAATGGGATTTCAAAGAGTCAGACACGACTGAGTGATTGAGCATACACAGTAGTATATTCAAGTACACTGTAAATGGTAAAATACTGTTATTAAAATTCAGACTGTGTTGCAAAGTATGTAGAGTCTACTACATGTCTTTCATTAAACATGGGGTAACAGTGACTGTTCTTGGAAGAAAAAAAAATTATGAGATCCTTAAAAATTAAACCATTCAGAATAGAAGCAAAATAAGCGTCCTTGGGCACAAAATACTGCATTTTACTAAAGTTAGCCCAAATTTCTGTCTTGTCCCAATTTATTGCGTTATCAACATAAAGACACCAGATCAACATCTCATAGACCTAAAGATCAGTATCCTTATTGTGCTAGTAAATCAGTTCCCAAATTTACATTATTCAAATGATTTATGGACAAAGGAAAACAATGGAAATTATCAACTACTGTAAAGTAGTAAAAATTTCAAACTAGCATATGTGTGTGCTTGTGTATGTGTATATCAGTTGTTCAGTCACGTCTGACTCTTTGAAACCCCATAGACAGTAGTCCACCAGTCTCCTCTCTCCACAGAATTCTTCAGGCAAGAATACTGGAGTGGGTCATCCAAGTAATAATCAAAATGACTAGGAAATTTTCTGGTAAAGGAACTGGTCATTTGTGGGAGTAGTTAATAATTTATTTAATTATTATTATTTGACTACATATTTTATATATAATCATCTTTTTTCATAGAAAACATGACTAAATTGAATATTACATGAGAAGACAAAAGCAAATAAAATACAGTATATTTTAAATGCTTCTTCAAATATCCTTTAAAGCATTAAGCATTCAGAAAAATTTTCCTGATGTCTGAGTAAATTAAAAAAATGAAAACTTTAGAATAAATGAATCTTATAAACAAATGAAAATGTTTTAATGAGAGAATGAACCAATAAAAGGAGCATGCAAAGGAAAAAACTTGCTGTTTTAGGACCACTTGGGTCAGAATGTGTTTCATAACTGATGTTTTTGGGATATTTGTTCTCCCTAGGTAGAGACAGAGCTACATATAAAAGCTGATAAAAGTATTTCAGTATAAGTTAGATGTCTATAATACTGATTATAAAGAGTTTATAGAGAATCATTAGGTTTAAGATTGAACTTTTAATGCATTGTGTGATTTCTATAATCTGTACAATGAAAACTGTTATTAAAATTCAGACTGTGTTGCAAAGTATGTAGAGTCTACTACATGTCTTTCATTAAACATGGGGTAACAGTGACTGTTCTTGGAAGAAAAAAAAATTATGAGATCCTTAAAAATTAAACCATTCAGAATAGAAGCAAAATAAGCGTCCTTGGGCACAAAATACTGCATTTTACTAAAGTTAGCCCAAATTTCTGTCTTGTCCCAATTTATTGCGTTATCAACATAAAGACACCAGATCAACATCTCATAGACCTAAAGATCAGTATCCTTATTGTGCTAGTAAATCAGTTCCCAAATTTACATTATTCAAATGATTTATGGACAAAGGAAAACAATGGAAATTATCAACTACTGTAAAGTAGTAAAAATTTCAAACTAGCATATGTGTGTGCTTGTGTATGTGTATATCAGTTGTTCAGTCACGTCTGACTCTTTGAAACCCCATAGACAGTAGTCCACCAGTCTCCTCTCTCCACAGAATTCTTCAGGCAAGAATACTGGAGTGGGTCATCCAAGTAATAATCAAAATGACTAGGAAATTTTCTGGTAAAGGAACTGGTCATTTGTGGGAGTAGTTAATAATTTATTTAATTATTATTATTTGACTACATATTTTATATATAATCATCTTTTTTCATAGAAAACATGACTAAATTGAATATTACATGAGAAGACAAAAGCAAATAAAATACAGTATATTTTAAATGCTTCTTCAAATATCCTTTAAAGCATTAAGCATTCAGAAAAATTTTCCTGATGTCTGAGTAAATTAAAAAAATGAAAACTTTAGAATAAATGAATCTTATAAACAAATGAAAATGTTTTAATGAGAGAATGAACCAATAAAAGGAGCATGCAAAGGAAAAAACTTGCTGTTTTAGGACCACTTGGGTCAGAATGTGTTTCATAACTGATGTTTTTGGGATATTTGTTCTCCCTAGGTAGAGACAGAGCTACATATAAAAGCTGATAAAAGTATTTCAGTATAAGTTAGATGTCTATAATACTGATTATAAAGAGTTTATAGAGAATCATTAGGTTTAAGATTGAACTTTTAATGCATTGTGTGATTTCTATAATCTGCTCTTACTGCCTGGGGAAATATTCCAACATCTAAAACGTCAAGGAGATCATACTGACTATTAAATAATATAAACTTCCACATATTTATGTTCACACACATTTTAAAATAAAAAAGCAAAATTTCATATTAAAAAAGTATCTTCATTTTTCTTTACCAGTAGAAAGAGGCAGTACACTTAACATTTTGTTCTAGCTTCTTGGAATAAGAAGAACAGTCACATTGTTCACTCAAACCTCCAGCTCCCCAAACTAATAGTGCTAGGAAAGAGGCTATGGGAATAGAGAGGCTTTGAACCTTACCTGAAGGCTAATAGATGACAATTTTATCCAGCTCCTCCAAGCAGGGGATACGCTGAGCTACACTTAGACCCAGAATCAGACTCAGGGACTCTAGGTCCCTGACCATCTGACCTCTCCGATATCATAGGACAAAGTAATTTTAGGAATGGTAGTAGCCATTCCTAAAATAGTTGATAAATAGGTTTAAAATATTTTGGACAAAAATCAGTTTCTTGAACAGGGAGATGAGGAAAATATAACTGTCAGTAGGGAAAAGAGGAAGGAGCTGATCTCTATAGAATATAACCTTGCTTTTTAGCAAAGTAATTGACTAAGAGACCTCTCAAGGTCTCCCTTACTCTCTGCCTTTCATTCCATAGAGACCCCAACTCGATACATCCTACGTGAGATCTTTGAGTTTGTGTCAACACATCTGTAAATCTGTGGTGAGCTGTGCAGAGTAAGCACATTGTCACTCAAGTCAGAGAGGAAGAAGGTGTTTAGCCACGGAGAAAAGAAACTCTCCACTCCAGGTGCCCATGCAATTCAGTGAAAATGAGAAAGTCAATGCCATGTACCAGGCCCTCTAACCACGAATCAGTACTGTCTGCCTGCAGTTCATTTGAGGCCAAATAAAACAAGCAATTCAGAGATATAAGGAAAATAGAAAAACACTCCAAATGAAACAGAAAATCTGGCTTCTATAACAATAGCATTTTGAGTACAGCATGTAAATTACTACAAATGTATTTTTGTTGACTTGAAATATTATATATCATGAAAGTGAACATTTTATTTTTGTCATTATATCTTGACAGCAAGATTTTCCACAGGTTACTATTATTAAAACTTAAATGTCAATTAGTATACCATGAATCCGTAATTTATGAACTTCTATCATGTAAAGATCAACATAATAGAAGAGAGCCATGGGTTTTTAGTTTACAAAACTCTGTGAAAATGTTTACTTTCTATATACATTTGGCAGATTATTTTGAATAGTAGACCATTTGGGAATTTTAAGTCTTCCCTGGTGGCTCAAAGCTTTTCATTCAATACCACTGAAACCCTTAGAATCATGCATATTGCCTTTTCTCTGATCTCATATTTGAAAAAAGTCATTAAAAGTAATTCTTTTTGAGAACTAAAAAGTAAATAAAAATGTCTGAACAATCAAAATATATTTCCCTATGTTCTTTAAAACACGCTACTATATCATTCATGGAAATACCCCACGGGCTTTTCCTCATTTACTTATTCAAATTGTCTCTTCAGTTTACCAACTCAAATTTGATTAGAAGCACCACATTGGAAGGATGGGATGTGAGGATGCTGATGCAGTGAGAAGAAATAGCATTCCTTACTTACGGTAATAATGGTAGTTTTCAGCTATTGTCTATCAGATTTTATTCAGGACGTTTTGTTTACATCATTTCCAATGTTTCTAACATATCTCTTTAAGATAATCATATTATTAACATAAAGATTCAGTGCACATGTGAGAGACAGAGGAGTGTTGAGAAAGGAGATGTAAAGTTCACAACACAGCTAGAAACTGAAAGGTCAGTGTCATCCTTGATTTGCCTTATATGGAAGCAGGTGTCACCAGGGCTCTGCACATAAATACCCTCATACCTTCTGTACCTTTCTGGACAATGGAAGAACTAAAATTCTCTGACTGTGCTACTATCACACAAAAGTGAGGGACTACAGGCTAATTTCCCTTCTCTCTTTCTTATGCTGCTTGCCACTTAGGTCAGGATTTTACTGAGAGTGTTGGTATTTCTGGCTCAAAATTCCTGAACTTCTTATTTTAAATCATAATCTTTCACTGTGCAGTAGTTTTGACTTAGGAGAGATTACTGAAGAGTTACTATGAGATATTCTATAGCTATTCCTTAAGGAGCTTAAACCAGAACTCAACATCCTCTTCTGAATGAAGATCCCACTTTGACTTCATTTAAAAAATAGATTTTCATAATAAAAAGAAAGGCCTTTAGAAAATATTCCAATGAGGTTGCACTCTTCCTATGATAAGATGCTACCTTTCCTGAGCCTGGGCTCATTATTTTGTGGGGCCGCTACACCTATATTTGGTCCCTACACATAGTTTAGCAATTGTCTTTCTGTGTTGAGTCTGTGACTGAATCTTTAAAAATAAAACAATGTACTCACTCTCTACCCTAAAGAAATTGTTTTTTTTTTTTTTCATTCCTGGAGTATTTTTAAAGCAAGTTCAAGCTGTTATTGTTGTTGCTGTTGTTATATTAATGTGAAAGGGTTTTTCATTTGAATCCTCAGGAATGATAGAATACCTGTTCATGTCAAAACACAATAACATGGAGGAAAAAAATCAACAAAACTAGTGCCTGCAGTTACGAAGTTTATGGTTTAATTCTTTCCTTCTAATGAGCATTTAAATCAAAATTGTTATTATGTTATTTTTAACTGTGCTTTTAATTTGCAAAATTAACAGGCAAATTTGCCCAAAGTACTGTATATTGCCTGTTTGCAGATCTGAGTGTGAGGTTATTACTAATTACAAAGAAATACAGAGTTTTCTGGCCAATTACTAGGAATAGACCTATAACAGTTCAAAATTCAAGTGGCAATTAGGAATCTAGAACATAATAAGATTTTCATTAATATCCTTCATATATAACTACATATTACAAGTTAAATCTCTTTGTGGATGTGCAGCATGATCCTATAGAAATGCAAAATTCTCTCCATTTAGAAGCTCTTTAGACTGAATCTATGTAACATTTCTCATAATTGGTGCTAAAATTTTTAAAACATTTGATTGTCTATGTAAGTAAAATGAAATGCAGAGCTAAGGTATTACTTTGATACACTAAAAAACAACACTTATCTTTCCTCAACTAGCTAGAATTAAACTGGAATTTAGGAAGGATAAATCCCAGGTTTATTTTCCTTGTTTATCAATTACAGGGACAGAATTGAAGCCAAAGAGTTTGTTTAAGTAATTGTTTAGTTTGACTTAATTCTTACAGTAATACCAACATAACTGAAGATTTACCATGAACCTAGAACTGTTCTTAGTTGCATGTGTTAGCATGAAACCTGTACAAGTCTATGAGTTTAAAGTCTTATGCTCATCCTAGGCTGCAGATGAGGCCATTGGACAACAGCAACCTGCCCACGTCATGTAGCTTGGCATTGAGGCCTGATTTGTCCTCAGTCTAATGGCACTCCACATAGGTCTCTACATAGACCTGAGGAGTCCTAAAAGTGTATTTATTCTACGTGGGTATTCTTATGAAGATATGTAAACAAAGCCTTAAAATTCCTGAAACAAATTTAAACTCTGTCTCTCTCCTTCTTCCCTCCTCTCTCCCTCTCTTCATCTCTATCTCCCTCTGCTTTGCATCCATGCTGACATAGTTTTCCTTAGAAGCAATTAGACCCTAAAACTTATACACGAGATATTAAAGGCAAAGGAAGTATGTAAAAGTCAGTGAACACATAGAGAATCCTAAAAAATATGACGTATCTATCAGACAATCGAACGACAACAAGAAGAGACCATGAATTAAAAACTTTAACCAGAATGTCTCTGTTTGTCACAATCAGAAAAAAATCAACATAAAAGTTATCATTTCAATGATGGAGTGATGGATTCACATTGATGAATATATGCACAAACTGAACCTTTAACATTGTGATTATTTTCTGGACCTGTAAATATACTATGACTGTTCGGTTTTTTTTGAAGGAAAGAAGTAACAGCCTCATCTGGGGCAGTAAGTATCACAGAATGAATTCTAACATATGGTTGACTTATTGCTCTGAATTTTTTTGTCGTTTTTAGAACTCAGGCATTTTATTTTGTTTTTGTTTTAATTTTTGGCCTCATTTCTTGTTTTTTTTTATTTATTTATTTTTCATCCATCTTTATTCTTTGGCATGTGTGGGCTTCCCATTGCAGTGGCCTCTCTAACCGCAGAGCACTGGCTCTGGGCTCACGCGCTCCAGAGCGGCAGCTGGTAATTGGACACACTGGTCCAGCCGCTCCGCGGCACGTGGGGTCTTCCCAGGCCAGGGACTGAACCTGTGTCCCTTGCAATGCAAGGCAGACACCTTACCCACTGGACCACCACAGAAGCCCTGCTCTGAATTTTAATTGTAATTAGTTGTATGCCATCAGTAAACTTCCTCATAAGGCTGAAATTAGATGATTTAATTCATTTGATATTATATTATTAAAAATCATATTTTAGAGTAGAGATGCCAGATTTTGAAAATGCAAAATGCAGAATCACTGCATAAATTTGAATCTCAGATAAACAATGAATACTTTATCCATCTAATTATGTCCCAAATATTGCAAGAAAATGTGCAATATGGCAATATTGGGACATACTTAGACTGAAAAATATATTGCAAAGTGTATTTATGTAAAAAAAGGCTTCCTGAAACAAATTTAAACTCTGTCTCTCCTTCTTCCCTCCTCTCTCCCTCGCTTCATCTCTATCTCCCGCTGCTTTGCCTCCATGCTGACATAGTTTTCCTTAGAAGCAATTAGACCCTAAAACTTATACACGAGATATTAAAGGCAAAGGAAGTATGTAAAAGTCAGTGAACACATAGAGAATCCTAAAAAATATGACGTATCTATCAGACAATCGAACGACAACAAGAAGAGACCATGAATTAAAAACTTTAACCAGAATGTCTCTCTGTTTGTCACAATCAGAAAAAAATCAACATAAAAGTTATCATTTCAATGATGGAGTGATGGATTCACATTGATGAATATATGCACAAACTGAACCTTTAACATTGTGATTATTTTCTGGACCTGTAAATATACTATGACTGTTCGGTTTTTTTTGAAGGAAAGAAGTAACAGCCTCATCTGGGGCAGTAAGTATCACAGAATGAATTCTAACATATGGTTGACTTATTGCTCTGAATTTTTTTGTCGTTTTTAGAACTCAGGCATTTTATTTTGTTTTTGTTTTAATTTTTGGCCTCATTTCTTGTTTTTTTTTATTTATTTATTTTTCATCCATCTTTATTCTTTGGCATGTGTGGGCTTCCCATTGCAGTGGCCTCTCTAACCGCAGAGCACTGGCTCTGGGCTCACGCGCTCCAGAGCGGCAGCTGGTAATTGGACACACTGGTCCAGCCGCTCCGCGGCACGTGGGGTCTTCCCAGGCCAGGGACTGAACCTGTGTCCCTTGCAATGCAAGGCAGACACCTTACCCACTGGACCACCACAGAAGCCCTGCTCTGAATTTTAATTGTAATTAGTTGTATGCCATCAGTAAACTTCCTCATAAGGCTGAAATTAGATGATTTAATTCATTTGATATTATATTATTAAAAATCATATTTTAGAGTAGAGATGCCAGATTTTGAAAATGCAAAATGCAGAATCACTGCATAAATTTGAATCTCAGATAAACAATGAATACTTTATCCATCTAATTATGTCCCAAATATTGCAAGAAAATGTGCAATATGGCAATATTGGGACATACTTAGACTGAAAAAATATATTGCTTATATTAAATTTAACTGACCATCTTGTATTTATCTAATAACTTTAGAGTTATTAAAACCTGGCATTCATGTATTTTCCAGTCACAATAATCTGAATAATTCTCAATCCCACTGACAGAAATATGGGTCAAAATAGTGTTTAGGTTAATTTGGAACATTTGAGACATATATCTGTGGTTTCTTCAAAAATTTTAACAAATCTTCAAATTCTAAACATTTTTATTCCTCTAATTTTCTTTTCTATATCAGGATAAAATAAAAGAAGCATATGCCTTTTGCAGTTATTTATTTTATCATCTTTCTTATGAGACAATTTAGAATACTTCTGTTACTGAAATCAGTAACTCCTTATTTTTAGATATATCTATTGATTTGCTCTACTTATCTATCACTTTTAGCACTCATATGAACACTGATATGCCGAGAACAATTTTCTTTTTCTTTTTTTATTCACCACTAAGGCAGACCACACATTCAGGGTTAATTAATGCCATCCCTCTGTACCCACGCTTAGCAGAATGTATCACAAGGCAGCAGGCAGCTATGGAAAAACAATTTCTCACCGCACAGAATGAAAGTTGACATTACCCTTCCTTTACACTAGGAGGCGTATAGTTCCTACAGATTTTTTTGCTATAGCACAGGATACACTGTTTCAGTGATCCCTTCCACAAGCTCAAATGCAAAAGAATATTACTAACAACTCTTAAACATTTATAATAAATGAGTACTCAAAGCTAATTCTCTCTGGGATTAAAGTTTCCAAATTTTATCTTTTGCACTTTTCATTAGCAAATCATACATCCCTTGCAATGCCACCACCAGAAAGCCCTGCTCTGAATTTTAATTGTAATTAGTTGTATGCCATCAGTAAACTTCCTCATAAGGCTGAAATTAGATGATTTAATTCATTTGATATTATATTATTAAAAATCATATTTTAGAGTAGAGATGCCAGATTTTGAAAATGCAAAATGCAGAATCACTGCATAAATTTGAATCTCAGATAAACAATGAATACTTTATCCATCTAATTATGTCCCAAATATTGCAAGAAAATGTGCAATATGGCAATATTGGGACATACTTAGACTGAAAAAATATATTGCTTATATTAAATTTAACTGACCATCTTGTATTTATCTAATAACTTTAGAGTTATTAAAACCTGGCATTCATGTATTTTCCAGTCACAATAATCTGAATAATTCTCAATCCCACTGACAGAAATATGGGTCAAAATAGTGTTTAGGTTAATTTGGAACATTTGAGACATATATCTGTGGTTTCTTCAAAAATTTTAACAAATCTTCAAATTCTAAACATTTTTATTCCTCTAATTTTCTTTTCTATATCAGGATAAAATAAAAGAAGCATATGCCTTTTGCAGTTATTTATTTTATCATCTTTCTTATGAGACAATTTAGAATACTTCTGTTACTGAAATCAGTAACTCCTTATTTTTAGATATATCTATTGATTTGCTCTACTTATCTATCACTTTTAGCACTCATATGAACACTGATATGCCGAGAACAATTTTCTTTTTCTTTTTTTATTCACCACTAAGGCAGACCACACATTCAGGGTTAATTAATGCCATCCCTCTGTACCCACGCTTAGCAGAATGTATCACAAGGCAGCAGGCAGCTATGGAAAAACAATTTCTCACCGCACAGAATGAAAGTTGACATTACCCTTCCTTTACACTAGGAGGCGTATAGTTCCTACAGATTTTTTTGCTATAGCACAGGATACACTGTTTCAGTGATCCCTTCCACAAGCTCAAATGCAAAAGAATATTACTAACAACTCTTAAACATTTATAATAAATGAGTACTCAAAGCTAATTCTCTCTGGGATTAAAGTCACACTTGAAATTGATGAGTTCTAAAACTTGCCAGCAGAGAAAGCTTGTGGTCATGCTGGTTTTACAGCCATCTTTTGACTATTTTAAGCAATCATACATAAAATATCTCATTGCAATCCTCTTAAAAATAATATTTTAATAATATAAAGTATACTGTGAATATTTAATATTATAATAAATACTTTAAAATCATGAAGCCAACACAGTTTATTTAAAGTGAAATATTGAATATGCTGGGGTATAAATATGCTTTATTATATAAGTTTTATCAGTCTTTATCGAAGGGTGATGTTTTAGAACTTCCCACCGGATATGATCAACTTGAAAACAGTCACATTAAAATAATTTAGAGTATAAAATATTCAGAATTTGAAACAGTATTTTTGAATTTTTATCCTCTAGGGTATAACAATTATTTTGCATTTCAAAAATCAACATGGTAATTTTGAAAACCTGATTAAAAACTTTTGCTTAATATTTAAGATACATGTTTTGATTCTTCTACATATTAGAATTTGCACGCTAGCTAATAATAATAACACAAAAATAACAATACCTGTAAACCGAACGAGCATCAAGTGCCAACAGTGCTGTGGACCCAGGGCCCAGGGTCACTGATTTAGATATGTGGAATCCACAGTCTGTGCTCTTAATCACAACTCCACATTGCCGGCCCAAACAAGCCAACATTGGCTACGTATAGGACTCAGACTTCCCCAAAGCTTTCAAGTATCTTTTCGACTTTACCCTATTTTATTCACCACTCAGGCAGACCACACATTCAGGGTTAATTAATGCCATCCCTCTGTACCCACGCTTAGCAGAATGTATCACAAGGCAGCAGGCAGCTATGGAAAAACAATTTCTCACCGCACAGAATGAAAGTTGACATTACCCTTCCTTTACACTAGGAGGCGTATAGTTCCTACAGATTTTTTTGCTATAGCACAGGATACACTGTTTCAGTGATCCCTTCCACAAGCTCAAATGCAAAAGAATATTACTAACAACTCTTAAACATTTATAATAAATGAGTACTCAAAGCTAATTCTCTCTGGGATTAAAGTCACACTTGAAATTGATGAGTTCTAAAACTTGCCAGCAGAGAAAGCTTGTGGTCATGCTGGTTTTACAGCCATCTTTTGACTATTTTAAGCAATCATACATAAAATATCTCATTGCAATCCTCTTAAAAATAATATTTTAATAATATAAAGTATACTGTGAATATTTAATATTATAATAAATACTTTAAAATCATGAAGCCAACACAGTTTATTTAAAGTGAAATATTGAATATGCTGGGGTATAAATATGCTTTATTATATAAGTTTTATCAGTCTTTATCGAAGGGTGATGTTTTAGAATTTCCCCACCGGATATGATCAACTTGAAAACAGTCACATTAAAATAATTTAGAGTATAAAATATTCAGAATTTGAAACAGTATTTTTGAATTTTTATCCTCTAGGGTATAACAATTATTTTGCATTTCAAAAATCAACATGGTAATTTTGAAAACCTGATTAAAAACTTTTGCTTAATATTTAAGATACATGTTTTGATTCTTCTACATATTAGAATTTGCACGCTAGCTAATAATAATAACACAAAAATAACAATACCTGTAAACCGAACGAGCATCAAGTGCCAACAGTGCTGTGGACCCAGGGCCCAGGGTCACTGATTTAGATATGTGGAATCCACAGTCTGTGCTCTTAATCACAACTCCACATTGCCGGCCCAAACAAGCCAACATTGGCTACGTATAGGACTCAGACTTCCCCAAAGCTTTCAAGTATCTTTTCGACTTTACCCTATTTTTTTGTGTGCTGTTCGTTCTCATTCCACTCCGCCTTCATCTTTGTCTACCCTAAACGTTAAGGTTTGTGGCAATTTCCTTCTTGGATTCCTTATCCATTTTCATAACCAACATAGTTACTACCCAAATTTCATTCACCTTCTATGTTGACAGTTTCCAATTTCTAACTCAGAGTCATTCTTTAAGCTCCTAAAAAGCTTTGTATGTCTTGCAAATGTTTACTTTTATAAGAAATTGTTTCCTGGGGCTTCCTTGCTGGTCTAGTGGTTAGGAGTCCACTTGCTAATGCAGGGAACATAGGTCTGATCTCTGATCCCAGAAGATCCCACATGTCGCATAGCAACTAAGCCCCTGAGCTACAATACTGGAGTCTGCCTACGTAAAACCCAAACTCCACACAAGAGAAGCTATCGCAATAAGCCCCAACACTGCAGCCAGAGAGTAACCTCCACTTGTCTTGACTAGAGAAAGTTCCTGTGCAGCAACTAAGACCCAGGTCGGCCAAATATAAATAAATAAATTTAAAAATTGCTTTCTCAGTTATCTCATACTCTCTAATTTATTTCATTGTGTAATTTCCCAAATAAATCTAGCAAACTAAAATCTTGTAATACCAAGTCTCATCTCCTATATACAATTATAATTTATTCTATCCAATTAGAATGTATCATATCCTGCACATGAATCAAAATATGATCCCATTGTATATCTCAATTTTGTCACACACTGGAAGAGTTTAATATCAACCATTTGTTGCGCATGTTTCAGACACTGTGCTCACTGATTATTTATATCAAACAACTATAGTTTTATATCAGTGGTCTTAAACATACTAATAGCCCCATTTTGGAAGTTAGGAACCTGAGACCATGCGGTGGAGCTGAACATAGCTGCTCGTATTACGAAAGTATTGAACTATTCACTGCTTACTCAACTGCCCATGGTACTTCATAACACTACGAAACCTGCACCCAACACACGCACATACACACACACAGGCACACACATGTATCTTTTCGATTCCTTTTTGTGTGCTGTTCGCTCATTCCATATAACGGTTTGTGGCAATTTCCTTCTTGGATTCCTTATCCATTTTCATAACCAACATAGTTACTACCCAAATTTCATTCACCTTCTATGTTGACAGTTTCCAATTTCTAACTCAGAGTCATTCTTTAAGCTCCTAAAAAGCTTTGTATGTCTTGCAAATGTTTACTTTTATAAGAAATTGTTTCCTGGGGCTTCCTTGCTGGTCTAGTGGTTAGGAGTCCACTTGCTAATGCAGGGAACATAGGTCTGATCTCTGATCCCAGAAGATCCCACATGTCGCATAGCAACTAAGCCCCTGAGCTACAATACTGGAGTCTGCCTACGAAAAACCCAAACTCCACACAAGAGAAGCTATCGCAATAAGCCCCAACACTGCAGCCAGAGAGTAACCTCCACTTGTCTTGACTAGAGAAAGTTCCTGTGCAGCAACTAAGACCCAGGTCGGCCAAATATAAATAAATAAATTTAAAAATTGCTTTCTCAGTTATCTCATACTCTCTAATTTATTTCATTGTGTAATTTCCCAAATAAATCTAGCAAACTAAAATCTTGTAATACCAAGTCTCATCTCCTATATACAATTATAATTTATTCTATCCAATTAGAATGTATCATATCCTGCACATGAATCAAAATATGATCCCATTGTATATCTCAATTTTGTCACACACTGGAAGAGTTTAATATCAACCATTTGTTGCGCATGTTTCAGACACTGTGCTCACTGATTATTTATATCAAACAACTATAGTTTTATATCAGTGGTCTTAAACATACTAATAGCCCCATTTTGGAAGTTAGGAACCTGAGACCATGCGGTGGAGCTGAACATAGCTGCTCGTATTACGAAAGTATTGAACTATTCACTGCTTACTCAACTGCCCATGGTACTTCATAACACTACGAAACCTGCACCCAACACACGCACATACACACACACACAGGCACACACATGTATTTTTTTTTACTTAATTGCTGTTCATCCACTGACACTGCTTAAAGTATCACTTTGTAGAATTCTTATTGATTTCTTATTCAACACTTTTAATTCTAAACCCAACTTTTGGGATTTCTTTGGTGGTCCAGTGGTTAGGAATCGATCTTTCAATGAAGGAGACACAGGTTTAATTTCTGGTAGAGGAACTAACAATCCACATGCCTCAGGGCAACTAAGCCCTTGAGTCACAACTAGAGAAGCCCATAGGCTGCAAGGAATCTGGCATGATGCAATGAAAATCCCAAGTGCCACAACCACGACCCGACCCAGCCAGATGAATAAATAAATATATAAACAATGTATATTTTTAAAAATACTTTGTTTTGCACTTATAATTGGCATTTGTTCTTGTTCACTACTGTTATTGGTACCCTATATTTTTTTTATACAGAAACCAATATTTCTTTTTTCCCTTTTTAATCTTCTTTTTATGATCTATAAAATGTTCATGCCATGCCCTTCAGAGAAAATAAAATTGAGAAGCAATTTCAAGAACCTCACAAATTTCCACAAACCTCTTTGACTGTGGCCTCTTTAACCAAGGAACTCAAAGATTAAAACCCTTATTCTCACAGTTTAATATATAAGTTCATTTAAGTTTATAAAAACTTGGTTTTAATGCCTGCCCCCAGAATCTGGCATAGTACTTGACACATAATAGCCTCAGCATGAGTGTTTACAGGACAAGCAAATGCATGAATCATGGAAAAACTGTGTGAATAAAGGATCTTAAATGATAGCTCTTAATCTGTAAAATATAGCAGAATTGCTAATTTAAATAAATTGTGGCAGACATACTCTTAGAGTGATGACTCACTGATTATTTATATCAAACAACTATAGTTTTATATCAGTGGTCTTAAACATACTAATAGCCCCATTTTGGAAGTTAGGAACCTGAGACCATGCGGTGGAGCTGAACATAGCTGCTCGTATTACGAAAGTATTGAACTATTCACTGCTTACTCAACTGCCCATGGTACTTCATAACACTACGAAACCTGCACCCAACACACGCACATACACACACACACAGGCACACACATGTATTTTTTTTTACTTAATTGCTGTTCATCCACTGACACTGCTTAAAGTATCACTTTGTAGAATTCTTATTGATTTCTTATTCAACACTTTTAATTCTAAACCCAACTTTTGGGATTTCTTTGGTGGTCCAGTGGTTAGGAATCGATCTTTCAATGAAGGAGACACAGGTTTAATTTCTGGTAGAGGAACTAACAATCCACATGCCTCAGGGCAACTAAGCCCTTGAGTCACAACTAGAGAAGCCCATAGGCTGCAAGGAATCTGGCATGATGCAATGAAAATCCCAAGTGCCACAACCACGACCCGACCCAGCCAGATGAATAAATAAATATATAAACAATGTATATTTTTTAAAAAAATACTTTGTTTTGCACTTATAATTGGCATTTGTTCTTGTTCACTACTGTTATTGGTACCCTATATTTTTTTTATACAGAAACCAATATTTCTTTTTTCCCTTTTTAATCTTCTTTTTATGATCTATAAAATGTTCATGCCATGCCCTTCAGAGAAAATAAAATTGAGAAGCAATTTCAAGAACCTCACAAATTTCCACAAACCTCTTTGACTGTGGCCTCTTTAACCAAGGAACTCAAAGATTAAAACCCTTATTCTCACAGTTTAATATATAAGTTCATTTAAGTTTATAAAAACTTGGTTTTAATGCCTGCCCCCAGAATCTGGCATAGTACTTGACACATAATAGCCTCAGCATGAGTGTTTACAGGACAAGCAAATGCATGAATCATGGAAAAACTGTGTGAATAAAGGATCTTAAATGATAGCTCTTAATCTGTAAAATATAGCAGAATTGCTAATTTAAATAAATTGTGGCAGACATACTCTAGAGTGATGACTCAGGATTCTTACTCCTAGTGTTCATGACTATGTGGATGCCTTTCCTTTGAGTGTATTCAGGACCTGAGACTTGCCTATGGAAAGGAAAGTGTTAGTTGCTCAGTCACATCTGACTTTTGGTGACCCCAGGCTCCTCTGTCCATGGACTTTTCCAGGCAAGAATACTGGAGTGGGTTGCCATTTCCTCCTCCAGGCAATCTTCCCGATCCAGGGATTGAACCAGGGTCTCCCACATTGCAAGCTGATTCTTTACCACCTGAGCTACCAGGGAAGCCCTTGAGACTTGGCTATATCCAAAGTATATGACAGCAGTAATGGAATGTCCTTTGAGTATATTAAGAATGTATGTTGCTGCTGACTCATTGTAGAAGCAGTCTCTCTAACTGCCCTTGACAAAGTAAGCAGTCATGTTGAGGGTTGCCACTAAGGGCTGAGGGTGGTCTCCAGCAGACAGTCAGCAAGATGCAAGGAAATAAATTCTGCTAATAATCTGAAAGGACATCCCAAGTGACTCAGTGCTAAAGAATCCACTTGCCATTGCAGGAGGCATGGGTTTCATCCTTAGGTTGGGAAGATCCCTTGGAGTAGGAAATGGCACCCTACTCAAGTATTCTTGCTTGAGAAATCCTATGGAAAGAGGAACCTGGGAGTCTAGTTATTTTTATTGATAATCATTATATTTGAAAAAGTAGGAATCTATATCAATACAATACTTATTAACTCTATGCATAATATAAATTTACATGGATATTGAATGATTGCTAGAAAATCGTGACTCTTCAAGAGGCAGACAGAAAATGCAGCTGAAGACGAAGGAAACAGTTTATATCTACATAGCAAGATTATCGCTGGCGAAGATTATTGCTTCAATTATCCTGTACTTCATTCCACAAGTTTTTCAAAGTTAATTACAAAATCATGACTGCATAATTTTAAGATGATATTTTATAATACTATCCCAATATGAATTACTGCTTAGTTATGAATCTCAATGTTTCTAGGCTGGTCTAATGAATTCTTCTCTAGACATTTACAAAAGAGGTTAAGTCCCTTTAAAGGTCAAAAGAAGAGTTCACCTCCAGGGGCTTTCTGAGAGCCTTCCTTTCCTTATCTGACACTTTTCCTCCCATCTTAGTGGTGAATATAGATGTCTCCTCCAGCAAGGAGTGCAGTCCTGATATAACACATGTTATTGACCATGATTCTCCTGAGTGAAATCACTGTGTTGAGTTGAATGTTGGAGTGTGCAAGGGTGTGTCTTCCCTAAGGGTCTTTTTTCCTCCTCCAGGCAATCTTCCGATCCAGGGATTGAACCAGGGTCTCCCACATTGCAAGCTGATTCTTTACCACCTGAGCTACCAGGGAAGCCCTTGAGACTTGGCTATATCCAAAGTATATGACAGCAGTAATGGAATGTCCTTTGAGTATATTAAGAATGTATGTTGCTGCTGACTCATTGTAGAAGCAGTCTCTCTAACTGCCCTTGACAAAGTAAGCAGTCATGTTGAGGGTTGCCACTAAGGGCTGAGGGTGGTCTCCAGCAGACAGTCAGCAAGATGCAAGGAAATAAATTCTGCTAATAATCTGAAAGGACATCCCAAGTGACTCAGTGCTAAAGAATCCACTTGCCATTGCAGGAGGCATGGGTTTCATCCTTAGGTTGGGAAGATCCCTTGGAGTAGGAAATGGCACCCTACTCAAGTATTCTTGCTTGAGAAATCCTATGGAAAGAGGAACCTGGGAGTCTAGTTATTTTTATTGATAATCATTATATTTGAAAAAGTAGGAATCTATATCAATACAATACTTATTAACTCTATGCATAATATAAATTTACATGGATATTGAATGATTGCTAGAAAATCGTGACTCTTCAAGAGGCAGACAGAAAATGCAGCTGAAGACGAAGGAAACAGTTTATATCTACATAGCAAGATTATCGCTGGCGAAGATTATTGCTTCAATTATCCTGTACTTCATTCCACAAGTTTTTCAAAGTTAATTACAAAATCATGACTGCATAATTTTAAGATGATATTTTATAATACTATCCCAATATGAATTACTGCTTAGTTATGAATCTCAATGTTTCTAGGCTGGTCTAATGAATTCTTCTCTAGACATTTACAAAAGAGGTTAAGTCCCTTTAAAGGTCAAAAGAAGAGTTCACCTCCAGGGGCTTTCTGAGAGCCTTCCTTTCCTTATCTGACACTTTTCCTCCCATCTTAGTGGTGAATATAGATGTCTCCTCCAGCAAGGAGTGCAGTCCTGATATAACACATGTTATTGACCATGATTCTCCTGAGTGAAATCACTGTGTTGAGTTGAATGTTGGAGTGTGCAAGGGTGTGTCTTCCCTAAGGGTCTTTTTTTTCCATGTGGTGGAATTGGTTAAAAACTCTGAGGAGCTCCTGAAGCAAGTTTGAAAGGGTTTCCATCTGCTGCCTTGAGCTTTAGAATGTCTCATATCTTCTTCCATTTGGTAGCTCACACAGTGTTATTTCCTAGGCCTAAGAAACTGAACATATTGGATAAAGTCCTGGCCTATGACCACTTAGCTTATCCATACTTCTGTTATACTGTTTTTAAAACTTTACTTCTGTAAAAATAGCTAGTGAACCATGTAGACAAGTTCTACAACTATTTGTGGCAATATGTGTAGAATGGATTTTCCCTATGTTGGTTTTGGAGGAGACCCAAAGACCAAAGGAGTCAACCACTGCTATATGCCAAAGAGGTGGTCAAGAACCTGTTTTGGGACTTTGCCTTAATAGTAACAAGAGATGCTTTAAAATTGGAGAAGGGGGTGTTGCAGACTAGGAAATCATTTTAAAAAGAACTGCCCTACATATCTTCATACAAGTCCAGGAAAGGGTGAGTGAATGGATCATTTAGGTTAATGGTCCTTAGACTAATTAGAGCAAAGAAATTCAAGGAGAATATTTGATTGGCTCCCTTGAATGCTGTGAGAGGAGCAGTTGCCTCTTTGGTTATGCCCTGACCTTCTAGATATGTGAACTCAAACGATACCCTTATGTTTTCCCTATGAGGCCAAAATACAGGGCACAACAGATTGAGAGCCAGAGTTGGTTTGGAATTTAGATATTCCTGAAAGATTCAGCAGAAGGAAGATGCAAGTATAACTCCCAATAGCTGCTTAGTTATGAATCTCAATGTTTCTAGGCTGGTCTAATGAATTCTTCTCTAGACATTTACAAAAGAGGTTAAGTCCCTTTAAAGGTCAAAAGAAGAGTTCACCTCCAGGGGCTTTCTGAGAGCCTTCCTTTCCTTATCTGACACTTTTCCTCCCATCTTAGTGGTGAATATAGATGTCTCCTCCAGCAAGGAGTGCAGTCCTGATATAACACATGTTATTGACCATGATTCTCCTGAGTGAAATCACTGTGTTGAGTTGAATGTTGGAGTGTGCAAGGGTGTGTCTTCCCTAAGGGTCTTTTTTTTCCATGTGGTGGAATTGGTTAAAAACTCTGAGGAGCTCCTGAAGCAAGTTTGAAAGGGTTTCCATCTGCTGCCTTGAGCTTTAGAATGTCTCATATCTTCTTCCATTTGGTAGCTCACACAGTGTTATTTCCTAGGCCTAAGAAACTGAACATATTGGATAAAGTCCTGGCCTATGACCACTTAGCTTATCCATACTTCTGTTATACTGTTTTTAAAACTTTACTTCTGTAAAAATAGCTAGTGAACCATGTAGACAAGTTCTACAACTATTTGTGGCAATATGTGTAGAATGGATTTTCCCTATGTTGGTTTTGGAGGAGACCCAAAGACCAAAGGAGTCAACCACTGCTATATGCCAAAGAGGTGGTCAAGAACCTGTTTTGGGACTTTGCCTTAATAGTAACAAGAGATGCTTTAAAATTGGAGAAGGGGGTGTTGCAGACTAGGAAATCATTTTAAAAAGAACTGCCCTACATATCTTCATACAAGTCCAGGAAAGGGTGAGTGAATGGATCATTTAGGTTAATGGTCCTTAGACTAATTAGAGCAAAGAAATTCAAGGAGAATATTTGATTGGCTCCCTTGAATGCTGTGAGAGGAGCAGTTGCCTCTTTGGTTATGCCCTGACCTTCTAGATATGTGAACTCAAACGATACCCTTATGTTTTCCCTATGAGGCCAAAATACAGGGCACAACAGATTGAGAGCCAGAGTTGGTTTGGAATTTAGATATTCCTGAAAGATTCAGCAGAAGGAAGATGCAAGTATAACTGCATATGCCATTAAGAAAAAAACCATCTATCAGAAAAGCCTGCAGAGATCAGAAGCACAGTTTGGAAGGGGGCATATGTATAAAAGATCCCCAACACTCCCCTGGAATCACAGAGTCGGTTTAAATTCCTAGTAGGCAGAGAATACCACTGCTGGATTGCCACAATAAGACTAGCTACGATAGCCCTTTCATTTTTACCTCCTCTTAGTAATTCTACTTCAATCACAGAATTGCCAGAGCCACTATAATATCTAAAGAAGTGAGAAAAGTATCTAGAACACTACAAAAAAGTTACCCTACCCCCATTTTGCCCTACTGTAGACATGCGACAAGCAGGTCAAGATGGAATGAGCAAAAACGTTTAATTCATGTCAAACAGAAATCATGGTTATTACTTTGAACAATTCATAATAATTATTGAATTGGAATTCTAAGTTTTTAATTAAAGTGAACTAGTCAGTGATTTTTAAAGAAAAAAATATTATGACCAAAAAAGCTATAGCATTTGCCCCAGATTTTCTTCAAAGATTGAAAAAGAAGTACTCTCACAAGGCTTGCCTGGAATGAGCAGTGATTTCTGACATGAGGTGTAATTCTGTGCAGAATAAAAGCTTTTTCCAGTCCAAACCCACTGATTCCACTCTTTCAATGCAATGATTAAAAATTCACCAAAAATTAAAATAGATAAAAAACACAAAACCCTCAGATCATTCTCAGTCTTCTTCATACTTGTTTTAATCACCATATAAAGTATTGGAAAACCGCATTCCATAGGACACTTTTTTCTTTTCATTCATTGTCTGTGTTCCACTTAAGCATATTTTACCAGCTCTAAACTGTAAACATGTCTTCCCATTTTAATATCTTTGATTTCTAGATGGCATGCAAAAAAGAAAAAAAATCTTCTTAAAATTATATCTGCAGCATTTTTAATTGTTTTCACAGTTCATAAAATAAAGATGCACCATAAAATTTAACAGCAAATATATCAAGCACCTCAGATTTGATGTATTTCAAAGACTATTGCAACAACAATAAAGGCAGTGAAAAACAACTGAATGCCCATTTACATACTCCTCAGAATTACTATTAAAACTTAAGGAAACAACAGAAAGCCATAAAAATTCCAGATGAAGTTTTAAGGGGACTCACCAGAGTTGGGGTCAGAGTTGCCATCTGCTTCGGTCCTCTTGTCCGGAGAGGCCTGGTCATAGAATTCGTCCTGTGGCTGAACCAGAGGAAGAGGATGTGAGATCAGGGTTCCACTACCCACCGGCTCGTGGTCTCCTAGACCACTGTCACTGCAGCTTTCCTGGGAGCCGTCGGGGAGGTGAAAGGTAACCCGCCGCTGCGACTACAAAGAAGATCACAGGACACGCCATTAACATTCCTCCAAAAGGATGCAAGGATGGAATGCAAAGCAAAGCAACTTTAACACATAGTACAATGTCCAAGTAGTGTCAAAAATACTTGGAATATATCTGGGGACAACTATTTATTATCTGTTACTTATTATGATGTAATTAGACTTGCAAAGTAGAAGAATTTCAATCTTGTAAAATTCGAGAACAAAATAATTCGTGGTAAATCATGAAAGTTGTAGGAAGAAAAGTAAAGACGATGTGCTAGTGGTTGAAGCTATGAAAAATTTAAAGAAGCAGAAATACACAGTGTTTGTTCCATAGATCTGAATAAATACATAGTTTATTGCAATATAACACTGAGATTCTTTTGGATAACCAAGTATTGTGCTTACTTGAGGGTTTTAAGGTGGCTTTTGCAATGAAATCATTACTGTCCACTGACCATGGTTTTGCCACCAGTCATTGGCTATAGAATTGCCCTGTTGAAAGGTGTTTGGCATATTACTTTGGCATCTGTTTACACAATGCCGCCATCAAAAGTGAACTAAAATATGTGTTTGGGTTCTATAACAAATTTTACTGTTTCACTAATATAAAATTGTGCCATTTGGCATAGATTGCTACTTAGTTCTCTTGGTATACCTTACAGAATTATGTGAGAGTAGTAAACTTATGCCATAGGTCTGACTACACCTAATTTGCACTCTATTTTGATAACCAAAAAACTTTTCAATATCACATTGCATGTGATTACTTTCAGTCAGACTTAATAAAGTTATGAATATATAAATAATAGAATATGTAATATATGAAACATAATGTATGATGTAATCATTTACCATATACATAATTTATGTTTTTCAAGAGACAATACATAAATTGTATCCATTTCAAAGAAAACAGGTGTATTTAGAGGCAAAATATTGTAGTTAAAAATACTGCAACTTTATAAATGCAGCTTTTATAGACTGACAGTGGAACATGACCTCTTTCCTGTGAGTCACTAGTTTGAATCCAGCTCTGAGTCATAATGGAGAAAAGCTGATACCACTGTATTATTGGTTATTGACCTGTGTGAAGTAATTTGAGAGTTTAGTATATTTTTCATGAACTGATGTCGGCATCACATAAACTATAATCATGAATGGTCCTAATTGATTCTTTTGTGGCACACTTCACCTTCAGGCACAACTATTTCACTAACATTGTTCCCCCTTCAATAGATGTTTGAAATGTACCTAGATGAATGCTATACAACATTAAGCAAATCTTGAATGTTAGTATCTGATTAATATCTGAAATGAATTTCTATTTTTAAAAGGAAGACTATGCTATTGATTTTATTTATTATAGTGGTGCTCCCTTTACCATTTGAATTTAACCCTTGAGTGAAAAACAGCAATACCAGTATCTTCCATTTCAGTTTCAATATATATGAATTCATATTAAGTGTATTTTTTTAAAAAAACAAAAACAAAAACACAGTATTAAGGAGAGTGACCAGCTTGTACACAATACATAATTGTTCAATATTGCTTTTGAAGTGACAGGCCTACTATAAATTCCATAGTTTGAGTTATTAAAGTGCCTTTCATGTTACCTCTTGACGACTACCCTTTAATGATAGCTCAGATGAGTAAAAAGAAGTCAAAACACAAGAGGAGGACCATGGAGCAATCTCATTTATTCTACCATCTTCATAAAGCATTTTGGGAAGACATGCAAACCATTATAAAATATTTGTTTCATAGACAGAAGGAAAAAGGAAAATGAACATCTGTGATATTCTTCTAAACATAATTAATGTTGCCTTAATCACAATAGTTTGTTTTCTAGGAAATGCCCAAATCTACAACATCAGTAATATCTACATCCAGCAGTTCTCATAAATATGGTCATTAGAAATAGCATTTATTAGCACCTACTGGTATTAGAACTTGTACTGTAATTACACTGAGAATAAAAAGGAAAATATTTTTTTAAAGTATTTCAAATACGACTTATTAGATTCCGACGGACTCACGCTATACTATGATATCTCTTTACCATTTTATAGTTGAGAATAAGAGATATAAACCTAGTATAAATTTATTTGCAGTAAGACCCTGTAAATTAGAGTAATATAATGTTTAAACTACTGTGGCTTATGGAAATATTTCCTAATTAATTTGACTCAAAGATGTTTAAGTCTTAATTGGCAAAATTGTGCACAATTTATCAGTCTAATGGGAGGTAGGAGTGGTGATGCATATGGACTAGAAATTGAAGTGTGGATATTACAGTAAGAAGCAAACTGATCAAGCAAATCAACCTTTACCTTATCATCCTAATGACTGATGCAAGTGGAATAATGTTTAGAATATCAAGGCAATAAAAGAAGGGTATTTGAATAAAATAAAATAAAGGAAAACAAGGTTACATGATGCGTTAAGCCATAGGAGTCGTAGGTGTCATCAGAGGCTACAGTACTTATTTAGGTTCTGCCCAAGAGCACCAGGAGAGGAGTCAGAACCAGACCTCCTGCCTCGGAGTGCTTCCTTTGTAGAGCCTGAGCAATGACATCATTTCCTTGAAGGAGCTGTGAGCCTTGTAAAATCCAGTGAGCAGTGCCCTCAGCAGAGGAGGTTGTAAGGGTCAAATAGATAAAATAAGAAGTGTCCCTGTTATATCATCTATGACCCATAGTAGGTACCCATAAAAGGCAGCTATCATTCTCAAAAGATGATGTCTTCCAACCTCTAGGGCTATCAATGTTTCAAAGCACCATGGAGCAATCTCATTTATTCTACCATCTTCATAAAGCATTTTGGGAAGACATGCAAACCATTATAAAATATTTGTTTCATAGACAGAAGGAAAAAGGAAAATGAACATCTGTGATATTCTTCTAAACATAATTAATGTTGCCTTAATCACAATAGTTTGTTTTCTAGGAAATGCCCAAATCTACAACATCAGTAATATCTACATCCAGCAGTTCTCATAAATATGGTCATTAGAAATAGCATTTATTAGCACCTACTGGTATTAGAACTTGTACTGTAATTACACTGAGAATAAAAAGGAAAATATTTTTTTAAAGTATTTCAAATACGACTTATTAGATTCCGACGGACTCACGCTATACTATGATATCTCTTTACCATTTTATAGTTGAGAATAAGAGATATAAACCTAGTATAAATTTATTTGCAGTAAGACCCTGTAAATTAGAGTAATATAATGTTTAAACTACTGTGGCTTATGGAAATATTTCCTAATTAATTTGACTCAAAGATGTTTAAGTCTTAATTGGCAAAATTGTGCACAATTTATCAGTCTAATGGGAGGTAGGAGTGGTGATGCATATGGACTAGAAATTGAAGTGTGGATATTACAGTAAGAAGCAAACTGATCAAGCAAATCAACCTTTACCTTATCATCCTAATGACTGATGCAAGTGGAATAATGTTTAGAATATCAAGGCAATAAAAGAAGGGTATTTGAATAAAATAAAATAAAGGAAAACAAGGTTACATGATGCGTTAAGCCATAGGAGTCGTAGGTGTCATCAGAGGCTACAGTACTTATTTAGGTTCTGCCCAAGAGCACCAGGAGAGGAGTCAGAACCAGACCTCCTGCCTCGGAGTGCTTCCTTTGTAGAGCCTGAGCAATGACATCATTTCCTTGAAGGAGCTGTGAGCCTTGTAAAATCCAGTGAGCAGTGCCCTCAGCAGAGGAGGTTGTAAGGGTCAAATAGATAAAATAAGAAGTGTCCCTGTTATATCATCTATGACCCATAGTAGGTACCCATAAAAGGCAGCTATCATTCTCAAAAGATGATGTCTTCCAACCTCTAGGGCTATCAATGTTTAGCAGTTAAAAAGATGCAATTCCTTCACCCTAGAAAATATGTTGTGCTTTGAGAAGAGATCTACCGAGTCGCGGCATGCCTCACCATGTGCCTGTAGGTGCGTCAGCCCATAACCTCTCTGAAGGGAAGCTGCTCTGAGATAGGAGTGAGGGATGAAGATCAACAGTTTAGATCACATGATTTCTCCTCAGAGAAAGTGAACGTTTTCCCAATATACTTCAAGAAATCTTAAAAGAACCTATCAAACCTATCATTGTTTATATAATCACAGAGAGAACTTTTTACTTACAGCCTATGGGCATTTTGATTTGGGGTTATAGCAAAGGAAATGTGCCCAATTTGAGTTACAAGTATAGAGAAACCCTGCCTGACTAGATTGGGACACACATGCTGTCATGAAACTACTTCAGACTTCCCAAAGCCTTGGCATTTATATTTTTTATGCTGAATCTATTCCTTACCTATTCCATTTTCTCCCATGGGGAGCATTATTCTTAGTTTTGCTAAGTCTGATTGATAGTTTGAATGTCACATATGCTTATCTTATTTATCACTGACAAGTTAGCTTCAGGTCCCAGGCTCGCCAGTGGAAAAATAATTTAGGAATAGTAATTACTGAGATTGATCCATGTTATTTTATCTCTGGACTGCTGATATGGATTCTGACCAAGTAAAGCTTCCATCAGAGACTCTACTCTATGCCAGAATAAAGGGCTGTCCATACAAATACAGGAGTGTCCATGATCTTGCTAGTTGGAAGGTACCACATTGGCTAGATTTGAAAAACATCATCAAGCACTTTCATAATACTTTTTCTTATAGGTTAGTGTGAAAGGGAAGGGAAATTCTAAATGTCCTGAAAAGAAACACATGTTCCTATTCTGGGCATTGTTTTTCTAGATTCACTGAAAGAATGAGTCACCTAAGAAACCCCAATCTCTGCTTTAATGTTTTGTGTGTGTGTCTTATTGATACAGTATACTATTCACCAATGAATGACTCACATTCAATCCTACAATCCTAGTTCCATCAATTTAGAGAGATTCTCAAGGACAAAGATTTGCTAGTAAGGAACATTGTGTCCTTGTTTAACACGGCTAAAAGGCAGAGAAAAGTGAAAAATCTAGTAACAAATTAACAGCATACAGTCAAATCATTCATTATATTTAAAATTATGTCAGTATTTATTGAAAATATTTATAATCTATTGTTAAGTGTAAAAATCAGATTAGTAAAAATTTTACTGAGTTGAATTGCTTTTTTGTTAGCGTGTCTTAGATTACACCATTGAGGCTTCACTAGTGGCTCAGTGGGTAAAGGATCCACATGAAATTCAGGATACTTCCAGCAATACAGGAGACTCAGGTTTGGTCACTGGGTCGGGAAGATCTCCTGAAGGGACCAGCAACCCACTCCAGTATTTCTACCTGCTGAATCCCATGAACAGAGGAGCCTGGAGGTCAGCAGCCCATGGGGTTACAAAAGTTGAATATGACTTAGTGACTAAAACACCACCTAATGTGTCTAGAGGTTTGAAAATGTGTGAAAGCTAATATACGACTGCATACACCAAGTGTTTAAATTAGTATTGTTTGACTATGAAGTTACAATATTTAACATTTTTTAAAATTTTAATAACACTAAATTTATCATATATTTGTTATATTAAAACATACGCTAGTTTTTAAGTATCAATTTCCATCACTTACAGCAAGATAGAATTTAATCCAAAAGAAAATAAAAATCTGATAGTAATTGGGCTTTCTCTTGATCTGAGGAATATCAAAGAATTTTCTATCACTGGGCCGCTATATATTACTTACTTTACCTAGCTGTTTAATCATTGTCGTTAAAGATCCTTTCCTTTTGCTCAAATCACAGATAACATGAACATAGCACTAACCCAATTATTATGTCAAGACCATAAATTTACCAGCTAATAATTGACATTTAAAATAATTATATTTTAGAAAATTATGAACTGTTATTAAGGAAGTAGAAATGGTGCCCTAGAATTGTTTAAATATGGCTTAATTTGAAGAAATTTCTTTAGATGCCTTTGGAAAGAATTTTTTCTTATTTTGATTTAGTTTAATTACATTTAAAAAATAATATGTCACCTATGTATCTATCTAATCTCTAAGTAGTATACACACACATTAGCCAGAAATTATGGTAAAATAAAAGATAAAAAGTGCTAAAATTCCATATATGAACTTGTTTATCCTTTATTTCATCATTAAATTCATGAAAATATTTATAATCTATTGTTAAGTGTAAAAATCAGATTAGTAAAAATTTTAATGAGTTGAATTGCTTTCTTGTTAGCGTGTCTTAGATTACACCATTGAGGCTTCACTAGTGGCTCAGTGGGTAAAGGATCCACATGAAATTCAGGATACTTCCAGCAATACAGGAGACTCAGGTTTGGTCACTGGGTCGGGAAGATCTCCTGAAGGGACCAGCAACCCACTCCAGTATTTCTACCTGCTGAATCCCATGAACAGAGGAGCCTGGAGGTCAGCAGCCCATGGGGTTACAAAAGTTGAATATGACTTAGTGACTAAAACACCACCTAATGTGTCTAGAGGTTTGAAAATGTGTGAAAGCTAATATACGACTGCATACACCAAGTGTTTAAATTAGTATTGTTTGACTATGAAGTTACAATATTTAACATTTTTTAAAATTTTAATAACACTAAATTTATCATATATTTGTTATATTAAAACATACGCTAGTTTTTAAGTATCAATTTCCATCACTTACAGCAAGATAGAATTTAATCCAAAAGAAAATAAAAATCTGATAGTAATTGGGCTTTCTCTTGATCTGAGGAATATCAAAGAATTTTCTATCACTGGGCCGCTATATATTACTTACTTTACCTAGCTGTTTAATCATTGTCGTTAAAGATCCTTTCCTTTTGCTCAAATCACAGATAACATGAACATAGCACTAACCCAATTATTATGTCAAGACCATAAATTTACCAGCTAATAATTGACATTTAAAATAATTATATTTTAGAAAATTATGAACTGTTATTAAGGAAGTAGAAATGGTGCCCTAGAATTGTTTAAATATGGCTTAATTTGAAGAAATTTCTTTAGATGCCTTTGGAAAGAATTTTTTCTTATTTTGATTTAGTTTAATTACATTTAAAAAATAATATGTCACCTATGTATCTATCTAATCTCTAAGTAGTATACACACACATTAGCCAGAAATTATGGTAAAATAAAAGATAAAAAGTGCTAAAATTCCATATATGAACTTGTTTATCCTTTATTTCATCATTAAATTCATGAAGATATGCTTTTTCATTTGAAATAATATTTTCATATTGTTTCATAGCATTTCTTCTAATAGCTCAGTTGATAAAAAATCTGCCTGCAATGAAGGAGACCCAGGTTTGATTCCTGGGTTGGGTAGGTCCTCTGGAGAAGGAAATAGCAACCCACTCCAGTATTCTTGTTGGAGAATCCCATGGACAGAGGACATGGGACGGGCGACAATCCATAGTGTAGTAAGAGTCAGACATGACGTAGCGACTAAACCACCTCCACCAATAATATGTTCCTATATATATATTTTTCTCAAATTAGCAAAGAAAATCATACTGAAAATAATTTTTAAATCTGGAGAATGGGCACTGTGTTTTAATTCAAATATTTCTTATAACATTAGTTAGAAATATTTTTGTTCTTATTTTTAAGAGAAGATATTTCCTTTGAAATATTAAAAGTTAGAGCTAAGAGTATAGTCTTAGGTTGCAAGCCATGGATAGATGGATTTTTAAATGACAAAATAACACATTTTCAGCTAAAACCACTGATTCAATTCAATAGCAAGTTCCTAAATAGCTTCTTGCCATTTAAAATCAATGTGTGCTCTTCCTCTTCATAAAATCCTGAATCAAGTCAAACTCATAGAGGTTTAGAAGGTAAATTAAATGCAACCCCCAAAGCAATCTGTGGTTATAGTTTAATTCATTATCACTCAATACTCTCAGGCTTGACTGGAAACTAATATTAGCAAAACATATGTTCTTCCTCACTCATGTTTGAGCACTCTCGTCAAGAAATTAAGAAAGAAGTTAACAAACATTTTGCAGGACAAAATTAATATAGACCTTTCAACAGTTGATAAATGAAATATTCTGAGTACAGAATTATTTTATAATGAGTCATTTTATTATTTGTTACTGGAAAGTTGAGTTAATCTCCAACCTTTGCCTCTGTTATTAAGGAAGTAGAAATGGTGCCCTAGAATTGTTTAAATATGGCTTAATTTGAAGAAATTTCTTTAGATGCCTTTGGAAAGAATTTTTTCTTATTTTGATTTAGTTTAATTACATTTAAAAAATAATATGTCACCTATGTATCTATCTAATCTCTAAGTAGTATACACACACATTAGCCAGAAATTATGGTAAAATAAAAGATAAAAAGTGCTAAAATTCCATATATGAACTTGTTTATCCTTTATTTCATCATTAAATTCATGAAGATATGCTTTTTCATTTGAAATAATATTTTCATATTGTTTCATAGCATTTCTTCTAATAGCTCAGTTGATAAAAAATCTGCCTGCAATGAAGGAGACCCAGGTTTGATTCCTGGGTTGGGTAGGTCCTCTGGAGAAGGAAATAGCAACCCACTCCAGTATTCTTGTTGGAGAATCCCATGGACAGAGGACATGGGACGGGCGACAATCCATAGTGTAGTAAGAGTCAGACATGACGTAGCGACTAAACCACCTCCACCAATAATATGTTCCTATATATATATTTTTCTCAAATTAGCAAAGAAAATCATACTGAAAATAATTTTTAAATCTGGAGAATGGGCACTGTGTTTTAATTCAAATATTTCTTATAACATTAGTTAGAAATATTTTTGTTCTTATTTTTAAGAGAAGATATTTCCTTTGAAATATTAAAAGTTAGAGCTAAGAGTATAGTCTTAGGTTGCAAGCCATGGATAGATGGATTTTTAAATGACAAAATAACACATTTTCAGCTAAAACCACTGATTCAATTCAATAGCAAGTTCCTAAATAGCTTCTTGCCATTTAAAATCAATGTGTGCTCTTCCTCTTCATAAAATCCTGAATCAAGTCAAACTCATAGAGGTTTAGAAGGTAAATTAAATGCAACCCCCAAAGCAATCTGTGGTTATAGTTTAATTCATTATCACTCAATACTCTCAGGCTTGACTGGAAACTAATATTAGCAAAACATATGTTCTTCCTCACTCATGTTTGAGCACTCTCGTCAAGAAATTAAGAAAGAAGTTAACAAACATTTTGCAGGACAAAATTAATATAGACCTTTCAACAGTTGATAAATGAAATATTCTGAGTACAGAATTATTTTATAATGAGTCATTTTATTATTTGTTACTGGAAAGTTGAGTTAATCTCCAACCTTTGCCTCTGAGTCATCATTTATTTTCATCCATCTTTATTCTTTGGCCTGTGTGGGCCTCCCATTGCAGTGACTTCTCTACCTGCAGAGCACTGGCTCTGGGTGCATGTGCTCCAGAGCGCTGGTTTGTAATTTGACACACCAGCCCAGCAGCTCCATGGCACCTGGGATTTTCCCAGGCCAGGGATCAAACCAGTGTCCCTTGCACTGCAAGGCAGACTCTTTATGTACTGGACCACCAAGGAAGTCCTCCTATCTTTTTGCATAGAAATAGTTAGGCAAAAATGATTCCACTAATGTAGAAATTGGGTGTTGTTTTTTTTTTTTTTTAAAGTTGAAACTATTTAGAGATTTTCTAGTCTCTCTGATTCTTTACATTTATTTCAAATTAAGAAGTGAGGTAAAGTGATTGGTCTACATACATTTCAATGGGAACAAAATGCACATTTTCTGATTTCCAATCTAAAGGACTATTCATTCATCCCTTCACATAATAAATCATTTTCGAGGACCTATTTGTGTAATTCATTAAAGAAATCTGAACTAAAACTAGAAGTCATACAGGCCTGTCGGAAGAGCTGTCACATGCCAACTTCCACAGTCAATTATTTCAAACAAGAAGTGACCCATGTCTCCATCTCACACAAGATGTTATCTCCTACTTTACTATCTGAGGAAGTTGAAAACGTCTCTGCCCTCTGGATAACCCAGCCAATCAGAGAGAACCTTCATATTTTGAATTCTCAGCTTCTTTCAGTAGATTCTGATGATTAGAGTTCTTCATAATTCCTCCCTTTTCCTGAAACCACTGATTTCCTTCTTAGTTCTCTGGATTTGCCTATGATCTGCCATAGTCTGCATAACTTGAACTGCAATTCTTGTGGCCATGCCCATATAAACCCACTTAAGCTGGTAGAATAACTGGGTATTATATTATTAAAGTGCATATATTATATGCTAGATACCATCCTATTTATACCTGCTGAGGATATGATGGTGAACAAGACAAAAGTTGTATTACAGTTTCCTAAAAAGTAGAATTTCATTAAACTACTCCTTAATAGTTCTGAGCAAGCTTTCAACCAGCACCTGCATTGCCTCTATCATCATTTTTTTCATCCATCTTTATTCTTTGGCCTGTGTGGGCCTCCCATTGCAGTGACTTCTACCTGCAGAGCACTGGCTCTGGGTGCATGTGCTCCAGAGCGCTGGTTTGTAATTTGACACACCAGCCCAGCAGCTCCATGGCACCTGGGATTTTCCCAGGCCAGGGATCAAACCAGTGTCCCTTGCACTGCAAGGCAGACTCTTTATGTACTGGACCACCAAGGAAGTCCTCCTATCTTTTTGCATAGAAATAGTTAGGCAAAAATGATTCCACTAATGTAGAAATTGGGTGTTGTTTTTTTTTTTTTTTAAAGTTGAAACTATTTAGAGATTTTCTAGTCTCTCTGATTCTTTACATTTATTTCAAATTAAGAAGTGAGGTAAAGTGATTGGTCTACATACATTTCAATGGGAACAAAATGCACATTTTCTGATTTCCAATCTAAAGGACTATTCATTCATCCCTTCACATAATAAATCATTTTCGAGGACCTATTTGTGTAATTCATTAAAGAAATCTGAACTAAAACTAGAAGTCATACAGGCCTGTCGGAAGAGCTGTCACATGCCAACTTCCACAGTCAATTATTTCAAACAAGAAGTGACCCATGTCTCCATCTCACACAAGATGTTATCTCCTACTTTACTATCTGAGGAAGTTGAAAACGTCTCTGCCCTCTGGATAACCCAGCCAATCAGAGAGAACCTTCATATTTTGAATTCTCAGCTTCTTTCAGTAGATTCTGATGATTAGAGTTCTTCATAATTCCTCCCTTTTCCTGAAACCACTGATTTCCTTCTTAGTTCTCTGGATTTGCCTATGATCTGCCATAGTCTGCATAACTTGAACTGCAATTCTTGTGGCCATGCCCATATAAACCCACTTAAGCTGGTAGAATAACTGGGTATTATATTATTAAAGTGCATATATTATATGCTAGATACCATCCTATTTATACCTGCTGAGGATATGATGGTGAACAAGACAAAAGTTGTATTACAGTTTCCTAAAAAGTAGAATTTCATTAAACTACTCCTTAATAGTTCTGAGCAAGCTTTCAACCAGCACCTGCATTGCCTTTTTTGTAATTTGATTCCCTTCTAATTCTTGCAAACTATGCAGACTTAAGCAAGGTCAGTGCACAGATAGACCTTCACTGTATTAATCAGCAATAATCTAGGGAGAAAAAAGGGGGATGAGCAGCGCATTCTGAATATATGTCAAACAATTCCCAAATCTGTTGCCATACTAAAGACTTGAAGCCATTGCCAATTTTTGAAAATAAAAATTAATCAAATAAAAGGATACAAGAGTAACTGAAATAGTTACAGTAGGCTATTCTTGACTCAAATATAGAATCATTAATTTTGCATATCCTTGAGCATTTTTGTCCTCTAGATAGTTGGAGAAATGTTAACAACCTCAAATAAGAACTGATGAAATCAAAACTAGCGTATTTTTCTGAAGAACATATACACTTGACATTTTATGAGCTTACAATGAATATTTTCGAAATGAAGATGATTTACTCAGAACAAAACTAGGAAATATAATGAGGGTGCAGCAGAAATGAAGTATCTTTGTCCATACTTCAAAGGTATTTTCCTATGAGAAATGTTCTTTGTTTCCTTCAGCAAGAAATCTGCAGGGAGCATCGCCCTATTGCAAAAGTAGCAAAATGAAACATGGTAACAATCCACTTGCTGTCACTAGTTTACTCTTTCCTTTTTAATGTTTACATTTCAGGATATGTGGAGACAAATAGCAAGGTTAAGTATATGTTGGAGAAAGATACATTGAATATAATATCCTGACTGGTAACAGATGTAAAGTTGTCAGCATCTTAAAACAAAAATTTTAATTCCAAGTGTCATTTATGCTATATAAAACAAGACTAGGGTGCAGATGATATCTGGCTCTATAAAGCTGAATGGCATTTTCAGGAGAAATGGGGAATGCTCATCTGTACTGTACTCACCAGCTTGTTAACCTTGCTAAGAAACTGCCTCATTTCAGGACTGGATTGTGGGTTTGTCTACAAGGCATACCACCCTCAATGTGCCCAGTCTCGTCTGCTCTCAGTAGCTAAGCAGGGTTGGGCCGGGTTGATACTTGGATGGGCTTTTGTTCTAACTTCAGTACTCCACTTTGGGCTTTTGTTCTAACTTCAGTACTCAACTGCATGTTTAGGTTAAGACGCTTGTTTCAGCATGTGTGGGGAATCTCACAGTAACTTAAGCTTAGCCGGTTTCCTTGACTTGGTAAATGTCTTATTGTGAAATGACTTCCTTAAAATCTTACCTTTGTGCTTTGTAAGTAAAGTGCGCTGAATACCTCATAGGATTTCATATGGCTGGAAGACTCACGTAATGACACATGATGAAATTTTTAATATGATTTTATTTTTATTTCCTTTTGATCTCAGTATGATTTATGAGAAAGTTAGGTAAGCATTTCTCTTCACACTCAAGAACAACTGATAACTTTAAAGAACTTGAGAGAAAACTAAATTCTTTGTACTGTTTTTGGGTGTAACTTTGGTGCTTAAATTTAAATAAACGTAAAAGAGGGATTTCCTCACTATGTCATTTCTCCCTGTGGGACACCAGAAAGAGTGAGAATTAGCTTTCATCTTTGGTTTGGTGGCACCATCCCACTCTTAAATTTCCTGTAGGGTCCAAACCAAGCAGAGAGGATTAAGAATTGTCAGCATTGTTGGTTATTTTGCTCCTTATGTTCTTATTTGGTTCCTGCTATCAGAAACACCCTCAACCTATTTCTTACAGTTTAATGTTGCCCAGTAGGAATGCAATGCTTTATCTGAGCATACAAAATATAAAATGACTACAGTAAACAGGAGCAGCTGCTCCTGAATCTACAAGCAGAATTCTTGCATCTATAAATTATATGTACAGAAATAGGGAAGAAACAACTCAGCAAGAGGCCTTTCCAATTTAGTATTCTAGCATAAACAAATCCATGTGAGGCAGGAAGTTACCCTTATCATATTTATGGGATCTGCGTACATGACAGTCATAGCACTTTACTTAGAAATGTGTCATTTATGTTGCATTGATATCTGGCTCTATAAAGCTGAATGGCATTTTCAGGAGAAATGGGGAATGCTCATCTGTACTGTACTCACCAGCTTGTTAACCTTGCTAAGAAACTGCCTCATTTCAGGACTGGATTGTGGGTTTGTCTACAAGGCATACCACCCTCAATGTGCCCAGTCTCGTCTGCTCTCAGTAGCTAAGCAGGGTTGGGCCGGGTTGATACTTGGATGGGCTTTTGTTCTAACTTCAGTACTCCACTTTGGGCTTTTGTTCTAACTTCAGTACTCAACTGCATGTTTAGGTTAAGACGCTTGTTTCAGCATGTGTGGGAATCTCACAGTAACTTAAGCTTAGCCGGTTTCCTTGACTTGGTAAATGTCTTATTGTGAAATGACTTCCTTAAAATCTTACCTTTGTGCTTTGTAAGTAAAGTGCGCTGAATACCTCATAGGATTTCATATGGCTGGAAGACTCACGTAATGACACATGATGAAATTTTTAATATGATTTTATTTTTATTTCCTTTTGATCTCAGTATGATTTATGAGAAAGTTAGGTAAGCATTTCTCTTCACACTCAAGAACAACTGATAACTTTAAAGAACTTGAGAGAAAACTAAATTCTTTGTACTGTTTTTGGGTGTAACTTTGGTGCTTAAATTTAAATAAACGTAAAAGAGGGATTTCCTCACTATGTCATTTCTCCCTGTGGGACACCAGAAAGAGTGAGAATTAGCTTTCATCTTTGGTTTGGTGGCACCATCCCACTCTTAAATTTCCTGTAGGGTCCAAACCAAGCAGAGAGGATTAAGAATTGTCAGCATTGTTGGTTATTTTGCTCCTTATGTTCTTATTTGGTTCCTGCTATCAGAAACACCCTCAACCTATTTCTTACAGTTTAATGTTGCCCAGTAGGAATGCAATGCTTTATCTGAGCATACAAAATATAAAATGACTACAGTAAACAGGAGCAGCTGCTCCTGAATCTACAAGCAGAATTCTTGCATCTATAAATTATATGTACAGAAATAGGGAAGAAACAACTCAGCAAGAGGCCTTTCCAATTTAGTATTCTAGCATAAACAAATCCATGTGAGGCAGGAAGTTACCCTTATCATATTTATGGGATCTGCGTACATGACAGTCATAGCACTTTACTTAGAAATTCCACTTAGGTATTATTTTTGTTAAGTAAAAATATAGAACCCATTGATGTAGTATCTGGTCTTTTACCAAAAGTGAGCCATCTTTGGACAATAGAAAAATCACTAAAATAGTGTGTATCAGATCTGTCAGTATTGTTAATAGAAATAGAGTCTGATTTGGTATTGCACTAAGGAATTCTCAGATAATTTTAGCAGAAGCAACAAAAGACATAATGGGCATCTCCCTAGGATTCCCCTTTGTTAATAGCTCTCAATAGAAAATAAAAGATGTAAAAACAAAAATAGGCCATGTTTTCTAAAAGTAAGTTGTATATTTCAAAAGGTAGTCCCGGGCTTCCCTGGTGGTCCAGTGGGTAAGGACACCGCCTTGCAGTGCAAGGGGCGCCGGTTCGATCCCTGGCCTGGGAAGATCCCACGGGCCGTGGAGCGGCTGGACCGATGTGTCCAATTACCGAGCCCGAGCTCTGGAGCGCATATGCCCAGAGCCAGTGCTCTGCGACAACAGAGGCCACTGCGATGGGAGACCTACACGGGCCAAAGGACAAAGATGTATGAAAATAGATAAGTGAAAGACCAATAGAAGTGGTCAAAAAAAATAAGGTAGTCCCTAAATTCATATTATATTATATTATATTACTTCAGACAGTGTGTATTTGACTCAAAAAAGTATGAGTATGCATACACGCACACTTTAAACTTCTCTTGTGGATTGCTGAACAAGCAGTAGATCATAATTACCCACTAAGAGTAAAAACTGGTATTCCAATGTTTTACAGAACAGATCATGGCATTTTAAGTCAAAGAATAATACACAAATGGAGAATTAGGAGAAACAATCTGCATAAATTCTCCAAGAAATACTATTACTGTACAATGAGATTGCTTGAAACTTTTCCCAAGGTTTATTCATTTGCACCTAAAAAGTGGTATGTTCTGTCTCGATGGATCTTGTGTCAAACTCTGCAGTTTCATTTTATTTATTTAAAATTCTGTGTTACTTTGATAGTGTAAAGACAAGCATTAAAACTCTTTAGAAACGATGAAGGAATAGTTATCTGCATTAGCGCTAGCACGTCGTGGTACCTGTTCCTGACAGTCTATGGATTACAAATAATTCTGAGCCATGAACCACATCTTCTTTGACAAAAAGCAAAGATGGTGATGGCAATTGCATACAAACTTTCTAGTCTATGTTACAATAGAAAAATCACTAAAATAGTGTATCAGATCTGTCAGTATTGTTAATAGAAATAGAGTCTGATTTGGTATTGCACTAAGGAATTCTCAGATAATTTTAGCAGAAGCAACAAAAGACATAATGGGCATCTCCCTAGGATTCCCCTTTGTTAATAGCTCTCAATAGAAAATAAAAGATGTAAAACAAAAATAGGCCATGTTTTCTAAAAGTAAGTTGTATATTTCAAAAGGTAGTCCCGGGCTTCCCTGGTGGTCCAGTGGGTAAGGACACCGCCTTGCAGTGCAAGGGGCGCTGGTTCGATCCCTGGCCTGGGAAGATCCCACGGGCCGTGGAGCGGCTGGACCGATGTGTCCAATTACCGAGCCCGAGCTCTGGAGCGCATATGCCCAGAGCCAGTGCTCTGCGACAACAGAGGCCACTGCGATGGGAGACCTACACGGGCCAAAGGACAAAGATGTATGAAAATAGATAAGTGAAAGACCAATAGAAGTGGTCAAAAAAAATAAGGTAGTCCCTAAATTCATATTATATTATATTATATTACTTCAGACAGTGTGTATTTGACTCAAAAAAGTATGAGTATGCATACACGCACACTTTAAACTTCTCTTGTGGATTGCTGAACAAGCAGTAGATCATAATTACCCACTAAGAGTAAAAACTGGTATTCCAATGTTTTACAGAACAGATCATGGCATTTTAAGTCAAAGAATAATACACAAATGGAGAATTAGGAGAAACAATCTGCATAAATTCTCCAAGAAATACTATTACTGTACAATGAGATTGCTTGAAACTTTTCCCAAGGTTTATTCATTTGCACCTAAAAAGTGGTATGTTCTGTCTCGATGGATCTTGTGTCAAACTCTGCAGTTTCATTTTATTTATTTAAAATTCTGTGTTACTTTGATAGTGTAAAGACAAGCATTAAAACTCTTTAGAAACGATGAAGGAATAGTTATCTGCATTAGCGCTAGCACGTCGTGGGTACCTGTTCCTGACAGTCTATGGATTACAAATAATTCTGAGCCATGAACCACATCTTCTTTGACAAAAAGCAAAGATGGTGATGGCAATTTTGCTAGCCACTTTCTAGTCTATGTTTCATATTAGTTGTATGTGGAGAGTGTCTTAGAACTATTAATTAGTACAGGAGCCATTAAAAGAGTTAAAATAATTAAAAAAAAATTCAATCCTCGTAGGCAGGTTAACTGAGGACTAAATTATACAGTGGAGGTGGATAAGGGGACAAAGTGTGTAGAACCCAAGTATAGGTCCAAGTTATACTTAGAGGACTTGAAAATGTGTGTTCACAGGCACAGAATGTGACCCTGATATTGATGAACTATTAAATTATCTTTTAGATTCTCTGGTAAACTTAATCCAACTTAAGAAATGTTTTTTTTCCAGAATGAGTAAGTGTGAAGCAAGAACAGATAGGGAAGAAACTATCTTTGACCACACAAAAGCACACACACAAAAAATAGGTATCCCTGGCATTTCATCTGAACTCTTGGATTCCTTAGTAAATCATCTCACTGGCAATAGACTGATAGATGTCTTTATACAGGATAACTAGGTATTTTCTAAAAAACAATGTCTGTATTAACTATCAAGTTTTAAATGATTACTAGGAACTTCATTTATCCTTTGCAATTGCATGGTGCAAAACATCATGGAAGAAAAGCATTTTCTTATCTTGTCATCTTTTATTCCTTTCAAAGCATATCAATAAAAATATTGTTTACAGTTGAAAATGTTTGATTAAGAATGTGTGATACTGGGCTTCCCTGGTAGCTCAGTGGTAGAGTTTGCCTGCCAATGCAGGAGACAGGAGTTCGATCCCTGTTCTGGGTAGACCCCACACACTGCAGTGCAGCTAAAGTGATGAGTCACAACTATTGAGGCTGTGCTTTAGAGCCTTGGAGCTGCAACTATTGAGCCTATGTGCAGCAATTACTGAAGCCTGTGAGCCCTAGAGCCTGAGTTCCACAATAAGAAAAGTCACTGCAACAAGATGCCTGTTCACCTCAACTAGAGAGTAGTCACCACTCCCTGCAACTACAGAAGAGCCTGTGGCATCAGGGAAAGCACAGAAGAGCCAAAAATAAATAAAGAAATAAAAATTAAAAATAAAAGAATGTATGATACTTAAGTCATATTTCTTTTTCTCAGAGTAAGCCAGGAAGGAAATGAGGAGACTTTAATAATATATCTACAGCATATCATAAACTTGTGTATGTGTATTTATACATAGATGATGTGAAACTTACGTGCAAACTCCAACACAGAGTGACACACATGCTGCTTGTGTCTTAGCATGTGAATTTTCCTATTCTTAGACAAGGAAGTTGTCAAATATATCCAAGATCTTTGCTATATTTATCAACATTGAAAATGCAATCTAAATTCTATTAATGAAATCTGAGAAAGCCTTAATTAACTTACACAAATCCAATATCATATGTTACATTCCAAAAGGAGCTTCTTTTTGGTTATATTTTGGTACCATATGAAAAATAGCTTCATCCAGAGACAAAAAAAGTAATTGTTTAGCAATGACACTCAATTCAGTGTAGAATTCACCATATCAAAATTACAAGATAAAGAAAAACATTGTCAAATAAGTAAAAATTGTATGGAACATCTATTTAATTATATTAAGGGGGAGATACTTATTATTCTAAACAATGACGCCACTAATATTCTAAATAATGATCACTGCATTTTTAGATTTTGGAGTTTGTGTTTCTTGAATTGTTTGGAGACAGTTATATTGCAGAGTCTCAAGGTACCAACTGTGTGCCTTTTATGATCTGACTTTACATTTTGAAACAACTGAAAGCCATCTGTAATGAAGAACAATAGCATTTCACAAAAAAGGAGACATATAAAATAAAATGGCACATTTTCTTCCGTGGCTTTTAAACTGGGTTTGGGAACAATTGCAAAAGAGGAGTACCAAAAATATTTGGAGACATGATGTTATTCAGTGCAGGAGTAGAAGAGAGTTGATTTGAAAGACAGCTCTGCCCTAAGTGTGCTTCCATGGTGGTTCAGATGGTAAAGAATCTGGCTGCAATGCAGGGGACCCAGGCTAGATCCCTGGGTTGGGAGGACTCCCTGGAGAAGGGAATGGCTACCTACTCCAGTACTCTTCCCTAAAGAATTCACAAAGAGTTGGACACGACTGAACTATGAACACGCACTTTTCTAAGTACATGGTTTATGTTATTTACCTAAAAGCCATTCTTGGCTTAAATGCAGGAATGTTCCTTTGGATCTAAATGTAGAAAGAATAGTCTGTTATGAGAGAATGAGATGAATGATATGGTCTTCATAAGCGTTTTGAATTATAGAAATCTAAGGAAAAGTGTACAGAACAAAATTGCTACACATGCATTGAACAGTAACATTTGAGTAAGGGAATAATATCAAAAATTTTTTGAGAGTATTAATAAGCATTATTCAGTGGAGTGTAACACACTGATGTCCTGATAAACTGGAAGAAAATGTTTTAAGTTTCTTTTGCTTTGAAAACATATCATATGTAACTATCTACTGTACTCTGCTAGAACCAGAGCCCTTATAATGATCTTAAGAAAACAAAGAAACTAACCCAGTTGGAATAAACATGAGTAAGACTTTATATCTCTTTTCTCCTGGGTAGAGTGGCCTTTGTTCTGAACATTAAAAGTGCCTGGACTTTTTTTTTTTTTCAATCTACCTATTATTGCAGACAGTCACTGTGACTTTGAGCCTGATATTTGAAACAAAGACCATTCCCACACCTCAGTGATAATCACTACTTGCCCTGTGGCTCTTGGTCTTTCCTTTGAAAACATTAATGAGTCACCAATCTCTGTTATTTGTGTACTGGGGATAGTTTGCTTCCCTGAATACAAATACAAAATCCAAACATCTGTCAAATTTTCTGTATGTCAAAAGCTTCCATAGATTTATGTAGTATCTGCATAACAATGAGCTATATTCAGAACAATTTAGCTACCTTAAAAGAGCAGAACAGTTCAGTCTTGTGTTTCAAATATGGATACAGCAATTCAGGTCAAAACGTTCAAAAATATTAGCAACATGTTTGGAAGTTAAGAAAGTGAACACTTTTAAAACCACTTCACACTAAGATCCAACATGTGTACCCAGAAATTCCTTATGTTTTTGTCTGGGACAGAAACAAAAAGATGGTATCAGAGTGAAACATTTACATAATTTTCCACACCAAAAGTAACGTATCATATGACACAATGTGGAGTAAGTACTAAAATTTAAGAGGAGAAAGGCATCCTGCAAATGGAAAAAAGAAATATTACATTTCCGAAAGTATATATTTAGGATCTTGATAGTCAAAAATATTTTGTCCTATGTAGATAATGTTAAAAATGAATGACAAATTGCTAATCAGGATTAAATTGTTTTAAGTGAAATTATTGTCATGAGCAATTGTTTATGCTTATTTAAAGAAAATAGGAGAATACAATTAAAATTTGAAAGAGAACTTGCTCTATCTAGGACATATAAAAGGATTAGAATACTAAGAACTGACATTAATATAAACCGCAGCCTTCAGTTAATAATAATGTATCAATAATATTCACTGTAAGATGTGCCAAACTAATGCAAGGTGTTAATAGGAGAAACTATTAAGGAGAGTAGATATGATGCTAGAACCAGAGCCCTTATAATGATCTTAAGAAAACAAAGAAACTAACCCAGTTGGAATAAACATGAGTAAGACTTTATATCTCTTTTCTCCTGGGTAGAGTGGCCTTTGTTCTGAACATTAAAAGTGCCTGGACTTTTTTTTCAATCTACCTATTATTGCAGACAGTCACTGTGACTTTGAGCCTGATATTTGAAACAAAGACCATTCCCACACCTCAGTGATAATCACTACTTGCCCTGTGGCTCTTGGTCTTTCCTTTGAAAACATTAATGAGTCACCAATCTCTGTTATTTGTGTACTGGGGATAGTTTGCTTCCCTGAATACAAATACAAAATCCAAACATCTGTCAAATTTTCTGTATGTCAAAAGCTTCCATAGATTTATGTAGTATCTGCATAACAATGAGCTATATTCAGAACAATTTAGCTACCTTAAAAGAGCAGAACAGTTCAGTCTTGTGTTTCAAATATGGATACAGCAATTCAGGTCAAAACGTTCAAAAATATTAGCAACATGTTTGGAAGTTAAGAAAGTGAACACTTTTAAAACCACTTCACACTAAGATCCAACATGTGTACCCAGAAATTCCTTATGTTTTTGTCTGGGACAGAAACAAAAAGATGGTATCAGAGTGAAACATTTACATAATTTTCCACACCAAAAGTAACGTATCATATGACACAATGTGGAGTAAGTACTAAAATTTAAGAGGAGAAAGGCATCCTGCAAATGGAAAAAAGAAATATTACATTTCCGAAAGTATATATTTAGGATCTTGATAGTCAAAAATATTTTGTCCTATGTAGATAATGTTAAAAATGAATGACAAATTGCTAATCAGGATTAAATTGTTTTAAGTGAAATTATTGTCATGAGCAATTGTTTATGCTTATTTAAAGAAAATAGGAGAATACAATTAAAATTTGAAAGAGAACTTGCTCTATCTAGGACATATAAAAGGATTAGAATACTAAGAACTGACATTAATATAAACCGCAGCCTTCAGTTAATAATAATGTATCAATAATATTCACTGTAAGATGTGCCAAACTAATGCAAGGTGTTAATAGGAGAAACTATTAAGGAGAGTATATATGAGATGTTTATAATTGGTGCACACTTTATGTAAACCTAAAACTGCTTTTAAAAATAGACTAGAGACTTCCCTGGTGGTCCAGTGGGTAGAGTCCGCCTTGCAGTGCAAGGTGCACTGGTTCAATCCCTGGCTCAGGAAGATCCTACATGCTTAGGAGCAGCTGGGCCAATGTGTCCAATTACAAGACAGTGCTCTCTAGCTAATGTACCCCGAGCCAGTGTTCTGTGAGAGAGGCCACTTTGATGGGAGGCCACTTTGATGGGAGGCCCACACAGGCCAAATAACAAAGATGAAGGAAAATAAATAAATAAATAACCAGTAAAAGAGGTCAAAAATTTAAAAAATATCCAAGGATTAAAGAAAAAAATAAAGGAGATATAGATTTTACTTTAGTGAAAGTGAAGGGAATTGAGGTTATTTTCATTGAATTTAAAACATTTGGTAGTGTTGTTTTACATTATATTGAATTTGACTTCTATAGAATTTGGGTGTGTGTGTGTGTGATATAAATAGTCATATATTACGACAATTTTATTTAGCCTGAGCAATCCTTTTTAAGTCACAAATAAAGGTTCTATACTTATATAATTATATGCACTTTAAAAAAGAAATATTTCTATGTATGCAATTTTGTGATTTTCTCTACAATTATCCTTGGTTTCTTTTTAAAATTTTTGAAGGAGTATAAACTCAAAAAGATTCTCTGATATGTAGACATTTGAATTTATATTTTATAATGATATAAGCCAATTTTGACACTTTTAGGGACATATATCAGATAGTCAACTTTATGAAGATTAAATGAAATGTTCTTCATATCAGAAAATAATTCTGATCTAGTTCGTGTCTTAGCCTGACAGATGGAAGAAGATAAATGATGGTACTTTGGGAAATAAGGAATTACTTTCCTGGAATAGATCATACAGCTTAATGTCTATAGAAGACATCTTATCCTGAGTTTCACAGTTTGACAAAGCACATGGAGAATGTGTTTTTGATATCTTATTCAATCACTGACTTTTCAGAATTGAAATCTAGATTTTGATTGAAACTACATTGTGGCTGCAGCCTTCAGTTCATAATAATGTATCAATAATATTCACTGTAAGATGTGCCAAACTAATGCAAGGTGTTAATAGGAGAAACTATTAAGGAGAGTATATATGAGATGTTTATAATTGGTGCACACTTTATGTAAACCTAAAACTGCTTTTAAAAATAGACTAGAGACTTCCCTGGTGGTCCAGTGGGTAGAGTCCGCCTTGCAGTGCAAGGTGCACTGGTTCAATCCCTGGCTCAGGAAGATCCTACATGCTTAGGAGCAGCTGGGCCAATGTGTCCAATTACAAGACAGTGCTCTCTAGCTAATGTACCCCGAGCCAGTGTTCTGTGAGAGAGGCCACTTTGATGGGAGGCCACTTTGATGGGAGGCCCACACAGGCCAAATAACAAAGATGAAGGAAAATAAATAAATAAATAACCAGTAAAAGAGGTCAAAAATTTAAAAAATATCCAAGGATTAAAGAAAAAAATAAAGGAGATATAGATTTTACTTTAGTGAAAGTGAAGGGAATTGAGGTTATTTTCATTGAATTTAAAACATTTGGTAGTGTTGTTTTACATTATATTGAATTTGACTTCTATAGAATTTGGGTGTGTGTGTGTGTGATATAAATAGTCATATATTACGACAATTTTATTTAGCCTGAGCAATCCTTTTTAAGTCACAAATAAAGGTTCTATACTTATATAATTATATGCACTTTAAAAAAGAAATATTTCTATGTATGCAATTTTGTGATTTTCTCTACAATTATCCTTGGTTTCTTTTTAAAATTTTTGAAGGAGTATAAACTCAAAAAGATTCTCTGATATGTAGACATTTGAATTTATATTTTATAATGATATAAGCCAATTTTGACACTTTTAGGGACATATATCAGATAGTCAACTTTATGAAGATTAAATGAAATGTTCTTCATATCAGAAAATAATTCTGATCTAGTTCGTGTCTTAGCCTGACAGATGGAAGAAGATAAATGATGGTACTTTGGGAAATAAGGAATTACTTTCCTGGAATAGATCATACAGCTTAATGTCTATAGAAGACATCTTATCCTGAGTTTCACAGTTTGACAAAGCACATGGAGAATGTGTTTTTGATATCTTATTCAATCACTGACTTTTCAGAATTGAAATCTAGATTTTGATTGAAACTACATTGTGGCTGATAACTGATCAAATATGGCAGTTAACAAATTTTAGTTCCTGGGAAACTCTAACAGAAGAACTCTCTTTTTGTGAAGTGAACCGTTATTTGACTGTCACACAAATAAAATCTCTCCTTAAGTCTGTAGAGAAATATTGTTTGTACTATCATAGTGTTTCAGTGAAGGAAGGAGTTATGCCTGAGATTTAATTCTATTTTAGTAATATACGTTGAATAATCTTACAAAGTATACTGTTCACTAAATTCACTAAGCTTCAAACTATGCAAGAGATGTACATATTAGCAAAGTAAATTAAAAGAAAATTATGAAAAATGTAATCCCCATAAAGTGGACCTATTTGAAACTATGCCATTAAAGAACTAGTAAATGTGAAGAATACATACAATGATAGAATAGTTTAAATTTTAAGAAATTAACCTAGCATTCTTTATTAAGTCATTTAGCAAAAGCTGTTAACCACCTACTTTCTATTAGGTACTCTTAAATACTGACAGAACTTATTTCGATCAAGAATGGCATAATCTCTCTACTCACAAAGCTCACAATCTAGTAAGCAAATTTGATGTATATATTATTACAGATGTGTAAAATATTATGAAAAATAAAACCAGGGTACAAAAAACATATTTATTAGAAGCATTCAATTCAAACAAGAAGTCTTTCAATAAAGGTTTTGGCAACTCATGACCTAAAACAAATTCCTCATGATAATACAGTACAAGTGACAAATAGATTCAATGGATTACATCTGATAGGCACAGTGCCTGAAGAACTATGAACAGAGGTTCCTAACATTGTACAGGAGGCAGTGATCAAAACGTTCTCCAAGAAAAAGAAATTTAAAAAGACAAAATGGTTGTCTGAGGAGGCCTTAAAAATAGCTGAGAAAAGAAAACAAGCAAAAAGCAAAGGAAAAAAGCAAAGTTATACCCATCTGAATGCAGAGTTCCAGAGAATAGGAAGGTAAGATAAGAAAGACTTCCCTAAGTGCAAAATGCAAAGAAAGAGGAAAACAGGATAATCAGAAAGGCTAGAGATCTCTTCAGGAAAATTATAGATACCATAGGAACATTTCTTACAAAAATTGGCACAATAAAGGACAAGAGAAGTTATGAATGTAACAAAAGCAGAAGATATCAAATAGAGGTGGCAAAGCACAGAAGAATTACACAAAAAAGATCAGATAACCATGATGGTGTGATCACTCTTATTTGACTGTCACACAAATAAAATCTCTCCTTAAGTCTGTAGAGAAATATTGTTTGTACTATCATAGTGTTTCAGTGAAGGAAGGAGTTATGCCTGAGATTTAATTCTATTTTAGTAATATACGTTGAATAATCTTACAAAGTATACTGTTCACTAAATTCACTAAGCTTCAAACTATGCAAGAGATGTACATATTAGCAAAGTAAATTAAAAGAAAATTATGAAAAATGTAATCCCCATAAAGTGGACCTATTTGAAACTATGCCATTAAAGAACTAGTAAATGTGAAGAATACATACAATGATAGAATAGTTTAAATTTTAAGAAATTAACCTAGCATTCTTTATTAAGTCATTTAGCAAAAGCTGTTAACCACCTACTTTCTATTAGGTACTCTTAAATACTGACAGAACTTATTTCGATCAAGAATGGCATAATCTCTCTACTCACAAAGCTCACAATCTAGTAAGCAAATTTGATGTATATATTATTACAGATGTGTAAAATATTATGAAAAATAAAACCAGGGTACAAAAAACATATTTATTAGAAGCATTCAATTCAAACAAGAAGTCTTTCAATAAAGGTTTTGGCAACTCATGACCTAAAACAAATTCCTCATGATAATACAGTACAAGTGACAAATAGATTCAATGGATTACATCTGATAGGCACAGTGCCTGAAGAACTATGAACAGAGGTTCCTAACATTGTACAGGAGGCAGTGATCAAAACGTTCTCCAAGAAAAAGAAATTTAAAAAGACAAAATGGTTGTCTGAGGAGGCCTTAAAAATAGCTGAGAAAAGAAAACAAGCAAAAAGCAAAGGAAAAAAGCAAAGTTATACCCATCTGAATGCAGAGTTCCAGAGAATAGGAAGGTAAGATAAGAAAGACTTCCCTAAGTGCAAAATGCAAAGAAAGAGGAAAACAGGATAATCAGAAAGGCTAGAGATCTCTTCAGGAAAATTATAGATACCATAGGAACATTTCTTACAAAAATTGGCACAATAAAGGACAAGAGAAGTTATGAATGTAACAAAAGCAGAAGATATCAAATAGAGGTGGCAAAGCACAGAAGAATTACACAAAAAAGATCAGATAACCATGATGGTGTGATCACTCAGTTAGAGCCAGACATCCTAGAGTGTGAAGTCAAGTGGGCCTTAAGAAGCATTGCTATGAACAAAGTTAGTGGAGATGATGGAATTCCAGCTGAGTTATTTCAAATATTAAAAAATAAATAAATAAATAATGTTGTTAAAGTACTATAGTCAATATGTCAGCAAATTTGGAAAACTTAGCAATGGTTACAGGACTGGAAAACATCAATTTTCATTCTAATCCCAAAGAAGGGCAATGTCAAAGAATGTTGAAACTACTGAGCAATTGCACTCATTTCACATGATGGCAAAGTAATGTTCAAAATCCTTCAAACTAGCCTTCATTGGTACATGAGCAGAGAACTTCCAGATTTATAAGCTAGATTTCAAAAAGAGAGAGGAACCAGAGACCAAATTACCAAAATCCATTGGTTCATAGAAAAAGGAAGAGAATCCCATAAAAACATCTACTTCTGCTTCATTGACTAAGCTAAAGCCTTTGACTGTGTGGATCACAACAAACTGGAAAATTCTGAAAGAGATGTGAATACCAGACCACCTTACTTGTCTCCTGAGAAACCTGTATGCAGGACAAGAAGCAACAGTTAGAACTGGACATTGTACAATGTACTGGTTTTAAATTGGGAAAGGAGTACATCAAGGCTATCTATTGTCACCCTGTTTATTTAACTTTTATGCAGGGTACATCATGCAAAATGAAAGTCTAGATGAAGCACAAGCTGGAATAAAGATTGCTAGGAGAAATATCGAAGGCTTCAGGTATGCAGATGACACCAAATTTATGACAGAAAACAGAGATAAACTATAAAGCCTCTTGATGAAGGTGAAAGAAGAGAGTGGAAAAGCTGGCTTAAAGCTCAACATTCAAAAAACAAAGATCACAGCATCTGGTCCTATCACTTCATGGCAAATAGATGAGGAAGCAGTGCAAACAGTGACAGACTTTATTTTCTCAGTCTCCGAAATCACTGCCAATGGTGACTGTAGCCATGAAATTAAAACATGGTTGCTCCTTGGAAGAAATGCTATGATAGACCTAGACAGTGCATTAGAAATCACAGGCATCACTTTGCCAACAAAGGTCCAAATAGTGAAAGCTATGGCTTTTCCAGTAGTTATGTATGGATATGAGAGTTGGGCCACAAAGAAGACTGAGCACCAAAGAATTGATGCATTTGAACTGTATTTTTGGAGGAAACCCTTTAGAGTCCCTTGGATTACAAGGAGTCAAACCAGTCAATCCTGAAGGAAATCAACCCTGAATATTCATTGCAAGGACTGATGCTGAAACTGGAGCTCCAATCCATTGGCCATCTGATGTGAAGAGATAACTCAATTTCTTTTGGCGGAGAGTGGGGAGGTGGGTTCGGGAGGGAGGAGGGTGGGCAGGCCACTTCTATTGGTCTTTCATTTATTTTTTTTCATCCATCTTTGTTCTTTGGCCCATGTGGACCTCCCATCGCGGTAGCCTCTGTTGTCGCAGAGCACCAGCTCTGGGAATATGTGCTCCAGAGCTCCGGCTTGGTAACTGGACACATCGGTCCAGATGCTCCGTGGCACGTGGGATCTTCCTAGGCCAGGGATAGAACCAGCACTCCTTGCACTGCAAGGTAGTGTCCTTACCTACTGGACCACCAGAGAAGCCGTAGATGACTCACTTTAAAGAACCCTGATGCTGGGAGAAAATAGAAGACAGAAAGAGAAGAGGAAGGCAGAGGGTAAGATGGTTGGATGGTATCACCGGCTCAACAGACATGAGTTTGAGCAAGCTCCAGGAGACTGTGAAAGACAGGGGAGCCTGGCGTGCTGCAATTCATGTGGTCGAGGGGAGTAGAACATGACTGAGGAACTGAACTGAACTGAAAGCAGCTCAAGCATGGACACTTTGCAGACACTTGAACGCTACACGCCATAGTCCCAATAGCTTATAGTTCCATACAAATATATGATTAAATAGCTCCAGAAGTAACCTCATGTCCCCCTTTTTCTTTTAATTTATCTTTGTTGGGTCATATCAACAACACATGAGATCTTTGTGGCATTGAGGATCTAGTTCCTTGACCAGATCCCAGTCAAGATCCTTGACTAGTGATCAAACCCAGGTCCTCTGAATTGAAAGTGTTGAGTGTTAACTACTGGACCACCAGAGAAATCTCATTGTCCACTATATTTTTTTTCTTTCCCATATGGAACTTAGGGGATAACGGTATCCCCTAAATAAATATATCATTAAAAGTTTTAGATACTACTTGCAGCTCTCTCTTGAGCCAGCCTGCTTTGAAGTCCACTGTTCTCACAGTGTCTCCCACTCTCTCATAAGCCTGCCCATTGTACTGGCAGCAACTGTCCCTTCTCCCACTTGAATAAACTCTACTTTCCTCTCGTTCTGCCTTGTGTCTCGAAATTCTTTCCCAACCCATACACAGACCTCGACATTTTGGTGGCCTGTATGGGGAGCTTGGGGTTTCTTCTCCCATCTTCTTGCCTCTCCTTTCACATAAGGATCCTCTGGGAAGAGGCCAGTAGCTACGGAAGCAACAGAGGAACTCTGGTCAGGGTTACCCTCTGGTGTGTTCCAAAGGCCCCACAGCTCACTGTGCCCCAGCAGCTGCTGCCTGAACGGGTAAGGGTCTCTCCTTTTGACTTCTTTCTAACTGAGGAGTAGGCCAAGTAATATTGTGTGGGCATGGGTCAGGCAATTAAAAGCCACTAGGGTCTCTGCCACTTGGAGACTCCCGTGTGAGGATAAGGGTGTCACAGAATGGATCAGGCCATAAGGGCATCCGTCCCCAGCAAGACAACTTCTATGCATCATTTTAGGCACACAGTGGTTGAAACAAAATGTGGAGCCCATCTTTCCCTGGTCACTGCCTCCCTGAAAGGATTTTCGGCAGAAGCCTCAGTTTTCTTTCTTTTTAATCTTGGTTCCTCATCCTCAGCCCAAATCGTCCTCAAAGGACCTCAAAGACCCCAAATTATCCTAAGAACTGCCTCCACATCTCTGAGGATCTTCTAATGTTTGTTTTTTTCTAGAATACAACAAATCTACAAGTGATAGTACCACAAGAATATCTCCCAGCCAATGCCCAGACAGTGCTGCAACAAGCTGCCATATTGTTCCATGGAGCCATGCCTTCCTCCCTAAATGTACCCTGACAGAGAGCAGGCCCTGGGAACCCAGGGTCCACAATGCCCCTGTACAGCTTGAAGAAGCCAGAGTAGTCATCGCCCCTTTTCCCTTGAGACTGGGTAACCAGATGCCTGAGAAGGGAAATAGGTAGATAGTTAGACATGAGCAGGGTATCCAAGGGGGCCAGAGAGTTGGCTCAAAAAGTAAACAGAGGGAGGAATGTGGTGCCCAAGAGTAAAAGAACAAGGCAAATGAGGAGGGTCTTGGAATGAAAGAAGAGATAAATGAGACCCTTATTGTCCTCCTATACGTCGGGCTATAGTATACTGCCCAAACTTTAAGACACCTTTGCCACTCCTTGGATCCTACTATCTTTCCCTCATGCTGTAGTCATAACTCTATCCCACCCAGTAGATCATCCAATCAGCAATGATCCTTAAGACCCCTATGCAACTCCTTAGACCCTGGCTATAAAATGGATCAAAGACCCCTACTTGTGGCCAGCTCCCTTGAGTCAGCCCACTGTGAGGCCCGCTGTTCTCATAGTGTCTCCCACTCTCTCCCTTAAGCCAGCCCACTGTACTGACAGCGACTCTCCCTTCCCCACTCTAATAAGCTCTACTTTCCTCTCAAAAAAAAAAAAAAAAAGTTTTAGATACTACTGTCGCACATTTCCCAATGCTTCTGAATATCTCTTGATTTTTACAACTTCCACTGAAATACATAAACATGGGTGCAGTGATGCTTACATTTTATAATTTAATCATTAAGTCTCAATTATGCTGAGCACTTGATAAAGTTATCTTGATGCACTCTCCATTGTTTGTTTCAGAATTTCTTTAAATATCTTTTTTTGTTGTTTATTATCAGAAATTGTGATCAAAATCATGCATGAAGAAATTTATGACAAACTAGAAATAAAAGTAGAAATTCCTCAGTCAGGAACCATATCTTATATGACTTGATATATTTAGTACCTAGGAGAGCCCTTCGCTTATAGGCATCCAAAGCATGTATTGTATTACAATATATAACAATCTACATAATCACACACCACTTGAAATGGAAATACTTACTGTTCAGAAAATAACACTAAAATGTACCTGAGTCGATGGAAAAAGAGATAAGCAGATAAACTCAGAACTTTTAATAACTAAAAAAGCATGCGTCAATGAAAGTGAAATAGACTCAGTGGAACTGTTGATTGTTTCAGTGGCTTTTCCACTATTTTCATTCTGAAGGTCATTCAACAAGTACTCTTGCCTGTGTTGTCTTTCTCTGTGAACTACAAAGGACTCTGCCATGGATGACCTCTCTTTTATAAAAGAAAATAGAGAGTCATAATCAGTCATAACCAGTGGTTCAGCCCAACAAGTTCCCTCCTGACAAAGTAAACAGAGGGAGGAATGTGGTGCCCAAGAGTAAAAGAACAAGGCAAATGAGGAGGGTCTTGGAATGAAAGAAGAGATAAATGAGACCCTTATTGTCCTCCTATCGCGGGCTATAGTATACTGCCCAAACTTTAAGACACCTTTGCCACTCCTTGGATCCTACTATCTTTCCCTCATGCTGTAGTCATAACTCTATCCCACCCAGTAGATCATCCAATCAGCAATGATCCTTAAGACCCCTATGCAACTCCTTAGACCCTGGCTATAAAATGGATCAAAGACCCCTACTTGTGGCCAGCTCCCTTGAGTCAGCCCACTGTGAGGCCCGCTGTTCTCATAGTGTCTCCCACTCTCTCCCTTAAGCCAGCCCACTGTACTGACAGCGACTCTCCCTTCCCCACTCTAATAAGCTCTACTTTCCTCTCAAAAAAAAAAAAAAAAAGTTTTAGATACTACTGTCGCACATTTCCCAATGCTTCTGAATATCTCTTGATTTTTACAACTTCCACTGAAATACATAAACATGGGTGCAGTGATGCTTACATTTTATAATTTAATCATTAAGTCTCAATTATGCTGAGCACTTGATAAAGTTATCTTGATGCACTCTCCATTGTTTGTTTCAGAATTTCTTTAAATATCTTTTTTTGTTGTTTATTATCAGAAATTGTGATCAAAATCATGCATGAAGAAATTTATGACAAACTAGAAATAAAAGTAGAAATTCCTCAGTCAGGAACCATATCTTATATGACTTGATATATTTAGTACCTAGGAGAGCCCTTCGCTTATAGGCATCCAAAGCATGTATTGTATTACAATATATAACAATCTACATAATCACACACCACTTGAAATGGAAATACTTACTGTTCAGAAAATAACACTAAAATGTACCTGAGTCGATGGAAAAAGAGATAAGCAGATAAACTCAGAACTTTTAATAACTAAAAAAGCATGCGTCAATGAAAGTGAAATAGACTCAGTGGAACTGTTGATTGTTTCAGTGGCTTTTCCACTATTTTCATTCTGAAGGTCATTCAACAAGTACTCTTGCCTGTGTTGTCTTTCTCTGTGAACTACAAAGGACTCTGCCATGGATGACCTCTCTTTTATAAAAGAAAATAGAGAGTCATAATCAGTCATAACCAGTGGTTCAGCCCAACAAGTTCCCTCCTGACAAGTCATCAGTCTCCTGATCACAGGTTAAAAAAATCCTAAGGCACAAAATACCTGCACAGAATGGAAAACAGAAAAGAGGTAAGGGTCTTCAAGTGTTTCTTTATCCTTGTATGTAGAAAATGACTAAATAAACATTTTAGATCATAAAATTCTAAATCTTAAAAATTTTTTCTACATTATGAAATGCTAAAATATGCCTTTCGTACAATGTTCCTCTTCCTTTATATAAGATCAATTCCTTAAATATTTAGTTTAAATGTTTTTAAAAGTATAATACATTTTAAAATATAAGCCATTCTGACCATAAAGTAATTTGCATAATAGAAGGGAATATGTATTTCTGATAAACAGTAAGGTATATATTGCTCAAAAGCAATAGAAAATTCATTAAATAATTACTTTAAGATTATTTATTGTAAAACCTATTTCTTAGATGAATAGTATTTTTGCAGTATACATTTTGACTCCAAAGAAATGATGACTTTTGCAGGGATCAAAAATATCCAACTATATTTACTTCTTGTAGTGTCTAATTTCATATTGCAATGATTAATCAGAGTGGATGACTTTATTTTCTGCTGCTTTAACTACAAGAAATGATCTCTTCTGTTTTTATCCTATTATAAGGATCGTTACAAAAATGGGAAACAATTAACACTGGGTTTAATTCCTGAGTGCTACAGAGCTGAAGTAATTGCACTCAAGGTCTGCTAACTTTTTAATCAGGCATTTGGTTGCAAGCTGCTCACGATTGATTCTGAGAGAACTAATGCTATCTAAGAAGAAAACAGGTGTGCCAGGAAAGCAGGCATATTGGCAAAACAAATGAAAGATTTTAAAAGGGAAAGAAAAATGTTTCAACACCAAAGCAAATGCTTATCATCAGGCTACTTACTTGGCTCAGCCTGTTACTGAACAAATTCAGTTGTGAGCACAAGCATAGTGCAGGAGACCCTGCTGACCTTCTGCTTTCAAAGTGCAAAACTAATACTTAGCAGGAGGCCTCAGTCCATCCCAAGGTTAGTGAATCGAGTTAATTAACAGAAAAAGCTTGAAATTTCCATATTCAGGAGAGTTTAAGACACCATCAGAGGTTCCTGATCAATTCCTAAGGCACAAAATACCTGCACAGAATGGAAAACAGAAAAGAGGTAAGGGTCTTCAAGTGTTTCTTTATCCTTGTATGTAGAAAATGACTAAATAAACATTTTAGATCATAAAATTCTAAATCTTAAAAATTTTTTCTACATTATGAAATGCTAAAATATGCCTTTCGTACAATGTTCCTCTTCCTTTATATAAGATCAATTCCTTAAATATTTAGTTTAAATGTTTTTAAAAGTATAATACATTTTAAAATATAAGCCATTCTGACCATAAAGTAATTTGCATAATAGAAGGGAATATGTATTTCTGATAAACAGTAAGGTATATATTGCTCAAAAGCAATAGAAAATTCATTAAATAATTACTTTAAGATTATTTATTGTAAAACCTATTTCTTAGATGAATAGTATTTTGCAGTATACATTTTGACTCCAAAGAAATGATGACTTTTGCAGGGATCAAAAATATCCAACTATATTTACTTCTTGTAGTGTCTAATTTCATATTGCAATGATTAATCAGAGTGGATGACTTTATTTTCTGCTGCTTTAACTACAAGAAATGATCTCTTCTGTTTTTATCCTATTATAAGGATCGTTACAAAAATGGGAAACAATTAACACTGGGTTTAATTCCTGAGTGCTACAGAGCTGAAGTAATTGCACTCAAGGTCTGCTAACTTTTTAATCAGGCATTTGGTTGCAAGCTGCTCACGATTGATTCTGAGAGAACTAATGCTATCTAAGAAGAAAACAGGTGTGCCAGGAAAGCAGGCATATTGGCAAAACAAATGAAAGATTTTAAAAGGGAAAGAAAAAAATGTTTCAACACCAAAGCAAATGCTTATCATCAGGCTACTTACTTGGCTCAGCCTGTTACTGAACAAATTCAGTTGTGAGCACAAGCATAGTGCAGGAGACCCTGCTGACCTTCTGCTTTCAAAGTGCAAAACTAATACTTAGCAGGGAGGCCTCAGTCCATCCCAAGGTTAGTGAATCGAGTTAATTAACAGAAAAAGCTTGAAATTTCCATATTCAGGAGAGTTTAAGACACCATCAGAGGTTCCTGGAATTACATCCTAATTAGAAAAGTTCCCTATTCTTTGCATTCAGGCTGCTCTCTTTGAAAAACAAATTTTGTAGGGTACTTTGTTCTTTCTTACCAAAAGAAAAGAAAAAAAAAAAAAAACTGCTTCAGTTCTTCTCTAAAAGATAAGGATATTTTCTTTTTATTTTCTTTAATGTGTCATTCACCTACTGTGAAAGTGACTCCTTCTAGGCAAGCCCTACATATTTCAAGGTGTGTGCATCCCTTCGGAGTAGTGAGAGGTGGGGGTATTTAAAAGATCCCCTTTTCTATAGTCTGTTGAAAGGGTTAATACTTAACTCTTAATACTATTGTAAAAGTGCTCTCCACTAATAGGACAATAGTCTGATAAGAAACTGGAGAAGAAAATGGCAACCCACTCCACTATTCTTGCCTGGAAACTTCCATGGACAGAGAAGTCTGGCAAGCTACAGTCCATGGGGTCTCAGACATATATAGGGAACTTCCCTGATGGCTCAGTGGTGAGGAATATGCCTGTGGAGAAACCCGGTTTCCATCTGTGGGTTGGGAATATTCCTCTGGAGGAGGGCATGGTAACCCACTCCTGTATTCTTGTTTGGAGAATTCTATGGACAGAGGAGCCTGATGGGCTGCAGTCCATGGGGTCCCACAGAGTCGGACACGACTGAAATGATTCAGCAGCAACTGGTAAGAAGCAGATGAATACTTACAAAAGTCCAAGCTTAAATATTTTTAGGATGGTTAGATATGCCAAAGTTATCCATTTAGGACAGAGAAAGGAGAACAAAAAGACAGATTTGACCGTTCACGTGAAGAATTTCTATTGCTTTCTTGAATTCCCCAAAGGAGGCAAGAACATTTAAACGCTTAAATGCTTATCATCAGGCTACTTACTTGGCTCAGCCTGTTACTGAACAAATTCAGTTGTGAGCACAAGCATAGTGCAGGAGACCCTGCTGACCTTCTGCTTTCAAAGTGCAAAACTAATACTTAGCAGGGAGGCCTCAGTCCATCCCAAGGTTAGTGAATCGAGTTAATTAACAGAAAAAGCTTGAAATTTCCATATTCAGGAGAGTTTAAGACACCATCAGAGGTTCCTGGAATTACATCCTAATTAGAAAAGTTCCCTATTCTTTGCATTCAGGCTGCTCTCTTTGAAAAACAAATTTTGTAGGGTACTTTGTTCTTTCTTACCAAAGAAAAGAAAAAAAAAAAACTGCTTCAGTTCTTCTCTAAAAGATAAGGATATTTTCTTTTTATTTTCTTTAATGTGTCATTCACCTACTGTGAAAGTGACTCCTTCTAGGCAAGCCCTACATATTTCAAGGTGTGTGCATCCCTTCGGAGTAGTGAGAGGTGGGGGTATTTAAAAGATCCCCTTTTCTATAGTCTGTTGAAAGGGTTAATACTTAACTCTTAATACTATTGTAAAAGTGCTCTCCACTAATAGGACAATAGTCTGATAAGAAACTGGAGAAGAAAATGGCAACCCACTCCACTATTCTTGCCTGGAAACTTCCATGGACAGAGAAGTCTGGCAAGCTACAGTCCATGGGGTCTCAGACATATATAGGGAACTTCCCTGATGGCTCAGTGGTGAGGAATATGCCTGTGGAGAAACCCGGTTTCCATCTGTGGGTTGGGAATATTCCTCTGGAGGAGGGCATGGTAACCCACTCCTGTATTCTTGTTTGGAGAATTCTATGGACAGAGGAGCCTGATGGGCTGCAGTCCATGGGGTCCCACAGAGTCGGACACGACTGAAATGATTCAGCAGCAACTGGTAAGAAGCAGATGAATACTTACAAAAGTCCAAGCTTAAATATTTTTAGGATGGTTAGATATGCCAAAGTTATCCATTTAGGACAGAGAAAGGAGAACAAAAAGACAGATTTGACCGTTCACGTGAAGAATTTCTATTGCTTTCTTGAATTCCCCAAAGGAGGCAAGAACATTTAAACGCTTAAAGAAGAGTATAAAGAGAATTACTTCTTGCCCCAGAAGAGCAAGTTAGAGTAGAAATAAGAAAAAAGAAACAACAGAAAGAAGCTTTATAAAGCAAACACCTATGTGCATTTTAATTACACTTGTGTGCCTGGGCCACCAGACAATCGGCATTAGAATTCATTAGGGTGCCTCAGAGCCCAGAATAAAGTACACAGAGATCAATGGATCTAAAACGTGATGGACATTTGCATGAGTTTCTACTCCAGCTCCAAATAATTTAGGAAAGGCTCAGCTCAGCCGTGTGGATTGTTTCAGCTTCCAATGAGCTCTCTCTCAGCTTCTCCCACTGTAAGAAATGCTCACTGAATCACTACTGCTTCTGTCGTTTCTAGGTGAAGGGTTAATATAAGTAAAAGAAAGTCACCTGGCATCAGTCCACCTGCACATAAAGTCCCTTAATCATATGGGACTCCCACATGGCCATGATCCCGGGCAGGTCAGGAAGGATGCCAACTAAGAGGAGAACAAAGAGACTGGCAGGCAAAGGAGCCCCTTGGTGGCCCAGATTGACACAGGATGACCCTTGCCAGATTAAAGACTATGGGCTTTCGGACTCCAAATGTGACTTTAAAGAAAATCCTCACTCTCTGTACAGCATTTTATACCAATTTGAAGTTCATATCAATGTGATCCTTTGGTAACCAGTAATCTGAATAATGTGTATTTGCGTGTGTGTGTCTGTGTATTATATCCCTATAATTCATGCAAGCACATGCCATAAGAGTTCTTCCTGCCTGAAGAGCAAAGAAAGGCATCCCCAAAGCAGGCACATTTCTGAGGGCAAAGTAGTACGAATTACATGACTTATCTTGTTTGTTGTGATACTATTAGCATAATATTAGTCTTCTAGTGCCTCAGCATCAGCACATTCTATTAGGGACCCCTTGCTTTTGCTAGGCTTTTTTATTTCTTGTATTTTTTTGTATTGAGTGGTTTTGAGTTTCCTCAAGAAATTTATTACGATCAAATTTGTTTGGGGAAATAACGTAAAGAATTTCTATTGCTTTCTTGAATTCCCCAAAGGAGGCAAGCAAGAGCATTTAAACGCTTAAAGAAGAGTATAAAGAGAATTACTTCTTGCCCCAGAAGAGCAAGTTAGAGTAGAAATAAGAAAAAAGAAACAACAGAAAGAAGCTTTATAAAGCAAACACCTATGTGCATTTTAATTACACTTGTGTGCCTGGGTCACCAGACAATCGGCATTAGAATTCATTAGGGTGCCTCAGAGCCCAGAATAAAGTACACAGAGATCAATGGATCTAAAACGTGATGGACATTTGCATGAGTTTCTACTCCAGCTCCAAATAATTTAGGAAAGGCTCAGCTCAGCCGTGTGGATTGTTTCAGCTTCCAATGAGCTCTCTCTCAGCTTCTCCCACTGTAAGAAATGCTCACTGAATCACTACTGCTTCTGTCGTTTCTAGGTGAAGGGTTAATATAAGTAAAAGAAAGTCACCTGGCATCAGTCCACCTGCACATAAAGTCCCTTAATCATATGGGACTCCCACATGGCCATGATCCCGGGCAGGTCAGGAAGGATGCCAACTAAGAGGAGAACAAAGAGACTGGCAGGCAAAGGAGCCCCTTGGTGGCCCAGATTGACACAGGATGACCCTTGCCAGATTAAAGACTATGGGCTTTCGGACTCCAAATGTGACTTTAAAGAAAATCCTCACTCTCTGTACAGCATTTTATACCAATTTGAAGTTCATATCAATGTGATCCTTTGGTAACCAGTAATCTGAATAATGTGTATTTGCGTGTGTGTGTCTGTGTATTATATCCCTATAATTCATGCAAGCACATGCCATAAGAGTTCTTCCTGCCTGAAGAGCAAAGAAAGGCATCCCCAAAGCAGGCACATTTCTGAGGGCAAAGTAGTACGAATTACATGACTTATCTTGTTTGTTGTGATACTATTAGCATAATATTAGTCTTCTAGTGCCTCAGCATCAGCACATTCTATTAGGGACCCCTTGCTTTTGCTAGGCTTCAATTCTTTGTATTTTTCTTGTATTGAGTGGTTTTGAGTTTCCTCAAGAAATTTATTACGATCAAATTTGTTTGGGGAAATAACATGATTGGATAAGTTGGTTGATTACTGACTCACTATACCTAGAGATAAAACTTTTCACTTAAAATAATAAATGCAACAAGAAGAAAAACTATTCATTTGAGTTGTATTTAATATTCAAGTATTCCTTGTATCTAGTTTCTCAAGTAGAAAAAAATGTATTTTTGCTTAAGTGGTACCTATAGTTTTTAAGCTTATTTATTCATTTGTTCCAGATCATTGCTTAAGCTATAGAATAAGCAGTTTTTAAGGGTAATATTTAGTCATTATCTTTTGTTGGTTAATTTACTTTTTATTTCCATGTCCTTCCTCAATACACACGTGAATGTGTATACATATAGTTGTTATCAATTGTGTCTGTACTATTAGCATGAATTATTTTCAAATTTGAAACACTAAAATCATTGCACCAATGAACAAAATTTAAACACCCCACAATGTTTTTTTAAAAATGTATACATGAATTCTAGATTCAGGATGTGTCAAATAATCAATGTGCTAAGAAAGTATTATGCTGTAATTTAATTGTCAGCATTATTTTATTACCTGTACCTAAAAGAATGGTTCTCTGTGCTTTGTAATCTATGGCTTCTCAGATCTGATGAATACAGTTAGCAGCCAGGAGGAGGAAAAAATAGAACTATATTCCTTGAGAATGTAAGGTTTTCTAGTCACTACAATAGGCACTTTATATAAAAATGAAATTGAAAATACTAGTTGCTCAGTGGTGAACCCACAGACTGTAGCCCATCAGAATGGAACCTGGGTCTCCTTCATTTCAGGCAAATTCTTTGCCTCGTGAGCACCAAAAACTTAACATTAGCGTTTTTTTGTTTTTTTGGCAAAGGAGGAAACAAGGATATTCCGTGATTAACTTGTTCTATGACATGCTTTTAAAGTGTAAGGATCAAATCCCTTGTTTGTTGTTTTCTGCATATACTCTCTCTACTTGGACAAAGAAAACAAAACACACACACATATATTGTAAGTTTGCCTCAGTGATGGGAACAGTGGCTCAAACATTTTAAATCGCAAAAAAAATAGAAAATCACCAATGCAATGATTAATTATCTACACTTCTGGTAGTTTCTAATCATCTTGTTTGTTTCACTGTCAAATATATACCTAGTCTTACTGAGGTCAGTATTCAATCAGTAATGGCTGCATCACAGAATTTTACTTTCAAAGGCATAGCTTATGCACACACTCATCATTCAGGAAGAAGTCTAATACCATCATACTCAATTATACATCTAATTCTTCCATACTAGGGGAGGATTGCTGCTCCAAGTCATTCCAGAATGAGTTACAGAAAACTAACAACATTGAAACAAATCTTTAAACATACAGCTTGATATGACTTATCCCTCCATTTAGGGTATGTATTTTGTGTGTTTTGTAGAAGCAGCAGCAAATGGAATGTTTCCTTTGTCTTCAACAGGTTTTTTTTTTTTTTTCCTCCATTTTAAGGCACAGACAAATCCTACTTCATTTTTCCCTGAGAGACTTTAAAAACATTTATTTCCTATTATTGCTCTGAACAGTCCCCTACTTTCCCACTAGTAGCCCTCTCCTGTCCTTGATCTCTTCCTTCTCTATTTGTCTTCCATTTCAATTTAAGTCCACCCAAAGAATCATTAAAACTGTACTCTGATTTTTGCCTCAAAGATGACCTACTTTGAAGAAAGCATTTGTATCTTAGGTTATTTTTATCTTAGGATTGGTAAATGGGCAAGGGCCAGATAAAGTGTCCAAAGACAAATTTGTAGAGCTGATGATAGTTTTTAAGGTGCTATTGTTCTTCTTGAACATGACATGCTTTGCTCAGTGGTGAACCCACAGACTGTAGCCCATCAGAATGGAACCTGGGTCTCCTTCATTTCAGGCAAATTCTTTGCCTCGTGAGCACCAAAAACTTAACATTAGCGTTTTTTTGTTTTTTTGGCAAAGGAGGAAACAAGGATATTCCGTGATTAACTTGTTCTATGACATGCTTTTAAAGTGTAAGGATCAAATCCCTTGTTTGTTGTTTTCTGCATATACTCTCTACTTGGACAAAGAAAACAAAACACACACACATATATTGTAAGTTTGCCTCAGTGATGGGAACAGTGGCTCAAACATTTTAAATCGCAAAAAAAATAGAAAATCACCAATGCAATGATTAATTATCTACACTTCTGGTAGTTTCTAATCATCTTGTTTGTTTCACTGTCAAATATATACCTAGTCTTACTGAGGTCAGTATTCAATCAGTAATGGCTGCATCACAGAATTTTACTTTCAAAGGCATAGCTTATGCACACACTCATCATTCAGGAAGAAGTCTAATACCATCATACTCAATTATACATCTAATTCTTCCATACTAGGGGAGGATTGCTGCTCCAAGTCATTCCAGAATGAGTTACAGAAAACTAACAACATTGAAACAAATCTTTAAACATACAGCTTGATATGACTTATCCCTCCATTTAGGGTATGTATTTTGTGTGTTTTGTAGAAGCAGCAGCAAATGGAATGTTTCCTTTGTCTTCAACAGGTTTTTTTTTTTTTTTTCCTTCATTTTAAGGCACAGACAAATCCTACTTCATTTTTCCCTGAGAGACTTTAAAAACATTTATTTCCTATTATTGCTCTGAACAGTCCCCTACTTTCCCACTAGTAGCCCTCTCCTGTCCTTGATCTCTTCCTTCTCTATTTGTCTTCCATTTCAATTTAAGTCCACCCAAAGAATCATTAAAACTGTACTCTGATTTTTGCCTCAAAGATGACCTACTTTGAAGAAAGCATTTGTATCTTAGGTTATTTTTATCTTAGGATTGGTAAATGGGCAAGGGCCAGATAAAGTGTCCAAAGACAAATTTGTAGAGCTGATGATAGTTTTTAAGGTGCTATTGTTCTTCTGTGGTTAAAACAAAACTATTAACTATTGGAGGATCCTAAGTTATAGTCCTAGAGAAATGGAAAATATTTTATCATTCCAATATACAGTCAGATTCAGAGCCAGATGAATGCCTGAAATTTTGCTCTCTCTTTCCCCTTTCTCTCTCTCTCTCTCTCTCTCCCTTTAATACACACATATTCTTCTGAAAATGAAAAGATGCCATCATACAGTCAAGAAAATCATAATTTGATGGGGCTCAGGATATCAAAGAAAAATACTGAAGGAAGAGACTTAACATTCTCCTAAGGAGTTCTTGGAATAATGGAACTATTTTTCTCTTAAATGGCTTCAGTATCAACATTCATCCACATGGAGAAGGAAGAGCTGCCTTGGCTACTTGCAATAGACAGAGTTGAAGTCATTATGTTTTCACCCTTTTCTACTCTGAGTTTCCTTTGGTGCTGTCATTGACCTTATTAATCAATTATTCCATTAGCTGAGTAGTAAGGCTGCATTTTGATAAGATTGCTTGAGAATATGAAAGAAGAAATATGTGCACATATTGATTACTTGTGAGTTGCTTAGTTTGCAATTTTTTCTTCCTTTCTGAGAGTTACCTTTAAATTTTATTTGTGGTTTATTTCGCTTTGAACAACAGTTTCAGTATAATTTGGTCTCATTTGTTTTTGTTTTAGTTTTATTATTTTGGGAGTCATGGGGGCTCAAAAAATCTCTCTGCAATTTATGTTAAAGAGTGTTCTGCTCATGTTTCCCTCTAAGAGTTTTACAATGTCTGACCTTACTTTAAAACATTTATTTCCTATTATTGCTCTGAACAGTCCCCTACTTTCCCACTAGTAGCCCTCTCCTGTCCTTGATCTCTTCCTTCTCTATTTGTCTTCCATTTCAATTTAAGTCCACCCAAAGAATCATTAAAACTGTACTCTGATTTTTGCCTCAAAGATGACCTACTTTGAAGAAAGCATTTGTATCTTAGGTTATTTTTATCTTAGGATTGGTAAATGGGCAAGGGCCAGATAAAGTGTCCAAAGACAAATTTGTAGAGCTGATGATAGTTTTTAAGGTGCTATTGTTCTTCTGTGGTTAAAACAAAACTATTAACTATTGGAGGATCCTAAGTTATAGTCCTAGAGAAATGGAAAATATTTTATCATTCCAATATACAGTCAGATTCAGAGCCAGATGAATGCCTGAAATTTTGCTCTCTCTTTCCCCTTTCTCTCTCTCTCTCTCTCTCTCTCCCTTTAATACACACATATTCTTCTGAAAATGAAAAGATGCCATCATACAGTCAAGAAAATCATAATTTGATGGGGCTCAGGATATCAAAGAAAAATACTGAAGGAAGAGACTTAACATTCTCCTAAGGAGTTCTTGGAATAATGGAACTATTTTTCTCTTAAATGGCTTCAGTATCAACATTCATCCACATGGAGAAGGAAGAGCTGCCTTGGCTACTTGCAATAGACAGAGTTGAAGTCATTATGTTTTCACCCTTTTCTACTCTGAGTTTCCTTTGGTGCTGTCATTGACCTTATTAATCAATTATTCCATTAGCTGAGTAGTAAGGCTGCATTTTGATAAGATTGCTTGAGAATATGAAAGAAGAAATATGTGCACATATTGATTACTTGTGAGTTGCTTAGTTTGCAATTTTTTCTTCCTTTCTGAGAGTTACCTTTAAATTTTATTTGTGGTTTATTTCGCTTTGAACAACAGTTTCAGTATAATTTGGTCTCATTTGTTTTTGTTTTAGTTTTATTATTTTGGGGGGGGGGAGTCATGGGGGGCTCAAAAAAAATCTCTCTGCAATTTATGTTAAAGAGTGTTCTGCTCATGTTTCCCTCTAAGAGTTTTACAATGTCTGACCTTACATTTAGGTCTTAATTTATTTTGAGTTTGCTTTTGTCTATGGAGTTAGGGAGCATTCTAATTTCATCTTTTACATGTAGTTATCCTGTTTTCCCAGCATCACTTATTAAAACAACTGTTTTTTCTCCATTAGTGCCTTCTTTGTCATAGAATAGGTGCCAATAGGTGCATGGGTTTATCTCTGGGTTTTCTATGCTGTTCCATTGATCTTTATTTATGCTTTTGTGCCAGTACCACAGTTCTTTGATTACTATAGCTTTGTAGTATAACGTGAAGTCAGAGGGCCTGATTCCTAAAGGTCCATTTGTCTTTCTCATAATTGGTTTGACTATTTTGGGGTCTTTCTGTTTCCATACAAATTATAAAATTTTTTTTCTAACTCTGTGAAATATGTCATTAGTTATATAACATGAGTTGCACTGAATTTGAAGACTGCTTTGTGCAGTGTAATTATTTTCACAATATTGATTTTTCCAATCCAAGAACATGATATATCTCTCCATCTGTCTGTGTCATCCTTCATTCCTTTCAGCAGTATCTTTTTTTTTTTTTTCTTTTTTATTTATTTATTTATTTATTTATTTATTTATTTTTGTACATGTATGTTCCCAGATCAATCAGATGAATATCCCTCGGCCCTCCCCCCACCCAGGTTCCTCCCCCCCATCCCTCCAGACCATTGCTCCAAGTGGTTGTAGGCACTCCCATTCCCTCGCACAATGACAACAGCTATCTCTTCCACACATGACCGTATAGGCTTCCTTTGGTGCTGTCATTGACCTTATTAATCAATTATTCCATTAGCTGAGTAGTAAGGCTGCATTTTGATAAGATTGCTTGAGAATATGAAAGAAGAAATATGTGCACATATTGATTACTTGTGAGTTGCTTAGTTTGCAATTTTTTCTTCCTTTCTGAGAGTTACCTTTAAATTTTATTTGTGGTTTATTTCGCTTTGAACAACAGTTTCAGTATAATTTGGTCTCATTTGTTTTTGTTTTAGTTTTATTATTTTGGGGGGGGGGAGTGATGGGGGGCTCAAAAAAAATCTCTCTGCAATTTATGTTAAAGAGTGTTCTGCTCATGTTTCCCTCTAAGAGTTTTACAATGTCTGACCTTACATTTAGGTCTTAATTTATTTTGAGTTTGCTTTTGTCTATGGAGTTAGGGAGCATTCTAATTTCATCTTTTACATGTAGTTATCCTGTTTTCCCAGCATCACTTATTAAAACAACTGTTTTTTCTCCATTAGTGCCTTCTTTGTCATAGAATAGGTGCCAATAGGTGCATGGGTTTATCTCTGGGTTTTCTATGCTGTTCCATTGATCTTTATTTATGCTTTTGTGCCAGTACCACAGTTCTTTGATTACTATAGCTTTGTAGTATAACGTGAAGTCAGAGGGCCTGATTCCTAAAGGTCCATTTGTCTTTCTCATAATTGGTTTGACTATTTTGGGGTCTTTCTGTTTCCATACAAATTATAAAATTTTTTTTCTAACTCTGTGAAATATGTCATTAGTTATATAACATGAGTTGCACTGAATTTGAAGACTGCTTTGTGCAGTGTAATTATTTTCACAATATTGATTTTTCCAATCCAAGAACATGATATATCTCTCCATCTGTCTGTGTCATCCTTCATTCCTTTCAGCAGTATCTTTTTTTTTTTTTTCTTTTTTATTTATTTATTTATTTATTTATTTATTTATTTTTGTACATGTATGTTCCCAGATCAATCAGATGAATATCCCTCGGCCCTCCCCCCACCCAGGTTCCTCCCCCCCATCCCTCCAGACCATTGCTCCAAGTGGTTGTAGGCACTCCCATTCCCCTAGCACAATGACAACAGCTATCTCTTCCACACATGACAGTATAGGTTCCCATGTTACTCCCTCCCATTGTTCGGTCTTGACAATGTCTTTATGTCTATTCTCTGTTTTTTCATGAGTTCACTGTGTGTGTTATCATGACCATCTTACTAGATCCCATATATATGAGTTAGTATACTATACTTGCCCCTCTCCCTTTGACTTACTTCACTTTTTATGATAGGTTCTAAAGCCAGCCACCTCATTAGGACTGAGTCTTCTGCATTTCTTTTAACAGCTGAGTAGTATTCCATTGTATATATGTACCAGAGCTTCTGGATCCATTCATTTGTCGATGGACATCTAGGTTGCTTCCATGTTCTGGCTATTGTATAGAGAGCTGCAATGAACATTGGGGTACAGGTGCCTCTTTCAGTTTTGATTTCATCAGGATATAGGCCTAATAGTGGGATTGCTGGGTCATAGGGTGCTTCTATTTTTAGTTTTTTAAGGAATCTCCATATTGTCTTCCATAGAGGTTGTATTAATTTACATTCCCACCAGCAATGCAAAAGGGTTCCCTTTTCTCCACACCCTCTCCAGCATTTGTTGTCTGTCGATTTGTTGATGATGGCCATTCTGACAGGTGTGAGGTGGTATCTCATTGTGGTTTTAATTTGCATTTCTCTAATAATAAGCGAGGTTGAGCATCGTTTCATGTGCTTTTGGACCATTTGTATGTCCTCTTTGGAGAGGCGTCTCTTTAGATCTTTTTCCCATTTTTTGATTGGGCTGCTCATTTTCCCTGTGCTGAGTTGTCTGAGTTGCTTGTAGATTTTGGAGATTAATTCTTTGTCTGTTGTTTCATTTGCCATGATTTTCTCCCACTCTGTGGGGTGTCTGTTGAACTTTTTTGTAATTTCTTTTGCTGTACAAAAGCTTTTAAGTTTCATGAGGTCCCATATGTTCATTTTTCTTTTCAGTTCTGCTATTTTAGTTGGTGGGTCAGAGAAGATCTTGCTTTGATTGATGTCCTTGAGGGTTTTGCCTATATTCTCCTCTAAGAGTTTGATGGTTTCTGGTCTTACATTTAGGTCTTTAATCCATTTTGAGTTGATCTTAGTGTATGGCGTCAGGGAATGTTCCAATTAAGCAACAGTTATCAAGACAGTATGGTACTGGCACAAAAACAGAACTATAGATCAATGGAACAAGATTGAGAACCCAGAGATCAACCCACGCACCTATGGGTACCTTATTTTTGATAAAGGAGGAGAAACTATAAAATGGGACAAAGACAGCCTCTTTAACAAGTGGTGCTGGGAGAATTGGACAGCTACAAGCAGTATCTTATAATCTCTAAAATATACAAAAAAACTCATGCAGATCAATACTAAAAAATAAAAATCCTAATGGAAAACAAGGTAAAAGATCTAAATAGACATTTCTCCAAAGAAGACATGCAAATGGCCAGAAAACATATAAAAAAATACTCAACATCACCAATGATTAGATAAATGCAATTCAAAACTACAATGAGGTGTCATCTCAAATTGGTCAGAGTGACCATCGTCAAAAAGTCTACAAATAATAAATGTGGGAGAGGATATGTATAAAAGGGGACCCTCCTCCACTGTTGGTGGGAATGTAAATTGCTACAGTCACCATGGAGAGCAGTATGAAGGTTCTTTAAAAAGCTTAAACTAGAAGAACCATATGAACTAAGAAACCCACTCCTGTGCATATATCCAGAAGAAACTATAATTCAAAAAGATGCTTGCACCTCAGTGTTCATTGTAGCATCGTTTCATGTGCTTTTGGACCATTTGTATGTCCTCTTTGGAGGCGTCTCTTTAGATCTTTTTCCCATTTTTTGATTGGGCTGCTCATTTTCCCTGTGCTGAGTTGTCTGAGTTGCTTGTAGATTTTGGAGATTAATTCTTTGTCTGTTGTTTCATTTGCCATGATTTTCTCCCACTCTGTGGGGTGTCTGTTGAACTTTTTTGTAATTTCTTTTGCTGTACAAAAGCTTTTAAGTTTCATGAGGTCCCATATGTTCATTTTTCTTTTCAGTTCTGCTATTTTAGTTGGTGGGTCAGAGAAGATCTTGCTTTGATTGATGTCCTTGAGGGTTTTGCCTATATTCTCCTCTAAGAGTTTGATGGTTTCTGGTCTTACATTTAGGTCTTTAATCCATTTTGAGTTGATCTTAGTGTATGGCGTCAGGGAATGTTCCAATTAAGCAACAGTTATCAAGACAGTATGGTACTGGCACAAAAACAGAACTATAGATCAATGGAACAAGATTGAGAACCCAGAGATCAACCCACGCACCTATGGGTACCTTATTTTTGATAAAGGAGGAGAAACTATAAAATGGGACAAAGACAGCCTCTTTAACAAGTGGTGCTGGGAGAATTGGACAGCTACAAGCAGTATCTTATAATCTCTAAAATATACAAAAAAACTCATGCAGATCAATACTAAAAAATAAAAATCCTAATGGAAAACAAGGTAAAAGATCTAAATAGACATTTCTCCAAAGAAGACATGCAAATGGCCAGAAAACATATAAAAAAATACTCAACATCACCAATGATTAGATAAATGCAATTCAAAACTACAATGAGGTGTCATCTCAAATTGGTCAGAGTGACCATCGTCAAAAAGTCTACAAATAATAAATGTGGGAGAGGATATGTATAAAAGGGGACCCTCCTCCACTGTTGGTGGGAATGTAAATTGCTACAGTCACCATGGAGAGCAGTATGAAGGTTCTTTAAAAAGCTTAAACTAGAAGAACCATATGAACTAAGAAACCCACTCCTGTGCATATATCCAGAAGAAACTATAATTCAAAAAGATGCTTGCACCTCAGTGTTCATTGTAGCATAGTTTCCAATAGCCAGAATATGGAAGCACCCTAATTGTCCATCAAAATAAAAATAGATAAAGATGACAAGATACAATGGAAAATTACTCAGCCAAAAAAATGGAATGAAATAATACCATTTGCAGCCAATGTGGATGGACCTAGAGACTGTCAGACAAAGTGAAGTAAGTCAGAAAGAGACAAGTAAATACTGTATACTATCACTTACACATAGAATCTAGAAAAATGTTACAGATGAACTGATTTCCAAAACAAAAAATAGAAACACAGATATAGAGAACAAATTTATAGATACCAAGGGAGGAAGAGGGGATGAATTGAGAGACTGGAATTGGCATATATATACCACTTGTATAAAACAGTTAACTAATAAGAACCTAAAGGAAATAAAGGAAAGGAATGCACAAATAAGCAGGACATCTGGAGGAAAAATTAAGTGACTTGTATACAATGTCAAAATAATTTTACATGTCAAACTTTTCGAAGAACCCATGTAACTGAAAAGTCTTACAATAAAAGATTATCCAAAGGGAAAAAAGTTGATTCCTAACCTATTTACCAGCTTTTGCAACCAATCTACTCAGATATCTGACTTCAAATGACCACATGCAATGCCTTTTTAAAACAAATAACAAAAAGATTTTGTTGTGAGGTTTTTCTTTCTTATTCAATTTCTAGCAAACAATACTAGTTTTAAAGTTGGCCTATAGAAATTGCTTAGTGAAACTTTCGAAAAATATATCTAGCTATTTATTATTCATGTTTTATTAATAATTATTATATTTACAACTGAAATCTAAGTCAATTCGTAAAAGTATTAAAGTAATTCTTGAAGTTAGAAGTAAGGCTAGCAGTAAAAAAAAAAAAAACCGAAATTTAACAAGTTGGAATTCATAAACAAAACAGTGAAAAATTAAGTCCATATATGAATTGACATGTCAGGTGCTGACCTGTTGGTTTATCCATAGCCATAATTGTGCCACCATTTCCAATAGACGTTAATAGGAAACAAAAATTAAGAACTAAGACTTTCAAAATGAAGAATCTTATTCCTTGTAGAAAGTTTTAACTGACATCTCCCTTTCCCTGGCTGAAACTGCAGAATTGAGATAACTCTGAAACCTGACACTTTGATATGAGTTCTAGCGCCAGGAGCATGAGCGTCCTTCGCTTTGATCTTTACTTCCAGGAACTAGCTTTAAGTGACACTTCTCATTACCCCTCACCAGCTCTTTCTCAAAGCTCCCTATCTTTCACTAGTGGTGAAGGAGGACTCTGATGGAATCACAATGTCTGCTGAGTAACAGTTTGTTTTAAATGTGCAGTTTCAGTATCTTTTACTAATTAAAACTGCCCAGCCACTGAGACGTCTCCTGAGGTTTGCCCTTGTTTGTCTGAGTTAGACTATGAAATTATCCTTGAACCAACCCTAGGATCATAATTTGTTGTTAATTCAAATGAAAAAGTTGGAAATAAATTGATAAAATTGGCCTCAATTTTATCCACAAACACAATTAGCTTCATCATAAACCAAATAAATGCATGCACAGATACACAAACTGATGGCCTGAAGGCAAACTCTCTCTGTGGGCCAATGGAGCTTTATGACTAACTTGCAGATATGCTATTTATAAAGAAAGAGTAGTGAACTTTGGAAAAATTGCATTTTCTGGTTGATTCATCATTATAACCAAGGAGTTCTAGAGTTCTAATAACATAGCCCTTTGGAATGAACATATACACTCTTTAGGGTATAATCACTCAAAGGCAACCAGTAAAATAACAGGCTTCCTTTCCCAAATTAAGTTAATGCTATGATAACATGTTGATAAATTATTGTTCGTGTGTGTACTTTGTGAGTGTGTGTGTTTGGTGGAGAGGGGGAGAAAAAGAATGAGAAGACTTCCAGAAATTTTTGATTGCTTCAGTGCAGTCAGCAACTTTGAGATAAAATATCAATATATGGAAGGTGAGACCCAGATGAACCAGTAAAATAAATGATTTAAAGACAATGTGGAAAACAAGGCATACATGTCAGTAAACCAAACAGTCCTCCTTATTTACATAAATTGTTCAAGATGTTTTGTATTCAGTATTCAGCAAAAGGCATGCGGTAGACCCTCAGACATGTCTGAGAAGGTAAGTGGGTAAGGACAGATGGGCAGATAAAGAAACAGGTTGTGAAAAAAGGAGTTGGTATAGGGTTTTATCCTGTCTCCAGGTCAATAGAAGTCAAGGACAAGTAAGAGAAGGCAAAGAAGTTAGAACTGCATAATTCAGTTTTCAAATATGTTGCATTATGTGAGAATTAAGGAAAACTAGGACAGAGGAAAATAGTGACTAAGATTTTGCAACTAATTTTGAATTAAAACATGTCTATCTTAGTTCTATTATTTTCTATAACTATAGAATATTGAGTTCACTATAATCTGAAAAATAAATATTGATGTTATGTATTTATTAAGACATAGTATCTTTTTTTTTCTTCAATTTCTTGAGAAACTAGTCTCTATTGGAGAATATTAACAGCTTTATCCTAAATGATGTAAAAGGAGGGAAACAGACAAGTTTCCCAAGTAAATTTCACAAGTAAATTTTCTTAGTCTTGGTTAAATTGTAGCACCTAATAATGTTACTGGTTTATGATATTTCATAGATTTTGGGTAGATTTCTCATTTACATTACTAGGGATACTGCTATCCTGAGACATTTAAAATTAAAATGTGTTTATTCAAAGCAAACATGAAAACAAATAGGGAAACAAGACAAAAACAAAGGAAAAAACCAGAAAACACTTCAACCACTGCTATTATTCTGTAGCTTTAAAAGCAGCAGGGACCTTGCAAATGTCATGGAAAAAAATCTGGGTAGAACCTGACAGCATGAGAGAAAATGCTGCTGAATTAGCACTGTCTGAGAGGGCCTTAGGGAACAGAGCATATATTAATCATCTTTGATAGTCAGTGACAAAAATAATTTTGAGAAATAAAGATGAAACTTTTCATAAACATGTTGATAAATTATTGTTCGTGTGTGTACTTTGTGAGTGTGTGTGTTTGGTGGAGAGGGGGAGAAAAAGAATGAGAAGACTTCCAGAAATTTTTGATTGCTTCAGTGCAGTCAGCAACTTTGAGATAAAATATCAATATATGGAAGGTGAGACCCAGATGAACCAGTAAAATAAATGATTTAAAGACAATGTGGAAAACAAGGCATACATGTCAGTAAACCAAACAGTCCTCCTTATTTACATAAATTGTTCAAGATGTTTTGTATTCAGTATTCAGCAAAAGGCATGCGGTAGACCCTCAGACATGTCTGAGAAGGTAAGTGGGTAAGGACAGATGGGCAGATAAAGAAACAGGTTGTGAAAAAGGAGTTGGTATAGGGTTTTATCCTGTCTCCAGGTCAATAGAAGTCAAGGACAAGTAAGAGAAGGCAAAGAAGTTAGAACTGCATAATTCAGTTTTCAAATATGTTGCATTATGTGAGAATTAAGGAAAACTAGGACAGAGGAAAATAGTGACTAAGATTTTGCAACTAATTTTGAATTAAAACATGTCTATCTTAGTTCTATTATTTTCTATAACTATAGAATATTGAGTTCACTATAATCTGAAAAATAAATATTGATGTTATGTATTTATTAAGACATAGTATCTTTTTTTCTTCAATTTCTTGAGAAACTAGTCTCTATTGGAGAATATTAACAGCTTTATCCTAAATGATGTAAAAGGAGGGAAACAGACAAGTTTCCCAAGTAAATTTCACAAGTAAATTTTCTTAGTCTTGGTTAAATTGTAGCACCTAATAATGTTACTGGTTTATGATATTTCATAGATTTTGGGTAGATTTCTCATTTACATTACTAGGGATACTGCTATCCTGAGACATTTAAAATTAAAATGTGTTTATTCAAAGCAAACATGAAAACAAATAGGGAAACAAGACAAAAACAAAGGAAAAAACCAGAAAACACTTCAACCACTGCTATTATTCTGTAGCTTTAAAAGCAGCAGGGACCTTGCAAATGTCATGGAAAAAAATCTGGGTAGAACCTGACAGCATGAGAGAAAATGCTGCTGAATTAGCACTGTCTGAGAGGGCCTTAGGGAACAGAGCATATATTAATCATCTTTGATAGTCAGTGACAAAAATAATTTTGAGAAATAAAGATGAAACTTTTCATAAACATGAGTGTATTTGTTAACATAGAAAAATGGCCTTTATCCTAAAATACATAAATTACTTGCCAGAGAATAAATGGTTATGCATATGAATTTATCTGTAAACACCTTGGCATCACTGATCTATAAATTATTATTGTATTTTCAGATACATGGACAGAATCCAGATGCAAAAATCAGTTGATCTTTAACCATTTGCCCTAATATTCTGTCTTTTTCAAATATTAGGTTCACTCTGGTTTATTCTATAATTCATAATTTCCTATTGTGAATTAGAGATGTATACACACCTTGAAGCTTCCATAGAATCCTTTTGTATAGAGCCTGATCTAAAATGAGGCATATGTTAAAGCTTCCTGCACAAGGCCAGACTCTGGTCGTGCTCTGCACCCACGGTGCTCACTCGAGTGAAGAGCCATCTTTGAAGGCAATTGGAGCTTCTTGCTTGGCTGAGCACCATGGAGCTTGGAGCAAGATAAAAAAAGAACCACAGACTTTCAACTGTAATTCTGCTAGCAGGACACATTGACTTCATCCAACCGGACCATTGTGGGATAATTTCACTAGCCTCTTCGCTACATAGAAAATACGATCTAGTCTAATTTGCCAATAATAATTTCCATTAAAAATGAGAAAAATTGTTTCTAAAGATGTTCAATATTTTTTAATTGAAATTCTCTTCTGAATAATTTGTGTATATGCAAACATAATTCTGCTACATACAATCTGTATGATTTTGTCTATGTTGGCATAAAGATAAATAATAACTTAACTTTATGGTAAAGCCACTAAAATAACTTTCAGTAATGTCATCAGGCCAAGATCCAATTTTGCATGAAAGCAAACATGAAAACAATGAAACAAGACAAAACAAAGGTGAACCAGAAAACACTTCAACCACTGCTATTATTCTGTAGCTTTAAAAGCAGCAGGGACCTTGCAAATGTCATGGAAAAAAATCTGGGTAGAACCTGACAGCATGAGAGAAAATGCTGCTGAATTAGCACTGTCTGAGAGGGCCTTAGGGAACAGAGCATATATTAATCATCTTTGATAGTCAGTGACAAAAATAATTTTGAGAAATAAAGATGAAACTTTTCATAAACATGAGTGTATTTGTTAACATAGAAAAATGGCCTTTATCCTAAAATACATAAATTACTTGCCAGAGAATAAATGGTTATGCATATGAATTTATCTGTAAACACCTTGGCATCACTGATCTATAAATTATTATTGTATTTTCAGATACATGGACAGAATCCAGATGCAAAAATCAGTTGATCTTTAACCATTTGCCCTAATATTCTGTCTTTTTCAAATATTAGGTTCACTCTGGTTTATTCTATAATTCATAATTTCCTATTGTGAATTAGAGATGTATACACACCTTGAAGCTTCCATAGAATCCTTTTGTATAGAGCCTGATCTAAAATGAGGCATATGTTAAAGCTTCCTGCACAAGGCCAGACTCTGGTCGTGCTCTGCACCCCACGGTGCTCACTCGAGTGAAGAGCCATCTTTGAAGGCAATTGGAGCTTCTTGCTTGGCTGAGCACCATGGAGCTTGGAGCAAGATAAAAAAAGAACCACAGACTTTCAACTGTAATTCTGCTAGCAGGACACATTGACTTCATCCAACCGGACCATTGTGGGATAATTTCACTAGCCTCTTCGCTACATAGAAAATACGATCTAGTCTAATTTGCCAATAATAATTTCCATTAAAAATGAGAAAAATTGTTTCTAAAGATGTTCAATATTTTTTAATTGAAATTCTCTTCTGAATAATTTGTGTATATGCAAACATAATTCTGCTACATACAATCTGTATGATTTTGTCTATGTTGGCATAAAGATAAATAATAACTTAACTTTATGGTAAAGCCACTAAAATAACTTTCAGTAATGTCATCAGGCCAAGAGCGTCCATGGCATTTTGCTATGATTTCTTGGAAAGCTGAAGGTTGAGTGTGGACACTCTTGTCCCAGAATTGGCAGTTTTCATATTTCTTACCAAATAGATTCTTATGGTTTTACTTTTTTATTTTTCAAAATAATGATTCAAATATCTTGCCTAATGCTTACTGAATGAAAGATAAATTTACAAGTTTTTCAAGAGATCCTCATACTCCATTAAGTTTGGGGACCGTTGCTCTAGATGATAGTGCGAATCCTAAAAATTCCTATGAAGTTCAAGAAAGCAATAATTTTACTTTCTAAAAGGACAAATTTGACATGTATCTACTTTAAACTATGATCTATATTCCCCATGGAAAACAGTATACTTAGAGAAGCAGACACATGTATAAAGACTTTAGCTTTCTTGTGTACATTCATTCTATGCTTTGTATCTCCTATCCATCATTTCTTCTAAATTCTTACTTTCAATACCTGTTCATAAACATGTACACTTTGTACACTGTTTTATAATGCCCAGGAGTATTTATAAAACTTCCTTATCTATGCCTGCTATCCCAGTCCTTGTCAGTCTCTGCTACAACAGAAAAAAATAATCTTCCTAAGTTATATGTAAAACACAATAAATAAATGCAAATAAAATGAGTTTTCTCACACAAGCTTCCAAGGCCTCGCTGGAAAACTCCAGGCAACCAGTCCAATTTGTTACTCAATGTATTACTTTCCTGAACCAACATTATCCTCCTACCAAAATAGAAAGGTAATTACTTACCTGATGATGTTTCATATTTTATAAATACTGTTTTTCCCCCTTACTATTTCTGATCCTATTAGGTCCACTTACATTGAACAACTTTTTGCCAAGTCCTGCTAGTTCATTAAGATTCATATCAAATTCTACTCCTACAAAGAAGACTTCATTGATGTCCCCCATGCACTTCACGTCTGCCACTTAAGAACTCTTTTTGTTCTGTTGTTGTTGTTATTGTTATTTTTTAATGTGCCTCTGGGACACTTTGCACAGTCTGACTATTATTTAGCTGGTTATTTTATGTCTGGCATTGTCCTTTACATGTGCCTTTCCCTTGTACATGTTCAGTATAATTTTAAATTGAATTATTGATATAAATTCATTTAAGCTAACACTTGTACCATTCACAGAAGAGTAAATGCATGCTGGCAGGATTGATTTACTCATGGCTTCAAGAGATATTAGATTAGGGTAGGGAAGTATTCCCTACTAGGAATGAGTAATGAGTAATGAAGTGCTGTTTCAAAGCTCTTTGGTAAAGAAGGACATGGACTGGACCCAAATAGCATCACATAATCAAGCTGAAGTTTTTCTCCTTCAGGCTCATTTTTGGAGTCTTGGGTCTAGACTTTGGACTCCAATGTGTGAAACCAAGGAAGCTGTGGTTAAATTAGAGGCCTGAAGCAAGTGTACAAATAAGTTTGCCACTGAATCCAAACCTGGGAACGGAGAGCTGGGCTGTGTGTGCGTGCAGAAACTGTGACCAGAAGCCAGGCTGAGTCAAAACCAAGGGATGGTAGTCATAGCAACAGGGGCACATCCAGGCATCAGAGCAGGAAAACAAAAAGGCTTTGTATCTCCTATCCATCATTTCTTCTAAATTCTTACTTTCAATACCTGTTCATAAACATGTACACTTTGTACACTGTTTTATAATGCCCAGGAGTATTTATAAAACTTCCTTATCTATGCCTGCTATCCCAGTCCTTGTCAGTCTCTGCTACAACAGAAAAAAATAATCTTCCTAAGTTATATGTAAAACACAATAAATAAATGCAAATAAAATGAGTTTTCTCACACAAGCTTCCAAGGCCTCGCTGGAAAACTCCAGGCAACCAGTCCAATTTGTTACTCAATGTATTACTTTCCTGAACCAACATTATCCTCCTACCAAAATAGAAAGGTAATTACTTACCTGATGATGTTTCATATTTTATAAATACTGTTTTTCCCCCTTACTATTTCTGATCCTATTAGGTCCACTTACATTGAACAACTTTTGCCAAGTCCTGCTAGTTCATTAAGATTCATATCAAATTCTACTCCTACAAAGAAGACTTCATTGATGTCCCCCATGCACTTCACGTCTGCCACTTAAGAACTCTTTTTGTTCTGTTGTTGTTGTTATTGTTATTTTTTAATGTGCCTCTGGGACACTTTGCACAGTCTGACTATTATTTAGCTGGTTATTTTATGTCTGGCATTGTCCTTTACATGTGCCTTTCCCTTGTACATGTTCAGTATAATTTTAAATTGAATTATTGATATAAATTCATTTAAGCTAACACTTGTACCATTCACAGAAGAGTAAATGCATGCTGGCAGGATTGATTTACTCATGGCTTCAAGAGATATTAGATTAGGGTAGGGAAGTATTCCCTACTAGGAATGAGTAATGAGTAATGAAGTGCTGTTTCAAAGCTCTTTGGTAAAGAAGGACATGGACTGGACCCAAATAGCATCACATAATCAAGCTGAAGTTTTTCTCCTTCAGGCTCATTTTTGGAGTCTTGGGTCTAGACTTTGGACTCCAATGTGTGAAACCAAGGAAGCTGTGGTTAAATTAGAGGCCTGAAGCAAGTGTACAAATAAGTTTGCCACTGAATCCAAACCTGGGAACGGAGAGCTGGGCTGTGTGTGCGTGCAGAAACTGTGACCAGAAGCCAGGCTGAGTCAAAAACCAAGGGATGGTAGTCATAGCAACAGGGGCACATCCAGGCATCAGAGCAGGAAAAGGGAGCAGGTCAAATGTGGAACAGGCTGGGGGTCAAAGCAAAGAGGTGAGGGCCAGAGAACCAGGCAATGAGGAAGCCAAGGAACGCTCCACACTGCACAGACTGCAAGGGAAGTTCCCATCTGAGTCCAGATGGAATTCTGCTGGATGTCTGCTCGAGGCTCCAGCTGGCTCAGGGTCCCATTTGCTCCTTATGCACACATTCTTCCAACTGGCTTCTGATATCCTAGGTTTTCTATCTTTTGGTTGCTCTCAAAGCAGCTTCATAAAGCTATTTTGCCAGAAGCTCTGTAAGGTGACCCCATTTGTAGAAAATGCCAGAAGTACGTTAAGAGATAGGTTTTTCTTTTTAAACTACCCTAAAGAAATACAATATATCTTTCTGTAATATGAAAGAGTTCAAGAATTTTCACCATGCTAGCCAGGCAGATTCCCAAATGAGCTTCCTGGAGAATTATTCTTCAGTGCGTTGGACTCTCCAAAGGAAAACACCTATTTATCTATTGATATGAATAATGGTGATCAGTTTCCTATTCAAAACAGACTGCATTGTAAGGGTCAGAGATGTTCACAATGACTTAATTGGTTCCTAGTACGACTGTAATTTATTGATGCTTGCTTTGGTTTTCTGTATTCCAGGAATTAGCAAAAAATTTTGTATAATGAAATATCAGTTTAATTTTTACACAAATCTGTAGGGTAGATTGTTATTACCATCTTCCTCTGGATACCTATGAACCAGATAAGAATAACCAGAATACAAAGAAAAGAAAGAAGCTATAATGCTGGCCTCAGACTCAAAATATAAATCATCTATTTAGTGACATCAAGCTTTAGAAATAGTAGGGGTGACTGTCAGCAAATTTCACCTATAAAAGTCAGCAGAGCAAGCTGAGGAAAGAAAGGGAAAGAGAAAATCTGGCAAAGTGGATCTAACCATGGACAGGCACAAGGTGCTGGTGATGATTGTGTAAGGAAGAAGGGGAGGAAGATGGATGAGGAAAAAATGGAGTAATTTGAGAGTGTGGTTTCATGCGAGAGATCATTGAAAGCTGTAAAGCACTCACAAATGTGACAGTTTATTACTTATAAGAGTCTTGGGATTCTCAAATATTTAGATGTTTTATAAAATGTCCATAGTAGTGGAAATATAAATATAATGAAATAAAATTTTGCCTTGTTTAAGGTGGTCTTGTTTTGTTTGCTTCTTTGTTCTTTTCTCAGTATCTTTTATTAAGTTAATGAAATCCCTCCAGCAGAATGTAAACCCTGTACATTTTGGAGTTTACAGGAATGAACCCTGAAGTCTGGCATATAGGACCATAATTCAGTGGAGTTAGGAATCATAGATTAGGGACTCAATTTTATAATATTTATTACTTAATAGTTTTTGCCTCTTTTTGAATTATGAAAGTCAAATTGTCTGTCTATCCCTACAAATTGGCAAGTTTGAGTTTGTTTTTGTTGCTCTAGAGGGTGACTATTATGTTCTCCTAACTACTTTATTCTTGAAGAACATAGAATCCATATTCAGTACAATGCACAGTTTTGTATCATGTATTACTATATCTTATTATTATAATTTGAAGGCAAGCTGTATTTAGCTTCACAACTAAATGAATCTTAATAAGTATTTGTCTATGTAGTATTAACTAAATATTGGCAAAAACCCTGCAAATATGGTCATGATACATAGTTTTAAATAACTGTAGTTTAAGCTTGTTCTAAAGATTTATAGCCAATAGCAAACACAAAGAATTATGTATTTCTTTGTACATCCAATTTTACAGTGGAATAAGCACAATGAATAAAATTCACTGAATGATTTGAAGCAATATGAGTTTTAAGATGTTAGAAATTAAGTTACTTATGTTTCCCAGTCTCTGTAGATTCTGTAGTTATAACTCCGAGTGGCCTATATTCAGTCAGGCAGATTAGCATGATTATTTTTCTCTGCTTTTTCTTTTAGAACAGTTTGAAACATTGAGTGATAAGTACATAATCAGATCATTGACAACACTTTCACACAACTAAAAGCACAATATTTTTGGTGGCTTATATGGTGACACATTTTTCCTGGATTTGTTTAACTGCTCTTTTGACTTGTCTCTCTTATCCCCCCAAATCACAATTCTACACGTTTCACTTCTTCTTACTCATCTCACAGATATGGTGGTAGTAGACCCGTGATTGCTCTTAGTGTAGGGTCTTGAACCCAGAAACAGTGGTGCTTTGATTTTTCATCCAAATATTTAGATGTTTTATAAAATGTCCATAGTAGTGGAAATATAAATATAATGAAATAAAATTTTGCCTTGTTTAAGGTGGTCTTGTTTTGTTTGCTTCTTTGTTCTTTTCTCAGTATCTTTTATTAAGTTAATGAAATCCTCCAGCAGAATGTAAACCCTGTACATTTTGGAGTTTACAGGAATGAACCCTGAAGTCTGGCATATAGGACCATAATTCAGTGGAGTTAGGAATCATAGATTAGGGACTCAATTTTATAATATTTATTACTTAATAGTTTTTGCCTCTTTTTGAATTATGAAAGTCAAATTGTCTGTCTATCCCTACAAATTGGCAAGTTTGAGTTTGTTTTTGTTGCTCTAGAGGGTGACTATTATGTTCTCCTAACTACTTTATTCTTGAAGAACATAGAATCCATATTCAGTACAATGCACAGTTTTGTATCATGTATTACTATATCTTATTATTATAATTTGAAGGCAAGCTGTATTTAGCTTCACAACTAAATGAATCTTAATAAGTATTTGTCTATGTAGTATTAACTAAATATTGGCAAAAACCCTGCAAATATGGTCATGATACATAGTTTTAAATAACTGTAGTTTAAGCTTGTTCTAAAGATTTATAGCCAATAGCAAACACAAAGAATTATGTATTTCTTTGTACATCCAATTTTACAGTGGAATAAGCACAATGAATAAAATTCACTGAATGATTTGAAGCAATATGAGTTTTAAGATGTTAGAAATTAAGTTACTTATGTTTCCCAGTCTCTGTAGATTCTGTAGTTATAACTCCGAGTGGCCTATATTCAGTCAGGCAGATTAGCATGATTATTTTTCTCTGCTTTTTCTTTTAGAACAGTTTGAAAAAGTGAGTGATAAGTACATAATCAGATCATTGACAACACTTTCACACAACTAAAAGCACAATATTTTTGGTGGCTTATATGGTGACACATTTTTCCTGGATTTGTTTAACTGCTCTTTTGACTTGTCTCTCTTATCCCCCCAAATCACAATTCTACACGTTTCACTTCTTCTTACTCATCTCACAGATATGGTGGTAGTAGACCCGTGATTGCTCTTAGTGTAGGGTCTTGAACCCAGAAACAGTGGTGCTTTGATTTTTTCATCCAAAGTACATCCATTCTCTTAAAAGCATGCAATATAATTATCATATTTGTTTGATTTAGGAAATTCATGAAGTGAAAGTTGTTCAGTCATGTCCGACTCTTTGCGGCCCATGGAAAAGCCATGGAATTCTCCCAGGAATAATACTGGGGTGGGTAGTTTTTCTCTTCTCCAGGGGATATTACCAACTGAGGGATTGAACCCAGGTTGCCTGCATTCAGGCGTATCCTTTACCATCTTGAGCCACCAGGGAAGCCCAAGAATACTGGAGTGGGTAGCTTCTCCCTTCACCAGTTGATTTAGGAAATTCATAGTGAGATATGAATTTCTTGGTGTAATGTAGATGGTGTTAAGGAATGGTGATGATGAATGCAGTCCAAAATATTCAGAGCATCTGTCTTCCATAGAACAAATTTTAGAAGTATCTCATTATTGAAAATTACTCTTTCTCTGAAGAATCCTTCTCCTTCACTCCCTTCTTTTTAAAAACATTTCTTGAGCATATACTCATGGTCAGTAAAGAAAGCATTTTCATTTTTATCAGATTTTTAAAAAGTCTAGTCTAACAGATTTTAGCCTCATGGTTTCATATTTGTTTTCAATAAATTCTGACTTACTGTTTTCAGATCACTGATTTGATAATCTTTAGGTAACTATTTCACTTATGATTTTTGGTAATGATTGATTTATTTATATTTATTTGTTTGATTTTATTTCAGTTGTTTGGTGTCCTACAGTAAGAATATAGAATATCGACATGTATGTGTCTCCATCTAAGGCTACATCTACGACTTTTAGTATTTCACCATGGGTCTAAAACTTAGCTAGTGAGTGGTCTGAAAAATAAATTTTAGAACAGTTTGAGTGATAAGTACATAATCAGATCATTGACAACACTTTCACACAACTAAAAGCACAATATTTTTGGTGGCTTATATGGTGACACATTTTTCCTGGATTTGTTTAACTGCTCTTTTGACTTGTCTCTCTTATCCCCCCAAATCACAATTCTACACGTTTCACTTCTTCTTACTCATCTCACAGATATGGTGGTAGTAGACCCGTGATTGCTCTTAGTGTAGGGTCTTGAACCCAGAAACAGTGGTGCTTTGATTTTTTCATCCAAAGTACATCCATTCTCTTAAAAGCATGCAATATAATTATCATATTTGTTTGATTTAGGAAATTCATGAAGTGAAAGTTGTTCAGTCATGTCCGACTCTTTGCGGCCCATGGAAAAGCCATGGAATTCTCCCAGGAATAATACTGGGGTGGGTAGTTTTTCTCTTCTCCAGGGGATATTACCAACTGAGGGATTGAACCCAGGTTGCCTGCATTCAGGCGTATCCTTTACCATCTTGAGCCACCAGGGAAGCCCAAGAATACTGGAGTGGGTAGCTTCTCCCTTCACCAGTTGATTTAGGAAATTCATAGTGAGATATGAATTTCTTGGTGTAATGTAGATGGTGTTAAGGAATGGTGATGATGAATGCAGTCCAAAATATTCAGAGCATCTGTCTTCCATAGAACAAATTTTAGAAGTATCTCATTATTGAAAATTACTCTTTCTCTGAAGAATCCTTCTCCTTCACTCCCTTCTTTTTAAAAACATTTCTTGAGCATATACTCATGGTCAGTAAAGAAAGCATTTTCATTTTTATCAGATTTTTAAAAAGTCTAGTCTAACAGATTTTAGCCTCATGGTTTCATATTTGTTTTCAATAAATTCTGACTTACTGTTTTCAGATCACTGATTTGATAATCTTTAGGTAACTATTTCACTTATGATTTTTGGTAATGATTGATTTATTTATATTTATTTGTTTGATTTTATTTCAGTTGTTTGGTGTCCTACAGTAAGAATATAGAATATCGACATGTATGTGTCTCCATCTAAGGCTACATCTACGACTTTTAGTATTTCACCATGGGTCTAAAACTTAGCTAGTGAGTGGTCTGAAAAATAAATAATAAAATTTAAAGATAGCATTGCCAATCTCACTCTTTATATCCCTCTGTATCTATTTCTTCTTTAAAAAAGTATCGCACAGTAAATTTGCCACCTCTGCAAACAAGAATAAAAACTCAGGTTGTTTTCAGTCTGAAAATGAACCAGTTTCTCATCCATTGTGTTTTATGTCTGAATTGTCTAACTTAAATTGAATGTCCTTGGGGCAGAAAGGCCTTCTTTTTTCCCCCTTTTTCTTTTTTTTTTTTTTCCCACAGAGCCAAGTATACTGTCACTGTTCTACAAAACAATAAATAATGAAGCCAATTGAAAATGTGTGAATTGTGCCAGGCTGACAGAAATGGAGCCCATGTTCTCAGAGGTGTTACAGCAGTATTTTCTAACAAGCAGCCTAAGCCACTCTTCAATGCCTCAGAACCAAATAGAGATAGAGGATAAGAAACTAGGAGGAAGGCAAAAGTCCAGAAGATCACCAAGTATGAGAAGATATGAATTTTGAGTACTGGAGTTGACACTCCTACATGAAATGAACAAAGACAGTAAAGTATCTTTTAACCATCAGGCATATTTCAGACAAGTCACTCTACATTAACACATATTGAAGAAAAAATCTCACTCAAATGTTTTAGTTTGTACATATGATTTGTCAATGAGAATACTAAACATAGCAAATGGTATTTATTCAACAGTTTTACTTGGCATCTTGTGCACCACCACTGAGAGGTATTCACCACTTGATGACATCTGAAGCAGTCTCATTATTGAAAATTACTCTTTCTCTGAAGAATCCTTCTCCTTCACTCCCTTCTTTTTAAAAACATTTCTTGAGCATATACTCATGGTCAGTAAAGAAAGCATTTTCATTTTTATCAGATTTTTAAAAAGTCTAGTCTAACAGATTTTAGCCTCATGGTTTCATATTTGTTTTCAATAAATTCTGACTTACTGTTTTCAGATCACTGATTTGATAATCTTTAGGTAACTATTTCACTTATGATTTTTGGTAATGATTGATTTATTTATATTTATTTGTTTGATTTTATTTCAGTTGTTTGGTGTCCTACAGTAAGAATATAGAATATCGACATGTATGTGTCTCCATCTAAGGCTACATCTACGACTTTTAGTATTTCACCATGGGTCTAAAACTTAGCTAGTGAGTGGTCTGAAAAATAAATAATAAAATTTAAAGATAGCATTGCCAATCTCACTCTTTATATCCCTCTGTATCTATTTCTTCTTTAAAAAAGTATCGCACAGTAAATTTGCCACCTCTGCAAACAAGAATAAAAACTCAGGTTGTTTTCAGTCTGAAAATGAACCAGTTTCTCATCCATTGTGTTTTATGTCTGAATTGTCTAACTTAAATTGAATGTCCTTGGGGCAGAAAGGCCTTCTTTTTTCCCCCTTTTTCTTTTTTTTTTTTTCCCACAGAGCCAAGTATACTGTCACTGTTCTACAAAACAATAAATAATGAAGCCAATTGAAAATGTGTGAATTGTGCCAGGCTGACAGAAATGGAGCCCATGTTCTCAGAGGTGTTACAGCAGTATTTTCTAACAAGCAGCCTAAGCCACTCTTCAATGCCTCAGAACCAAATAGAGATAGAGGATAAGAAACTAGGAGGAAGGCAAAAGTCCAGAAGATCACCAAGTATGAGAAGATATGAATTTTGAGTACTGGAGTTGACACTCCTACATGAAATGAACAAAGACAGTAAAGTATCTTTTAACCATCAGGCATATTTCAGACAAGTCACTCTACATTAACACATATTGAAGAAAAAATCTCACTCAAATGTTTTAGTTTGTACATATGATTTGTCAATGAGAATACTAAACATAGCAAATGGTATTTATTCAACAGTTTTTACTTGGCATCTCCTAAAAACAACCAGAGTGCACCACCACTGAGAGGTATTCACCACTTGATGACATCTGAAGCAGTCTCATCTTCAAATCTGCCCTATCATAACTGTCCCACTATCTTGTATCATTTGCCTTATGCAACTCATCTTTTTTTGAAATGATTTATTTATTGTTTTTAAGTCTGTCCCAGTATTGGAACATAAATTCTGTGAGAATGACTTTATTGGTCTTACTTGATGAGCTCCTAACAGATTGTTGGATTATGGGAGGAATTTTTTAAAGATAAAAGAAATTCAACTTCAAAATAAAATAGCTTATCAATTTGCTTGACTTAAGTAACTCATAATGAGATATTTTTACAAAATTTATCGCACATAGTAGTTACTCAATAAATGCATGTTGAAAGAAGGAAAAAAAAGAAATTTGAGATAAAAAGTTACATGAAAATCATTGTCTTAATTATGGTTTGGGATCCAAAAATTAAAAAGATCAACTTTTAAAATATGGAAAGTTTAGCAACTTGTTCACATGAATTGGGTTTAATATACTGTAGAGAGACAATAGGTTCTAAGTTAAGTAGGAAGAATGAGTGATGTATAAGGAAAGATGGAAATTATATAACCCTATATTAACAAGCTAGACGAAGCACAAGCTGGAATCAAGATTGTCAGGAATAATATCAATAACCTCAGGTATGTAGATGACACCACTCTTATGGCAGGAAATGAAGAACTAAAAACCTCTTGATGAGGTAAAAGAGGAGAGTGGAATTGCTGGCTTAAAACTAAACATTTAAAAAACAAAGATAAAGGCATCTAGTTCCAACCCTTCATGGCAAATAGATGGGCAAACAATGCTGACAGACTTATTTGCCCAGAAAAAAACTGGGGGGTTAAAAAAAAACACTCCTACATGAAATGAACAAAGACAGTAAAGTATCTTTTAACCATCAGGCATATTTCAGACAAGTCACTCTACATTAACACATATTGAAGAAAAAATCTCACTCAAATGTTTTAGTTTGTACATATGATTTGTCAATGAGAATACTAAACATAGCAAATGGTATTTATTCAACAGTTTTTACTTGGCATCTCCTAAAAACAACCAGAGTGCACCACCACTGAGAGGTATTCACCACTTGATGACATCTGAAGCAGTCTCATCTTCAAATCTGCCCTATCATAACTGTCCCACTATCTTGTATCATTTGCCTTATGCAACTCATCTTTTTTTGAAATGATTTATTTATTGTTTTTAAGTCTGTCCCAGTATTGGAACATAAATTCTGTGAGAATGACTTTATTGGTCTTACTTGATGAGCTCCTAACAGATTGTTGGATTATGGGAGGAATTTTTTAAAGATAAAAGAAATTCAACTTCAAAATAAAATAGCTTATCAATTTGCTTGACTTAAGTAACTCATAATGAGATATTTTTACAAAATTTATCGCACATAGTAGTTACTCAATAAATGCATGTTGAAAGAAGGAAAAAAAAGAAATTTGAGATAAAAAGTTACATGAAAATCATTGTCTTAATTATGGTTTGGGATCCAAAAATTAAAAAGATCAACTTTTAAAATATGGAAAGTTTAGCAACTTGTTCACATGAATTGGGTTTAATATACTGTAGAGAGACAATAGGTTCTAAGTTAAGTAGGAAGAATGAGTGATGTATAAGGAAAGATGGAAATTATATAACCCTATATTAACAAGCTAGACGAAGCACAAGCTGGAATCAAGATTGTCAGGAATAATATCAATAACCTCAGGTATGTAGATGACACCACTCTTATGGCAGGAAATGAAGAACTAAAAACCTCTTGATGAGGTAAAAGAGGAGAGTGGAATTGCTGGCTTAAAACTAAACATTTAAAAAACAAAGATAAAGGCATCTAGTTCCAACCCTTCATGGCAAATAGATGGGCAAACAATGGACACATGACAGACTTATTTTCTTGCACTCCAAGATCACTGTGGATGGTGACTACAGCCATGAAATTCAAAGATGGTTGTTCCTTGGAATAAAAGCTATGAAAAACCTAGACAACATGCTAAAAAAACAGAGACATCACTTTGCCAACAAAAGTCTGTATAGTCAAAGCTATCGTTTTCCCAGTAGCCATGTATGGATGTGAGAGCTGGACCATAAAACAAGCTGAGCACCAAAGAATTGATCCCTTTGAACTGTAGTGTTGGAGAAGACTCTTGAGAGTCCCTTGGACTACAAAGAGGCCAAATCAGTCAATCCTAAAGAAAATCAATCTTGAATATTCATTGAAAGAACTGATGGTGAAGTTGAAGCTCCAATACTTCAGCCACCTGGTGCTGAGTCGACTCATCTGAAAAGACCGTGATGCTGGGAAAAATAGAAGGCAGAAGGAGAAGGGGATGACAGAGGATGAGATGGTTGGATGGCATCACTGAGTCAATAGACATGAGTTTGAGAAAGCTCCAGGAGATGGTGTAGGACAGAGAAGCTTGGTTGCTGCAGTTCATGGGATCGCAGAGTTGGACAGGACAGAGCAACTGAACAGAGTTTATCTGGTTTTAACAAAGAAAACTTTGTGAAATTCTCAATCATGACTGACTCTTTGCAATCCCATGAACTGTAGCCCACCAGGCTCCACTATTCATGTAATTTTCCAGGCAAGAATACTGGAGTGGGTAGCCATTCTCTTCTTTAGGGATAAAAAGATCAACTTTTAAAATATGGAAAGTTTAGCAACTTGTTCACATGAATTGGGTTTAATATACTGTAGAGAGACAATAGGTTCTAAGTTAAGTAGGAAGAATGAGTGATGTATAAGGAAAGATGGAAATTATATAACCCTATATTAACAAGCTAGACGAAGCACAAGCTGGAATCAAGATTGTCAGGAATAATATCAATAACCTCAGGTATGTAGATGACACCACTCTTATGGCAGGAAATGAAGAACTAAAAACCTCTTGATGAGGTAAAAGAGGAGAGTGGAATTGCTGGCTTAAAACTAAACATTTAAAAAACAAAGATAAAGGCATCTAGTTCCAACCCTTCATGGCAAATAGATGGGCAAACAATGGACACATGACAGACTTATTTTCTTGCACTCCAAGATCACTGTGGATGGTGACTACAGCCATGAAATTCAAAGATGGTTGTTCCTTGGAATAAAAGCTATGAAAAACCTAGACAACATGCTAAAAAAACAGAGACATCACTTTGCCAACAAAAGTCTGTATAGTCAAAGCTATCGTTTTCCCAGTAGCCATGTATGGATGTGAGAGCTGGACCATAAAACAAGCTGAGCACCAAAGAATTGATCCCTTTGAACTGTAGTGTTGGAGAAGACTCTTGAGAGTCCCTTGGACTACAAAGAGGCCAAATCAGTCAATCCTAAAGAAAATCAATCTTGAATATTCATTGAAAGAACTGATGGTGAAGTTGAAGCTCCAATACTTCAGCCACCTGGTGCTGAGTCGACTCATCTGAAAAGACCGTGATGCTGGGAAAAATAGAAGGCAGAAGGAGAAGGGGATGACAGAGGATGAGATGGTTGGATGGCATCACTGAGTCAATAGACATGAGTTTGAGAAAGCTCCAGGAGATGGTGTAGGACAGAGAAGCTTGGTTGCTGCAGTTCATGGGATCGCAGAGTTGGACAGGACAGAGCAACTGAACAGAGTTTATCTGGTTTTAACAAAGAAAACTTTGTGAAATTCTCAATCATGACTGACTCTTTGCAATCCCATGAACTGTAGCCCACCAGGCTCCACTATTCATGTAATTTTCCAGGCAAGAATACTGGAGTGGGTAGCCATTCTCTTCTTTAGGGGATCTTCCCAATCCAGGTATCGAATCCAAGTCTCCTACATTGCAGGCAGATTCTTTAGCATCTGAGTCACCAGCGAAGCCAAAGAATAATGAAGAGGGTAGCCTATGCCTTCTCCAGAGGATATATCTGGCCCAGGAATTGAAGTAGGGTCTCTTCACTGCAGGAGGGTTCTTTACTGGCTGAGCCACCAGAGAAGCCTTTTTGACACTAACTAAACACAAGACATATTCTACCTACTTTTTTCTGCTTCCATTCAGTCATATCAAATACCAATCAATATTTCTGAAAAATCTTTGTTATAGGGTTAATTCATATAATATCTATATTTTACAGTTTAAATTGTGGCCACCATTTCCAAATAGAAATTCTAATCTGTAGTAGATGTGCATATGGCCTTATTTAGAAATAGAATCTTCCTTTGAAGATGATCAACATTGACAATATTAGGGTGGGCCCTAGTCTGACCGTGATTTTTTAAAAATGGGAAATTGGGACACAGGACCTCATACACAAAAAAGACTCACACAAAGGGAAAACCATGTGAAGGCAAAGGGAGTGCACCAGGTATCAGTCAAGGAGCCCATGGGGATACCAAAAGCTGGGAGAGTCTTGGAACAGGAGACCTCATGGGACACTAATTCTGCCAACAGCCTGGTTTCCAGCTTCTAGCTTCTGGAACCAGAGACAACACATTTCTGTTTCAAGACATCCAGTTTTGGTTCTTTGTTATAGTAGCCCTAGTAAACTAATATGCCATACATATCAACTCTAATGGTTGCCATCATTATGTAGGCCTACTATCTAGATATCTACATATTGACTCAACTAACTTTTAGGTTATATTACAGTCATTAAAATAATTTACATTATGTAGTTATAATGAATTTACTACTGTAGGATATTACATAATTACAATGAATTTTTCTCTATATCATTCTCTCATTTCCTTCCTAAAAATCAGTTGAGTATCTTTCTAATTTTTTTTGGCCATATTACAAGGCATGTGGGATATTAGTTTCTCAACCCAGAATCAAACCTGTACCCTCTGAGTGGAAGCACCACGGAGGCTTAGATACTAGACCCCCTGGGAAGTTCCTGTTTATAGTATCCCTCTGCTTCCATCAACACTTTCAGGGAGTAATGTTAGGCCTAAAATTAAGAGATATTACTTTGAATTTATAAGTACACAAAATTAAATATTAATATGGTTTGCATAAAATATGGGGAGCTTATTTATGATTTTTGGATCTTCTTTAAATACATTAGAAAATAGATTTTTCAGCTATTGAACAAGACATGTTTAATATAAGGAATACCTACAAATTTTCAAAATCTTTGGAGCTAATTTTATGAGAGTGATTTACAAATCTTTACATATCATCATAGAAAATACTTTAAAATGAGCCTTGTCTGATACATTTATCAAAAGAATGATCACAGCTACCTAGTTTGCTTTAACTTTAAAAATGGACATTCTGCTTGACTCCATAGTATAAAATTGAAAGAACTCCTATTAACAATTTATATTTACACCACATGTATGCAGAAAGAATTTTTATTTTACAACTTATTGATTTAAAAAAAAGATTGAATGTAGATGCAAAACCAGTAATAGAGCTTAATATTAATATTAACGGACCCTGTGGGCAAACCATTATGTCAACTTGTACTATACTCTGAAATTAAGAATGCCCTTTGTGGTTTTCCTTCTATATACTATTAAACTGAATATAGGAATTTTTGATTCAATATCTAAGTTAGCAAAAAAAATGCAATTAGCAATAAGAATTAGAAATAAGTGATAATTATGTTTCTCTTGTATTTACTCAAATAGTCTGCACCATATTTTTTCTGAAAGTGTTAGTAAATATGAAAACCTACATTGAACTTAGATGTAAAAGTGTAGCACATAATGCTTCCTGTAGAATAAGGAGAAATACCATTAATCTACATCTCCAAGTATATTTAATTTGAAATCATTCCTTAAAATCTTTTAGCTTGTGTCATGATTTATGATTTTGGTTACTCATCTCTTAATTTTTGTGAGATTTGTTTAACGTTACTAGAAAACTAGATAAGAATTTTGTTGGATTAAGAAATTTAAACTCATGATAAATTAGATTCCTTATCTATAAAAATGAAATCTAAATTTTAAGATAAAAAATAGCATATACATTTTGTAGAATTTTTATGTTTCAATATTTCTAAGCAAAAAGCAAAACTCAATAAATATAAATAACAAAGATCCACATATTTTTTCCAAATTCTTTTGCTTCTGTCTTTGCCTGTGGTTTGATTTTTATTCTAGAACTCTTTTTTGAAGTCATAAATATCACTTGTGCAATTCGGAACACTATTTTTAGTAGGCAAAAGAAATGAAAATATACCTGGTTTCTGGAGTTATAATTTTTTATTCATAGATTTTACAGAGAATGTACTGTTAACTGTTGTGTGAACCATTGCATGTTTCTGGCTATAAGTGCTGCTCTAGCTCCTGAAAGTAGAATAGTTAAATATATTCATTTCAGATCAGGATCTACATTTCAGACCTAGATTTAGATAGAGGGTCATATCTTTCATTCATGTATTTGGAGTTACTCACTGCCTGGACAAGTCCATGGACAGTGAAACCTGGAGGGCTACAGTTGAGGGATTGCAAAGAGTTGGACAGGACTGAGCACACACACACACACACACACCCTCCTAGCAATGGAACAAGTTACTTCACAAAATTGAGTTCTAGTGTCTCATCTAATGAGATCATTATGTTTATGTTATGGGATGATTAGTGTTAAAGCACATACTGCAGAGTCTCTAACTGGTACCCAGAATGTAATATACCTCCCTTTGCGGCCTTTCCTTTATGTTTTTTTTCAGAATGGGAAGAACAAGTGGCTTTTGATTGTAGCTCTGTCTCCAAGATCTTTCTCTTTTACAAGTCATGTAAGAACTCTGTGACAGGTTTAACTTAGATCTCTTTTCCATATATTCTGTAAGTTTCTTTCATCTCTACCTTTATTTTTTTGGTCTATATTCAAGCGTTACACAAATACTGTGAAACAACAGATTGCTCAATTCCTCTCCACTCCGCAAGTGTGTGTAACAGCTCAATACCACATCTAGACAATTTCAGCATTCAGAGATAGGTGTTTTTATTAAGGAGCATCTATCACTTGTCAATCTCCATGCTATTTATTTAATGTATTATATTTTATCTCAATCTTTACAGCATGAAGATTCACAATTTCAGTAATTTCATTGTATGTCAATTAGCTTGGCACATTAAGTGAATTCTCAACTTAGGACTCTCACTTTGAAAAAATAGGGAGGAGCTATTTGCTTCATATTTTATGTGATTCACTGAATAAGTCATCTTTTATAAGAGTAATTATAATCATCACAGTCTAATGAAATGTATCATGTGACGCTAGTAATCAAATTCTAATATACCCGGTCAAACATGCATTAGTTCTATTTAACTAGTGCCAGTTTTTTTGAAGCATTGCAAAGACATCAAAAAAATTATATACACCTGCACAACAGTGCCTATAATTCTCTGTGACTTAAAAATATGCTTTAAAATTGGAGAGTTGTGAGTGGTTATAAATGTGCTAAGCATCATACGACAAGTTTTTGGTGAAACTAAGATTTTCATTAAGTCTGTTTCTTCAAGCATCAAGTTTTGATTTTTTATGTTATTCCTTTAAGAATAACTTATTATTATTAAAATGAATGATGTATAACTATCTTTTGCCTATCTCTTGATGAATCTAAAGCATAGCTAAGAAAAGCAATTCTGCACTGAAGTGTGCATGATGGGCCTCATTCTATAACTGGTTAGCCTGCATGTTTTTGCAATGTAGATCACATATCTCCTACTTTTGAAGATCTTAAAACTATAGACGTTTGGATGCAGAAGCATCATTTTTGGTAAAATATTTCTTATCGTTAGCAATCCTAACATAATTTATGTATTTGTTTTCCTTTATAACATTAAATGTGAATGTCTATTTGCATGTCAATATTGATTCATTTTCCAACAACTCAAAGTGGTTTGTGAATTAAGACTTCTCTTAGATCAAACTCAAGACAATATAGATAATGATACAGGAATATCTTGAAAGTTAATGGACTGACCATGGTTAGAAAATCATTAAAGAGTGTTCACCATCAGGTTACTTGTCTCCTTAACTTCTTTATATAGCAATTTAGAAAACCATGAACACGATGCCCAGACAACAATTTTAAGATGATACAATTCAAAAAAAGTAACTAATTATGTGAAATTTTGTTATAAATACAATGAAATGAGAATGAGTACATGTCTAGATTAACTTACAAAAAGTCCCTTGTCAGCAGTGTTTTTATTATTTTTAAAAGTTATGTGCACATGAATTTCATTTTTAAACTCTAGTACATATGTTACTTTATAATGTATACAAGCATATATTAAAGTTTTTAATTAAATAAGGAATACATATGATGTTGAAGATGCTTTAGACATGTATTAGTTATTACTAATATCCTGCTTTAATGATATTTGATTTTCTTTGAAAATGTTTGCTTTGTATATGAATATTTGTTTAAAAATAATTTCAACTTTATTTAAAAATTAACAGCAGTAGTTTCCCTTTCAAATGTAATTAAACAATCAAGAACAGAATCTTCTAAAGAGATGTTTATCACATTGCTGTAAGTTATTCCTTAAGTTTTGAAAATCTATGACTTATTTCATAAAGTTGATAAGTTATAGTGATCATTCTCCTTTCCAACTATTTATGGTGCTAATGTACAAACATCGGCCTTAGTTTACACTCTATTTTTCACTAAAGTTTTACTTTGAAAGCCCATTAAAATTGTAATAAATGTTACATTCATTCATTTTCATGACAAATTGTGTGCTTATAATTGTATATATAAAACAGTGCAATTAAAGAAATGAATTTCAGAAACACATAGAAGTATAGCATTTTGATCTCATCTCCTTACTTCTAACCCTGGAAAACTTGTCACAACTTAGTACTAACTTGAAATGCATGAGCCAAAACTAGAAACAAAGCTTTCTTTGTATTACAGAAGAGAACCAGTTAAGTTCTTAGCATACACTGTCTTATGAAACATACATTTTAAAGATTAGAGACAAAATTTCAGAATGACTGAGTTATTTAGGAGCAGTTAACACACATAACACTTAGTGTGGGCTAGGTACTGTTCTAACCATACCACGTATATTCAATAATTTATTCATGTGCAAAGTCAAATAGTTACTAATCAGCAAAACCAATATTGGAAACTGAGTTTGTCAATATAAATCACATGCTTTGCACATCATCAACATTTAATAAAGACAAAAATATTTCTTATGAAATAAATAAGAGAAATAATTAAGTTAGGAATCAAAAAATGTTCCCCTTTAACTTTATTTTTCACTCAGTTGTTGAGGATCTTGAGTTAGCCATCTGCTATACAAACATATAACTAAACATAATTATAGATATAAATATATACATGTTTGTAGAGATATAGCCAAGGATTTCTTTAGGGATTGTATATTATTTGAATATTTGTGGGTTAGTTCTTCCCTGGTGGCTCAGAAGATAGAGAATCTGCCACAGTGCAGGAGATTCCAGTTTGATTCTTGGTTATGGAATAGCTCCTGGGGAAGAGAATGGTTATCCACTCTAGTATTCTTGCCTTGAAAATCCCAAAGACAGAGGAGCCTGGCATGCTCTAAGTTCATGGGATCTCAAAGAGTTGGACACGACTCAGCAACTAACACTGAACACCAATTCAAACATTTACAAGCCACAATTTGTGTATGGTAGAACAGTCTCTCCAAACCTTGTTCCCAGTAAACTGATTAATGTTCTTTGAATATTGATAACACTTTTTTCAACCATATGGACTAATGCCTAGAGCAGTCTGGAGATCCAGAGCTAACATGACACTCTGGAGTCAGTTTGCCTATACATACAAATTTCTGCATCTGGATGAAGTGCTTACCAACACTGAGTTGTTTTGTTACCAACCTATTTATTTCAATAATAAAGTTACTGATATTACTAATTATTGATAACAATTAATTAGCTTTTTTGAAATAATGCAAACTTGTAGCAATATGTGAGAGACAAAGAGAAATTATTTATATGGAGACTGAGTATTTGGAAAAATCTTGAACAAGTTGCTAAAAATGCTGTTGAGATTGATATGAGCAAATGTGGAAAAAGTAGACAGGTATACAAAGAACCTCTAAGGATTCTCTACTCAGATTCACCAAAACAAATCTAGAATTGAGTTAATGCACTTTTTTGATTGTTTTTGCAAAAAAAAGGCAAAAAAAAGGTTAACACACATAACACTTAGTGTGGGCTAGGTACTGTTCTAACCATACCACGTATATTCAATAATTTATTCATGTGCAAAGTCAAATAGTTACTAATCAGCAAAACCAATATTGGAAACTGAGTTTGTCAATATAAATCACATGCTTTGCACATCATCAACATTTAATAAAGACAAAAATATTTCTTATGAAATAAATAAGAGAAATAATTAAGTTAGGAATCAAAAAATGTTCCCCTTTAACTTTATTTTTCACTCAGTTGTTGAGGATCTTGAGTTAGCCATCTGCTATACAAACATATAACTAAACATAATTATAGATATAAATATATACATGTTTGTAGAGATATAGCCAAGGATTTCTTTAGGGATTGTATATTATTTGAATATTTGTGGGTTAGTTCTTCCCTGGTGGCTCAGAAGATAGAGAATCTGCCACAGTGCAGGAGATTCCAGTTTGATTCTTGGTTATGGAATAGCTCCTGGGGAAGAGAATGGTTATCCACTCTAGTATTCTTGCCTTGAAAATCCCAAAGACAGAGGAGCCTGGCATGCTCTAAGTTCATGGGATCTCAAAGAGTTGGACACGACTCAGCAACTAACACTGAACACCAATTCAAACATTTACAAGCCACAATTTGTGTATGGTAGAACAGTCTCTCCAAACCTTGTTCCCAGTAAACTGATTAATGTTCTTTGAATATTGATAACACTTTTTTCAACCATATGGACTAATGCCTAGAGCAGTCTGGAGATCCAGAGCTAACATGACACTCTGGAGTCAGTTTGCCTATACATACAAATTTCTGCATCTGGATGAAGTGCTTACCAACACTGAGTTGTTTTTGTTACCAACCTATTTATTTCAATAATAAAGTTACTGATATTACTAATTATTGATAACAATTAATTAGCTTTTTTGAAATAATGCAAACTTGTAGCAATATGTGAGAGACAAAGAGAAATTATTTATATGGAGACTGAGTATTTGGAAAAATCTTGAACAAGTTGCTAAAAATGCTGTTGAGATTGATATGAGCAAATGTGGAAAAAGTAGACAGGTATACAAAGAACCTCTAAGGATTCTCTACTCAGATTCACCAAAACAAATCTAGAATTGAGTTAATGCACTTTTTTGATTGTTTTTGCAAAAAAAAAAAAGGCAGGATGAAAGTGAAAGTGTTAGTCGCTCAGTTGTGTCCGACTCTTTGTGAGTTTGTCCATGGACTTCTCCAGGCAAGAATACTGGAATGGGTTTGGCATTCTCTTTTCCAGGGGATCTTCCCAGCCCAAGGATTGAACCTCAGTCTCCTGCATTGCAGGCAGAGGTTTTACTGCCTGTGCTACCAGGGAAGCTACATTCATAGTTAAAAATAACTCATAGGGCTTCCCCTGGTGGTCCAGTGGGTAAGGGCACCGCCTTACAGTGCAAGGGGCGCCGGGTTCGAGCCCTGGCCTGGGAAGATCCCACGTGCCGCGGAGCGGCTGGACTGATGTGTCCAATTACTGAACCAGAGCTCTGGAGCACATGCGTCCAGAGCCGGTGCTGTGCAAAGACAGACGCCACCGTGATGGGAGGCCCACAAGAGCCAAAGAACAAAGACGGATGAACATAGAGAAACGAAAGACCAATAGAAGTGTCCTGCCTGCTCCCCTCCCTCCCCAACCCGACCCCCGCCCAAAATAAATAAATAAATAAATCTTTAAAAATAAATAAATAAATAAATAAAAATAACTCATAGTTAATACAGTTTTTTGGTTGTTTTTGAGAAAAATTAAAAATAAAAAGCAGTACAGCTCAATTAAATACTCAAAGAAGGGCTGGTCTGTACATTACATGTTCCAAGGTAAAATAGTTATTCTTAAGTACATATATTCATTATATTTAATCTACCTATGATGATGATCATTTCTGATAAGTATGTCATATATCATACAGAATATATTTTCAAACAAAGCTTTAAGTTGGGGGATACTCTTCTACCCTTCTTCCAGTGTCTATGCTGGAAGCTTTTCCCTATCCTTTCGCTTTTTGAAATAATGCAAACTTGTAGCAATATGTGAGAGACAAAGAGAAATTATTTATATGGAGACTGAGTATTTGGAAAAATCTTGAACAAGTTGCTAAAAATGCTGTTGAGATTGATATGAGCAAATGTGGAAAAAGTAGACAGGTATACAAAGAACCTCTAAGGATTCTCTACTCAGATTCACCAAAACAAATCTAGAATTGAGTTAATGCACTTTTTTGATTGTTTTTGCAAAAAAAAAAAAGGCAGGATGAAAGTGAAAGTGTTAGTCGCTCAGTTGTGTCCGACTCTTTGTGAGTTTGTCCATGGACTTCTCCAGGCAAGAATACTGGAATGGGTTTGGCATTCTCTTTTCCAGGGGATCTTCCCAGCCCAAGGATTGAACCTCAGTCTCCTGCATTGCAGGCAGAGGTTTTACTGCCTGTGCTACCAGGGAAGCTACATTCATAGTTAAAAATAACTCATAGGGCTTCCCCTGGTGGTCCAGTGGGTAAGGGCACCGCCTTACAGTGCAAGGGGCGCCGGGTTCGAGCCCTGGCCTGGGAAGATCCCACGTGCCGCGGAGCGGCTGGACTGATGTGTCCAATTACTGAACCAGAGCTCTGGAGCACATGCGTCCAGAGCCGGTGCTGTGCAAAGACAGACGCCACCGTGATGGGAGGCCCACAAGAGCCAAAGAACAAAGACGGATGAACATAGAGAAACGAAAGACCAATAGAAGTGTCCTGCCTGCTCCCCTCCCTCCCCAACCCGACCCCCGCCCAAAATAAATAAATAAATAAATCTTTAAAAATAAATAAATAAATAAATAAAAATAACTCATAGTTAATACAGTTTTTTGGTTGTTTTTGAGAAAAATTAAAAATAAAAAGCAGTACAGCTCAATTAAATACTCAAAGAAGGGCTGGTCTGTACATTACATGTTCCAAGGTAAAATAGTTATTCTTAAGTACATATATTCATTATATTTAATCTACCTATGATGATGATCATTTCTGATAAGTATGTCATATATCATACAGAATATATTTTCAAACAAAGCTTTAAGTTGGGGGATACTCTTCTACCCTTCTTCCAGTGTCTATGCTGGAAGCTTTTCCCTATCCTTTCTTACTTCAATAAACTTTTCACTGCACAAGGCTCTGAGTGACCATCACCAAGTCTTTTGATCCCACTGTGAATTCTTCTCTATTGGTGATTAAGAATCTGACACCGTTCATGGTAACCTCCCATCATCTATCACCTATCATCTGGGGTCTCGTCGGGGATACTCAAGACCAGGTAAGGAACTCAGAGCTTCATCTCTTCTGTCCTCTCAGTACATGTCTTCTGCTTTACATTACTAACCCCCAGTATGCCAGTGTATGTGTGCAATCTGCTTGAAACATATGAAACCCTGTATAAGATGAATATGGAGCCCAACTTTACAGTTCCGTGGACATGTCTTGTAAGGCAGCCCTGAGTCCTGCCAAGGTCAAGAGGTGTCCACCTCCACAAGAAACTGTTAAAAATGAACAAAGCGTGTGGACCGAATTCTCCTTTCTCTGTCAACTTCTCCAGGTCCCTTTGACTATTTCATAATTGCCTGAGAAATTGGAATTATGAACCTAATCTGTCTGTTTGTAGACTTTTGAAGGATTTACGATTTGTGCTATTCTCATGTACTTATGTTCAGACCTCAAATGTACTTTGACAGATCGGTGGTTTTTTTGGTTCTGTGGATGATAATACATGGTTTTTCTTAGTTGGTGGATCTCCAGCTCCAGGAATGTCTCTTAGGTTGAAAAATGTTAAGGATGCCCCATTGTAGGGAACTGAATCGTCTTGGTTGAGTGGTTAGGAAGAGGCTGATCTGATGTTTGTCCTTAATTTGACTGCTTTATAGAATTTGTTGAGATAAAAGTGAGCAAAATATAAGAGCTTTGCTCCGAAGAAAAGGGACATGACCCCTCCTGGCCGGTTGCGGTTCTCTCAGGTGACTGAGAAATTTATAGGTGTGGTGGAGGACTTGTCCTCATACTGTGCAGTGGTCCCATGAGGAAATTTAAATTCTACCCCCTGGGTGCTGCATCACCTCGTCTCCTCAGGGGTAGGACTGAGGGAAGACTGTGGGTTACTGCCATTGGTAATGGACAGACTAATTCCAAGCAGGGAGGGAAGCTCAGGTGAATGGTCTGTCTTCACCACCATCTAGAGCAGGGAGGGATGCCTCCAGTGGAAAAAGCCAAGGGCGCTAGATGCTGCGTTTTTCTCTCTTACAGATGGGAGCTTCACAAAGTTTCAAGAACCCCAACCCCCATGAACTGTATTCTGAAAAACTGGGATAAATTTGACCCTCAGAACTTAAAAAAGGCATACCTGACTTTCTTTTACAAATCCGCACGACCACAATCTCTGCTAGAAAATAGTGTACATTGGCTAGTTAAAGGGTCTCAATTACAATACAGTTTCACAATTAGATTTGTTCTGTAGGAAGCAAAGAAAATGGGTAAAAGTGCCATATGCTCTTTTTCATATTGCTCTTTTTCTCTCTCTGCAAGACGTGCCAGACTTGCATCCTAAAGGTCAAATTTGGTTGCAAAACCTTTGGTTCCCTCCCATCCTCTTACTCTGCCTGGGATGAGCAAGAGAAGGAGAAGGAAGGTGAGGCACAAGATAAAGACAATGAAAAGCAAGTTTCTCCAGTCTTAAAGTACAGGCAAAAGATAGCTAGAGAAGCTGGGAAACAGTTACATAAGTTACTATCTCTTTAAGACACATCCAGATATCTACTGTAGGTTACAGAAACAGGCATTTGGACCAAATCAGTCTTTACAAAAAAAGGTTACAGCTGGCTCAGACAGAATATTACAGTAGAGAATACGAGGAACAAAAGCAAAAATAAAAAGTCCAGAAAAAGGCTGAGGCCCTAGCATTGGCTGTTGGCTAGAACAGCCTGGGAGAAGATACTTAATAAGAACCCCAGGTGAGTGGGGACAGATCTGCAATCATTGTGTGAAAGGGAGGGGCCTGACAAGCAGGATTGTCCTCAGGCTTCTCAGCAGCCCAGGTTCCTTGATAGGCCTGTCTGTCACAGACCACATTGAAAGAGGAACTGCCCCCAGAGGCATAGGCCCCATGGGTCAGACTCTCAGGACAATCAGGACTGAAGGTGCCCAGGGGTCCCCACACAAGCTTCTGTCCTAATAACACCCGAAGAATCCCAAATATTAATAACTGTTGAGGGCCAATGAGTCAATTTCCTTTTGGACACTGGGGCGACTTTCTCTGTGCTCAGCGAAGCCCTTGGCTTGTTCGCTTTCTTCCCAATCCACTACTGTAATAAGACTATCTAGATGAGCCAAATGCTCTGTCAGTCATTCTCTAAACTACAACTGAGAACAAGGTCCAAGCCTCTGTTTTCATGAACATAGCCAGACTGTAATAACTTTGATTTCTAAGGTTTCCTAATTATGTCTCATATAAAACTTAACCCACAACTCTCAAGTTGTTCAACTTTTTTAGTCAACAGCAGCTTTCAGCTTTTTTTTCAACAGACATTGTGAGAATGCAGCCGCCAACTCAAGACAAGCCACTGCTAGATATGTGGACCACGCTCCTCTTCAGTTCAAGACTCCTACTATTAGAAGACAGATTTCTCCACTTCAAGAAAGACTTTCTATTATAATAATCGATTGTTTTGTTTTTTGCTATTTGCTCCTTGTATCTGCAATTACAGGCTAAAATTTGTCTCCAACTATCTAAATGCTTTTAAATTGCTAATAATAGCTCTGGCTCCTACAACCTTCTCCAGCTATTACTTGGGAACCCTAGATCAAAGATAAAGGCTGAGGAGAATCTGTTGCCTGAATAATTTATGGACCACACCCCTGCTCCGCTGAAATCGGTTGTCGCCCCTTCCCTGGCAACATAATTCTCCTAAAAGAAAAAGGGGAAACGAAAGGAGTTCAAAATGAAAGGGGTTCATAGGCAGATTTAGCTAGGAGTCCCAAGACAAGGAAAAGAAGAGGAAGGAGAAGATACTTAATAAGAACCCCAGGTGAGTGGGGACAGATCTGCAATCATTGTGTGAAAGGGAGGGGCTTGACAAGCAGGATTGTCCTCAGGCTTCTCAGCAGCCCAGGTTCCTTGATAGGCCTGTCTGTCACAGACCACATTGAAAGAGGAACTGCCCCCAGAGGCATAGGCCCCATGGGTCAGACTCTCAGGACAATCAGGACTGAAGGTGCCCAGGGGTCCCCACACAAGCTTCTGTCCTAATAACACCCGAAGAATCCCAAATATTAATAACTGTTGAGGGCCAATGAGTCAATTTCCTTTTGGACACTGGGGCGACTTTCTCTGTGCTCAGCGAAGCCCTTGGCTTGTTCGCTTTCTTCCCAATCCACTACTGTAATAAGACTATCTAGATGAGCCAAATGCTCTGTCAGTCATTCTCTAAACTACAACTGAGAACAAGGTCCAAGCCTCTGTTTTCATGAACATAGCCAGACTGTAATAACTTTGATTTCTAAGGTTTCCTAATTATGTCTCATATAAAACTTAACCCACAACTCTCAAGTTGTTCAACTTTTTTAGTCAACAGCAGCTTTCAGCTTTTTTTTCAACAGACATTGTGAGAATGCAGCCGCCAACTCAAGACAAGCCACTGCTAGATATGTGGACCACGCTCCTCTTCAGTTCAAGACTCCTACTATTAGAAGACAGATTTCTCCACTTCAAGAAAGACTTTCTATTATAATAATCGATTGTTTTGTTTTTTGCTATTTGCTCCTTGTATCTGCAATTACAGGCTAAAATTTGTCTCCAACTATCTAAATGCTTTTAAATTGCTAATAATAGCTCTGGCTCCTACAACCTTCTCCAGCTATTACTTGGGAACCCTAGATCAAAGATAAAGGCTGAGGAGAATCTGTTGCCTGAATAATTTATGGACCACACCCCTGCTCCGCTGAAATCGGTTGTCGTCCCCTTCCCCTGGCAACATAATTCTCCTAAAAGAAAAAGGGGGAAACGAAAGGAGTTCAAAATGAAAGGGGTTCATAGGCAGATTTAGCTAGGAGTCCCAAGACAAGGAAAAGAAGAGGAAGGACAAGGAGAAATAAAACCAAAGATCTTCAAAGTTAAAACTGAAAGCTTCTAGTTTTATGTTAATCTGGGTGATTACATTAGAATATCTCACCTAGACCTGAGGCCTGGAGACTGCTTTAGCTAATCTCAAATTAATGTTGTGGGTGTGGGCCCACAGGGACTTTGCTACCTTAAGATATTCTTTTGATGTATTGTTTTGATAACTGACTGGAAGATACAAATTGTCCTGTTTCATCTGGCAAAGGGGGATACTCTTCTACCCCCCCTTCCAGTGTCTATGCTGGAAGCTTTTCCCTATCCTTTCTTACTTTAATAAACTTTTCACTGTACAAAAAAGCTGTAAGTTGAGCTAATTTTCCTCCTCTATTTGTTCTCATTATCTAAATCTATTTATTTTCAAGTTATTGAACATATGGACACATAATTCACATTCCCAGAAACAAGTTTGTCTTTTCAAAAGGTTTAATTTGGTCTTTTGGTTTTTTGATTTCTTACAACTAATTATATGTATTCCCCAAATAATTTTCATTTTACCATAAAACAAATATCACCATTATTATAATGTCAGTTCAGCAGAATTGGAAATTTGAAAAGGTTGGGTTCAAATGCGTTTTATTCATTTTAATAACATATACATTCAGAGCGACAAACATGCACAGGCAAAAAAGCACTGAATCCAATAACGGATTTTTTGAAGCTTTTAGGATAAAGATTCCAATATATTCCCAACTCAGCATAACTTTTCCACGTATGTTTAATTTTTTTTTCCAAATTATTATTGCATCGCTTTCAAGACTAAGAGAAGAAAGAATTGAATTGAAATTAATGTATCTGAAACCTTCACTTTTGTATGAACATAGCAATATTAATGTTATAGTAATTTAATTTGAAAAGCAAATTCTCAGTGGATCATTTAAATATGTTATCTAAGAATATAGAAACATAATTGCTTTCAGTGTTATAATATGCATAGATTTCCAATGTTGAAAAGAAGAATTTCTAGAATTTTTATATGGAAATGCTTTAGAAAATTGCTTCACCTGATACATGGAAAGGTCTTGAACATATCTTCAATTAGATGATCTTTTGAAAATGCTATTTAAATAAAAGCAGATAATCCATGGGATAAACCATCAAATTAAATTGCTTTTTTGATGTCTTCTTTAATACTACTAAAGAATTCTGATAATCTAACAACTTTCTTTTTCTTTTTTCCTTTCTTCTTACTTCTTCTGGTAAGGATCAGCACATATGTTTAAGGGTTTAGATTGACAATTTCAACTCCCAGATCTCTTTGACAAATATTTATGGAGGTTCAGGTAGGTCTGAGGCACTTTGGAATCTAATATCAGTATGGATGAGGCATGCCTGCTATCACTTAGGAGCTTTTCTGTTTTATACTGATTCTCCTTGGACTTGTGCCACACTGAACCAAGTCAGAGGACAACAGAAACAATAAACAGATATTTAAATGCTGATTCAGTGTTTTCTCACTTTTCAATTAATGATCATCCTATTTATGAATAATTTAGAAAGTTGATTTTCATTGATAAGAGACAGAGATTAATGAAATCTTGCTAGTTTAGAATGTAGTCAATCAATCAATCAATCAATCAGCTAATTTTGCAGCCCATTATATTTAAGGCATAGTTTATTCTCTAGGTAGCCTGTGTAGTTTTATTTGAGTAAGTATGTTTCATCTTTTTAGTACTTTGAATTTAAAGATAATTCTTACATTCACTCTATAAGGTTATTTATTTTCTGGGAGTTTGTTTCTTCACAAAGTCTTCTGGGACAAACACTTTTTTTCAGATCTTACTTTCATCCATGAATTACTGCCATAAAATAAAATTGCATTGTCATTTATAATTTCCCATTTTGATTAATGGCATTTCAAAAGCTCTGTAGCTTTCTAAATGAACCCAGGACCCACTACCAATGAGAACTGCTAGACAGTACACATTATCAAAATAAACTCCGCTGAACACAAACGAAACCACAAGTCAACCAATTCAAGAGAATAGATTGAACCTAAATGTAGTGTTTTGTAAATACTCTCGCAGCCAAATATAACTCAACAAAGGAGAAAATAGCAAAATTAACATACTAAGATAAATATTACACATAATGCATAATAACTGTGCATTGATATAAGGCACAATAAGTATTACAGATAAGACGTTCTTGCTACTTTTAATGGCTTCACTGCAGTGTATTTCTATATTTTTATGCAAACTATTTGCATCTTAGAAAAACCATGATTATTAAATTCTCACATCTTGTTGCCTGCTTTTATCAAAAATAAGCTGAGGTAAAGTTTTGTTTTTCATTCATTTTGTTTGTCAAAAAATAAAAAGAATTGATAGGGTAGTGAAATCAGTTAATGGGTTATATAACTCTGATGAAGACGTGGCTTAAAATCTTTACTCCTTTTAAAATTCACTTTTCAAAAAAGGGCAGGTGTTCAAAGAACATCTTAACTACAACTCACAGAGAGGCTGAAGTTCTCCATGACCACAGATGGACTGGCCCAGACTTCTCTATAAGGCACTGCGAATAGAAATCATATAGGTCCTAGAAAGCCAGCTTAGTTATATTCCAACCTCCATTCAAATTTTGTGTCCAGTCATTCCACAAACATGGGTTGTTGCCTTCACTACAGAAATGTACAGCAAATGTCAGAGGCATCTTAAACAGTCCCACATGCCTTGGAAAATCTTGTTGCAGTAGTTTTATGATTGCAAGTGTTCTACTTGAGTATTTGACTAAATAAACCATTTTAAACCCGCATTCACTCTATACGGTTATTTCTTTTCTGGGAGTTTGTTTCTTCACAAAGTCTTCTGGGACAAACACTTTTTTTCAGATCTTACTTTCATCCATGAATTACTGCCATAAAATAAAATTGCATTGTCATTTATAATTTCCCATTTTGATTAATGGCATTTCAAAAGCTCTGTAGCTTTCTAAATGAACCCAGGACCCACTACCAATGAGAACTGCTAGACAGTACACATTATCAAAATAAACTCCGCTGAACACAAACGAAACCACAAGTCAACCAATTCAAGAGAATAGATTGAACCTAAATGTAGTGTTTTGTAAATACTCGAAGCCAAATATAACTCAACAAAGGAGAAAATAGCAAAATTAACATACTAAGATAAATATTACACATAATGCATAATAACTGTGCATTGATATAAGGCACAATAAGTATTACAGATAAGACGTTCTTGCTACTTTTAATGGCTTCACTGCAGTGTATTTCTATATTTTTATGCAAACTATTTGCATCTTAGAAAAACCATGATTATTAAATTCTCACATCTTGTTGCCTGCTTTTATCAAAAATAAGCTGAGGTAAAGTTTTGTTTTTCATTCATTTTGTTTGTCAAAAAATAAAAAGAATTGATAGGGTAGTGAAATCAGTTAATGGGTTATATAACTCTGATGAAGACGTGGCTTAAAATCTTTACTCCTTTTAAAATTCACTTTTCAAAAAAGGGCAGGTGTTCAAAGAACATCTTAACTACAACTCACAGAGAGGCTGAAGTTCTCCATGACCACAGATGGACTGGCCCAGACTTCTCTATAAGGCACTGCGAATAGAAATCATATAGGTCCTAGAAAGCCAGCTTAGTTATATTCCAACCTCCATTCAAATTTTGTGTCCAGTCATTCCACAAACATGGGTTGTTGCCTTCACTACAGAAATGTACAGCAAATGTCAGAGGCATCTTAAACAGTCCCACATGCCTTGGAAAATCTTGTTGCAGTAGTTTTATGATTGCAAGTGTTCTACTTGAGTATTTGACTAAATAAACCATTGCATACTTTAGCATTGTTTTCTCCATTCTCCATGGCGCATTGCCAATACAGGATTTATGCTTTTGGAGTTTTCATTGTAAACAAGAGTCTTTTGCAAGGCAACAGGAGTATTCATTAGTTCTTAGAAGGATATCTGCTATTAAATATTGATTCACATTGGAAACTTACCTCAACCTAATTCAGTCTTTCGGTCACACAACCCTGATCAGGCAAATTACTCTCTTAAAATTATATTATGTCTTTGGGGACATATTCCAAAATGCTTAGCAGGACTTTTGTGGCCTTCTCTATCTCTGAGTGTTTTCAGTTTTAGTGTTTCCCACAGGTCTCTTCCTTGTTGCTAAACCTCAACTTTCTGTATCCTGTTCATTTATGTGAACATGCCACACAGCCTGTGACTTCTGGGACTTAGATGTGAAATGTCTTTCCTTAGAACACTCTATTCTATGACCTTGTCTCACTGCCTTCTATTTATCACCCAGATGTCTAGTCAAAAGTCACCTTCCAGGGGTGCCTCTGTTATGTTCTCCAAACATTGCACTCCTTCCTTCCTTCCAACATCCTTGGGGCTGGTAAGAGTTTGATACCTCTTTTTATCTGGCTCACATTCCACATAAGAGCGCATTACAGCTCTGTTCACGAGAAGCACAATGCCTGGCACGTAATAAGCACTTCATAAATACTTGAGGAGCTTGACTGATATTAACAATATGCCTATCAGATATTGTACATACCACTAACCAGAGAACAGTTTTGGGGTTTTGTTTTGTTTGTTTTGGTTTGCATGATGCTGCTGCCCTGCCATCCCTATCTCTATATAATTAGAAGGCCTACTAGAAGTTATTCATGACTCAAAATTCATAAAGCCCCATCAGCATTTCCTAGTCTTTTTTTCATTATCTCAAAGCTAGTAAGGCTATTTAGATATTTTTTTTTTTCCAAATAACCTTCATCCGATGAAATTATAGTATCACATATAGATCTTTATGTATTGTGGCTCTTTGGAGGGATCATAACCATTATAACAGTCCCACATTGTTGCAGTAGTTTTATGATTGCAAGTGTTCTACTTGAGTATTTGACTAAATAAACCATTGCATACTTTAGCATTGTTTTCTCCATTCTCCATGGCGCATTGCCAATACAGGATTTATGCTTTTGGAGTTTTCATTGTAAACAAGAGTCTTTTGCAAGGCAACAGGAGTATTCATTAGTTCTTAGAAGGATATCTGCTATTAAATATTGATTCACATTGGAAACTTACCTCAACCTAATTCAGTCTTTCGGTCACACAACCCTGATCAGGCAAATTACTCTCTTAAAATTATATTATGTCTTTGGGGACATATTCCAAAATGCTTAGCAGGACTTTTGTGGCCTTCTCTATCTCTGAGTGTTTTCAGTTTTAGTGTTTCCCACAGGTCTCTTCCTTGTTGCTAAACCTCAACTTTCTGTATCCTGTTCATTTATGTGAACATGCCACACAGCCTGTGACTTCTGGGACTTAGATGTGAAATGTCTTTCCTTAGAACACTCTATTCTATGACCTTGTCTCACTGCCTTCTATTTATCACCCAGATGTCTAGTCAAAAGTCACCTTCCAGGGGTGCCTCTGTTATGTTCTCCAAACATTGCACTCCTTCCTTCCTTCCAACATCCTTGGGGCTGGTAAGAGTTTGATACCTCTTTTTATCTGGCTCACATTCCACATAAGAGCGCATTACAGCTCTGTTCACGAGAAGCACAATGCCTGGCACGTAATAAGCACTTCATAAATACTTGAGGAGCTTGACTGATATTAACAATATGCCTATCAGATATTGTACATACCACTAACCAGAGAACAGTTTTGGGGTTTTGTTTTGTTTGTTTTGGTTTGCATGATGCTGCTGCCCTGCCATCCCTATCTCTATATAATTAGAAGGCCTACTAGAAGTTATTCATGACTCAAAATTCATAAAGCCCCATCAGCATTTCCTAGTCTTTTTTTCATTATCTCAAAGCTAGTAAGGCTATTTAGATATTTTTTTTTTTCCAAATAACCTTCATCCGATGAAATTATAGTATCACATATAGATCTTTATGTATTGTGGCTCTTTGGAGGGATCATAACCATTATAACATCTAAGTGCTTTGCCTTCAATCATGGATTTTCATCCCTTGGAGCAACATTGTCCCTGTTGATAATGTATAATCTGTCTTTATTTCTCTATCTACTGTCTGCCTATCATCTATCTATTTATCTAGAGAGAAAAAGGAGGAAGAAGAGTGGGAAAATACACATCTGAGTACTCTTTGATGTATTGCTTCAGCTCTTCTTTGCAGAAACTTTTCTTATTTCTAACCTGATCTTAGAATTTGGATTTGCCCAGAGGCTTTGCACAAAAAGAGCATCTTCCTTTCTGATTGTTGTGTTGGTCTCCTGGCTATTGCGTACTTTACTGAGTGTTAACAAAACATTAATTTGTATGGGAATGATAAAGTCAGAATGTACTGTAATTTTAGAATTTTATATTTACCATAATTGTAATTTTATTCATGTCAGTTTCCAAATGAAATGTTTAATGTGTTCCCAACTGGAATTAATTTTCTTTATCTAATTACTTTCAAAACCATATCAGAGTGGAAGTTTTGAAAACTATTGGTGGCATTAAGATCTGTTCAGCTTCCACAGGCAGCTTGAAAGATAACTCTCTAAGGGCAAACATCTCAGGTGCAGGGAAAACTATGGTCTTCCCTGGCAGCTGCAGAGAGAATGGAATTGCAGCTCTATTTCTTGTTTTCTCTGGCTTTTATTAGTCCACAGAGTGGACAGAAAAAAAATGGCAGGGGTTTTCTGGGGATATTTTACAGTGCCCATAGGGACTACCACCTTGTTAAATTCACTTTCAGTGGCAGCTGTCATTTAAATACAATGCTACAACCTATTAAGTCACAGAAGGTGGGTGGCTTATAAAGGCCACAATCAAGGAAACTTCAAAGATGATGGCAAGTCTGAAGGACACTTTCCATTTATTTTTTGTTTTTTTTTTCCCTTTATCCCCTCAGGCACTTACAAACTATCCGCCTAACAAACAGCAGTTTAGACCAGACACACTGTCAATTTACATGGTTTAACTGACAAGTCATGCTTGTCACCAGTCATTAGTTGTTGCCCTCAATGGAGTCCTCCAATACCTCATTGGCTTCAAAAACAATCAGACATTAGTTACAGTGAAATTAAGAGACACTCTAAATGCTCCCAACCCCCTCTACAGCCCACACCAAATGCTAAACCACAAGTATTATAATACCTCATCTCACTACTGACAGGAACCCTCTACTCCAACTCAGTGGGTGCATTTACAGTCTATGTCTTGATATTAACAGCTGGCACTCACTATGTTGGCAGGCACTGTATTTAAGTGTTTCACTTCATTTATCCTCATACCAGCCATATGAGAGAGGCGTTATTATCCCTTTATTTTATACAAGTGGAAACAGGCTAAGAAGAAAAATGAACTTACATTACAGTAAACACTGAGGGAGTAGTAGATCACCAGGTTAAAGTCTGAGAGTATGCAGACAGAGCCTACAGCTTAATCTTCACCCTGTAATGCATCTTGTTGCCAAATACTGTCAACGAAAAAGCCAATCATCTTTCCTCTTCATCACATTCACCCAAATTTCAGCCATCCTTTGAATCCAGATCCAAACCCCCCTTCCTACTAAAGTATCTTTAAAGAAGCATAGTCCACAATATTATTTTAAATGTAAACACTGATATGATTCATTTATAAAACAATGACTTCAATAATAAAATAATGACTTTAAATTCATTCCATGTAAATTATTTAACTTTACAAATTCTATGCTTTAAATTGATACCCCAAAATATATCAGAAGGTTTTAAGGAGAGGAATTATTTCTTACACTTCTAGTTCAGATACTATTTCTGATACTTCTAGAACAGTGCCTCATACAGAGTATGAAATTATTTTAAAAAAATAAAAAAGAAAAAAAGTTGATTCAATCAACTGAGAAATGTCATAAACTCCAAAAACAAACAAAGAAAAAGATGACAGCTTGTAGTCTTTGGTCATCTGATTCAAAGAGCTGATACACTGAAGAAGACCCTGTGATTGGGAAAGATTGAAGTTGAAAAGAGAAGGTGGCGGAAGAGGACAAGATGACTAGAGTATCATTGACTCAATGGACATGGATTTGAGCAGAGATAGTGAAGCACAGAGGAGCCTGGTGTGCTGCAGTCCACGGGGTTACAGATAGTGAAGCATTCAGAGCGAGTCCTTTTGTTAAACAATCAGACATTAGTTACAGTGAAATTAAGAGACACTCTAAATGCTCCCAACCCCCTCTACAGCCCACACCAAATGCTAAACCACAAGTATTATAATACCTCATCTCACTACTGACAGGAACCCTCTACTCCAACTCAGTGGGTGCATTTACAGTCTATGTCTTGATATTAACAGCTGGCACTCACTATGTTGGCAGGCACTGTATTTAAGTGTTTCACTTCATTTATCCTCATACCAGCCATATGAGAGAGGCGTTATTATCCCTTTATTTTATACAAGTGGAAACAGGCTAAGAAGAAAAATGAACTTACATTACAGTAAACACTGAGGGAGTAGTAGATCACCAGGTTAAAGTCTGAGAGTATGCAGACAGAGCCTACAGCTTAATCTTCACCCTGTAATGCATCTTGTTGCCAAATACTGTCAACGAAAAAGCCAATCATCTTTCCTCTTCATCACATTCACCCAAATTTCAGCCATCCTTTGAATCCAGATCCAAACCCCTCTTCCTACTAAAGTATCTTTAAAGAAGCATAGTCCACAATATTATTTTAAATGTAAACACTGATATGATTCATTTATAAAACAATGACTTCAATAATAAAATAATGACTTTAAATTCATTCCATGTAAATTATTTAACTTTACAAATTCTATGCTTTAAATTGATACCCCAAAATATATCAGAAGGTTTTAAGGAGAGGAATTATTTCTTACACTTCTAGTTCAGATACTATTTCTGATACTTCTAGAACAGTGCCTCATACAGAGTATGAAATTATTTTAAAAAAATAAAAAAGAAAAAAAGTTGATTCAATCAACTGAGAAATGTCATAAACTCCAAAAACAAACAAAGAAAAAGATGACAGCTTGTAGTCTTTGGTCATCTGATTCAAAGAGCTGATACACTGAAGAAGACCCTGTGATTGGGAAAGATTGAAGTTGAAAAGAGAAGGTGGCGGAAGAGGACAAGATGACTAGAGTATCATTGACTCAATGGACATGGATTTGAGCAGAGATAGTGAAGCACAGAGGAGCCTGGTGTGCTGCAGTCCACGGGGTTACAAAGAGTCAGACACAACTTAACAACTGAATAACAAGAACTGTAGTCTTTTGCTTCATTTTAGCAGAGTCAATTAAGAGTCCTGTATTTTAATTACAGTTAGGCCCATTGTTATTCCATATAATTGGCCATTTCTGATTTAACCTACCTAATGCTACAATTCTACTTATCAATATATGTATATATACATATATTGAAAATATTTGCACAAATTATAGAATCCCTTGGAAAGTTGCTAATTACTATAAGGCAAATCTGCAGGGCAAGCATACAGATATAAGTAGCAATAGAAGACTCACTAGCAGCATCCAAATACTTATTTATTGACCTAGCAAACTAAATTGTCTTACTTGCTCCTAAGCATTCAAATTTATTACTGTATTTGAAGTAATGCTTGTTGGTTTGCTTATTGGTTTCTTTCTTATATTCCACATAGAAAAATATACATATATATGTATATATGAAGGCAGATCAAGATTCCAAGTAGAAAAAATAAAAGTTACTAAGTAGATCACTGAGAAAATTATGACTCCTTAAAATAATAGTGATCTAGTTAGAGAAATAATGGAAAACCAAATTTTAAAATTTTATGGCACCCTAGAGCCAATTGACAACTCACAAGCTCGAGGTTAGAAGATATGCTTTCTTTAAATGGTGGCAATCTTTGACAAATAATTTTGCTTTCTCAATTTAGTGTATTATTTGAAAATTTAGTTAAAACATATCCTACATATTAATCATTTAAGCATTTATAGTTATAATGATTGTTACTAGAAATAGTATCATAATTAGAGTTATCTTGTTAGTACACATTGCCACTTTTTCAAGGTAGCTTTTGATGAATTATCTTGAAGAAATAAATAATAACTACAGATTATTCACCTAAATTATCCACAGCTAGTCATGAGTGTTACATAGCAGTACATATACTTTCATTATCTACTTTTGTCATTGATTGCCATTTTTAAGAAGTAACTCTAATTAAATTATTTATTGAAAAAAAAGAGAAGCTGTGGCGGAAGAAGGACCCTGTGATTGGGAAAGATTGAAGTTGAAAAGAGAAGGTGGCGGAAGAGGACAAGATGACTAGAGTATCATTGACTCAATGGACATGGATTTGAGCAGAGATAGTGAAGCACAGAGGAGCCTGGTGTGCTGCAGTCCACGGGGTTACAAAGAGTCAGACACAACTTGACAACTGAATAACAAGAACTGTAGTCTTTTGCTTCATTTTAGCAGAGTCAATTAAGAGTCCTGTATTTTAATTACAGTTAGGCCCATTGTTATTCCATATAATTGGCCATTTCTGATTTAACCTACCTAATGCTACAATTCTACTTATCAATATATGTATATATACATATATTGAAAATATTTGCACAAATTATAGAATCCCTTGGAAAGTTGCTAATTACTATAAGGCAAATCTGCAGGGCAAGCATACAGATATAAGTAGCAATAGAAGACTCACTAGCAGCATCCAAATACTTATTTATTGACCTAGCAAACTAAATTGTCTTACTTGCTCCTAAGCATTCAAATTTATTACTGTATTTGAAGTAATGCTTGTTGGTTTGCTTATTGGTTTCTTTCTTATATTCCACATAGAAAAATATACATATATATGTATATATGAAGGCAGATCAAGATTCCAAGTAGAAAAAATAAAAGTTACTAAGTAGATCACTGAGAAAATTATGACTCCTTAAAATAATAGTGATCTAGTTAGAGAAATAATGGAAAACCAAATTTTAAAATTTTATGGCACCCTAGAGCCAATTGACAACTCACAAGCTCGAGGTTAGAAGATATGCTTTCTTTAAATGGTGGCAATCTTTGACAAATAATTTTGCTTTCTCAATTTAGTGTATTATTTGAAAATTTAGTTAAAACATATCCTACATATTAATCATTTAAGCATTTATAGTTATAATGATTGTTACTAGAAATAGTATCATAATTAGAGTTATCTTGTTAGTACACATTGCCACTTTTTCAAGGTAGCTTTTGATGAATTATCTTGAAGAAATAAATAATAACTACAGATTATTCACCTAAATTATCCACAGCTAGTCATGAGTGTTACATAGCAGTACATATACTTTCATTATCTACTTTTGTCATTGATTGGCATTTTTAAGAAGTAACTCTAATTAAATTATTTATTGCAATGGAAATTCTTGAAATTGGAAGCTTACAACTTCTTTATACAAATTTGAAAGAAGAATTGAATGATAAGCTTTGTCTGCAAACTCCTGCTTTATTCATAGAGATGGTATTATATTTTCTGATTGAATGTGAAGACATGGCTTGAATAACCATGATCCTCACTAAAAAAAACATATGAAAAGAAGAAGAAACGATTCTTTGTACACTCTGTCACATAAAGTTTCCACCTTATATAATACAGTCCTTTTAACATCATGTCACTGATTATATAAATTTGAAGAAAGTAATTGTTTGCATTTTATACTAAAAAAAAGAAAAAAGTATATTCGTTCTAATAGTACTAAGTATGAGAGCTTGAAGTATACTTTGCTTATTAATAGAATGCTATTTTATTTCTTTTTGAAATTCAATTAACATTTCCTTCTAGCAAACTCGTTCTCGTTCTCGTCTTCTAAATCAATAACCAAAATTAAATAACTCTGAGATGACTGGCTTATTTAAGACATTAAGGGCATGCCATCAATTCCGCAGTATTTCAAGTCACTTAGAGAGGTCATCCAGCATATTCAACCCATCGGCTAAACAAAACATTTGTAATTAAGAGATCAAATTAATCCCCGTATTTCCACATGCAACAAAAAATCATAGGAGAAAATAACTATCATTTATCCTTTGAAAGATATACATACATCTTGTCTACTATGTCTGTGAGAGTAAGGGTGCAAGATAACCATGTAACTATTTCTTAAGTTCCACCACTCATGCACATTTGCTAACGATTTATTTGCTAGGTGAGTACTCTGCAAAGTGTCGCACCCTAAGTTGAACAGAGACATCATTCTTCTCTTCAGAGGCAACAGTCCAGACAGGGTACAAGTCTCACAAAGTGTGAATCCCACAGTGTAAAGAAATTCTCAAAAATAACAGGTTGTCAACATTTGTAATTAAAATGCCTAAATTCAGTCTCCAAGGAGACTGAATATAAGCAAAGGGAACTTTTATAAAAGACTATTCAGAACAAAATACCTAGGTCTTAATTGCTCCCCAAGAAAGATATGTGGAGATTCCACATAAAGTCAGATCAGATACAGTTTGGGAAACTGCAAAAAGCTGCAGGTGACCCATGAGATATGGACTTATTCTGAGAGAAATGTAAGTTAGTCTTGCGTTGCAATCACAAACTTCAGTAAACTTATTTTTTTAATTCTTTCAAACTAAAGAATATAGTTTAGTCAAGCTCAGAAGTGCTAGGAAAGAGGTAGATGCTAAATCCATGAATTATCCTGAGAGTTGTCTGCAAAAAGAATATCCAATGTCCAGATTTGAAGACTTTAAGCAATCATTTTATAAAATTTTGCTTCATTGGGGTCTATTTCATCATTACTTTGTTTCACATAATCCTCCTTTTGCTTTGCTTTGCATCACAGTGATTATTTTCTTCCCTGTCCTGCAAAACTCTGTCCCCTGGGGTCTTCTTTCTTCATTATGTCTTTGCATGTCCTCAGGCTTTATATCTACTCTAAGCTCACTCAGCTGTCTATGTAGGTTTCTTCTAATTCTATACATCTTGTTTTGATTTCTCCTTTTAAGTTTTATACTTAAATATTCAATTTGGACATTCAGGAGTATGTATTTTACTGGATTCTAGAACTTTAGTGAATAATACTTGTACAACAAATATGTACTGAATAAGTTAATAGGCACACAAACCCAAACAACAGCACGTACATTTTTTGCCTCCTACATTTTACTTTTGATAACTTAACTATTCCCCCCACAACTCCTGCCCTCATATACATTGACACTGCCTATTTGAGAGCCTAATTCTGAAATGAGGTTGCAAAATGCCCTGACTGTTCCCTTTCATGCCCTCTGTTTAGAGCTAGAAAATACTCTCTTCGACAGATTTAAACTTTTTCCTGCTCCATTTCCTGTAGTATATGTCCTAGAGCAAAAGTTCAAAATCCTTTATTTTGAATTCTTAGTTTACATGGTGAAACTATGTCTTACTCATGGGAAATGCTGCCTATTATTTTCTTTCTCCTTAATGATCTTTTTATCTGTACTTCTCAATATGTTGTCCAATCCCAAGTCTCTTTTTTCAAAGGCCACCTTGTTTACAAAAGCTTTTCTACACTTTCATCTGTGTATACTCTTTTCTTCTTCATATTTTCCTCTTTGAAGAAATGTATCATAGTCTTCTTTCTTTTATGACTCTTTCTGTATTTACTTTACATGTCCAACTCACTAGATTTTGCCTTATTTTGTTTTAAAAATGCCTAACATTCGTTGCACTTCCTTGATGTCATCTTACCTGAGTAATAATTCAACAGGCTGTTTAGATCATCGTATGCTCCATCTCTTAATCATTTATGTAGATTTATCTGGTGCATCACTCTATCTCATTTTTTCCACTGATGAGACCATGCGGATAGGTGTGTTATGTACAAGAACTTTTCTACTTTTTAAAGAGTTTTGAAGTACAGATATGCACAAAGTGTTGATATCTTTTCAGCACGAAAGTAAAAGGCTTATATTAATTTGAACTTTTTTTCTACTTTTTAAAAGTTTAAGTCTTTGCATGTCCTCAGGCTTTATATCTACTCTAAGCTCACTCAGCTGTCTATGTAGGTTTCTTCTAATTCTATACATCTTGTTTTGATTTCTCCTTTTAAGTTTTATACTTAAATATTCAATTTGGACATTCAGGAGTATGTATTTTACTGGATTCTAGAACTTTAGTGAATAATACTTGTACAACAAATATGTACTGAATAAGTTAATAGGCACACAAACCCAAACAACAGCACGTACATTTTTTGCCTCCTACATTTTACTTTTGATAACTTAACTATTCCCCCCACAACTCCTGCCCTCATATACATTGACACTGCCTATTTGAGAGCCTAATTCTGAAATGAGGTTGCAAAATGCCCTGACTGTTCCCTTTCATGCCCTCTGTTTAGAGCTAGAAAATACTCTCTTCGACAGATTTAAACTTTTTCCTGCTCCATTTCCTGTAGTATATGTCCTAGAGCAAAAGTTCAAAATCCTTTATTTTGAATTCTTAGTTTACATGGTGAAACTATGTCTTACTCATGGGAAATGCTGCCTATTATTTTCTTTCTCCTTAATGATCTTTTTATCTGTACTTCTCAATATGTTGTCCAATCCCAAGTCTCTTTTTTCAAAGGCCACCTTGTTTACAAAAGCTTTTCTACACTTTCATCTGTGTATACTCTTTTCTTCTTCATATTTTCCTCTTTGAAGAAATGTATCATAGTCTTCTTTCTTTTATGACTCTTTCTGTATTTACTTTACATGTCCAACTCACTAGATTTTGCCTTATTTTGTTTTAAAAATGCCTAACATTCGTTGCACTTCCTTGATGTCATCTTACCTGAGTAATAATTCAACAGGCTGTTTAGATCATCGTATGCTCCATCTCTTAATCATTTATGTAGATTTATCTGGTGCATCACTCTATCTCATTTTTTCCACTGATGAGACCATGCGGATAGGTGTGTTATGTACAAGAACTTTTCTACTTTTTAAAGAGTTTTGAAGTACAGATATGCACAAAGTGTTGATATCTTTTCAGCACGAAAGTAAAAGGCTTATATTAATTTGAAATTAAAAGCTGATATATATATGAGTATTGAAAACAAAATAAGTACACGAGAGTTATTTTCCTTTGTTATGTGGTTTTAAAACAATTGCTTCACCAAGAGTGTACCAGTGTACCTCTCTCCCTAATCTCATTCAGTCTCTTCTGTTTCAGAAATCACTGTCTGAAAGTCATTATACTGTGAAAACTCAATGCTTAATAACAATAAATACAGCTGCCTTACATTTTTATGGTGTTTGCATGTTTTCAAAGCATTTTCTCAGCCAGTATCTCATTTGTAGCCTCATAACAACTCTTCTGTTATATATATATATAGCACACATAGTAGCAAATTCATTGTAACTACATGCATATTTTTGGCATCCTACTTTTAATCTGCTATGTTATAAAAATATTAATTATTTCAGAAAATGCATTGCCTCTGGAAGCTGTGTAGGAAAAATCTATGCAATTTTTAAAATTAAGAGAAGGTCAATTTGAAGACCAATAGATTCAATATGCAGGTGTTCTCTAAGACAGTGATTATGCTTTGAAACACAGTATATTAAGTGACACATATGCATCTAGCCACTAGTATATGCTGTTCTCATAAATGCTTCTGGTATTTTTTGCAATGTCAGATACTGAGGTTTAATTTTAATTTATAATGTGAACCCCATCTTCTCAAGGAATCCAGCTCCTTTGCAGATTACTACAAAAAAAAAAAAAAAAAAAAAAAGACTTATACAGCCCTCTAGTGTTCCAAAGCTAGAGACCCCTAATAGAAAATACATTCACGCATGGCTAAACTCAACCCCACACCCACCTGCTTTAAAGCGGAATCACTGCTAACAGGACCACTGCTCAGAGCACATATTATTTGAACTCCTAAAATTATAGCATTGGCAGTGGGAATGGAACTGTTTTCACTCATATCACTGGGGTAAAAGTGCTGAGTGCATGACACGTTAGAAAATATCTTTATGGAAGAAAGTGCTCAGATAAATCAATTTTCTGCAGAAAAAAAGGAAAAAAATTAATTTGCTGTGAACTTATTTAAACAGCTGACTGAAGAGTTTATTATGCTTGATTGCAGGCCTTCAGCAATAGCTACTGCTCTTTTCTCCTTCCTCCCTCTCTTCCAGTGAATTCCCATTGACAGAGTCTACAGCTGTCCTCTCAGAAATCATATAAAACCTGACATTGCTAAAAAATTAACCTCAGAAAGGTGTCTTCCGGTGTTGCTTTTCAAATCAACTCAAATTTTAATAGACAACTGTTAGCTGAGAGCTCTTTCTTTATAACTGGATCACCAAGCCAGATTCACAAGCCGTTCCTGGTCTGCAGATGGAGCTATTGACAAAATAGTCCTATTCACTTGAGAAATGCAGGGCTCAAACTTGAGTTTCACTGGATACTTTACTTTTTTCTCTCTCACTCTGTTTCTCTCTCTTTTTCTTTCTTTTTTTTGAAAACTGTGACTAAAGCCATATCCTGAATATCATGTTTTCAAGTAAGAGAAACCTATCCTTTGAAAATTAAAAAAAGCTTCAAAATCTGATGAGCATCATCTATCTGCATTATAGAATTATACCACATAAAATCTACATAAAAATGGAGATACATGCCAGTGAAAAGTGATTTAAACACATGGGTAGATTATGCAATATAGAAGCAATCATACATAAATTGAATCTATGTATTCATTTCTTAACAGGAATTTTGAACATGGCATGGAGTTATTTAACATTTAGTATTCAAACTATGGGCTTCTCTGGTGGCTCAGAGGGTAAAGTCGACTAGCTGTTCAGTGGACCAGGTTTCAGTTCCTGGGTCAGAAAGATCCCCCAGAGAAGGAAATGGTAACTCACTCCAGTATTCTTGCCTGAAAAATCCCATGGACAGAGGAACCTGGTAGGATAACAGTTCATGGAATTGCAAAGAGTTGCACGGGACTGAGAGACTAACATTTTCACTTTCAGTCAAACAATATTTCTGTGATGGAATCTATGTCTTTTTTTTTTTTTTTTAGATTTATTTATTTATTTATTCTTGGGCGGGGGTTGGGTTGGGGAGGGAGGGGAGCAGGTGGGCCACTTCCATTGGTCTTTCATTTCTCTATTTTCATCCATCTTTGTTCTTTGGCCCGTGTGGGCCTCCCATCGCGGTGGAATGTGTCGTCGCAGAGCGCTGGCTCTGGGCGCATGCGCTCCAGAGCTCCGGCTCGTTGATTGGACACATCCGTCCAGCCGCTCCGCGGCCTGTGGGATCTTCCCAGGCCAGGGATCGAACCGGCGCCCCTTGCACTGCAAGGCGGTATCCTTATCCACTGGACCACCAGGGGAAGTCCTCTAGGTCTTCTTATGTTAAATAGTCTGTCATCACAGTACAGTGGGTAAGTAATACAGATAAAATCTATGTATAGAGTATATAGATATAGAACTAATAAATTGGGAGGAACTTTGGTGGTAATCCAGAAAAAATCTGATAGATTTTCAGAGTTTGAAACGACTGCAGTTATCACTCATTTGTACTTTCAACAAATATAAATTGCTACATTTGGTTGGTATTAGAATTAAAGAATCATCTTATTCATCTCCTCTGAAGACATTTACAATTAAGATACACTAGGGACACATGAAAGACACTACGTCAGTGTAAAGGACTATGGAACCAGGGGAAAATCTCTGGTTTCCAAGTACTGTGGTGTATCAATAAATGGCAAAAGTCACTTAACTGAAATTTTAAGGTTATCTAGGAAAACATCATCATTTTATAGGACAGAAACTGAGTTAGCAAAATATAATGGCTGATTGGTGTCAAAAATCCATCAGAAAAGTCTTTCCTTATTTCTTTCCCAAATGCTTTTTGCAGCACAACACATTTCTAAATGAAGAATATATTATTTTCAACTTACATGGAGGCTATGCATAAGCCTGGGGACTGGAAAGGGGAAAAAACGAGGGTGGCTTGGGTGAAAGAGGTCAGGGACATACCTATGACTGTTTGGGGATTATATATAGCTTTACAGAACAAAACTCTATAAAATACATATAACAATAACTTCACTGTACACCTGAAGCTAATAAACATTGTAAAACAATCAAGCCATCAACAAAAAAATAAATAAATACAAATTTTAAAAAAGAAAAAAAGAATATATTAATTTCTACTCAGCTTGAAATTACAGTTTTAGTGAATAGTGTAATTAGATTCTACAATGCAAGAAAGACATGTCCTCAACCATGAACCTCACAAACTATATCAGAAATCTCATGGAAGTGGTCCTAGGATATGTTGCACTAAGACTTTTTAAGCTAAAATATGTTTTACAGTTTTAAGCAATTTACTTTAAAATAAACACAAATTTTCAACTGCTGTGAGTTTCTGTTGACATAGCTGGAATAACAGACTACTTAATTCCTATCAATGTGAGTGCTTTCGTTGTGCTATGAAATAACATTTGGTCAAGTGGATTGTCAAAACATCTGTCCTCTTGTGTTTTGTTGCTGCAGAATTGAAAACAGGAAATACTTTATCTGATATTTTGTGATTATTTTAACTTTTTCTGTGATATGCAATAGAAACTACTTAAACATAGATGCCTTTGCATCTGAAAATTACTATAATATCTGCCTTCATATCTCAGAGGAAAAATAAATGTAATCACTATAATCACATTGGGAAAATAAACCCACATATTCTATATTCATTGAAATTAGAATTCTTTAGAAGAGAACAAGAACAAGAGAAAGAAAACATGCATTATGTTTGTAAAAATCTGTTGAAAGCCATAAAATACTAAAAATATGATAATGTTGTTTTCAAATTGCATATTGAAATCATAATATTTGAAATAATGGTCAGCATCTTTATTTCTTATCCCCTGCTAGAGGTTTGTTTATTTAGTTCCATTGGAAATATGACAGATTCCGAAACAAAAAATAAGAGTTTTGACTGGCAGGAGGAGGGTAGAAGAAAGGAAGAACGCTATGTCATCTGTTTAAACCTGAATTTTAAAAATTCCACCTTCATTCATCCCAAGATCTAACTAGGGTATATTGAGCCACGGGGCCCTGGACTTCTGAATTTCTACTAAAAACTTTACACATAAGGGTAGCTCCCATATGCTGTTGTTATTTAGTCATTGAATCATGTCCTACTCTTTGTAACCTCATGGATTCTGACCCACCAGGCAAGTATACTGAAGTGGGTTGCCACTTCTTTCCCTAGGGTATCTTCTTGACCCAGGGGTTGAACTCACATCTCCTGCATTGGCAGGCAGATTCTTTACCATGAAGTCATCAGGGAAGCCCAGTTCCCATATTTTGTTGTTGTTCTTTAGATCTGTCCTGCTCTTTGTAACACTATGGACTGTGGACCATCACGGTCTTCTGTCCATGGGATTTTCTAGGCAAGAATACTGAAGTGGGTTGCCATTTCCTACTCCAGGGGATCTTCCTTACCCAGGAATCGAACCTGGTCTCTTGCATCTCCTGCACTGGTATGAGTAATTTGTCGACTGTCAATTTATCTTCTAGATTATAAATTTGAATGTGACATACGTTACCCTTGAAGGAAACTTAAAACTACAGTTCTTATTGTCAATGTGTAACATGTTAGAATTCAGTGAGAAATTATCCCTTTAAGTCATAACATATAACTTTTTGAGACAAAAAGATGTTTTCGGGCTTCCCCGGTGGTCCAGTGGGTAAGGACACCACCTTGCAGTGCAAGGGGCGCCGGTTCGATCCCTGGCCTGGGAAGATCCCACGTGCCGCGGAGTGGCTCGACTGATGTGTCCAATCACCAAGCCGGAGCTCTGGAGTGCATGCGCCCAGAGCCGCGCTCTGCAACGACAGACACCACCGTGATGGGAGGCCCACAGGAGCCAAAGAACAAAGACGGATGAAAATAGAGAAATGAAGGACCAATAGAAGTGGCCTGCCCACTCCCCTCCCTCCCCAACCCGACCCCCCGCCCTAAATAAACAAATAAATAAATAAAAGATGTTTTCCCTGTATTGGCATTAAAACTCATATAGTAGGTATCGACTAAGGAAAATGATATTCTAAGATTTAATTGCTATTTTCTAAGATATTTGGTTATAATCCTAATGAAGTCAATTTATTTGAGAACATCCACAGAAACCCATTCTGCCTCATAACCATTTATTTTTACTTTATGTTCTCATCCTTTTTAAGATATCATATTTTATACAAATACCTTTAGTTATGGTATAACATTATTACTTAGATATTACAAACCTTTAAATTGCATTTAGAACTATCTTTAATTTTTGTTGTAAAATATTCCAATAACTGCATTATGTAGAGCTGTATTGACAAAACAATTACATACAATTTCTGATAAAGGAGAATAGCATTGTATACTATTCTATCATTAGACACTTGTCAGAAGTGAAAAATGGCTTGAGAAGAGCTGTACAGACATGCTAAAAATATGAAAGACTAAATATAAAACAATGACTATGATATGAATGGTTACCAGTAACCCCTATTTTGAGAATTTAAAAGAAATCAGGTTCTCCACTGTGGAGTAGTTTAAGTTTTAGAGAAAAGTCAGAGCATTAACAAGTACATTTATCTAGATAGCAAGAGTTTTAATTCAGGTTCTACCATTAAGCATGTCTTCTTGTTAAAATGTTTTTCTCATTATAAACATTAATTTCCTCATCCACAATTTAAGTGGCGCATTTTCCAGTTTATATAACAGAGTTGCGGGATTATGCTTATTTTAATACAATTTGAATAGTTTTAAAGTAATCAAGTCTCTTTTAGACACATATTAATTATAGATCATTTCTGAGATTGGACTATATTTCTAAGTAAGCTAAAAAAATATTTTATCTAAGATATTTACATAACCCACAAATAAGACTAGAAAGTAAAAGAGATTTGTAAGAAGCCACATATCATTCAGATTTCAGCATAGTAACTATCAATAAATACTCATGGTGAAATATTTATACAAGACTCATAATTTTTAAATTTCTATTATTTTTTGATAAAAAATACCATGATATTTACTGATGTTGCTTTTTATGGACAATTTGCCAATTGTTTATATAACCCAATGCCCTAGAATTGGTTAGTTATTTTCTCAGTAATAAAATTGTTCTGGCATACTTTAGATATTTCCAAATATTATATAAAATGGGTCAAATTGTATCCTTCTAAACAGAGACACTTAATATACCTATGTGTAAATCACATATATGTTCTTTGGTGGGTCCAGTTAGTTAATCCTAATATACTAACATCAGGTAAGGGCGCCAGTTCGGTCCCTGGCCTGGAAAGATTCCACTTGCTGCAGAGCGGCTGGACCTATGTGTCCAACTACCAAGCCAGAGCTCTAGAGCGCATGTGCTCAGACCGGGTGCTCTGTGACGAGAGGCCACTGCAACAGGAGGCCCACACAGATCAAAAGAACAAAGATGGAAATAAATGAAAGACCAATAGAAGTGGACAAACAAACAAACAAAACAGTGGTGGCCAGGAGATGCTTCCATTTCTTCACGGCAAGTAGCAGCATTCTCATCAACAGGTTTAAAAGAAAGAGCAGAACATATTGACATGCTACAAGTCATACGTTACGTCACTTATTTTGAAGTACACTATATATAAATATATATATATATTTAAATTTTTTGGCCTCTTTTATTGGCCATTGATTTACTTATTTTCATCCATCTTAATTCTTTAACCTGTGTGGGTCTCCCATTGCAGTGGCCTCTATTTCTGCAGAGCACTGGCTCTGGGCGCATGCGCTCCAGAGCGCTGGCTCCTAATTGGACACACCGGTCCAGCCGCTCTGCGGCATGTGGAATCTTCCTGTGCCAGGGATCCAACCGGCGGCGCCCGTTGCACTACAAGGCGGACTCCTTACCCAGTGGACGACCAGGGAAGCCCTGAAGTACACAATGTATTTGTAAAAAATAAAGTGCGAAAGTGCAGGTAGTATTTAGAACACATGATGATTGGAGTGTATAGGATATTCCCACAGGTATATTCCAGCTGAGAAATTTAGTCAATGTCCTGTTGGTTTCAAAGTGTTTTTATATCACTGGTTGAAATATTTTTTAAGTGCAAAAAGATATCTCTAGGTGACATTGTGACTCAAAGTTGAAAGGATTTTATCTAAATTTCTATAATGGACGTTGGTAATAAAATTTTGTATATAATGTGATTTCAGAAATGCATTACCAAAGCATAAACACCTTGTTAATAACATCAGCCTAAGGGACTGTCAAATGATCAGCACAAACCAAAATATCAGAAGACAACTGTGTGGGTTACAGGCAAGTTAATTTATAAGGTCAATCAAGGGAAAGAATTCAAACAATTGAAGTTGCATTTAATCCTCAGAATAATATTTTGGTTTATATTGATTGCATAAAGAATACCCTTAGGCAATGTCAGACATTAATTTGTGGTTGTGCTCACAAAAATGTACTAAAAAATAAAGCCTATATAGAGAAAAATATCATAAAAATTTGTGATTGTTAAATGATAACTATTTAAAAATATTATAGAAGATATGTAAATGAAAGCAAATCACCAAATGTAATTTATATCATAGATATTTTACAAATATTTTCTCATTTATCTTAATATATTTAATAATTTGGATAATATCAGGCACACTGCAGGTGACCACAATAAATATTTGTTTCATTAAATGTATGTGTTTCTTAATACACATTTTTCATTTATATAAATATTTTAATTGCTAATGCATTATATTAATTCCAGTTTAAAACCAGGAATCAGAATATGTGGTTTCTGGTTCTGTTACGAAATAGGAGACTTCAGTCTTATAATCCATTTTAAATCTAGGTTCTTGTAGCAATAGTGAAATATCGGTCTAACATCAGACTATTATATCCCTAAAGTTGAGATATTTAAAAATAAATCTCAGTATCAGAGATTCACATAATGTGGCTATATCTTTACTATATATAACACAACCATGCTTTCTCCTTCAGTATTTTAGGTGAGTTTAACTAGTAGTGAAAGTGAAAGTGTTAATTACTTAGTCATGTCCAACTCTTTGTGACCCCTTGCACTGTAGCCCACCAGGTTCCTCTGTCCATGGAATTCTCCAGGCAAGAATACTGGAGCATGTAACCATTCCCTTCTCCACAGGGATTTTTGTTAATGGAAATTTGCTGTGCTAGAGATAAATGTAACATTCTACAATCACACTGTCAAAGAGGTTTCTAAACCAGCGTTGGATACTCCAGTGTTTATTAAACAATTGTTTTTCGACCTAAACTTACCCCTTACGTGGAGACTTGGCTTTATGATCCAGAGACTGAACCCTGCAAATTGTATTTCTTTATTGCCCACTGGTGCCCTGGAAGGTTCTGCCAATTTGGGAGGCATTGTTCCTGTTCATCTGCTGCCAAGTGGGTGCAACACAGAGGGAGTGCCCCAGTGAAGATGTAACCCATGCATCATACATTTCCAGAGAGAGGATTTTTATCAGTTTCTGATAGCATCACCTGAGCAGTGGTATGCTATCCAAGTTGTGGCAACTGGTTCCAACTGCAGTTCAATCTGAACTGAACTCTTAGCTTTTTCTCAATATTCCATACACATCATGCCTCAAAAGAATACCATTGGTGCCACCTCCATGAGGTTCCTCCTCTGGAGCCACTGGGGTTTGGTTTCTGTCTATGGATCTTGACATGGAACTCATTAGAGGCCTGGTCCAGGCATGCCAACGTGCCTCCTCCAAGCTTCGAGTTTCTGAACACTTTGCTCCTTTGCTTAAAATTGTTAGATGGCAACTGTTTCTAACAATCACTAATTCAATATTCCTTCAGTCTTAAATTTTTTGGATAATATCCAGGTTAAATATTTTATTAAACAACATTTTTCATTTATATAAATATTTTAATTGCTAATGCATTATATTAATTCCAGTTTAAAACCAGGAATCAGAATATGTGGTTTCTGGTTCTGTTACGAAATAGGAGACTTCAGTCTTATAATCCATTTTAAATCTAGGTTCTTGTAGCAATAGTGAAATATCGGTCTAACATCAGACTATTATATCCCTAAAGTTGAGATATTTAAAAATAAATCTCAGTATCAGAGATTCACATAATGTGGCTATATCTTTACTATATATAACACAACCATGCTTTCTCCTTCAGTATTTTAGGTGAGTTTAACTAGTAGTGAAAGTGAAAGTGTTAATTACTTAGTCATGTCCAACTCTTTGTGACCCCTTGCACTGTAGCCCACCAGGTTCCTCTGTCCATGGAATTCTCCAGGCAAGAATACTGGAGCATGTAACCATTCCCTTCTCCACAGGGATTTTTGTTAATGGAAATTTGCTGTGCTAGAGATAAATGTAACATTCTACAATCACACTGTCAAAGAGGTTTCTAAACCAGCGTTGGATACTCCAGTGTTTATTAAACAATTGTTTTTCGACCTAAACTTACCCCTTACGTGGAGACTTGGCTTTATGATCCAGAGACTGAACCCTGCAAATTGTATTTCTTTATTGCCCACTGGTGCCCTGGAAGGTTCTGCCAATTTGGGAGGCATTGTTCCTGTTCATCTGCTGCCAAGTGGGTGCAACACAGAGGGAGTGCCCCAGTGAAGATGTAACCCATGCATCATACATTTCCAGAGAGAGGATTTTTATCAGTTTCTGATAGCATCACCTGAGCAGTGGTATGCTATCCAAGTTGTGGCAACTGGTTCCAACTGCAGTTCAATCTGAACTGAACTCTTAGCTTTTTCTCAATATTCCATACACATCATGCCTCAAAAGAATACCATTGGTGCCACCTCCATGAGGTTCCTCCTCTGGAGCCACTGGGGTTTGGTTTCTGTCTATGGATCTTGACATGGAACTCATTAGAGGCCTGGTCCAGGCATGCCAACGTGCCTCCTCCAAGCTTCGAGTTTCTGAACACTTTGCTCCCTTTGCTTAAAAATTGTTAGATGGCAACTGTTTCTAACAATCACTAATTCAATATTCCTTCAGTCTTTACATACTGTCATTTTAGGCTTCCTGTGCTTCTTTAACCATTCACCAATATTAAAAAAATCTTTGTTAAACTAACCTTCATAATTTCTACTGTCGTAGTTGGGTCCTGATGGACACAGCTATTTTTTTGGGTAAGCTTTAACTCCATAAAATATTTTATTATTAGTTGATTTCATTTGAAATACAAAATTATACACATTAGTTTTAATGTCTCTGAGCTTGAATATGACATTAAATGTAGTTCACATATTAGTATAAGTATGAGACAATTTATTTGCTATTATACTGTTATGGTCATTTCAGTATTTTCAACGATTTGTTAAACAATCAATATTATTAACTTATCTTGTGAGAACACATATTAAAAAGCAGTCAAAACATAATTTTCTTTGCATTTTATCCATTCTCATTGCATTTTTTGTGACTCAGAAAATAAGAGCGTGATGAATAAACAAATAGATTCAGCTAGTTACCCATCTTACTTTTAAAAATCTTTATTATATTGAAAATTATATAGACTCCTAAATTATGTTTGTATGGTGATTAAAATAAGAATGTTATGTCATGATTAAAATTCAGTGGCAATTAGAATTATGCTACAGGTGATATTTGAATCTGACAGATTTTTGAAAAATCATTCATCTGAGTCTTTATAACAATGATAGAAAGAGAAATGATTCTCAATTGTACTAAATGACTACTGAAACTTCATTTATGTATAATAATTCAGTATTTCACAATAATTGATGTACTTTTCTGATAATTATTCAATGTTTATTATTAAAAAGATAACTAAATTTTCAATTTACTTTTTCTTTATGCAACCATCTATTTCAGAAAAGGCATAAGGTGACCATCGTAACATAATTTCTACATTCATAATAAAGTCAGATGAAATAAATACTCTATAACCTTAGTGTAATAAGGAAACATACAAGATTGGGAGCTATGTTTCCACCTCCATGAGGTTCCTCCTCTGGAGCCACTGGGGTTTGGTTTCTGTCTATGGATCTTGACATGGAACTCATTAGAGGCCTGGTCCAGGCATGCCAACGTGCCTCCTCCAAGCTTCGAGTTTCTGAACACTTTGCTCCCTTTGCTTAAAAATTGTTAGATGGCAACTGTTTCTAACAATCACTAATTCAATATTCCTTCAGTCTTTACATACTGTCATTTTAGGCTTCCTGTGCTTCTTTAACCATTCACCAATATTAAAAAAATCTTTGTTAAACTAACCTTCATAATTTCTACTGTCGTAGTTGGGTCCTGATGGACACAGCTATTTTTTTGGGTAAGCTTTAACTCCATAAAATATTTTATTATTAGTTGATTTCATTTGAAATACAAAATTATACACATTAGTTTTAATGTCTCTGAGCTTGAATATGACATTAAATGTAGTTCACATATTAGTATAAGTATGAGACAATTTATTTGCTATTATACTGTTATGGTCATTTCAGTATTTTCAACGATTTGTTAAACAATCAATATTATTAACTTATCTTGTGAGAACACATATTAAAAAGCAGTCAAAACATAATTTTCTTTGCATTTTATCCATTCTCATTGCATTTTTTGTGACTCAGAAAATAAGAGCGTGATGAATAAACAAATAGATTCAGCTAGTTACCCATCTTACTTTTAAAAATCTTTATTATATTGAAAATTATATAGACTCCTAAATTATGTTTGTATGGTGATTAAAATAAGAATGTTATGTCATGATTAAAATTCAGTGGCAATTAGAATTATGCTACAGGTGATATTTGAATCTGACAGATTTTTGAAAAATCATTCATCTGAGTCTTTATAACAATGATAGAAAGAGAAATGATTCTCAATTGTACTAAATGACTACTGAAACTTCATTTATGTATAATAATTCAGTATTTCACAATAATTGATGTACTTTTCTGATAATTATTCAATGTTTATTATTAAAAAGATAACTAAATTTTCAATTTACTTTTTCTTTATGCAACCATCTATTTCAGAAAAGGCATAAGGTGACCATCGTAACATAATTTCTACATTCATAATAAAGTCAGATGAAATAAATACTCTATAACCTTAGTGTAATAAGGAAACATACAAGATTGGGAGCTATGTTTAGTCTCAGGCAAATTTACTTATATAAAAATTACCTGGGCCTCAGATTTTTCCTTTGTAAAAGAAAGGTGGATTCATTAGTTGCTGAGTTGCTGCACAGATGGACTTTGGGAACCAACAGAGCAGAGATTGACCCTTGTATCTATTAATACTACTCATTAGCTAGGTGGCTCTCAGGAACGTATTTAATCTCCTTGTCAAACTTTTCATCCGTGTCAAACTTTTTCTCCCTGTCAAATTTTTTCATCAATGAAAAAGGTTATGTGGTTTCCATTCAGTAATAGTCACACAGCTCCAGTTACATACAGGCCCTCTACAATCTGAAATTGTTTCTAGGTCTGAAATTCTGTGACAACTAAAGGTTTTAAGTTTATTTTCTGTAAAGTAGATTTTCTTCTAATTACTATGGGTGTGCTTAATCACATTTGACTCTTTGAAATCTCCATGTACTGTAGCCCAGCAGGCTCATATGAGCATGAAATTTTCCAGGCATGAATACTGGAGTGGGCTCGCAATACCTCCTCGAGAGGATCTTCCCAATCCAAGGATGGAAACTGCATCTCTTGAGTATCATACATTGACTGACAGATTGTTTACCACTGTGTCACTTAGGAAGTTTGTAATCATTGATTGTTACATTTTTCCTATAAAGTTTTGAAATCTCCTTATGTGTTTATATGATCTATATTCTTGAAAATAACAAATAATTTAATAAATTTAAAACATACTAGTAGTCCTCATGCATGACTTAAGAATTATTTTTTTTTAATTCTCTGAAAAAAAAAAAAAACTTGAGGGGAAGAAATGCAGGTCAATTACAGTCCTTTCTGTTGCGCACCATGTAAACTAATATCATAGGGGATAATAACAACAGAAGAGAAATTGTATTTATGATTGAAGCGCCATGTAGAGAATTATGTAATATATATTTCATATCGCTTTGAAAATATTTGGAAGAATTAAAGTCAGAGAATAGGATCATTCTTTTTTTTTTTTAAAGATTTATTTATTTATTATTTATTTATTTTGGGAGGGGGGTCGGGTGGGGAGGGAAGGGAGCGGGTGGGCCACTTCTTTGGTCTTTCATTTCTCTATTTTCATCCATCTTTGTTCTTTGGCTCCTGTGGGCCTCCCATCGTGGTGGCATCTGTCGTTGCAGAGCGCCGGCTCTGGGCGCATGCGCTCCAGAGCTCCGGCTTGGTGATTGGACACATCTGTCCAGCCGCTCCGCGGCACGTGGGATCTTCCCAGGCCAGGGATGGAAGCGGCGCCCCTTGCACTGCAAGGCGGTGTCCTTACCCACTGGACCACCAGGGGAAGCCCAAGGATCATTCTTAGTTTAAGATTTGCTTAAAATAAGATTTTTCAACAGGATTGTGATAAATATTCTATACCAGATAATACTTTGCTAATGGGGGTTGGGTGCTCCCCTGTATACAGTAAACTATTAAGCAGCAGCCTGGATTCTGTACACTAGAAGCCAGGAACACTATTACCCCTGATTGTGACAAGTGAAAAACGTTTCTATAGTATGGCAGTTCCTCAAAACACTAAACTTAGAATTATAGAATTCAATGATTCCACTTCTGGGTACACACCTAAAATAACTGAAAGCAGGGACTCAAGAAAACATTTATATACCAATGTACATAGCAGCATTATTCACAATACCCAAAAGATGGAAGCAACCAATATGCCCAAATGTGGTATGCACTTACAAAGGGGATTGTAATTTAGTCTGAAAAAAGAGAAAGAAATTCTGATGCAGGCTACAACATGGTTGAGACTTGAGTGCATTATGGGAAGTGATGGGGATAGATGCCAAAAAAAAAAGAACAACAGGGATTTCACTGTTATGAAGTACTTAGAGCAGTCAAATTCAGAGACAGAAGAGAGACTAGCAGTTGCCAAGGTCTGGGGGGAGGAGGGAATGGGAAGTCACTTTTAAATAAGTATAAAATTTGCACTCGGGTATATGAAAATTTTCTGAAGATGAATATGGTAGTGGCCGCATGATACGTTGAGTATATTAAATGGCTTTGAACTGTACACTTAAAAATGTCTTAAGTGATAAATTTTATGTTAAGTGCATTTTTCCACAGCAAAAAAATGTCTGTAAACACTATCAAATGACCCCTAGGGGTTGAGTGAAAGGGGCGAAAATAACCCACGATTGAGGACCACTTCTTTAAATATAGTTTACATTTTTATTTTTTAAACACTTTATTTCACACAGTGCTAGTGACTTTTTTTTTCACATTCCAAACTCCTCTCTTATAAAGGAAAACACCATCTCCTTTTTAACTGATTGGCACTACTTTTCACTCAAGCTCATTTTTGATAAAAAAAAAAAAAAAAAATTTTTTTAAATGAGTTTTGAACCTCCTGGTGGCCCAGTGGATAAGAATCCCCCAACCAATTGCAGTGAGAAGGGTTCAATTCCTGGTCTGGGAAGATTCCACATGCCTAGGAGCAGCTAAGCCCAGAAGCCACAACTACTGAGTCTTCATGCTGCAGCAGTTGAACCCTGCTCACCTAAAGCCTGTGCTGCCCAACAAAAGAAGTCACTGCAATGATAAGCCCACCCATGCACCTCAATGAAGAGTAACCTCTCCTTGCCACAGCTAGAGAAAGGCCATACAAAGCAATGAAGACCCAGTGTAGCCAAAAATGGTAATGCAATAGAAAGTAATTGTTCATGACTAGCAAGTACATAGCAAATCACTAAACACACTGACTGAATGGCATGTCTGGGATATAGTCAGTTGAATGATGGCTGCCAAAATATAAATCAATGTCTTAATCTCTGAAACCTATGGATGTGAATTTATTCACAAAAATGGGTCTTTTGCAGATGTAACTAAATTAAGGATCATGAGATGAGATCATCCTGGATTATCCATGTTGACCCTAAATACAATGACAAGTATGCCTATAAAAAGGCACAGTGAGGAGGGCTTAGCACAGAGACACAGGCCTCAGAAGACAGAAGCTAAGACTGACGTGGATACCACCTCCAATTCAAGGAAGACCCAATTACCACTGACACCAGGAGCTATGAGAGAGGTGGAGTGGGGGCGAGGGGGAGGATTCTGCCTAGAGCAAAGGGCAGCCCTGAAGGCACCTTGATTTTGGACTTCTGACTTCAGAATTGCAACAGAATAAACTTCTGTCATTTAAACCATCCAGCTCTTGGTAATTTATTATGTCAGCCCCAGAAAACTAATACCAAGGTCAATTATTTACAAGTAGAAATACTATACATATTCTTGTCTTCATACAAGATTTTAAAAGTTAACCATATTTCAAACTGAATATTTAACGTGTGAGGTTATGTTAGGCTGATACTATTTTAAAAAAAAAGAATACTGCTATTCTATTGTGTGTCTATTTTTACCTAACAAAGCACCATATAGCTTTGTCTGTAACTGTCAAAGCATCTTCATTTGGAGATCTCAGAAATATGTAAAACAAGGTGTCTGCTCCTATTGTTTGATGTTCAGGCCGTTTGACTGTGATACAGGGAGCTAGTTAACATGCACTTACCGTGGCAGACCCCAGCACCTGTATTGCAGGCACTAATCAAAGTGCTCCTTCACGGGGTGAAAGAATCGCTATTTGTAATGGAATAATTAGACTGGGCGGAAAGACCTGTAAAGTAAATCAATCTAGTCTGCTCTGGAGATCTGACTCCATTCTCTGGGCAGATTGTTAACATAATGAGACAGCAGTCTACAAGAGGTCCTGCAGAAAAGACCCATGTCATCTCTCTCCCTTCTTTCTTTAATTTTACAACACTTCTTTGGACATAATTGCAATGAAAACTAATACAAACCGCTGATAAAACATGGGACGCGATGCTTTCCAAAAGGTTATGAAAAGGGTGAGCTGGAATGCAGTAACAGTCTGAACCCATTATTCACAACTTTCAGAATTGTCTCACCACAAGCTCCCTGAAGAACACAAGAATTCCCAGTAAGTAATTACAGTTGAGGGAAAAACAGGGAAGACCATTCAAAGGCCAGTTTGAAAATACTAGGTTGATTAATCTGAAGTTCAACAAAAGAAAACAAATTAAGTGTTCTTTATAAATCAGGAGACTTTCAAAAGTAAGCTTATTTGTTCCTTGCTGAATTGGCAAAATGTGCTGCACCCGAGGCGAGGATTCTGCCTAGAGCAAAGGGCAGCCCTGAAGGCACCTTGATTTTGGACTTCTGACTTCAGAATTGCAACAGAATAAACTTCTGTCATTTAAACCATCCAGCTCTTGGTAATTTATTATGTCAGCCCCAGAAAACTAATACCAAGGTCAATTATTTACAAGTAGAAATACTATACATATTCTTGTCTTCATACAAGATTTTAAAAGTTAACCATATTTCAAACTGAATATTTAACGTGTGAGGTTATGTTAGGCTGATACTATTTTAAAAAAAAAGAATACTGCTATTCTATTGTGTGTCTATTTTTACCTAACAAAGCACCATATAGCTTTGTCTGTAACTGTCAAAGCATCTTCATTTGGAGATCTCAGAAATATGTAAAACAAGGTGTCTGCTCCTATTGTTTGATGTTCAGGCCGTTTGACTGTGATACAGGGAGCTAGTTAACATGCACTTACCGTGGCAGACCCCAGCACCTGTATTGCAGGCACTAATCAAAGTGCTCCTTCACGGGGTGAAAGAATCGCTATTTGTAATGGAATAATTAGACTGGGCGGAAAGACCTGTAAAGTAAATCAATCTAGTCTGCTCTGGAGATCTGACTCCATTCTCTGGGCAGATTGTTAACATAATGAGACAGCAGTCTACAAGAGGTCCTGCAGAAAAGACCCATGTCATCTCTCTCCCTTCTTTCTTTAATTTTACAACACTTCTTTGGACATAATTGCAATGAAAACTAATACAAACCGCTGATAAAACATGGGACGCGATGCTTTCCAAAAGGTTATGAAAAGGGTGAGCTGGAATGCAGTAACAATCTGAACCCATTATTCACAACTTTCAGAATTGTCTCACCACAAGCTCCCTGAAGAACACAAGAATTCCCAGTAAGTAATTACAGTTGAGGGAAAAACAGGGAAGACCATTCAAAGGCCAGTTTGAAAATACTAGGTTGATTAATCTGAAGTTCAACAAAAGAAAACAAATTAAGTGTTCTTTATAAATCAGGAGACTTTCAAAAGTAAGCTTATTTGTTCCTTGCTGAATTGGCAAAATGTGCTGAACTACCCCAACAATGAAGCTGTTTTCTTATATACTGCAAGATTCTTATACAGTTACTTTAAAAGTGCATGCCAGTGGGAAGATGACTCACATATTAAGTTATTTTCTATCCTTTTTAGTGCTTTGAAATCTTGTTTCTTTAAGTCTACCAGGTACACATTCCTTTCCCTTTTCATAGCCATAAGGAATTAAAATAGACTCCCTTTTATCTCTATTTCCATATTTAAAATTTTTCATTGAACTGTCTTTTCAAGTTAGTTTATGTCTAGAACAAACAAATATAAACAATAATTAAAAGTAAAAATTAGGGCTTCCCTGGTGGTCCAGTGGGTAAGGACACCGCCTTGCAGTGCAAGGGGCGCCAGTTCGAGCCCTGGCCTGGGAAGATCCCACGTGCCGCGGAGCGGCTGGACTGATGTGTCCAATTACCGAGCCAGAGCTCTGGAGCGCATGTGCCCAGAGCCGGTGCTCTGCAACGACAGACGCCACCGCGATGGGAGGCCCACAGGAGCCAAAGAACAAAGACAGATGAACATAGAGAAACGAAAGACCAATAGAAGTGGCCCGCCTGCTCCCCTCCCTCCCCAACCTGACCCCTGCCCAAAAATAAATAAATAAATAAATCTTTAAAAAAAAAAAAAAGTAAAAATTAAAGATACTTCCCTTTCATGCCATGCATCAAACCGACACGTTTATTTGAAAACTTCAGATGTCTTGCAACGAGGAATGACCAGACTTGGGCAGTCATAATTCTCTACATAGAAATGTGCTACATGCTTTCTCTCTGCTCAGACGTTTGCATCCACGGTGTTATGAACAGTAGTACTATATCTCTATCCCTCTATTTCTGCCTCTTTATTTCCATGTGTCTGTATGTATACTTACATGCAGATAGATCTGTATATTTATGTATATATTTCACATTTTGTTAATGCTCAGTATACACAGACCTTAAGGTTATCTCAAAACAAGTTAGAAAACCACAAAATACTGAACTGATGTGATAGTCTTTTGTTACTTACATTGCAAAGATAGATATTCATGAAAATTTAAAACTAGGTTGATTAATCTGAAGTTCAACAAAAGAAAACAAATTAAGTGTTCTTTATAAATCAGGAGACTTTCAAAAGTAAGCTTATTTGTTCCTTGCTGAATTGGCAAAATGTGCTGAACTACCCCAACAATGAAGCTGTTTTCTTATATACTGCAAGATTCTTATACAGTTACTTTAAAATGCATGCCAGTGGGAAGATGACTCACATATTAAGTTATTTTCTATCCTTTTTAGTGCTTTGAAATCTTGTTTCTTTAAGTCTACCAGGTACACATTCCTTTCCCTTTTCATAGCCATAAGGAATTAAAATAGACTCCCTTTTATCTCTATTTCCATATTTAAAATTTTTCATTGAACTGTCTTTTCAAGTTAGTTTATGTCTAGAACAAACAAATATAAACAATAATTAAAAGTAAAAATTAGGGCTTCCCTGGTGGTCCAGTGGGTAAGGACACCGCCTTGCAGTGCAAGGGGCGCCAGTTCAAGCCCTGGCCTGGGAAGATCCCACGTGCTGCGGAGCGGCTGGACTGATGTGTCCAATTACCGAGCCAGAGCTCTGGAGCGCATGTGCCCAGAGCTGGTGCTCTGCAACGACAGACGCCACCGCGATGGGAGGCCCACAGGAGCCAAAGAACAAAGACGGATGAAAATAGAGAAACGAAAGACCAATAGAAGTGGCCCGCCTGCTCCCCTCCCTCCCCAACCTGACCCCTGCCCAAAAATAAATAAATAAATAAATCTTTAAAAAAAAAAAAAAGTAAAAATTAAAGATACTTCCCTTTCATGCCATGCATCAAACCGACACGTTTATTTGAAAACTTCAGATGTCTTGCAACGAGGAATGACCAGACTTGGGCAGTCATAATTCTCTACATAGAAATGTGCTACATGCTTTCTCTCTGCTCAGACGTTTGCATCCACGGTGTTATGAACAGTAGTACTATATCTCTATCCCTCTATTTCTGCCTCTTTATTTCCATGTGTCTGTATGTATACTTACATGCAGATAGATCTGTATATTTATGTATATATTTCACATTTTGTTAATGCTCAGTATACACAGACCTTAAGGTTATCTCAAAACAAGTTAGAAAACCACAAAATACTGAACTGATGTGATAGTCTTTTTGTTTGACTTGGCTATTAATTTTTAACAATAACAAAAGTATTTCTCAGGCATTAGTAAGTTGAATTTCATTTCTCTGATATTCTGTGCTAAGGCATGACAAAATTTAAAATATAGGAAAGAAAGCAAGAAAATTTTTCATTTAATGCTGGTTAGATACATGCCCAACATCATGCATGTTTTCTAGCTTAAGACTGATGTGTCAATTCCTGTGATGAAGCTGGTATTATTTTCTTTCTACAGGTGAAGAATCCGAAGTCTAACAAAATGGATAATGTGCTGCAAGTCAGGAGTCTGGGAAAAGCACATCTCTCCAGGGCTGACGCTGATGCACACATCTTTACCAGTAAAGCAGTGCTTCCCAGAGTGTATGTTCATTTTTACTCTCATTTACGTCTATTATATTTCATTTCCAAATAGCAACATAAGCAACACTGGCCTATATAAAGCTTGATGATATAAAGTTAAATTTTAATGATTTGCTTGAATAAGTACTTCCTTGAAGAGATGAATTTATATGACAAAAAACAAACACTTTGTAAAAGACAAAGTATAAAAATTATAAAGCACTGAAGTTACTTAAATTTATATTAAAATTTCTATCAGAAAGGGTATTTAAAAGGAAGCAGACAAGCCTTTCAAGTCTTTCAAGGGCTTTCAGTTTTAGAAAATAAGCATACTAATAGAGTATGAATAAAGAATTTATATATCAAAACATGTAAAATGCTATTAATATGGTTTTCAGTTTTCAAAGGAAAAACATAGACATGGATTTTATGTCATGTGAATTTCATTTGTGTGTTCCTATCTCTAATGTCACTGGTATCATGAAAGAATTACCCTTCTAGTGTTATTTTCTATTTGAAAAATTAAATTACAATACATAAGATATATGTAGATGTAAATGGAATATACATATATAAATACACATTCATATGTAAATCTACATATACATAGATACATTTGCAAGTATGTATAAATTTATGGATGTAGGTGAGAGGTGTTTTTCTCCCTCAGGAGAAATTTAGAGTGAACAATGAAATTACTTATTGAATACATATTTAAGAAGTTATTTTTGCTACTAAAAATGTTCTAAATAAATGCCACCATAACTTGTCTAGAATTTTAATATTTCTCTTTTCTACTATCATGCTGTGTATAGATTAGTCATTGAATATTTTATTTAATGTCCATAACTCTCCTCAACATTTACAATTGGCCCAATTACTTCCTTCTAGGAACTGCCCTTCCTTCTTTCTTGCTCATAACAAACAATACCACAAATAACTCTCTGGCTTTGACTCTGCATTAGCATAATGGGTTATACTTCTTTGTTTAGATAATTAAGTGTGAAGTGTGTCAGGATTTTAATAATTGACCTAATGAACAATAGTCTTATGCTAGGCTGTATAAAACTCTCAAACGATCATATTCAACCCTGTCTTGGGGTAGCTCCCTTTCAGATTCAGGAAAAGAGGTGGGATTAAGAGCACATATATTTTCTATATAGATTTGATAGACAGACACAATAATTGAAATTAAGCAAAATTTTTTCACTTGGAAAAATCTTTGTGACCATACGTTGTCATTCACTGATGCTTATTCAGTACATAACAAACAAAACATGATGAGGGACTTCCCTGGTGGTCCAGTGGCTAAAACTCTGTGCTCCAGATGCAGAAGCCTGGGTTTGATCCCTGATCAGGGAATTAGATCCCGCTTGCTGCAACTAAAGATTCCAAGTCCCACAACTAAGAGCCAGTCCAGCTAAATAGACAAATAAATGAATATTAAAAAAAAAAAAAACATAAAACATGATGAAATTAAACATATCTATCCTGATTAATTGTCCTTTAAGAATACTGAAAATGGTTCATTAAACTTGGGGTACAGTGCACAGTTTAAAAATCAGTTTTCTGAAGATTTATTTTAATATATTCAAACATGCAAGAGTCATTCAGAAACAAAATATTGAAAGATACTTAACTTTGATTAAAACAACCATCTTGTTCATGAAATGAAATTTGATATCTTCAATTATGAATAAAATATAATTACTATACATTTAGAAAAAAGTTAACTTCAATATTGTAATATGCCTAACTCTAGTTAACGCATAAAACCTGTGTCTTATATGTGACAGGTAGTTTAGTTGCCGGAGGCTTAGCTGATATGAACCATAAGACTAGACATTTCTTAGGGCTGTTTTCTTTCTGTAACATTTCTGCCTTACATAGATAATTCATGTTTTATTAAGAGTATAAATAAAAGCAAATTTAGTTGGATTTATTCTTTCTTAAAATGTAAAAATGACAATAAGGTAAGCCCTCTGGCACTTGAGAAAACCAAAGTTAATGAGAAAGGCACGTGGGAAAAGGAGGAAGATATCGAATTCATTTATAAATTACATAAAACTATTATAATAAAAAAGCATAGAATGATGAAAATGGAATGACATCATGAAAGGAAGGAGCTGGTAAGAGTAACCTTATCCAGAAAGCATAAACTCACATTTCTATTAAAGATGTAGGTTTATGGAAACATGTTCTAGACAAATAATTTTCTATATCTTGATTTAGAAAATGCAAGTGACTGTATGCTCTGCAGTAGACCTTTATGACTTATTCATCTTTATTACTGAATCTTTGACCCTTTGTGTAGCATGGATTGTGGTGATGGTTTCACTACTGTACACTTATCTCCAAGCTGATCTAGTTATGTACATTATGTGAGGCTTTTTGTAGGTCAATTATACCTCAGCAAAGGTTTGGTTTTAAAAAAGAAAAACCTGTAAATAATATAAAGCTCTAATATACTCAGTTTTTTGATCTTGCTGCAACTAAAGTCCCACAACTAAGAGCCAGTCCAGCTAAATAGACAAATAAATGAATATTAAAAAAAAAAAAAAACATAAAACATGATGAAATTAAACATATCTATCCTGATTAATTGTCCTTTAAGAATACTGAAAATGGTTCATTAAACTTGGGGTACAGTGCACAGTTTAAAAATCAGTTTTCTGAAGATTTATTTTAATATATTCAAACATGCAAGAGTCATTCAGAAACAAAATATTGAAAGATATTTAACTTTGATTAAAACAACCATCTTGTTCATGAAATGAAATTTGATATCTTCAATTATGAATAAAATATAATTACTATACATTTAGAAAAAAGTTAACTTCAATATTGTAATATGCCTAACTCTAATTAACGCATAAAACCTGTGTCTTATATGTGACAGGTAGTTTAGTTGCCGGAGGCTTAGCTGATATGAACCATAAGACTAGACATTTCTTAGGGCTGTTTTCTTTCTGTAACATTTCTGCCTTACATAGATAATTCATGTTTTATTAAGAGTATAAATAAAAGCAAATTTAGTTGGATTTATTCTTTCTTAAAATGTAAAAATGACAATAAGGTAAGCCCTCTGGCACTTGAGAAAACCAAAGTTAATGAGAAAGGCACGTGGGAAAAGGAGGAAGATATCGAATTCATTTATAAATTACATAAAACTATTATAATAAAAAAGCATAGAATGATGAAAATGGAATGACATCATGAAAGGAAGGAGCTGGTAAGAGTAACCTTATCCAGAAAGCATAAACTCACATTTCTATTAAAGATGTAGGTTTATGGAAACATGTTCTAGACAAATAATTTTCTATATCTTGATTTAGAAAATGCAAGTGACTGTATGCTCTGCAGTAGACCTTTATGACTTATTCATCTTTATTACTGAATCTTTGACCCTTTGTGTAGCATGGATTGTGGTGATGGTTTCACTACTGTACACTTATCTCCAAGCTGATCTAGTTATGTACATTATGTGAGGCTTTTTGTAGGTCAATTATGCCTCAGCAAAGTGGTTTTAAAAAAAGAAACTGTAAATAATATAAAGCTCTAATATACTCACTTTTGTTCTCATTAGAATCCCTTAATATATACTTTTCTTCATTTTAGGTTAATATTATGTGGGAATTGCAATATTTCAACGTATTCAGTACATTGAAACATATTTCCAATGCTAAGAACACTTTATTATTCTTTTACAGTATATAGAAATTTGTGTTCATGAATGTCTAACTACAAAAATATAGGTATATTTGCACATATTACTTATGATCTTTAATATCTCATTCAACCTGGGACTATAAAATACATACTTTTTCCTCTAATAAAAAGGATAGTTATCCTAGAAAGGGTTAATTTATAGTGATGTTTTATACAATAAAACATTTCAGGGTGCGATGACTCAGTTCTCTCTCTTCATGAAAATATATCAGGTTTCTTGGGAAACTTTTGTATCATAGAAATATTATACAGAACACATGTGCATACTGCGATATCATTTTCTAAAATGAAGAATATGCCAAAATATGTAGCATATAAACTACTACTACTGTGATAATGTTTGTAGGAGACATGAGAAAGATTGTTCTCAACGCTGGCATTAATCAAAGGCAGATGCTAGCACATTTCTCCAAGCTTAACTGTATGTTGACTCAACATGTTTCTTCCTTATGTAGCCTTCCTCCTAAATTTTACAGTTCACTAGAGAAAACAACAAATTGCTCGATCCCCCATCTCACCTAAATAAAGTCCACCTCATCTATTTTAGAAGAAGCTTGAAAGTGCCTGTGGATTTGTGTTAGTATATTAAAACTCCAAATATATTAAAACTTGGCAAACAAACAAACTGTATATATAATATAAAGAAATATGTACAAAAAAATCTTAACGGTGTGGATAATCATGATTGTGTGATCACTCACCAAGACCCAGACATTCTTAGAGTGTGAAGTAATGGGGGCCTTAGGAAGCATTACTACAAACAAAGCTAGTGGAGGTGGTGGATTTCCAGCTGTGTTATTTCAAATATTAAAATATGATACTATTAAAATGCTACAGTTAGTATATCAGCAAATTTCAAACACTCAGCAGTGGCCTTGGGACTGGAAAACATAAGAAGGATAATGCCAAAGAAGGGCAATGCCAAAAAATATTCAGACTACCACACGTGTGCACTCATTTTACATACTAGCTAGGTAATATTCAAAATCCTCCAAACTAGGCTTCAGAAGTATGTTAACTGAGAACTTCCAAATGTACAAACTGGATTTAGAAAAGGTGGAGGAACTAGAGATCAAATTGTCAGCATCCATTGGATCATAGAAAAAGCAAGAAAATTCCAGAAAAACATCTACTTCTGCTTCATTTACTATGCTAAAGCCTTTGACTGTATGGATCACAAGAAACTTTGAAAAATTCTTCAAGAAACTAGGATACCAGATGACTTTACCTGCCTCCTGAGAAACCTGTATTCAGGACAAGAAGCAATAGTTATAACTGGACAAGGAACAAGAAACATGTTCCAATTCGGGAAAGGAGTATGTCAGGGCTATGTAATGTCACTCTGCTTAATGTATCTTATATGCAGAGTACATTATGCAGAATGCTAGTCTGGATGAAGCTAGAATCTAGCTGAAAGGAGAATGAAAAAACTGGCCTAAAATTCAACATTCAAAAACAAAGATCACAGCATCCAGTCCCATCACTTCACGGCAAATAGACTGGGAAACAGTAGAAAACAAATTTATTTTCAAAGGCAGATGCTAGCACATTTCTCCAAGCTTAACTGTATGTTGACTCAACATGTTTCTTCCTTATGTAGCCTTCCTCCTAAATTTTACAGTTCACTAGAGAAACAACAAATTGCTCGATCCCCCATCTCACCTAAATAAAGTCCACCTCATCTATTTTAGAAGAAGCTTGAAAGTGCCTGTGGATTTGTGTTAGTATATTAAAACTCCAAATATATTAAAACTTGGCAAACAAACAAACTGTATATATAATATAAAGAAATATGTACAAAAAAATCTTAACGGTGTGGATAATCATGATTGTGTGATCACTCACCAAGACCCAGACATTCTTAGAGTGTGAAGTAATGGGGGCCTTAGGAAGCATTACTACAAACAAAGCTAGTGGAGGTGGTGGATTTCCAGCTGTGTTATTTCAAATATTAAAATATGATACTATTAAAATGCTACAGTTAGTATATCAGCAAATTTCAAACACTCAGCAGTGGCCTTGGGACTGGAAAACATAAGAAGGATAATGCCAAAGAAGGGCAATGCCAAAAAATATTCAGACTACCACACGTGTGCACTCATTTTACATACTAGCTAGGTAATATTCAAAATCCTCCAAACTAGGCTTCAGAAGTATGTTAACTGAGAACTTCCAAATGTACAAACTGGATTTAGAAAAGGTGGAGGAACTAGAGATCAAATTGTCAGCATCCATTGGATCATAGAAAAAGCAAGAAAATTCCAGAAAAACATCTACTTCTGCTTCATTTACTATGCTAAAGCCTTTGACTGTATGGATCACAAGAAACTTTGAAAAATTCTTCAAGAAACTAGGATACCAGATGACTTTACCTGCCTCCTGAGAAACCTGTATTCAGGACAAGAAGCAATAGTTATAACTGGACAAGGAACAAGAAACATGTTCCAATTCGGGAAAGGAGTATGTCAGGGCTATGTAATGTCACTCTGCTTAATGTATCTTATATGCAGAGTACATTATGCAGAATGCTAGTCTGGATGAAGCTAGAATCTAGCTGAAAGGAGAATGAAAAAACTGGCCTAAAATTCAACATTCAAAAACAAAGATCACAGCATCCAGTCCCATCACTTCACGGCAAATAGACTGGGAAACAGTAGAAACAATAACAAACTTTATTTTCTTGGGCTTCAAAATCACTGCGAATGGTGATTGCAGACATGAAATTAAGATACTTACTCCTTGGAAGAAAAGCTATGACAAACATATACAGCATATTGAAAAGCAGAGACATCACTTTGCCAACAAAGTCCAAATATTCAAAGCTGTGGTTTTTCCAGTAGTCATGTATGATTGTGAGAATTAGACCAAACAGAAGGCTATGAGCCAAAGAATTGATGTATTTGAATTTTGGAGTTGTAGAAGGCTCTTGAGAGTCCCTTGGACTGCAAGGAAAGCAAACCACTGAATCCTAAAGGAAATTAACCCTGAATATTCATTGGAAGGATTGATGCTGAAGCTTCAATAGTTTATCCATCTGATGCAAAGAGACAACTCATTGTAAAAGACCTGATGCTTGGGAGAATAAAAGGTAAAAGGAGTAGAGGACGACAGAGGATAAGATGGACAGATGGAATCACTGACTCAATGGACAAGTTCAGGGAGATGATGAAGAACAGGGAAGCCTGGCTTGTTTCAGTCCAAGGGGTTGTAAAGTTTGGACATGACTGAGCAACTGAACTGAATGATTAAAAAATAGAAACTAAGGGACAATTTTCACTCCTCTCTCGTCACATTCAGAAATGTAGAATTAGAAGAGAAATATATATATATGTATATATACATATACACTAATGATGAAGGAAATAATATATCATAAGATAGGACTACAAGTTAAAACCTTACTGATAATTCAATTAAACAACCAATTGCATTTGTTCAGTCACTAAGTAGGGTCTGCCTCTTTGTAACCCCTTTGAAATGCAGCATGCCAGGTTCCTATGTTGCCTACTCTCTCCCAGATGGTGCATTCATGTGCACTGAGTTGGTGATGATATCTATGCATCTCACCTTCTATCGACCCCTTTTAATTTTTGCCTTCCATCTTTCCCAGCATCAAGTTCTTTTACAGTGAGTTGACTCTTTGCATTAAGTGTCCACAAAGTATTGGAGCTTCAGCTTCAACAGCAGTCCTTTCAATGAACATTCAGGGGATATTTCACTTAGGATTGACTGGTTTGACTACCTTGCAGTCCAAATGACCATATAAATCATCATAAACATTAGAAAGCTATAAAAAACATAATTACATAAGTAATAAATATATTCGATTTTTCACTACTGAAAAATCCTTCATTCTTTCTACTTTTCCTTAATACCATAAGCATTTGATTTTACACAATTTCCTTTGAAGTCACTCTTCAGCTATTGAACACAACCAAGTGACTGTAATAAAATAGTTTGATTGGGATAGAATAAAAGCATATTTGGGGCCAAAAGACAAAAGAAAATCATTCAAATTCAGAGTTATTAATTAAAGCTGAGCCAAACCATGAAGAGTATATATTTGAACAAAAGAAACACTCTTTAGAAGAAACAATTTAACAGAAACACTTAGAAATCTGGTAGTTAAAGTAAGACGATGAAATTCAGGAGCATCATTTTTGACAGCTTCAAGAGCACCTCCAACTCAACTGTGTTAAGTGATAGAGATACAAAGATATTAGGGTAGATTTAGTGACATTTTCTCAGAAGTTCTTATGGACTCAGTCTAATCTTCCTTTAAATTCATAATCCACCACTTTCTATTTATAAATAGTTGGACAAGGTCCTTAACTTTTTTGAAACTCTATTTATACAATAATACAAATTAAAGAAATCCTTGGGGCCCTGGATTTTGTTAGGATTGAATCAAATGAAGTATGTGAAAGATCAGTGAAATGGCTGATAAATATTACCTATTTGACAAAACGCTAAAATGCTACTAGATGCTATAGTGATGGTGGCAGTAATATTCGACTAGTCATCATATAAAAAAGTAATTGATCAAATAGCTCACGGATACTGCCTATTAAGTGGAAAAAAAAAAAAAGGGTTATGGGGAGCATCTGTCTCAGTCAAGGAGTCTGCTATATTTTAGTACCATGTGGGTGTCAGTACTTGGTCGTCAGTTCTCAGCACTTTCGGGAAGACAGATGTAGAGTCATAGAACTGGGGTCAAAACTTTGAGTAAGAAAATTTAGAATAAGTAACCTATCAGGTTAACATATGCTACGTAAATTTCCCTTGCCAAAATACGTTAAATTTTAGCCACCCTCCTCTTCAAATATGGAATATTCCATTCATGTGAAAGATGTGAACTTAGGCTGATAGTTCTTCAGCTTCAATTCAAACATGTAGCAGTAACACGGTCTAGGAAGCTATTTAGCTATCTTACCATCTAAGACAGTGTCAGGTTGATAATTTCCACTATTTTTGCCATTTTGAACATCTTTGACTGGGCTTCTAAATTTAAGTATTTTTCAGTTTATTCATTTTATGGTATTGAATGAGGTGGTAACTTGACAATGAGGTTCTTAGAAAAGCCGACTGACAGATCAAAAATGCAGTATATAAACTAGTTAAGCCACGGTAGCCCTTAAATTCTGGTTATTTAAAATGAATTGGGCTTGAGGCAGAACTTAATTCACTCCAAACTTAGGAGAAATGCTCACCACTTTTATCGGTTAGCATCAATCAACATAGGAAGATATGAGACTGCATAGGCTCTCTTAGTAAACTCAGATAATAAACATTAATTAATTAACTCATCAATGTAAACAACCCATAGAGATTATGAACATTTTAAAGGTGACAATTCAGTGGAACAGAAATGTTTCTCCTTTTGCTTAGATCACTGATTTGTCTTTTGTGTACAAGGGGATGTTCGGCAGGACTTTTATCTAAACATCACTAGTTAACATTTTTTGATTTCCCAAAGAGTGGAAGAACGATTTATTAGTTAAAATATCTATGATGTAATATGCTCTTCATGGCATGCTAAAAGAAGCAATTTTTTGTTTTTCCTTGGAAATCTTTCTGCTTGTTTACAACCACTTTCTTGACACCCATCTTTCTAGAAATTACAATAGAATCTTCTTATTCTATGTTTTCTTGTTTATTTCCAAGGAAATACTCAAATTAAACACAGGGAAGCCTGTTTATTTTATTTATTCTTTTATGCATAGAAATGTACTTGTTAATTTAGTTTCAAGGTAGTTTTACTTTTGTTTGGTCTAGTTTGAAAGAGCTAGACAACCACTACAGCTTCAGAAGATCTTCTTTTAAATACCATTCCCACAAGCATAGTATTGGGTTTAGGAGAATTAATAGAAAGTTGTGAAAAGCTATGCACCAATAAGTAGCTGTCTTAATAACAATAAAGCAAGTCAGTACTCCAGTTTTGGAATGTAAGAAAGAACTGTGAATATACAGTCACAGAGTACTGTACATTATTTTATGCATCAGAAACACACACAGAAATACTGAAAATATATGGCTTCTTTGGTATAAGTCTGTTACCCAAATCACACCACTGATTTCAGTGAGGGCAGAATCAAATTTGTAATAAACCACAGTCACAGTAGCTAAAAAGTAGATAGTTGATAGAAACAATCTCTGGCTTCAAAAACAACACCCAAGGGCAAAATTCATGACCTTCAACTGCTGTTTTGATAGAGATTACTCATTCTGCCCTAAACAAAGTATTTTTCAGTTTATTTATTTTATGGTATTGTATGAGGTGGTAACTTGACAATGAGGTTCTTAGAAAAGCCGACTGACAGATCAAAAATGCAGTATATAAACTAGTTAAGCCACGGTAGCCCTTAAATTCTGGTTATTTAAAATGAATTGGGCTTGAGGCAGAACTTAATTCACTCCAAACTTAGGAGAAATGCTCACCACTTTTATCCGTTAGCGTCAATCAACATAGGAAGATATGAGACTGCATAGGCTCTCTTAGTAAACTCAGATAATAAACATTAATTAATTAACTCATCAATGTAAACAACCCATAGAGATTATGAACATTTTAAAGGTGACAATTCAGTGGAACAGAAATGTTTCTCCTTTTGCTTAGATCACTGATTTGTCTTTTGTGTACAAGGGGATGTTCGGCAGGACTTTTATCTAAACATCACTAGTTAACATTTTTTGATTTCCCAAAGAGTGGAAGAACGATTTATTAGTTAAAATATCTATGATGTAATATGCTCTTCATGGCATGCTAAAAGAAGCAATTTTTTGTTTTTCCTTGGAAATCTTTCTGCTTGTTTACAACCACTTTCTTGACACCCGTCTTTCTAGAAATTACAATAGAATCTTCTTATTCTATGTTTTCTTGTTTATTTCCAAGGAAATACTCAAATTAAACACAGGGAAGCCTGTTTATTTTATTTATTCTTTTATGCATAGAAATGTACTTGTTAATTTAGTTTCAAGGTAGTTTTACTTTTGTTTGGTCTAGTTTGAAAGAGCTAGGCAATCACTACAGCTTCAGAAGATCTTCTTTTAAATACCATTCCCACAAGCATAGTATTGGGTTTAGGAGAATTAATAGAAAGTTGTGAAAAGCTATGCACCAATAAGTAGCTGTCTTAATAACAATAAAGCAAGTCAGTACTCCAGTTTTGGAATGTAAGAAAGAACTGTGAATATACAGTCACAGAGTACTGTACATTATTTTATGCATCAGAAACACACACAGAAATACTGAAAATATATGGCTTCTTTGGTATAAGTCTGTTACCCAAATCACACCACTGATTTCAGTGAGGGCAGAATCAAATTTGTAATAAACCACAGTCACAGTAGCTAAAAAGTAGATAGTTGATAGAAACAATCTCTGGCTTCAAAAACAACACCCAAGGGCAAAATTCATGACCTTCAACTGCTGTTTTGATAGAGATTACTCATTCTGCCCCTAAACAAATTTTTCAAAGGTTTGGTTTAGGGAGATGATTATATCACCAAAAAGTGTCATAGCAGTTACAGAGTACTCTGATATATCTTTAGGAAATATACCATTTCTAAGTAAACCCTTGATTTGGGGACAAGATCAGAATTGAGATTGAAAGCTTTAGCCATAAGACAGTCTTCAGGCTTTCTCATTTGTAGGATATAGTGAGATGTGCTGGTAGAAAACATGACTTGACAATTGATTTACTGCACAACTTCCTGGAAGGAGGTATTTCCAATTCACTAGAAAAAGAACATAATATTTTCTCCACTGCTATTACTATTTACAAATTTAGGGAACCGTGACACTGTGAAGGACAGTAAGAGACTATATATCACAACTTATTATTCTACTCTAAAAATAAACTGTATTATAACTTTTTTTACACTGTTATTTTAAAATATGTTCTGTATTCCCAATAATAGCTAAACACAATTTTGACACAGAAAAGTATTATTTAGAATTCAGAAATATTTATTTGTTTGTTTCCAACTTCCATTTATCCAGGACAGGATACAAGATAGAGTATGCTCTGCAGACCCTTTGCAATTTTCTTGTCATATTTTCTAAAGCCAAATTTCATTTCAAGTCCTCTTCTCTAAGTTGGCATGAGTTAACAGACACATTAAACAAAAACTATTTAGTAAGCTAACAATAAGCTGCTTTACTAACAAAACAAAACAAACAAGCATTCACTCTCTGGTGACAAAAAAATTCCTCTGTTAAACACACTGTTTGAATCACAGAGAACAGACTTATGGACATTGGGGAGAGGGAAGAGTGGGTGAGAGATATGGATAGAGTAACACGGAGCCCTACACTAGCATATGTAAAAGAGATAACTATTGCCAGTGGGTTGTGGGTTAAGGAATCTTATATGGGGGCCGTGCAGTGGCCTGGAAGGGTAGGATGCAGGGGGGATGGGATATACCTATGATTAATCTGGGATTATGCATATCTGTAAAAAACAAAACTTTGTAAAAGCAAAAAAAACCACCACACACTGTTTGGAGTCAAGACACTGGCCTTTGAACATTGATGTTAAAAGGAATATGTCTGCAATGTGGAAGTAACATGTTAAACATCATTGACAATGACTATTCCAATTCCTCTCCTAGCAAAGAACTCCAGGGCTGTGATCACGAACATGCATGTTTTGATGGGATTATATAGAAAAAACCATTTCTAAGTAAACCCTTGACAAGATCTGAATTTAGCCATAAGACAGTCTTCAGGCTTTCTCATTTGTAGGATATAGTGAGATGTGCTGGTAGAAAACATGACTTGACAATTGATTTACTGCACAACTTCCTGGAAGGAGGTATTTCCAATTCACTAGAAAAAGAACATAATATTTTCTCCACTGCTATTACTATTTACAAATTTAGGGAACCGTGACACTGTGAAGGACAGTAAGAGACTATATATCACAACTTATTATTCTACTCTAAAAATAAACTGTATTATAACTTTTTTTACACTGTTATTTTAAAATATGTTCTGTATTCCCAATAATAGCTAAACACAATTTTGACACAGAAAAGTATTATTTAGAATTCAGAAATATTTATTTGTTTGTTTCCAACTTCCATTTATCCAGGACAGGATACAAGATAGAGTATGCTCTGTAGACCCTTTGCAATTTTCTTGTCATATTTTCTAAAGCCAAATTTCATTTCAAGTCCTCTTGTCTAAGTTGGCATGAGTTAACAGACACATTAAACAAAAACTATTTAGTAAGCTAACAATAAGCTGCTTTACTAACAAAACAAAACAAACAAGCATTCACTCTCTGGTGACAAAAAAATTCCTCTGTTAAACACACTGTTTGAATCACAGAGAACAGACTTATGGACATTGGGGAGAGGGAAGAGTGGGTGAGAGATATGGATAGAGTAACACGGAGCCCTACACTAGCATATGTAAAAGAGATAACTATTGTCAGTGGGTTGTGGGTTAAGGAATCTTATATGGGGGCTGTGCAGTGGCCTGGAAGGGTAGGATGCAGGGGGGATGGGATATACCTATGATTAATCTGGGATTATGCATATCTGTAAAAAACAAAACTTTGTAAAAGCAAAAAAAACCACCACACACTGTTTGGAGTCAAGACACTGGCCTTTGAACATTGATGTTAAAAGGAATATGTCTGCAATGTGGAAGTAACATGTTAAACATCATTGACAATGACTATTCCAATTCCTCTCCTAGCAAAGAACTCCAGGGCTGTGATCACGAACATGCATGTTTTGATGGGATTATATAGAACGTTGAAAAGGAAATATATTTTTGGCAGGATGATATTGGATGTAAATTTGAGACCCTTCTTCATCTAAGGAGACTCACATATTTTAGAAGGACAAAGTAGACAAACTGACAGGAAGTCAAAGAAAAGTATCAGTGTATTCATTATATTGTCTAAGGCTAATTCTGGCCAAGAATTTGAATTAAGTGTATGGATATGAGAACTGGACCGTAAAAAAGGTTGAAACCGAAGAATTGATGCTCTCAAACTGTGCTGCTAGAGAAGACACCTGAGAGTCCCTTGGACAATAAGGAGATCGAACCAGTTTCTCTTAAAGGAAGTCAACACTGACTATTCATTGGAACAACTGATCCTAAAGCTGACGTTCCAAAACTTGGCCACTTGATGTGAAGAGATGACTCTTAGAAAAGACCCTGATGCTGGGAAAGATTGAGGATAGGAGGAGAAGGGGGTGACAGAGGATGAGATGGCTGGATGGCACCTTGGATTCAACAGACATGAGTCAGAGCGAAGTCCAGGAAATAGTGAAGGACAGGGTATCTTGGCATGCTGCAGTCCATGCTATCACAAAGAGTGGGACAGGACTTAGTGACTGAAGAACAACTAATTCAATCTCACATGCATTCTGGCAAACATGGATGAATAAGTAAAATCATTTAAATACTACCAATAAAGAAAATATCTTCTCACTAAAATTAAATAAAGTTTATCAAAGTGATCTTTAAAAATCAATGCATTTTTCTGTTTTTAAAATTAAGTATTAAAATTGCCTTAAAAAAAGTTAGTATGGGTTAAGGAATCTTATATGGGGGCGTGCAGTGGCCTGGAAGGGTAGGATGCAGGGATGGGATATACCTATGATTAATCTGGGATTATGCATATCTGTAAAAAACAAAACTTTGTAAAAGCAAAAAAAACCACCACACACTGTTTGGAGTCAAGACACTGGCCTTTGAACATTGATGTTAAAAGGAATATGTCTGCAATGTGGAAGTAACATGTTAAACATCATTGACAATGACTATTCCAATTCCTCTCCTAGCAAAGAACTCCAGGGCTGTGATCACGAACATGCATGTTTTGATGGGATTATATAGAACGTTGAAAAGGAAATATATTTTTGGCAGGATGATATTGGATGTAAATTTGAGACCCTTCTTCATCTAAGGAGACTCACATATTTTAGAAGGACAAAGTAGACAAACTGACAGGAAGTCAAAGAAAAGTATCAGTGTATTCATTATATTGTCTAAGGCTAATTCTGGCCAAGAATTTGAATTAAGTGTATGGATATGAGAACTGGACCGTAAAAAAGGTTGAAACCGAAGAATTGATGCTCTCAAACTGTGCTGCTAGAGAAGACACCTGAGAGTCCCTTGGACAATAAGGAGATCGAACCAGTTTCTCTTAAAGGAAGTCAACACTGACTATTCATTGGAACAACTGATCCTAAAGCTGACGTTCCAAAACTTGGCCACTTGATGTGAAGAGATGACTCTTGGAAAAGACCCTGATGCTGGGAAAGATTGAGGATAGGAGGAGAAGGGGGTGACAGAGGATGAGATGACTGGATGGCACCTTGGATTCAACAGACATGAGTCAGAGCAAAGTCCAGGAAATAGTGAAGGACAGGGTATCTTGGCATGCTGCAGTCCATGCTATCACAAAGAGTGGGACAGGACTTAGTGACTGAAGAACAACTAATTCAATCTCACATGCATTCTGGCAAACATGGATGAATAAGTAAAATCATTTAAATACTACCAATAAAGAAAATATCTTCTCACTAAAATTAAATGAAGTTTATCAAAGTGATCTTTAAAAATCAATGCATTTTTCTGTTTTTAAAATTAAGTATTAAAAATTGCCTAGTACAATGAAAGTGGCTTAGTCATGTCTGACTCTTTGTAACCCATGGACAAGCCATGGAATTTTCCAGGCACGAATGCTGACTGGGTAGCCTTTCCCTTCTCCAAAGGATATTCCCAACCCAAGAATTGAACTGGCATCTCTGGCATTTCAGGTGGATTGTTTACTAGCTGAGTTACCAAAAATGGATGCTGTAAAAGATAATATATACTATTTTTTGCCCTCCACAACAGCTCTGTTAAGTGATAAAGAAACTAACACTCAGAAGTTTTAGACAAAGAACTTGAATTCACACCACTGCAAGGAAAAAGTGAAAGAGTTGGGATTCCATTTCTTTCTCCGTATTTCACATTATTCATCATGATATAAAACAAAACCCCTTCTTTCAACTCTCATTATTATTCTCATTATTTCTCTTTCCTGATATTTCTATTGCTTTACTAGGTCACTGCGAGAGAGAGGAGCATTGAGGTGGGAATGGAAAGGACAAAGTAAACAAATCAGAAGAGGAATGACTGGTAGAATCTTATTTGCAGCAGTTAGTCTGTACCCGACTTTTTTTCAGCATTTATTTTTAAAATAAAGAGAGTGCACAAAACAAGCTTATTTGTCAAAGTTTACAACTGGCAACTAATGTTTGTGATCTTCTTGATCTGTTGATCCTATTTGTAATCTTATTAGACTGTTAAGTCTGTATCCATTGATTAAAATGCTTCTTATTTCATGAAACTCAGTGTATTGCCTTCTTTAGCCTTGCCAGCGTAAGTCTCTACATTTAGAAGCAACTGAATCCCCTTTACCTGACCTCCATTAGGGACATAAGAAATAATATGTTTGGATTTGTTATTAGCATGTATTTCTATTTTGAATGCATGGAAGACTTTGATGTGAAAATCCATAATTTCTTATGAGATAAGGTAGATGAATGCATTTAAATACAAAAAAACAGGGTATCTTGGCATGCTGCAGTCCATGCTATCACAAAGAGTGGGACAGGACTTAGTGACTGAAGAACAACTAATTCAATCTCACATGCATTCTGGCAAACATGGATGAATAAGTAAAATCATTTAAATACTACCAATAAAGAAAATATCTTCTCACTAAAATTAAATAAGTTTATCAAAGTGATCTTTAAAATCAATGCATTTTCTGTTTTTAAAATTAAGTATTAAAAATTGCCTAGTACAATGAAAGTGGCTTAGTCATGTCTGACTCTTTGTAACCCATGGACAAGCCATGGAATTTTCCAGGCACGAATGCTGACTGGGTAGCCTTTCCCTTCTCCAAAGGATATTCCCAACCCAAGAATTGAACTGGCATCTCTGGCATTTCAGGTGGATTGTTTACTAGCTGAGTTACCAAAAATGGATGCTGTAAAAGATAATATATACTATTTTTTGCCCTCCACAACAGCTCTGTTAAGTGATAAAGAAACTAACACTCAGAAGTTTTAGACAAAGAACTTGAATTCACACCACTGCAAGGAAAAAGTGAAAGAGTTGGGATTCCATTTCTTTCTCCGTATTTCACATTATTCATCATGATATAAAACAAAACCCCTTCTTTCAACTCTCATTATTATTCTCATTATTTCTCTTTCCTGATATTTCTATTGCTTTACTAGGTCACTGCGAGAGAGAGGAGCATTGAGGTGGGAATGGAAAGGACAAAGTAAACCAATCAGAAGAGGAATGACTGGTAGAATCTTATTTGCAGCAGTTAGTCTGTACCCGACTTTTTTTCAGCATTTATTTTTAAAACAAAGAGAGTGCACAAAACAAGCTTATTTGTCAAAGTTTACAACTGGCAACTAATGTTTGTGATCTTCTTGATCTGTTGATCCTATTTGTAATCTTATTAGACTGTTAAGTCTGTATCCATTGATTAAAATGCTTCTTATTTCATGAAACTCAGTGTATTGCCTTCTTTAGCCTTGCCAGCGTAAGTCTCTACATTTAGAAGCAACTGAATCCCCTTTACCTGACCTCCATTAGGGACATAAGAAATAATATGTTTGGGTTTGTTATTAGCATGTATTTCTATTTTGAATGCATGGAAGACTTTGATTATGTGAAAATCCATAATTTCTTCCAGTGTTAGTAACATATATTTAAAGAACATAACCATATGATATAAGAGGTGTCCTATTGGAAGAACAAATGCTGCCTTTCATCTCTTTTTGACCTTCAGCATTTCATTTCTGAAGTTAGAATGATTCAACTGTGTCTAGGTTATTCAGGCTCATTCTAAAGAAACATGTAATGACCAGGGCAACTTGAAAACAAATTATCTGAAAAAAAGACAAATTATCTGAATACTTTTCTTCAGTAATACTGAATGGGTTAATAATTCATTGAAATTAAATCCAATGTTTAAAAAGTTAATTTTTGCTGCTCCTGATTATAAACCACAAATGGTAGTTTAAGGTTTAATTTGCCTAACCATGCATAAATAGGGACTCACAGTTGAAGCTCTTCCTAGTAAGACTTTTATTAACTAACATCTTGCCTGACTTTTATCTCACTGACTAGAAACACTTTTCCAGAAAGTAGCTAAGATTTATGATATTAAAGTGAAAGTCACTTTAATATGTTTTGCTACCCATGTACAAGCCATGGAATTCTCCAGGCAAAACTACTGAAATGGGTAGCCTTTCCCTTCTTCAGGGAATCTTCCCAACCCAGGGATGGAACCTATGTCTCCCACATTGCAGGTAGATTCTTTACCATCTGAGCCATGAGAGAAGCCCAAGAATACTGGAGTGTGTAGCTTATCCTTTTTCCAGGGGATCTTCTGATCCTGGAATTGAACTGGGGTCTCCTGCATTGCAGGTGGATTCTTTACCAGCTGAGCTACAATATGATTTAATTTGTGTCTATTTAATTAAATTTTCAAGCTGTGCATAGTTTCCTTTATACTAATTAGACAAAGGAGGCTGTGATGCAGCCTTCAAAAATCTTGAAGGAAACTCATATTTTTCAGTAATAATACATTTTTATTATTTGCTGAGTGAAGTAACTTCTAGTTTACATAGATTAGAAGAAAATCTTGTAATAATTTCTCAAGGGAAATATCTTTGGAAATATTTTTTGATTTAATATTTAAGTAATTTATAAAAGTGGCATGTCTTAGAAAAACACATGACTTATCTTTTTCATTTATTAATGGCACTTACCTCCTTGTATTATTAACAGATAGTAGATAATAGGTAAAATGAATACTGAAAGCCTCTGCTCATTGAAAGCAAAGTATTAAAAAGACCACTTCTGAGATTGTATAATAAGATTCCGTTAAATAGGTCTGTTGATAGTATTTGTGAATGGTTTATGTTTAACTTTGGAAAACTGGAATTTGTTATTTTTCAAGTGATTTATTATTTTGAAAATAATATGAATAAATACCTGGTTTTTCATCAACACAGACAGGCATTTTATAACACCTAGAAACAGATGTGTGTGAATATACTTCAGGTCTAAATTGTTCAGTTAGTTTTGACTTGAATGATATTCTCAACGTAAATTTTCTACATCAAAAAATATAAATATTTCAGCTTTTTAATGTATCTTACTTTGTGTATATGGCTTATTTAATTCCAATTATTTATTTCAATTCCTTTATTTTAAAGAAGAAAAACAGGAGGTATTAAAATGCCCTAAAAATATCCACAGAAACTGGGATAAAGTGGAATGAGTTTCAACTGATTTACTTTTTTCTAGAAAAGAAAACACATTTTTATTCAGAACAATATGTCAATGTGAGACATAATTCTTGCATACAACACAAGACATTTCCTAAAAGTATATAGTTTAAAGAAGGCTTTAGTGTTTGGGGTAAGTATTTATGGAGATTCAATCCATGAGAGAAGCCCAAGAATACTGGAGTGTGTAGCTTATCCTTTTTCCAGGGGATCTTCTGATCCTGGAATTGAACTGGGGTCTCCTGCATTGCAGGTGGATTCTTTACCAGCTGAGCTACAATATGATTTAATTTGTGTCTATTTAATTAAATTTTCAAGCTGTGCATAGTTTCCTTTATACTAATTAGACAAAGGAGGCTGTGATGCAGCCTTCAAAAATCTTGAAGGAAACTCATATTTTTCAGTAATAATACATTTTTATTATTTGCTGAGTGAAGTAACTTCTAGTTTACATAGATTAGAAGAAAATCTTGTAATAATTTCTCAAGGGAAATATCTTTGGAAATATTTTTTGATTTAATATTTAAGTAATTTATAAAAGTGGCATGTCTTAGGAAAACACATGACTTATCTTTTTCATTTATTAATGGCACTTACCTCCTTGTATTATTAACAGATAGTAGATAATAGGTAAAATGAATACTGAAAGCCTCTGCTCATTGAAAGCAAAGTATTAAAAAGACCACTTCTGAGATTGTATAATAAGATTCTGTTAAATAGGTCTATTGATAGTATTTGTGAATGGTTTATGTTTAACTTTGGAAAACTGGAATTTGTTATTTTTCAAGTGATTTATTATTTTGAAAATAATATGAATAAATACCTGGTTTTTCATCAACACAGACAGGCATTTTATAACACCTAGAAACAGATGTGTGTGAATATACTTCAGGTCTAAATTGTTCAGTTAGTTTTGACTTGAATGATATTCTCAACGTAAATTTTCTACATCAAAAAATATAAATATTTCAGCTTTTTAATGTATCTTACTTTGTGTATATGGCTTATTTAATTCCAATTATTTATTTCAATTCCTTTATTTTAAAGAAGAAAAACAGGAGGTATTAAAATGCCCTAAAAATATCCACAGAAACTGGGATAAAGTGGAATGAGTTTCAACTGATTTACTTTTTTTCTAGAAAAGAAAACACATTTTTATTCAGAACAATATGTCAATGTGAGACATAATTCTTGCATACAACACAAGACATTTCCTAAAAGTATATAGTTTAAAGAAGGCTTTAGTGTTTGGGGTAAGTATTTATGGAGAACATCTCAGTACGGTCACCATATTTCAGGTCCATACCTCCATTTCTGAACCATAAAAAGTCTTGATCTATTGTGAGGTTTTGGAAGTACCAATCCATCACCCCCAAAAAAGCCCTTATTTTGTTTAAAATAATTAATGTGCCATTTGGTAACATACTGATGTTAGGCTGCTAACATATTCACTGAAAATAACAACAAACAGAAAGATTTATTGACAAACAAAACCTGAGCTCAAGTTGTTGGATAATTTTAAATGATATTTAAATTGTCTATTTATCAAGTAATTTCTCAGCTAAAATGAATTTAAATATTTATAATTTGTCATAAACAGCTGTGGATGACCATTTTCTATATACATATTTATATGTTATATTAATGTAATATATGTCTTTCTTTCTGGTTTATATAGAACATGTCAATGCAAAGGGTATAATTTTGTTATAATTTATCATAGAATAAATGAGGGTATATGCAAATTCAGTAGCTTCACATTTTACCTTCAGAATAAAAAGGCATAGGAAGAAAATGTAGACAGTTATCTGAAGGTAAAATTGTCAGCATATAACAATTGAAAAGGTTATCCAGATGATTTCTGTCTTCAAAATTTGGCAGTGCCCATTTTCCTCTGAAGAAAAAAATCTTATTTTAAAATTGTAATAGAAACTGCTTCTGCATTTAAATGTATTAGTTTTTCATTTCCTTGTGCACATATTTGTTATTATGTTTCACTGAAGGAAAATCATAATATTTGTGTATAGTGGAATATCAAATTTTTAAATTCAGATTTGAGTTTTAACAAACGTTATTAAAATGGCCTTATCATATCTAACTTGAGTAGCAAATGACTAAGTGCAAGGGTTTTTTGTTTGATTCTGTTTCTCTTGACTATCAGTTTGTGGAATAATAACCCTTTTATTTCTATACAATAGTCCAAAAAAGACATTATATCATATAATCTTAACAACATGCACTATACCTATGATAAAGCGGAGCCCAAAAAGAATATTCCTAGAAATGCTGAAATGAGAAAAAAAATACCTTGACTTATTTTGATATTAGAATGGATTCTCAACAAATAAAATATTCTTTTCAAAATTTCCCTAATATCTACCTGTACAAGTTTCAAAAAGTTCATTCACAAGGATTTTTGAATTCTTGTTCTGCTAGCCATGAAGAAGGAATATAATGAAAGAGAAAAAATGTTTATGAGCTGAAAGGGCTCATGTGATGTAAACCTGGAAATTGGGAAACAAATATAAACAAAGTTGCTGTTTATGAGTTTGAATAAGCTCTCAACAATAAATTGATGTCCAGATCAGAAGTCAACAAGGTCTAGAAAGTCAGGTAAAACTGCACCTGATGTTCCTTGAAACACTGAGCCTACAGTTGATGCCAAAAAGCTCAAGGCTAAGAGTATAAATGATTCAGATAATTTGACTGTAGGTTATAAGAAGAATAAGTAATTTGTGGTAAAGGAAGAACACGTTTCAAAAATAATTTTAACTCCAATTTTCATTATTTCACAAATTACTGGCATAACCCAGTGCCTACCTGTCTTGAATTTTGTCCTCTTTCCTGTGAAATATGAGCATTAAATAACATTTCTTCTTTTTAAGTAGAATACTACTGAATTTCTTCATTTTGGCAATTGATGAAGCTTAAAAATAAAGCTGAAAACACACACTATCAACATCCTGAGCTCCATGTGATCAATAATTAATTAAAAAATAAACTGCTTCTGCATTTAAATGTATTAGTTTTTCATTTCCTTGTGCACATATTTGTTATTATGTTTCACTGAAGGAAAATCATAATATTTGTGTATAAGTGGAATATCAAATTTTTAAATTCAGATTTGAGTTTTAACAAACATTATTAAAATGGCCTTATCATATCTAACTTGAGTAGCAAATGACTAAGTGCAAGGGTTTTTTGTTTGATTCTGTTTCTCTTGACTATCAGTTTGTGGAATAATAACCCTTTTATTTCTATACAATAGTCCAAAAAAGACATTATATCATATAATCTTAACAACATGCACTATACCTATGATAAAGCGGAGCCCAAAAAGAATATTCCTAGAAATGCTGAAATAAGAAAAAAAATACCTTGACTTATTTTGATATTAGAATGGATTCTCAACAAATAAAATATTCTTTTCAAAATTTCCCTAATATCTACCTGTACAAGTTTCAAAAATTTCATTCACAAGGATTTTTGAATTCTTGTTCTGCTAGCCATGAAGAAGGAATATAATGAAAGAGAAAAAATGTTTATGAGCTGAAAGGGCTCATGTGATGTAAACCTGGAAATTGGGAAACAAATATAAACAAAGTTGCTGTTTATGAGTTTGAATAAGCTCTCAACAATAAATTGATGTCCAGATCAGAAGTCAACAAGGTCTAGAAAGTCAGGTAAAACTGCACCTGATGTTCCTTGAAACACTGAGCCTACAGTTGATGCCAAAAAGCTCAAGGCTAAGAGTATAAATGATTCAGATAATTTGACTGTAGGTTATAAGAAGAATAAGTAATTTGTGGTAAAGAAAGAACACGTTTCAAAAATAATTTTAACTCCAATTTTCATTATTTCACAAATTACTGGCATAACCCAGTGCCTACCTGTCTTGAATTTTGTCATCTTTCCTGTGAAATATGAGCATTAAATAACATTTCTTCTTTTTAAGTAGAATACTACTGAATTTCTTCATTTTGGCAATTGATGAAGCTTAAAAATAAAGCTGAAAACACACACTATCAACATCCTGAGCTCCATGTGATCTTTAATAAAAATAAACTGCAAAACATCAGTGGCTGTATTTCAAACAAACTTGCTTGACAATTTTCTTCCTTCTTCATAATACATGTAGATAGCTTTCTATAAAAAGTCGATAAACTGACTTGGATCTGAACCTGATGGATCAGAATTGATGGAATCAATGGTCTTAAACAAGCACACTTGAGAACCTCTTGTCTTTATTTAATATATATTATCATATTTCCATGCTATTATGTAGGCAGCTCTCTTGTTCATTATAACAAATGTGCATTGTTACAAAATGTTCTTAATTCTCTTTTGATAACTTCCAGTTTAATGTAAATTAAAATACTATTTCATATTTTTGTGTGCTAGACAAATAGGACCTTCTTTCCCAACAACTCTATGTCCTAATCCCTAGAACTTGTAAATTTGACATCTTATGTGATAAAATTGATTTTGAGATGGAAATAAACTAAGGAATTTGAAACAGATATTTTGGATTAGCAGAGTGGGCTCAATTATTCACAATTTTCTCAAAAGTGGAAGAGAGAGACAGGTAATGACAGAAGGATGGGACTATAAAAGGATGTGAAGAATGTGGATACACACTCATTTTGAAAATGAAGAGAGCCATGAACTAAGGAATGCAGACAACCCTTAAAAAATGAAAAAAAGAAAGGAATTTATTCTCAATGGAGCCTCAACAGAAATGTAGCCCTGTTGTAATGTACCTTAATACTAACTTAGTGAGAAATGGGTCAGATTTCTGACCCATAGATATGCAAGATAATAAAAGTAGATTGTTTTAAGTAGATTTGTTGTAATTTATTGCAGCATCAATAGAAAACTAATAATTAGGCTTGCATTAATATTTCTATATATACTCATTTCTTAGAGTAACAGAATTAAAGAAATGTCAGAAGGGTATGAAGACTGACCAGATGGAAAACACCTATCTTTCATAGCAAAAGTAAATCTCATATATAGCAAACAACATTGCTATTCCATCATCTTGTATGTTTTTCTCTTTAAAAAGTTGAAAAGCTAGATATTATTGTTTATGATAGCAAGAGAGTATGCCACGATGTGTTCTGGTTTCTTCTGGAGTTCAAAACCATACCAAATCAATTGTTGAACCATCATAGCAATAAATATAGGGAATTTAAAATATTCTAGAAAAATGTACAAAAAAGGTACATATTAATTTTTAGTAAGAATAAGTCTTCTAGTTGCAGTTGTATATTAAGTGAGAAAAATTTTTGTCCACATGTCTCAGCCCAGACTGTGAAGTGAATGAGTGCAATGCCAAGTCAAACAGCAATTGCTTTCATTAAACTACCCTAAGGACTGACCAGTAGGTAATTTGGGGGAATTCTCTCGTAGCTCAGCTGGTAAAAGAATCTGCCTGCAATGCAGAAGACCTGGTTTCCATCCCTGGGTTGGGAAGATCCCCTGCAGAAGGGTCCACTCCAGCTGGGAGACAAATAGGACCTTCTTTCCCAACAACTCTATGTCCTAATCCCTAGAACTTGTAAATTTGACATCTTATGTGATGAAATTGATTTTGAGATGGAAATAAACTAAGGAATTTGAAACAGATATTTTGGATTAGCAGAGTGGGCTCAATTATTCACAATTTTCTCAAAAGTGGAAGAGAGAGACAGGTAATGACAGAAGGATGGGACTATAAAAGGATGTGAAGAATGTGGATACACACTCATTTTGAAAATGAAGAGAGCCATGAACTAAGGAATGCAGACAACCCTTAAAAAATGAAAAAAAGAAAGGAATTTATTCTCAATGGAGCCTCAACAGAAATGTAGCCCTGTTGTAATGTACCTTAATACTAACTTAGTGAGAAATGGGTCAGATTTCTGACCCATAGATATGCAAGATAATAAAAGTAGATTGTTTTAAGTAGATTTGTTGTAATTTATTGCAGCATCAATAGAAAACTAATAATTAGGCTTGCATTAATATTTCTATATATACTCATTTCTTAGAGTAGCAGAATTAAAGAAATGTCAGAAGGGTATGAAGACTGACCAGATGGAAAACACCTATCTTTCATAGCAAAAGTAAATCTCATATATAGCAAACAACATTGCTATTCCATCATCTTGTATGTTTTTCTCTTTAAAAAGTTGAAAAGCTAGATATTATTGTTTATGATAGCAAGAGAGTATGCCACGATGTGTTCTGGTTTCTTCTGGAGTTCAAAACCATACCAAATCAATTGTTGAACCATCATAGCAATAAATATAGGGAATTTAAAATATTCTAGAAAAATGTACAAAAAAGGTACATATTAATTTTTAGTAAGAATAAGTCTTCTAGTTGCAGTTGTATATTAAGTGAGAAAAATTTTTGTCCACATGTCTCAGCCCAGACTGTGAAGTGAATGAGTGCAATGCCAAGTCAAACAGCAATTGCTTTCATTAAACTACCCTAAGGACTGACCAGTAGGTAATTTGGGGGAATTCTCTCGTAGCTCAGCTGGTAAAAGAATCTGCCTGCAATGCAGAAGACCTGGTTTCCATCCCTGGGTTGGGAAGATCCCCTGCAGAAGGGCATGGTAACCCACTCCAGTATTCTTGCCTGGAGAATCCCTGTGGACAGAGGAGCCTGGCAGGCTTCTGCCCTTGGTTTTGCAAAGCATCGGACACATCTGCACAAGATTCAGCAGCAGCAGCAGAATTTTGAACTGAGTGCCAAGAAAAAGTCTCACTGAGGTAACAGTAATAAAGACTCAAATGAATTAGTGACTAAATAAGTGGATAAGTTCAGGACCCCAACTGGGAATCTATTATTCATTCAGAAAGAAAACATTTATTTACAAGAAAACATTTATTTTGTGTTATAAATAATCAGCTTAAAAATGAAGGCAAACTGAAATATATCAGAGGTATACTTGCTGGCTATGCCAAGTTCCAAATGGCCTTAGAATAGTTAAGAAGAGTAACCAAACAAGAGCAATTTCGAACTGCCAAATGCAATTGAATGTAAACATAGCATAATACTTGAGCATGTTTAAATTTCTTGATGGTAAGGTATGTCAAGTCTTTTCAATTAATTATTTATGTTCTGTAACTATTCCAAATCTAAAGAACTATAATTAGACCAAAATGAAATATTCCAAAAGGGATAAATCTGATGTTTTCTACAAAAAAATAAGGGTTGATAATGATCTAATGTCTTCTATTCTCTTATTGGTTGTGCAGCCAAAGATAATAGGGCAATATTTCATCTTGTATAGTTACAACTAATTAAGTGTTTTGGAATATCTCAGGAAAAACATATACTAGCAACATTAAGTGAACTAATCCTGACACTTAATTGAAATAAATTATCCACATTTTATAGAATTGATGCTTTATATTGGGAATAAGTAATTGTTGAACCATCATAGCAATAAATATAGGAATTTAAAATATTCTAGAAAAATGTACAAAAAGGTACATATTAATTTTTAGTAAGAATAAGTCTTCTAGTTGCAGTTGTATATTAAGTGAGAAAAATTTTTGTCCACATGTCTCAGCCCAGACTGTGAAGTGAATGAGTGCAATGCCAAGTCAAACAGGAATTGCTTTCATTAAACTACCCTAAGGACTGACCAGTAGGTAATTTGGGGGAATTCTCTCGTAGCTCAGCTGGTAAAAGAATCTGCCTGCAATGCAGAAGACCTGGTTTCCATCCCTGGGTTGGGAAGATCCCCTGCAGAAGGGCATGGTAACCCACTCCAGTATTCTTGCCTGGAGAATCCCTGTGGACAGAGGAGCCTGACAGGCTTCTGCCCTTGGTTTTGCAAAGCGTCGGACACATCTGCACAAGATTCAGCAGCAGCAGCAGAATTTTGAACTGAGTGCCAAGAAAAAGTCTCACTGAGGTAACAGTAATAAAGACTCAAATGAATTAGTGACTAAATAAGTGGATAAGTTCAGGACCCCAACTGGGAATCTATTATTCATTCAGAAAGAAAAAATTTATTTACAAGAAAACATTTATTTTGTGTTATAAATAATCAACTTAAAAATGAAGGCAAACTGAAATATATCAGAGGTATACTTGCTATGCCAAGTTCCAAATGGCCTTAGAATAGTTAAGAAGAGTAACCAAACAAGAGCAATTTCGAACTGCCAAATGCAATTGAATGTAAACATAGCATAATACTTGAGCATGTTTAAATTTCTTGATGGTAAGGTATGTCAAGTCTTTTCAATTAATTATTTATGTTCTGTAACTATTCCAAATCTAAAGAACTATAATTAGACCAAAATGAAATATTCCAAAAGGGATAAATCTGATGTTTTCTACAAAAAAATAAGGGTTGATAATGATCTAATGTCTTCTATTCTCTTATTGGTTGTGCAGCCAAAGATAATAGGGCAATATTTCATCTTGTATAGTTACAACTAATTAAGTGTTTTGGAATATCTCAGGAAAAACATATACTAGCAACATTAAGTGAACTAATCCTGACACTTAATTGAAATAAATTATCCACATTTTATAGAATTGATGCTTTATATTGGGAATAAGTAATATTATTTTTGTGTGATAACCAGGGTAATTTTCTTATCAAACTTAGTTTTGTTCTTTATTATGTTTACTATTTTTTAATATAGTTTTTCTTTTTTTATTCTTTTAAATTTCCTTTTCTGATGTTATCATTTTTTAATACTTTTCTAAGAAATTTATGGTCATTATCCAGATTAGCTAAAAAAATGTAAGGATGAGGGACTAACATTATGTGTGTACCCAGTCACATCTAACTCTTTCTAGCCGCATGGACCATAGCCCTCCAGGCTCCATGGAATTTTCCATGCAAGAATACTGGTGTAGTGTATCATTACCTACTCCTGAGCCAGGGGATCTTCCTGATGCAGGAATGGAATTCTCATCTTTTGTATCTTCTTCATTGGCAGACAGATTCTTTGCCACTAGCACCACCTGGGAAGCCTGCTAACATTATAAAGCCACATGTAAATTCCAATTTTGGAATATTTGAATTATTCTTTCAGATTATTTCTGAAATAACTTTAATGACTTTTAAATATTTCTGATACATATATATGTAATATATGTGCATATGAATATACATGTGTGCTGTGTGTTAAGTCACTTCAGTAGTGTCCAATTTTATGAGACCGTGTGGACTGTAGCCCACCAGGCTTCTCAGTCCATGGGATTCTTCAAGCAAGAATACTGGAGAGGGCTCTCATACACATCTCCAGGGATCTTCCCAATTCAGGGATCAAACCTGTGCTTAGATAGAAAGATAAATAGATAGATATATGTAATGCATATACACATGTATATATATTCATAATGTAGCTAATCATAACTATAAGTGAATGTGGTCATCCTTGGTATCTGTGGGAAATTGGTTCCAGGAGGCCTCGCTAATACCAAAATCCACGGATGCTATATAAAATGGCTTGGCACAATGATCAGAGTTGGTCTTCTGTATCCTCAAGGCAAGGACTGACTGCATATTCTTCAAAGACTATAGGCCTGTGTGCCCTAAATGCTAATAGTGGCAAGGAGAGGGATATGCACCTCTCCATTCTACCCAGTTCACTCCAATTCAGTCTCCAGATCTATGTTCAAAACCAGCCGATCCTACTCTAAATCATGGGCTAGAAAGAGGACAGGGACGTCCCTGGTGGTGCAGTGGTTAAGGTTCCACCTTTTTACTGCAAGAGGCAAGGGTTCAACCCCTGGTTGGGAAACTGCATGCCATGTGATGTAGCCAAAAATAAATCAATAAATACACAGAATAAAATGTCAATTCTTGAGGAAAAAAAAGAGAACAGAAAATAAACATACTGTCAACTGAGTGCACAAATATGAATTTTTATAAACAAGAAGGAGGGCTTCCCTGATGGTTCAGAGGTAGAGTCTGCCTGGCAATGCAGGAGACACAGTTTCGATCCCTGATCCAGGAAGATCTTGCATGCCATTGAGCAACTAAAACCATGCGTCACAACTATTGAGCCTGTGCTTTAAGTACTGGGGACTTCATTGAACCCTCACGCTGCAACTACTGAAGTCCTTGTATGCTAGAGCCTATGCTTAGCAAAAGAAGTCACTGCAATGGGAAGCCCATGCAACTCAACTAGAGAGTAGCCCCCACTGGCCACCCATGCAGCAATGAAGACCCAGTATAGCCATTAAATAAGTAAATAAACAAAAACAAGAAGAAAAGAAATAGCGTGCACTATCTTGTTAAGTCCACAGCTTAATACAGAATGTGAGGTCTAATGAGCAAAGAGATGGTACAGTTTATTTTTATAAAAATGTATGGATTTAAAGTTACCTGAATAATTCTGTTGAAAATTGAATTACCCTCAACTGCTTTCCTTTTTTTGGTTATGAAGTTGTGGTTTAATATTCATAACCAATTAACAGTATAAATTAAGTTGCAGCAATCTGTGAAATAAGAGGTCCAGGGACATATTGAAGTCCTCACAGTCAAAACATCTTTGTGTAATTCAAGGACATAGAGAGTGACTCTTATGAAATATTGTTTTTGTTCCTGATCCTTTGAACTCTATGTATAGCCTGTGAATAATAAATCAATTAGTTTGATTCTTGTTTCTTCATCCTATAATTTATTTTGAATGTTATACAAGTAATGTATTTTTAAAGGTTGATGCAGATCCTTAGGTAATGGATAGCTAAGTGTGTTGTATAATATAAATAAAATTATAAACTTATATTAGGATATAGATGTTGGACATAAAGGAAATAATATTGCTTAACAATACATATTTTAAAAAAATGTTATTTTATAGGGATGAGAACAGTGTCACATTGAACAGTGCAATAAGTAATGCTAATGAAAACACTAATCAATAAATGATTGTTACATGACTAAGTTTTTACATAACCAGATTTTTTCCTATCTATCCATATGTCTATGTATCATCTTACTACTTGAGGATCTTAAAGGATCAATTGTAGTATAAGGACAGAAAAATCAGTAACTTTGGAACAGAGAGCAACAAAAGCATGATGAGATTTCTCTTGTCAGAGCAAAGCCCATTTCTAGCTTCAGCCCTAAATTATCTGTCCCTCGGCATCTTCTTGTTTCTCATGACTGACAGGACACTTGAATCCACATCTTCTGAAAATATGAATATGGCCAAAATTGCTTCCTATTAAACCACATCTCATATATGTATTCCCTGCTATCTTAGATATATTTTCTTTCAAATCTGAAATGGTATACTCCTTTACCAAAATGATCAATATTTTTCTTCTCAAAGCTATAGGTTTATTGGTGTTTCACTAACACTAATTATGGGTTTACTTAGGGTTCAGAGATATATGACTTAAAAAAGAAGTGATTAACAAGAAGAACATGTAGTAATGAGACATTTTTTATCTAAAAATAAGAGGATGGATAATTTGGTAGTCAACACATTGTATTTATATGATGCTTGAGCCACATGTAGCTTATAATTGGGTTTCAACTCAATAAATTAACTCAATACTTTACAAGGCACTGTAAGATGTTATAGTGCACGTGATATATCTATCTAATTCATCACTGAGCACGTCTTTGTATGTAATGTGCTCTTCACACAACATTCCACTTCCCCATAATAAAACGTCTAGTCTTTATTCAATTCCTCTGAGTATAAAGATGTCAATAAATAACGCACAGACAAATAAGTGCAACAATAAACAGATACTCAGAACCAATAGATCAATATAAATATGTATTAGTATCTGAATTTCAGAAGCAGTTTAACTTAAAGAAAATTTCCATTTCATATGCATGCATTGCCTTCTTTTTCTTTCAGTATTTTCTGCTTTCATAGATACACTAGTTTAAAGGAGTGCTTGAAACCTTGAAAACATTTCATAAAGCAAAATACAGATAGATGATTATTACTGTCTGAAATAGTAATAGAACTGCTCCAAGAACTAGAGCCACTGTATATTGTGTGAAATAGGATTAATAAATGGCATGCTTGATTCTATCAGAGTAAATCAAAAGAGTGGCTGCAAAGCGTTGAGAATAAGTTTATATCTCTAACTTCTAATTGCTATTTTCTAAGTTTCAAACAATGAGCTCTTAATTTACTCTGAGAAAACATTTTTTGTCTGCAAGATTAGTAAAATCTCTGCTGATATAAAGAGTACCATAGAGAAAAAAGCTGTGTTTGCTCAATGAAAATAGAAATCTGGGTTATTTACTCAACATGCAAGCCATCTACCAAATACCTTCAGAGAGATTTAATAAATGCTTGAGCTTTTCTTATAAAACTAGTGTATATAATTAGCCGGCCTGTTTATTGATTTACCATGAAGGTGTAGAAGAGATTCAAAAGGACCTGATTCATTTTGCCTTTTCTCTTCTTCCCGTAAACAGGAAGAAATGTCAGTTTCTCACATGTGCATACTGGGATACAGGAGTATATAGAGAAGGGGAATGGAAAGGTTTGTGTGAGGATTACTCCTATCTTGGCTGTGTGAGTAAGGAATCAGATGCTGATAAGACTCCCGAATGACCAGGTGAATCCATCTCACAATACAGACAACTTTTGCTGACAAAATTCAAATTCTCAACACTATTATCTGTGATTCTTCCCTTTGGTATTCCTTGACTGGATAGTGCACGTGATATATCTATCTAATTCATCACTGAGCACGTCTTTGTATGTAATGTGCTCTTCACACAACATTCCACTTCCCCATAATAAAACGTCTAGTCTTTATTCAATTCCTCTGAGTATAAAGATGTCAATAAATAACGCACAGACAAATAAGTGCAACAATAAACAGATACTCAGAACCAATAGATCAATATAAATATGTATTAGTATCTGAATTTCAGAGGCAGTTTAACTTAAAGAAAATTTCCATTTCATATGCATGCATTGCCTTCTTTTTCTTTCAGTATTTTCTGCTTTCATAGATACACTAGTTTAAAGGAGTGCTTGAAACCTTGAAAACATTTCATAAAGCAAAATACAGATAGATGATTATTACTGTCTGAAATAGTAATAGAACTGCTCCAAGAACTAGAGCCACTGTGTATTGTGTGAAATAGGATTAATAAATGGCATGCTTGATTCTATCAGAGTAAATCAAAAGAGTGGCTGCAAAGCGTTGAGAATAAGTTTGTATCTCTAACTTCTAATTGCTATTTTCTAAGTTTCAAACAACGAGCTCTTAATTTACTCTGAGAAAACATTTTTTGTCTGCAAGATTAGTAAAATCTCTGCTGATATAAAGAGTACCATAGAGAAAAAAGCTGTGTTTGCTCAATGAAAATAGAAATCTGGGTTATTTACTCAACATGCAAGCCATCTACCAAATACCTTCAGAGAGATTTAATAAATGCTTGAGCTTTTCTTATAAAACTAGTGTATATAATTAGCCGGCCTGTTTATTGATTTACCATGAAGGTGTAGAAGAGATTCAAAAGGACCTGATTCATTTTGCCTTTTCTCTTCTTCCCGTAAACAGGAAGAAATGTCAGTTTCTCACATGTGCATACTGGGATACAGGAGTATATAGAGAAGGGGAATGGAAAGGTTTGTGTGAGGATTACTCCTATCTTGGCTGTGTGAGTAAGGAATCAGATGCTGATAAGACTCCCGAATGACCAGGTGAATCCATCTCACAATACAGACAACTTTTGCTGACAAAATTCAAATTCTCAACACTATTATCTGTGATTCTTCCCTTTGGTATTCCTTGACTGGATAGTGTCAACATTTATCTCAGGGTTCTCCTGGTAATACAGCTTACTGGTTGGTCCAATATTTTTTGTATTGAGTCTTTCTACTATTATGTTTGTTTATCCATTCAATACTCTCCCCTCATTGGTAGGATAGCCCTGAAGCTAAAGAAGCCTAAGCCCTCACGGAACCTCTCTCTTCCAAGGGCTGAGAGAAACTAGAAAAAAAAAAAAAAGGTCCCTATAGTAATAACCTAACTCTTTTCCTAGTTCTGATTACTTTATGGTTAAAAATGGTTCTCCTGATTTGTCTGTCATGCCATGGTGATTTTTCATATCAGTATCTGAGCTTAATGCTTAAATTTTGTAAAATTATTTTATCTAGTTTTAACTTCTTAGGACAATCTTAGAGATGTTTTCCATTTATTCACACCATGTGGCAACTTTGAAAATAAAATGAAGCTAAAATTTAGCAGTATAAGATATGGCTGGCATATGAATACAATTTGCTTAAGAGTTTTATCAATCTCTAATTATTTATCATCTGCTTTTAAAATCACCCTAATATTTGCAGACCTTTTCCTTAGCATGCCCTGCCTACAAAGTTTTATAACCATCTTTCATTGATCCTTATGGCATTGTTCTATCTTAGACTTCTTAAACATTCTTTAGTTTTTTTTCTAAACAGGTGTATAGGCCAATATTAGTGTCTATTTTTCCTATATCTGTTTCTCTGAACAAAATATCAGTGTCTCACATGTGCATACTGAGATGTCTAACAAGTTTAGAAGTAAGTAGTCTGTTCGCTTATACAGCCCCAGACTTCTCACATAATGCAAGTTAGAGATAACTTTTGTATTCCCAATAGCAGTCTCAAAAAATTTAAAAAGATCTGAATTATTGCAACACAAACCACTGTCTTTTCAGAGCTGATAAACTTCAATAGCTATATGTGGTCTTTCATGTTGGAAAAAATTGTTGAAGAAGAGCACATCAACTAGATTGTTACAGTGATGACATACTTGGCTGTGTGAGTAAGGAATCAGATGCTGATAAGACTCCCGAATGACCAGGTGAATCCATCTCACAATACAGACAACTTTTGCTGACAAAATTCAAATTCTCAACACTATTATCTGTGATTCTTCCCTTTGGCATTCCTTGACTGGATAGTGTCAACATTTATCTCAGGGTTCTCCTGGTAATACAGCTTACTGGTTGGTCCAATATTTTTTGTATTGAGTCTTTCTACTACTATGTTTGTTTATCCATTCAATACTCTCCCCTCATTGGTAGGATAGCCCTGAAGCTAAAGAAGCCTAAGCCCTCACGGAACCTCTCTCTTCCAAGGGCTGAGAGAAACTAGAAAAAAAAAAAAAGGTCCCTATAGTAATAACCTAACTCTTTTCCTAGTTCTGATTACTTTATGGTTAAAAATGGTTCTCCTGATTTGTCTGTCATGCCATGGTGATTTTTCATATCAGTATCTGAGCTTAATGCTTAAATTTTGTAAAATTATTTTATCTAGTTTTAACTTCTTAGGACAATCTTAGAGATGTTTTCCATTTATTCACACCATGTGGCAACTTTGAAAATAAAATGAAGCTAAAATTTAGCAGTATAAGATATGGCTGGCATATGAATACAATTTGCTTAAGAGTTTTATCAATCTCTAATTATTTATCATCTGCTTTTAAAATCACCCTAATATTTGCAGACCTTTTCCTTAGCATGCCCTGCCTACAAAGTTTTATAACCATCTTTCATTGATCCTTATGGCATTGTTCTATCTTAGACTTCTTAAACATTCTTTAGTTTTTTTCTAAACAGGTGTATAGGCCAATATTAGTGTCTATTTTTCCTATATCTGTTTCTCTGAACAAAATATCAGTGTCTCACATGTGCATACTGAGATGTCTAACAAGTTTAGAAGTAAGTAGTCTGTTCGCTTATACAGCCCCAGACTTCTCACATAATGCAAGTTAGAGATAACTTTTGTATTCCCAATAGCAGTCTCAAAAAAAATTAAAAAAAGATCTGAATTATTGCAACACAAACCATTGTCTTTTCAGAGCTGATAAACTTCAATAGCTATATGTGGTCTTTCATGTTGGAAAAAATTGTTGAAGAAGAGCACATCAACTAGATTTGGATGACAATACAGTGATGACAGGGCTTTCCAGTGGTAAAGAATCCACATGCCACTGTGGGAGACATAAGAAACTTGGATTCAATACCTGGGTTGGGAAGATCCCAGAAGGAGGTCACGGAAACTCGTACCAGTACTCTTGCCTGGAGAAGCCCATGAAGAGAGGAACCTGGAGGTTTACAGTCCATATGGTCCCAAAGAGTCAGACACAACTGAGCATTGCAAGTACATGCATAACGATGGAAGAAAAAAAAAAAAGGTCTTCTCACCATCTTGCTCATTTAAAATGTGTTCAAGGCCAAATAATCTTGGAAATATATATTTTAGATGCATTCTGTATGTAAGTAAATAGGGATTGATACATTTAGCAAAATTTAAACTTGAGTATGGCTAGGATTCATGTTTAGCTTAGTATTTATTCAAACTAAGAAGGAAGGTACTGTATATAACACCTTATGAAGTGTTTTCATATGTGCTGTGTTATTTGTACTTCACAAGAATTCTGTTGGGTCAAATTTTTGTAGGTCTGCAAATTGAGGTTCAGGGAGATTAGACCATATTTTAAAATATTCCTATTGCCAGCTGAGGTGAGGCTTTAATCTAGGGCTCCAGATATAGTTGAGTCTGATTCCATAATCTGCTGTACCGTGCAACCATGTGTATATCTTCAAAGTATGAATCATAGAATTAAAAGATAATGAAATAGTTTTCTATTATCATTTGTCTTAAAATTGCTAAGTGCTAAAAGGCAAAAGGAGGCATAAAAGCTATCACCAGAGGATAATTTCTAGAAAGCTTATGATAAGCTGTCAAGAGAATTATAAGCAATTGTAGAGGGAAAACCATAGATGGTTTTGATGATTCAAACTTTGCAATGAAACAAAAGTGAGACAAAACAGTGCTGGCTTCTCAAATAAAAACCATATTCAAGTGTGTCATATGGTGATAAGCCTGAACATAAATAGGGTCTGTAAGAAAAGATTTTTAATATTTTCCTGTGCAAATTTATTTTGACCTTCCCCATGCCTTAGTAGCATCTGGCTGAAAGCATAGTAGAGCACTGGACTGTTTCAGTTGCCAGCCTAGATACTAGTTAAGACATGCTCTAAGTTTATGGGTGGTTGATAAAGCTGTTGCATCATTTCCTGTTTGCAGATTTTGCTTTTATGCAAATTTACAAAATCCAGTTAATATGGTTCAAGTTTTTATTTCTTACTTTCAAGAGGGAGTCTGTAATATAATGCAGATTTCAATAATAAATTCTTATATGTGACAGAAGGAAAGGTAGTCTAAAAGACTGAAGTTTGGTGCTGGAGATAGCTCTACATGGACTTCTATACCTGCTCTGCTACTCAAGCTAAATGGCCTTAGTGGAATCGCTAGGATCCTTTATCTCCATAAAATGCTATTGCTATGGATTAAATATAAGAGGAAATGTGATGAGCTCTCAATATAAGATGATGATAGCAATAAAAAAGACAGCTAAACATTTTTATAACATTTGTTTAAATAACTAACTTAAAGAAACATTTCAAGAAAATTTCTTCAGATAGCTATAGTGAAATTGTTTGACATCTGAATGCAAACAGCATAAGAATTCAGAGATGATTAAAGATCTTTTCCTAAGCAACTATGGTGAAGCTTTTCAGTCAGAATGTAATTAACAACAAAGAGAAGATTGATGAAAGCACAAATAGTTTAAGCAAAACTAAGCATGGCAGTTTCAACATGATAAACAGACATCTATGGGCCTCAATTTCTAATTTAACCCTCTTTCTGAGTTGCCCCCAAATTTCAAGCTAATTCTTTTTTTCTTTTTAATTTTTTTTTTAATTTGGCTTCTTTTATTGTTTTTTTATCTATTTATTTTCATCCATCTTTACTCCTTAGCCTGTGTGAGCCTCCCATCACAGTGACCTCTCTTGTTGCAGAGCACTGGTTCTGTGCACATGTGCTCCAGAGCGCTGCTCCTAATTGGACACACCAGTCTAGCCGCTCCACAGCACATGGGATCTTCCTGGGCCAGGGATGAAACCAGCACCCCTTACATTGCAAGGTGGACTCTTTATCCACTGAATCACCAGGAAAACCCTCAAGTTAATTCTTGATCATAAAACCACCATGTCCATGTTCTTGGAAGACCTGATGTAGAAATGGGAAGAATCAATATGAAATGTTGTCTAAATGCCTTTAGGCTGTTTCTTAGAGTTCATGTAAAATGTATTTGTATTAGACAACATGGAAAGAAAGGAAAGAGAACATTTATTTATAGATAAAACACCAGCGGCATTTTTTGAGGTAACACAAATACTCTTTTCAAAAATCACTAGAATTCTGGGCTTCCCTGGCGGTCCAGTGGGTAAGGACACTGCCTTGCAGCGCAAGGGCCGCCGGTTCGATCCCTGGCCTGGGAAGATCCCACGTGCCGTGGAGCGGCTGGACCGATGTGTCCAATTACTGAGCTGGAGCTCTGGAGCGCATGCGCCCAGAATGGGTGCTCTGCGACAACAGAGGTTACCGTGATGGGAGGCCCACTCAGGCCAAAGAAAGAAGATGGATGAAAATGGATAAACGAAAGACCAATAGAAGCGGCCCACCTGCCCCCTCCCTCCCCAACTGGCCCTCCCAAAAATAAATAAATAATAAATATTTTTTTAAAAAATCACTAGAATTCTAACTAAAGGCTATATATGTATTCTAAATGACACATAAATATCTGCTGCAAAATAAAAGGTAAGGGAGTTTGGGTGAAATACCTGGAAGGAGACTAATATATTAAATACATTTGGTAGAATACTGTTTTTATTTTCAGATACCAACCATAAACAACAAAAAATAATAGTAAAATTAGAATAGAAAGAAATTTGACAAATAATAAAGTATGAGAGAAAATTATACTAATTTTACTAATTATACTAATTAAAGATATAATTAAGAATAACTATATATCCTGGGCCCCAAAATCCAAATGGGATTATGAGTGTATATAGGAAAAAATCTATAGGGAGGAATGAGGGAAACAACAATACGAGAATGAATGCAAACTACACTGAATGCAATTGAATCAAAGTGTTAAAGACATGTCACACACATACAAAAAATACATTTATTGCAAATGTTTCCAAGTGCTATGGATTTGTAACCATTAGTATTAATTTAATGATATGTGATTTGTGCACAGAAAGTATAACAGCTTTTAATGAAGTATGTTTGAAACCATCCTATTGTATACGGGCTGTGCTTACTGTATTTCACTAACTTCAGAATAAATAATGCAATGTGGAGAAACAATGTAAGAAAGTTACGTTTCCCAAAGAGGGGTTTCAAAATACCATGTCTCACAAAATGTACTGTGAAAAAGTGCAAGGAAATCAAATCAAAACTACACTAGAATTTCAAATATCTTGGAAATTCAGCATGTAACACATTCTTCTCCCTCATAATGTACTTGGGCATATTAAAGCCCCTGTGACCTCAGCAAAATTGTCTACTTTTCTTGAGCTAATCCAGTGGATTTTTTTCAAATCACCTATTAACATTTAGGAAGGGTAGAATATACATTGGAAAATGCTGATATAAAGTATAAAAGCTCTCTCAGAATATTTATATTGGGTCTTAAATAGGTTTTTTTTTTTTTTTTTTTAATTTTGGCCTCTTTTACTGATTTTTTAATTTATTTATTTTCATCCATCTTTATTCTTTGGACTGTGTGGCCCTGCAGTGTCCTCTGTCATTGCAGAGCACAGGCTCTGGGCATGTGTGCTCCAGAGCATTGGCTCCTAATTGGACACACTGGTTCAACCACATCATGGCATGTGGAAACTTCCTGGGCTAAGGATTGAACCAGTGCCCCTTGCACTGCAAGGCAGACTCTCTACCCACTGGACCACCAGAGAAGCCCCTTGGATAGTTGAATTTTTTTTTTTTCTCTTATTAAGACACAACAGAACTTTTATCCCCCAACTACCACATCCTGACTCAGATAAAAACACCTGGAATTTTAGAGCAGTTTATGTTTTTAAAACACAATGCTTTTCTTCTGGCAGTATTATCCTAAAGTATTAGCAGTTACTCCAAATCTGATCTAGGAAATCTCATGCCAAGGCTAGATCTCTGATAGCCAGTATCTTTCACATCTAGTGGTAAATAAATCTTCCAATATTTTTCTGTGTCTTTCTTTATGGCCTTTCATGTTCTTTTCTTACATTCTATTCTCTTTGTACTTTAAATACTAGAAATACTTCATCTATTCCAAAACCTCTAACATGAACCTCCAATTTATAACTTTCCTATTATTTTCCTGGGGAATAAATTTATGAACACAGACAAAAGAAACCTCCTAGTCCATTTCTTCTGGCTGGCTACCATTTGTCTTCAGCCATTATTCAAATATACTTACTATAAGGAAGACTTAATACTCTCCTTAATTTCTGCAACCCTTAGGGCGACCTAGATAACCATGGACATTTGCCAGAACTGTCATCCATGTGTGAATGACTTCATAATATTAAAGAGTAAAAGCTGCTTGCATTTCCTTAAACCTGAGGCTATACATCAGGTACACAAATACACCATAATTAGGATGTCCTATACAATGATTATATAAGCAGAGTGCATGCATTTTATGTTTTGGGGGGGGAGAATAATAATAGCTAGGATTTATTGGTTATCTTATTTATTGTGGTGGTACTGTTATCCCCATTTTACAAATAAAAACACTAAATCTCAAAGATTGAGCATGTTGTTCCAAATTGAACAATTTGTAAGTGTTGGAGACAGGCTTCCCTGGAAGCCATGATTAATTGTAGTGTGTTACCCTTTCCTTTACTCCAGCAATTATTACTTGGACTCAGTTTAGGTAAGCCAAGCAGATGCCTTTCCTCCAAAATTCTCTTTTGTGAAAGATTCCCGTCTCAATGTCTCCTGATCTTTTGAACCTGTGATTCATACGGTAACCACATTCTTCCTGAGGACAAAGACAAGTTGAAAAAAAAAAAAAAAAAGAACAAAATAAACTTAATCAGAAACAATGGAAGAGTTTTATTCCTGAACCTTGCAAATTTTTAATGGCAGTTTTTTTGAGGGAAGGCATATCTATACATTCTTATAATAAATCCCCTCACCATTATATTTTTGGTGTATTTTGGCACTGATTCTATTACATGCAACTGACAGTTCCTAACTCACTTGTACATAGTCTTTCACATCTAGTGGTAAATAAATCTTCCAATATTTTTCTGTGTCTTTCTTTATGGCCTTTCATGTTCTTTTCTTACATTCTATTCTCTTTGTACTTTAAATACTAGAAATACTTCATCTATTCCAAAACCTCTAACATGAACCTCCAATTTATAACTTTCCTATTATTTTCCTGGGGAATAAATTTATGAACACAGACAAAAGAAACCTCCTAGTCCATTTCTTCTGGCTGGCTACCATTTGTCTTCAGCCATTATTCAAATATACTTACTCTAAGGAAGACTTAATACTCTCCTTAATTTCTGCAACCCTTAGGGCGACCTAGATAACCATGGACATTTGCCAGAACTGTCATCCATGTGTGAATGACTTCATAATATTAAAGAGTAAAAGCTGCTTGCATTTCCTTAAACCTGAGGCTATACATCAGGTACACAAATACACCATAATTAGGATGTCCTATACAATGATTATATAAGCAGAGTGCATGCATTTTATGTTTTGGGGGGGGAGAATAATAATAGCTAGGATTTATTGGTTATCTTATTTATTGTGGTGGTACTGTTATCCCCATTTTACAAATAAAAACACTAAATCTCAAAGATTGAGCATGTTGTTCCAAATTGAACAATTTGTAAGTGTTGGAGACAGGCTTCCCTGGAAGCCATGATTAATTGTAGTGTGTTACCCTTTCCTTTACTCCAGCAATTATTACTTGGACTCAGTTTAGGTAAGCCAAGCAGATGCCTTTCCTCCAAAATTCTCTTTTGTGAAAGATTCCCGTCTCAATGTCTCCTGATCTTTTGAACCTGTGATTCATACGGTAACCACATTCTTCCTGAGGACAAAGACAAGTTGAAAAAAAAAAAAAAAAGAACAAAATAAACTTAATCAGAAACAATGGAAGAGTTTTATTCCTGAACCTTGCAAATTTTTAATGGCAGTTTTTTTGAGGGAAGGCATATCTATACATTCTTATAATAAATCCCCTCACCATTATATTTTTGGTGTATTTTGGCACTGATTCTATTACATGCAACTGACAGTTCCTAACTCACTTGTACATAGTCTTCACTTTGTCTCCTTCCCTTGCCTCTTATCCAAAATAAATTTAAAAAATGGCTAAAAAGTCCTTTCTGGATTTCTGTAAAGGAGAAGGATCCACATGTAACATGCTATAGAAAAGGAATCATCCATGATGAAACGTTATAAATTCAACAAGAAAAGGTTAAGAGAATTCTGCTGAAGGGTTTTGTGTGTTTAATCTAACTGTAAATGAGAGTCAGCTCAGTGTTCTATTTAAAAATTCAGTTGCAAACAAAGTCAAGTAGTTATGCAAAGCATTGACTGTGGTTGAAGGTAGTGAGCTAGCTTGGAAGCAGATGGCCTGGGGAAGGAAGGAGCTGGGCATAATCATAAATCATAACAGAAGAAGACAAAGGACAAGGAAGCCAGGCAAGGAGAGTAAAAGAAGTTGGATAACAAAAAACCCAAGCAGAAGCAAAAGAGAAAGGGGTAAAAGGAAGGGCATAGTAATAAAGGCAGACTCGAGATGCCAACATGATGCAGACTGCCCAGAATTCTAATGAGAAGCTGCAGCGCTGGGGAGCACAGAGCTGAGGAGCCACACAACAGTTGGGCAGTGTTTAAATGCAGCATTGTGCTAGAGGGCTGGTGGTGAATTTCGCCCCACAGAGAGTCCTTTAAAATTTAAAGAACATTGCTCAGCTTAACTGGAAGTCACTCCTTAAAAGAAGGCCACTGGTTTGGGGCAGTATAACCTTACCACAGAATCCAACTGAAAAAAAAAAAAAAAGTGAAAAACAAAAAGTGGGCAAAGTGACATTAACAGCTAAGCTAATCAATGATGAAGTTGACGGTGCCTAGATTTTTTTGTCTTTAGAAAGCCTCCCGATTTTTTTCCAAATGACCTTGTTCGTAGCTAAGATACTTCCACATAACAATCTTATGTCTCAGATTTATACACATTTCTTTTGATTGTTTTTTACTGCAGAGATTGTTTAACAAGCCCATAGCAGTGTTTAAGGACAGCCCATGCTGTGTCCTTGCAGCAGTGTATTAAACTTGGACCAGAAGCACCATGGGAAACTTACAGAAGCATAAGGCTTGAAATTGCCCCTTCAAGTCATGAAAATGATCCTCCTGCTTAAATCCCTCATTAAGGTTTTGGCACTGATTCTATTACATGCAACTGACAGTTCCTAACTCACTTGTACATAGTCTTCACTTTGTCTCCTTCCCTTGCCTCTTATCCAAAATAAATTAAAAAATGGCTAAAAAGTCCTTTCTGGATTTCTGTAAAGGAGAAGGATCCACATGTAACATGCTATAGAAAAGGAATCATCCATGATGAAACGTTATAAATTCAACAAGAAAAGGTTAAGAGAATTCTGCTGAAGGGTTTTGTGTTTAATCTAACTGTAAATGAGAGTCAGCTCAGTGTTCTATTTAAAAATTCAGTTGCAAACAAAGTCAAGTAGTTATGCAAAGCATTGACTGTGGTTGAAGGTAGTGAGCTAGCTTGGAAGCAGATGGCCTGGGGAAGGAAGGAGCTGGGCATAATCATAAATCATAACAGAAGAAGACAAAGGACAAGGAAGCCAGGCAAGGAGAGTAAAAGAAGTTGGATAACAAAAAACCCAAGCAGAAGCAAAAGAGAAAGGGGTAAAAGGAAGGGCATAGTAATAAAGGCAGACTCGAGATGCCAACATGATGCAGACTGCCCAGAATTCTAATGAGAAGCTGCAGCGCTGGGGAGCACAGAGCTGAGGAGCCACACAACAGTTGGGCAGTGTTTAAATGCAGCATTGTGCTAGAGGGCTGGTGGTGAATTTCGCCCCACAGAGTCCTTTAAAATTTAAAGAACATTGCTCAGCTTAACTGGAAGTCACTCCTTAAAAGAAGGCCACTGGTTTGGGGCAGTATAACCTTACCACAGAATCCAACTGAAAAAAAAAAAAAAAAGCGAAAAACAAAAAGTGGGCAAAGTGACATTAACAGCTAAGCTAATCAATGATGAAGTTGACGGTGCCTAGATTTTTTTGTCTTTAGAAAGCCTCCCGATTTTTTTCCAAATGACCTTGTTCATAGCTAAGATACTTCCACATAACAATCTTATGTCTCAGATTTATACACATTTCTTTTGATTGTTTTTTACTGCAGAGATTGTTTAACAAGCCCATAGCAGTGTTTAAGGACAGCCCATGCTGTGTCCTTGCAGCAGTGTATTAAACTTGGACCAGAAGCACCATGGGAAACTTACAGAAGCATAAGGCTTGAAATTGCCCCTTCAAGTCATGAAAATGATCCTCCTGCTTCCAATGCTGTGACAAGTAATCCCATGCACAGCGAGATGGATGCAGATCTTTATATTTGCAACTTTATCTTTTTTTTCTATCTACATTTACACCAATGGTCATCTTACCAAGTAGAAGAGATGAACACATAAGTGGGTGCTGAAAAGTGAAAGTGTTCATTGCTCAGTCATGTCTGACTCTTTGCAACCCCCTGGACTGTAGCCTGCCAGGCTCCTCTGTCTATTGAATTCTCCAGGAAAGAATTCCAGAGTGGGTTACCATTCTCTTCTCCAGGAGATCTTTTGACCCTGGGATGGAAACTGGGTTTACTGCACTGCAGGCAGATTCTTTACTGTCTGAGTCACCAGAAAGGCCCCAGTATGGATGACAGGTGGACCAAATACAACAACAGAACTCTGACCCAGAGGAGACATCTAAGAAGCCAAACCACACTCTCTGCAGCAATTGTGCCAGAAAGGGTGAGATCTTGCAAACAAACACTTGCCATTGTTCCCTCCCTTCCAGCCTGAGATGAAACAGAGAAAACTAAATAACCTCTGGAACCCCTCACAGAAGAGGCCCCATTTTCAGTCAGCCTACTTCCAGGTTCCCTATGCCAACAACCTCCAAACAGAAGGCTGCTGAAATTATCTTTTGGCCCTCTACTGTAGAGTTTTCCCACTCCCCTGCTTGACTTGAAGTCTGCCATAAACAAGTGATGGTGACTGTCTCCCTTGATATAACAAGCTTTGAATTAATAGCCTATCTTTGTCCTCATTTGGGTGATCTTTCTATATTTCCACAAATTGTTGAGATTAAAATATTGACTCCTTGGGTATCTTCTTGCATAGAATGCCTACTCAATGGCCGACTTCCTTCACGACAAAAGTTAGAATTGTAATTAGTTTGGTTTTAAAAAAAAAAACTTTAAAATAGTCTAAGAAAAATTGCAGAGATTGTTTAACAAGCCCATAGCAGTGTTTAAGGACAGCCCATGCTGTGTCCTTGCAGAAGTGTATTAAACTTGGACCAGAAGCACCATGGGAAACTTACAGAAGCATAAGGCTTGAAATTGCCCCTTCAAGTCATGAAAATGATCCTCCTGCTTCCAAAGCTGTGACAAGTAATCCCATGCACAGCGAGATGGATGCAGATCTTTATATTTGCAACTTTATCTTTTTTTTCTATCTACATTTACACCAATGGTCATCTTACCAAGTAGAAGAGATGAACACATAAGTGGGTGCTGAAAAGTGAAAGTGTTCATTGCTCAGTCATGTCTGACTCTTTGCAACCCCCTGGACTGTAGCCTGCCAGGCTCCTCTGTCTATTGAATTCTCCAGGAAAGAATTCCAGAGTGGGTTACCATTCTCTTCTCCAGGAGATCTTTTGACCCTGGGATGGAAACTGGGTTTACTGCACTGCAGGCAGATTCTTTACTGTCTGAGTCACCAGAAAGGCCCCAGTATGGATGACAGGTGGACCAAATACAACAACAGAACTCTGACCCAGAGGAGACATCTAAGAAGCCAAACCACACTCTCTGCAGCAATTGTGCCAGAAAGGGTGAGATCTTGCAAACAAACACTTGCCATTGTTCCCTCCCTTCCAGCCTGAGATGAAACAGAGAAAACTAAATAACCTCTGGAACCCCTCACAGAAGAGGCCCCATTTTCAGTCAGCCTACTTCCAGGTTCCCTATGCCAACAACCTCCAAACAGAAGGCTGCTGAAATTATCTTTTGGCCCTCTACTGTAGAGTTTTCCCACTTCCCTGCTTGACTTGAAGTCTGCCATAAACAAGTGATGGTGACTGTCTCCCTTGATATAACAAGCTTTGAATTAATAGCCTATCTTTGTCCTCATTTGGGTGATCTTTCTATATTTCCACAAATTGTTGAGATTAAAATATTGACTCCTTGGGTATCTTCTTGCATAGAATGCCTACTCAATGGCCGACTTCCTTCACGACATGAATAGTTAGAATTGTAATTAGTTTGGTAAACTTAACATACACAAAAAATACAAATTCCCCCTCAACACTTCCAAGTTTTCAACCATTCTAATGTCTTAAATCTGATATCTTGACATAACTCTTAATTTGTCTCATTCTCACATTATGCATCTAATTCAATGGCAAATTCTGTTGACTCAGCCTTCAAAAAACATCCAGAATTTTATTATATTGAGATATTTGCCATTACCTACTTTGTTGATTGTCCAAGCTATCCTTGTCTCTCATCCAGATAACTAATAGCATTTTAATTGATTTCCCCCGCTTCTATACTTGACCTCCTGTTTCCTATCAAAACCACATCTAAAATAATCCTTTTAAAGTGTCAATCAATCTGGCACTTCTCCGCTTACCATCTCACACAGAATGAATGTCAAAGTTTGAAAAATTTTTGCAAGGTCCTTGCCTGATCTGGTCACCAATATTCTCTTCCTTCCAGCTACCTCACAGCCACAGCTGTTTGAACAGTGATTGTTAATTTTCCAAAAGCTGGGCAGTGAGTGACCTTTGATAGAGTCTGGTAAAATTAAATGTTAAAGCATAGACTTAGAACAGAATATAATGATAAATCTTATATAAATATAATTGTCTTAGATAATGTATTCAGTTGCTTAATTAATAAGAAAACAATTAAGATGTTGTAACTTGTTCAAAATAGGTTCTGAAGAGCAGGGTAATATATAGGGAATAATGACTTCTGAAATAAGTAAAACAAAAATATCCACAGTTAGTATGGCAAGTATCAATAGAGAAAACTAAATAACCTCTGGAACCCCTCACAGAAGAGGCCCCATTTTCAGTCAGCCTACTTCCAGGTTCCCTATGCCAACAACCTCCAAACAGAAGGCTGCTGAAATTATCTTTTGGCCCTCTACTGTAGAGTTTTCCCACTTCCCTGCTTGACTTGAAGTCTGCCATAAACAAGTGATGGTGACTGTCTCCCTTGATATAACAAGCTTTGAATTAATAGCCTATCTTTGTCCTCATTTGGGTGATCTTTCTATATTTCCACAAATTGTTGAGATTAAAATATTGACTCCTTGGGTATCTTCTTGCATAGAATGCCTACTCAATGGCCGACTTCCTTCACGACATCAATAGTTAGAATTGTAATTAGTTTGGTAAACTTAACATACACAAAAAATATAAATTCCCCCTCAACACTTCCAAGTTTTCAACCATTCTAATGTCTTAAATCTGATATCTTGACATAACTCTTAATTTGTCTCATTCTCACATTATGCATCTAATTCAATGGCAAATTCTGTTGACTCAGCCTTCAAAAAACATCCAGAATTTTATTATATTGAGATATTTGCCATTACCTACTTTGTTGATTGTCCAAGCTATCCTTGTCTCTCATCCAGATAACTAATAGCATTTTAATTGATTTCCCCCGCTTCTATACTTGACCTCCTGTTTCCTATCAAAACCACATCTAAAATAATCCTTTTAAAGTGTCAATCAATCTGGCACTTCTCCGCTTACCATCTCACACAGAATGAATGTCAAAGTTTGAAAAATTTTTGCAAGGTCCTTGCCTGATCTGGTCACCAATATTCTCTTCCTTCCAGCTACCTCACAGCCACAGCTGTTTGAACAGTGATTGTTAATTTTCCAAAAGCTGGGCAGTGAGTGACCTTTGATAGAGTCTGGTAAAATTAAATGTTAAAGCATAGACTTAGAACAGAATATAATGATAAATCTTATATAAATATAATTGTCTTAGATAATGTATTCAGTTGCTTAATTAATAAGAAAACAATTAAGATGTTGTAACTTGTTCAAAATAGGTTCTGAAGAGCAGGGTAATATATAGGGAATAATGACTTCTGAAATAAGTAAAACAAAAATATCCACAGTTAGTATGGCAAGTATCAATAGCATTTCTTAAGAACAAAGAATGTTTTTATGTATAAGAATTTTCCCATGATCCTTACTTTTCTACAAACTCCAGAATTCTAAAATACTCCAATATAAATGGAAGACAAAAATAATAAATGATCTAGATAAGTGAGCTTGGTAGGGCATCTTCTACCTCCAAATTGTTATTTTTTTAATTTAAAGATGTTTTCATATATTTCCAGCCAACAGGGAGAGAGAATCAGAGACACAGAGAAAAAAAGAAGTAGGAGAATAAGAGGGAGAGGAGGAGAAAGAGAAAGAGAAGGGAGGAGAAGAGGGAAAGAAAGGGAAGGAAAGGGCTTCCCCTGGTGGTCCAGTGGGTAAGGACACCGCCTTGCAGTGCTAGGGGCACCGGTTCGATCCCTGGCCTGGGAAGATCCCACGTGCCGAGGAGCGACTGGACCGATGTGTCCAATTACCGAGCCGGAGCTCTGGAACGCATGCGCCCAGAGTCGGTGCTCTGCAGCAAGACAGAGGCCACTGTGATGGGAGGCCCACACGGGCCAAAGAACAAAGATGGATGAAACTAGACAAACGAAAGACCAGTAGAAGTGGACCGCCCACCCGCCTCCCTCCCCACCCCTGCCAAAGTAAATAAATAAATAAATGTTTTAAAAATAAATAAATAAATAAAACCAGGAAGGCTTCTGGGAGGAGCAGGAGTCATTATGGCCTGGAGTTACCCTGACTCTAAAAAAAAAAAAAAAGGGAAGGAAAAAGAAGGAACAGTAAGGAAGAGAGAGAGGAGGAATGCATGTGTGTGTACATCATAGGAGAGTGGTTGTATTTTCTTTCTGAAATTTTTGAAAAATAGGCAACATGGAAGACTCATACAAGACGAAATCAAAACTGAGATGAAAAGATGCATTGTGAGAATTCAGAATACTGCTTCAGGGTCCTAAAGCATAGACTTAGAACAGAATATAATGATAAATCTTATATAAATATAATTGTCTTAGATAATGTATGTTTAATAAGAAAACAATTAAGATGTTGTAACTTGTTCAAAATAGGTTCTGAAGAGCAGGGTAATATATAGGGAATAATGACTTCTGAAATAAGTAAAACAAAAATATCCACAGTTAGTATGGCAAGTATCAATAGCATTTCTTAAGAACAAAGAATGTTTTTATGTATAAGAATTTTCCCATGATCCTTACTTTTCTAGAAACTCCAGAATTCTAAAATACTCCAATATAAATGGAAGACAAAAATAATAAATGATCTAGATAAGTGAGCTTGGTAGGGCATCTTCTACCTCCAAATTGTTATTTTTTTAATTTAAAGATGTTTTCATATATTTCCAGCCAACAGGGAGAGAGAATCAGAGACACAGAGAAAAAAAGAAGTAGGAGAATAAGAGGGAGAGGAGGAGAAAGAGAAAGAGAAGGGAGGAGAAGAGGGAAAGAAAGGGAAGGAAAGGGCTTCCCTGGTGGTCCAGTGGGTAAGGACACCGCCTTGCAGTGCTAGGGGCACCAGTTCGATCCCTGGCCTGGGAAGATCCCACGTGCCGAGGAGCGACTGGACCGATGTGTCCAATTACCGAGCCGGAGCTCTGGAACGCATGCGCCCAGAGTTGGTGCTCTGCAGCAAGACAGAGGCCACTGTGATGGGAGGCCCACACGGGCCAAAGAACAAAGATGGATGAAACTAGACAAACGAAAGACCAGTAGAAGTGGACCGCCCACCCGCCTCCCTCCCCACCCCTGCCAAAGTAAATAAATAAATAAATGTTTTAAAAATAAATAAATAAATAAAACCAGGAAGGCTTCTGGGAGGAGCAGGAGTCATTATGGCCTGGAGTTACCCTGACTCTAAAAAAAAAAAAAAAAGGGAAGGAAAAAGAAGGAACAGTAAGGAAGAGAGAGAGGAGGAATGCATGTGTGTGTACATCATAGGAGAGTGGTTGTATTTTCTTTCTGAAATTTTTGAAAAATAGGCAACATGGAAGACTCATACAAGACGAAATCAAAACTGAGATGAAAAGATGCATTGTGAGAATTCAGAATACTGCTTCAGGGTCCTAAAAGAGAAGAAGCAGAGCTGAGTCAAGGGAGGCTTGACCAAAGCTTTAAAGTGGTGAAAACTTTGCATGATGAAAAGTAATGGATACAGCATTTAGATGGTAAAAATAGCATATAAATACAGCAAGTATGAAAAGTGGAGAAGTAAATGAACCTCTTTAAAGCATAGCATTAGGTGAATATCTAAGAATGCTTGCTCCTCTGTTTCCTTGAAGCACATTTGCATCACTGAGTCTCTCATGGCTATGAAAAGTTTACTTTCATCTCTGTGAGGCTTTTCTTTTCCAGGGCCTTGGTGGGATTTCTGCTCCATTTATTCTCCAGATCACCTCAAAATAATCTCACAACACCTGAAGTAGCTTTTGAATTACTTATCTTTTCCTTCCTACATGCGAAAGACCCTCAATATAGCGCTACCTGTCATATTCCTGTTGGTATCTGATTTTTAGCACAATTCCTGAAATGTAGGATATGTTAAATAAATGTTTGGAGAACTAAACCTGATTTGAACAAATTTAGCCAAGTTTCTCAAAGTTAACAAAGCTGGCTTTTAGGAGCTACTGAATATCTCAACTATGTTTATTAATAGCAAGAAGATTCTATTCTCCTATCAGCCTACTTGCTCTACTCATTTCTTAGACACCTTTAAATATTTTGACTCTTTTAAAAACCTAAAATGGTTAATGACATAATCATAGGTACATTACACTTAAAACGTTTTTCAAATATCATGCAAGAGGATAGCTAAGTCTTTTTAATTTGTTATCTGCCTAATAATGAAATTTAAGCCTCTATTTTTCATTGTCTATCTTTTCCTCTATACTATATTTTTCAAAAAATAAAACTGTGAAGAGCTTTCCTGAAACTATTAAACTAATGGAGGAAAACTGTCCCACTAGAATATACTAGAGGATATTGAGTTTGTAACCATGAAAACAGTCAAATAAAAATAGCTTATGCTTTTGTAGGCAATATTTTCCTGTGTGTGTGTTTGTGTGTGTGCATGTGTGTAAACAAGTATAGAAATACATAGGGCAGGAAAAGGTAAAGTATTATCCTGTCTCTCCTCTATCTCAGCCCATCTTCGCATTTTACTTTATCTTTCAAATATAATGCTTGATAAAAATTAATGTACACTTTGCATGATGAAAAGTAATGGATACAGCATTTAGATGGTAAAATAGCATATAAATACAGCAAGTATGAAAAGTGGAGAAGTAAATGAACCTCTTTAAAGCATAGCATTAGGTGAATATCTAAGAATGCTTGCTCCTCTGTTTCCTTGAAGCACATTTGCATCACTGAGTCTCTCATGGCTATGAAAAGTTTACTTTCATCTCTGTGAGGCTTTTCTTTTCCAGGGCCTTGGTGGGATTTCTGCTCCATTTATTCTCCAGATCACCTCAAAATAATCTCACAACACCTGAAGTAGCTTTTGAATTACTTATCTTTTCCTTCCTACATGCGAAAGACCCTCAATATAGCGCTACCTGTCATATTCCTGTTGGTATCTGATTTTTAGCACAATTCCTGAAATGTAGGATATGTTAAATAAATGTTTGGAGAACTAAACCTGATTTGAACAAATTTAGCCAAGTTTCTCAAAGTTAACAAAGCTGGCTTTTAGGAGCTACTGAATATCTCAACTATGTTTATTAATAGCAAGAAGATTCTATTCACCTATCAGCCTACTTGCTCTACTCATTTCTTAGACACCTTTAAATATTTTGATTCTTTTAAAAACCTAAAATGGTTAATGACATAATCATAGGTACATTACACTTACAACTTTTTTCAAATATCATGCAAGAGGATAGCTAAGTCTTTTTAATTTGTTATCTGCCTAATAATGAAATTTAAGCCTCTATTTTTCATTGTCTATCTTTTCCTCTATACTATATTTTTCAAAAAATAAAACTGTGAAGAGCTTTCCTGAAACTATTAAACTAATGGAGGAAAACTGTCCCACTAGAATATACTAGAGGATATTGAGTTTGTAACCATGAAAACAGTCAAATAAAAATAGCTTATGCTTTTGTAGGCAATATTTTCCTGTGTGTGTGTTTGTGTGTGTGCATGTGTGTAAACAAGTATAGAAATACATAGGGCAGGAAAAGGTAAAGTATTATCCTGTCTCTCCTCTATCTCAGCCCATCTTTCGCATTTTTACTTTATCTTTCAAATATAATGCTTGATATGAAAATTAATGTACACTGTGCATATGAAGAAGCATTTCTATGGTTCATTTTTCCAGTGGGAGAATATTCTTGAGGAATATTATAATACAAATTAAAGAACTTTAAGGCCTACATAATGTTAGAGACTATAAAACCACTATCAGTTTTTTTAACCCATTTATAGAGAGATCATAGTGCAAGACAACTCATTATTTTGACTGGAAGGCCTTTTATTTACTGACAACTATATTTGTAAATTTATGTTGTACATTAATTCAAAATATGCCTCTACATACTTCCTACTTGGTCATTCAGAATAATAAAAATAAACAATTTTCCCTTTCTCATGTGACATATCCATCAGAGGAACTATTATATTCTTCCTAAAGCAACTCAGTTCACTTAAACATCCTTCATATTATATGAAATGCATATAATTCACTCTTTTAATTGCACTGTTTAATAACTCTAAGTTTTTGCCCTTACTTTCAATCTAGGTAAACAATGCTATACCACTCAACTCCCAAGTAACTATACCACTATACCACTATTCTATACCACTCAACTCCCAAGTTAGTTTCCAAGTAACTCTTTGTTCCTAATCTATATCTTCATCTCTGTGAAACCTATAAAATATTTGGTAATGGTGGTTTAGTGACTAAAGCCATGTCTGACTCATGACTCCATGGACTACTGTCTTCCAGATTCCTCTGTCCATGGGATTTCCCAGGCAAGAATACTGGAGTGGGTGCCACATACTTCTCCAAGGGTTTTTCCCAACCCAAGGATCAAACTTAATCTCCTAAATTGGCAGACAGATTCTTTACCACTGAGCCAACAGAGTAGTCCTGTGCTGTATGATTATTAATGTGTAAGTGGCATGAAAGTAGGGATATATGTCTATATGATCTCTCCACTTATATCCTAGACCTTGCATTAGTGATTATTGCAGTGGATGGAAACACAGTATGCATACATTTATTTATTTGAAGAATGAATAAGTGTTAACTCCATAAATGAACATTTTTACTAAACATGATTCAATAATAATCTTTAGGTTTAGAAAGTAATCATTCTAAGATAATGACTGACTGTTTCTTATATCTATAGAAGAGGAAATGATAACAATCAGAGGAATAAACCCTCATTAGAGGCTTAATTTCTTTTCAGTGAAATATTTAGATAGGGAAATAAGCTGCAAAAGAAGTTTATAGAATTTATTCTGGACAAGCATCGTAGTTATATATAAGATTGGAATTGAATTAAGACAGTTTATATCCAATTCGTGTTTGAGTAAAGTTCTAGCAAAAACAGAGAAGTTGACTATATAGGGTTATTTTAGCCTTTAGATTTTGAATCCATTTTATTTACTTATGGTTATGAAACTCCTGAATTGTATGCTCAGATAATACTCCATATTGTTTCATTAGCCTAATAAAATAAAACTTTGTGTCTCTTATGCAATAGAAATGCAAATTATCTGTACAATATTAAGTTTATAAATGTGTTTTCTAAGCCACAGCATGATGAATTATACTCCCAGAGAACATTCATATGAACTCTTGCATGGAAAGGGAAAGGAAATTCAGTTTGAATTGAATTGAGATAAACATATCTCATAAGTGAATCAAGTTTCAATAATTCACAAGAAGTAAAAGCCAAAGTAGTCAAAGGAAATATATTATAAATGCCTTAGCCAAGCCCAAAGCAGTATTATTGTAATATTAAATTATATGTCTTATTTATCAATAGATTTCTCTTCCATGCTTTTCTGAGAAACACAATTTAAAATATATCAATTTTAAATAAAATTACATATTTTATGTTATTATAAACAGACTCTGCTATATTTCTTTGATGCTTGATTATTATTTTGTGAATCATAAGAATTTTACCACATGTGGAAAGCAAAGACAGTAGCATATTTTGCTTTGAGAAGTAGAAATACATTTGGAAAAAATATTTTTGCCATTTATTCTCTTTCTTACACCCAAAATATATTTTTGAATTCAATATAAAATTTAATATTAGTGTTTTAAACAATAGTACTTAAAAATTTTAACCTGGTATTATCATCTATGGTATAAAACTTGCTGTCTACATTGATCAGGTTAATTCATATCTAAATGTGTCCAAATAAATCAACCTTAAAAAATAATTTAAAATTACTCAATTATTAGCATGTATTTGAGATAAGAGACAAATTTCACTATCCTAAAGTGAAAGTATATTAACATTTTGCAATTATTTTTCAAAGTCATTAAAGCCAATTTTCTGAAATCTAAATAGCCACCACACAGCTTCATGGTTTTGTTTCCTTTTCAGACTGAAGTAAAAATATGTTTTATTTCTGCTAAATTGATAATATTCTAATTTGGGTTCATTTGCAACTGGATCTTTGAATTTAGAATAGGTTTATTTGAAAATTGGTGCTTTTGTTTGTGTATAGAGGCAATATATGAAAATTAGCCTATTAAGATTTTTAATTGATTCATGACTTCAAAATTTGCTAAGAAATGTGATCTAGGAGAGATTTATGAGAGTATTGATTGTTGGCATTTTACCTACTTTGTTCTTGTAGCTTATTTTATCTGAACATGGACAGATTTGATACTATCTCTGATAATAAAATAGAAACTTGCAGTTTAAGCATTTATGTATTATTTTTGCCTTCCCTATAGGTGCAGACCCTAAAGAATCTGCCTGCAATGCAGGATATCTGGGTTTGATCCCTCAGTTGGGAAGATTGTCTGGAGAAGGGAATGATTACCCACTCCAGAGAATTCCATGGACAGAGAAGCCTGGTGGACTACAGTCCATGAGGTTACAAATTACATACTTTACTTAAATTATGTATTTTACTAAGTTAAATATTTGAACAGTACTAAGTGTCAGTTATACCACTGAGAAAATAAAGCCTTCTAGGCTTTGATGTAGACCATGATCACTATATAAATTTAAGACCTGTTTCAGTGGCATTGACTCTAACCTTGAAAATCCTCTGCATATAATTTTATAAGCTTAGTCATCAGGGAGTGTTTTCATTTACATAATTATCCTATTGAGAATATTTCCATCTCCAACAATGTCCCTTTAACTATGACGTCAACAGGCTAGAAACTTGGAACTCCTCCTTATAATTCTGTAGGGTGTAGCCACAAATTATTCCTTTCACATTTTTAAATTTAAGAAGTGCTACTCAATCACCTTTAGTTAATTGTTTAGATCACCTTCTTCTACAGTAATCATTGTTGGTGGATATATTTATTAATTTTGTAACTAAGAACATACAGTCTACAAACCTGGTGCCAAGAATTCATTCCCCAAATAGGTAAGCTTATAGTATTGAATATGTGAACATGCTCTACAAATTAACAACTGAGGGAAATAATTCTATTTCCCACCCAGATCTTAATTGATTTATTTGAAAATTGGTGCTTTTGTTTGTGTATAGAGGCAATATATGAAAATTAGCCTATTAAGATTTTTAATTGATTCATGACTTCAAAATTTGCTAAGAAATGTGATCTAGGAGAGATTTATGAGAGTATTGATTGTTGGCATTTTACCTACTTTGTTCTTGTAGCTTATTTTATCTGAACATGGACAGATTTGATACTATCTCTGATAATAAAATAGAAACTTGCAGTTTAAGCATTTATGTATTATTTTTGCCTTCCCTATAGGTGCAGACCCTAAAGAATCTGCCTGCAATGCAGGATATCTGGGTTTGATCCCTCAGTTGGGAAGATTGTCTGGAGAAGGGAATGATTACCCACTCCAGAGAATTCCATGGACAGAGGAGCCTGGTGGACTAGAGTCCACGAGGTTACAAATTACATACTTTACTTAAATTATGTATTTTACTAAGTTAAATATTTGAACAGTACTAAGTGTCAGTTATACCACTGAGAAAATAAAGCCTTCTAGGCTTTGATGTAGACCATGATCACTATATAAATTTAAGACCTGTTTCAGTGGCATTGACTCTAACCTTGAAAATCCTCTGCATATAATTTTATAAGCTTAGTCATCAGGGAGTGTTTTCATTTACATAATTATCCTATTGAGAATATTTCCATCTCCAACAATGTCCCTTTAACTATGACGTCAACAGGCTAGAAACTTGGAACTCCTCCTTATAATTCTGTAGGGTGTAGCCACAAATTATTCCTTTCACATTTTTAAATTCAAGAAGTGCTACTCAATCACCTTTAGTTAATTGTTTAGATCACCTTCTTCTACAGTAATCATTGTTGGTGGATATATTTATTAATTTTGTAACTAAGAACATACAGTCTACAAACCTGGTGCCAAGAATTCATTCCCCAAATAGGTAAGCTTATAGTATTGAATATGTGAACATGCTCTACAAATTAACAACTGAGGGAAATAATTCTATTTCCCACCCAGATCTTAATTGATTTGTTTAGAAAATCTTATAGATATACTGTGTTTTAATCTTTATAACTAGTAATTTTAACATTAATTATGTTCATATGTGTATATATATTTATATCTTAAAAATAGTCTTTATAAAAAAAAATAGCCTTTATAGATTTAACCCTCTGCAGACCATTCAGCTATCAATCCAACTCATTTTATAAAACTAAGAACATCATTATAAGATTCACTATTGTAGATCATACTCTGCAAATTAGCAACATCTTAACTTTACATTCATATATTATGATATTTTATTAATCACTTTACCTTTTCTTATAAAATAACTTTCACTACCTGATTTAAAGAACCAACTCACTGGAAAAGACCCTGATGCTGGGAAAGACTGGGAGCAAGAGAAGAAGGGGATGACAGAGGATGAGATAGTTGGATGGAATTACCGACACATTGGACATGAGTTTGAGTATATTCCAGTTGATAGGTGAGAACAGGGAAACCTGGCTTCAGTCCATGGGATTACGAAGAGTTGGACATGATCTACTGACTGAACAACAAAAACATAAATAACAGCTCAACAAAAATGAAATTAACCAGACTCTATATACAACCAAGGGAATATAACTATGTGGTATATAATATGGCCTTGCCTAAAGATAGGACTGGCCTTCTCCCTTGGCTTTTGGGAAGCAAGTCATGTCATACCTTATAGAAGTGACTCTGTGTAAGACAAGGGCTGACTACACCAGATAACATGGTACTCTTGGCCATACCCCAATAGTCTTAACGAATGGGTTGACCATGCTGGGATGACCAAATCGTGTCATTCAGGGTAGACTGAGTTCAACCATGTGGGAAATTAATCAGTCAGGCCTATGTACTAGGCCCTCTCTGAAAACTCTGGACATCAGTGCTCTCAAGTGAGCTTCTCAGATTTGCATTGCTCTCTGTACAGTGTCATACATCAATGTCAGAAAGATGAAGATAATTTAATCAAGGACATTGAGGGCCTTGCATTTGGAACTTTCCCAGACTCAGCACTCTGGCCTCTTTCTTTGGCTGATTTTGGTATGTATCTTTTCCCTATAATAAACTGTATCCATAAATATAATAACTTTCATTGAGTTACACAAGTTCTCCAGTGAATTATTGTACCTGAGAGTGGTTTTGTGACCCTTCCAATTTTGTGAGCGGAAACAGTCTTATGGCTGTGCCCTCAGACTTGGCAGATTGCCAGTTCGCCAATTCTCTAACATATTAGTAATTTATACTAGACATCAATATTAATTGATATCTGCCTCTCCTTAGGTGCAAATTTTTGAAAAAAAATTAAAGTATGCATTCGGTACAAAGCAGCTCAATGTACCGAGGGTTAACTCTATGCCAGGTGCTGCACAGGCATTAAAGGCTTGTCATTTGTCTGTGAAATATATATGCTTATATCCATTTCCAAAGAGGAAATAAATAACTTGTCTAATACCTAATGTGCAGAAAAGCCAGAATCCATAGCCAGCTCCATTTCAAATCCCACACTGAGAAAGCCTATCAGATGCAGCCTCTCCTTGTTAACACAGCTATCAAATCTATTTTGAAGCTGAGCTGATTACGACTAAAACATCTTAAAGCTAAGAGTGTATGCAATTTTGATTAACATGATTAGCTAAAACACAAGGAATAGCTTATATAGTCACATGAATATAGTTCTGGACACTTTCTATGAACCCAAAATATCTTATTAATAGCATTTGGTGTTCTGTGCAAAATTATATCTACAACAGATTGTGCTTTTGACTTCTCAAAGTTTCAAGAGTATCAGCTAATTAGGGCAGCTGTAAAATCTCAGGCAGCTTCCACTACTTTTATTTGACACAACATGCTGCCAAGATGCTCCAAAATATAATGTAAGTTTAATTATCAAACATTTGCAAAAACTTGTGGAACTAAAGCTCCTTCTATTAGGATAAGGAAGGTTTCAAACTATTCAAATAGGAAGCGGTTTATGAGATATCAGGAAATCTCATAAAGATTAAATATGCTTTGTGCAAAAAACTAATGATATGACATACAGTTACATGCATTTAGATGTATATGTAATTATACATGTACAGAAACATATTTGGGCATACTAGGTTGAATAGCATCACAAACAATCTAGAGTAGGCAAATATAGAGGGTATATAGAAAGCTAAAGTAGAAAAAGTAATAAACTTGGAGTTCAAATTTGCACTCTTTGAATTTGTTTACTCTTGCCTCTTCAAGCGGCAATGTTAAAGATTCACTGAGATGTAACAGATTTGAAAATATTTAGTATATATGCTGAAACATTATAGAAACTCAGAAAAAGTTAGTTGAACATATAAAATATTTTATTTATATAGTTTAAATTATCTATTAAACTTAATATGCTATTGTAATTTAATACATTTGGAGTATTTATCTTCTTAAAACCCTAACTTTGGGCTTTTTTTTTTATAAAGTATGCGGTACAAAGCAGCTCAATGTACCGAGTTAACTCTATGCCAGGTGCTGCACAGGCATTAAATGCTTGTCATTTGTCTGTGAAATATATATGCTTATATCCATTTCCAAAGAGGAAATAAATAACTTGTCTAATACCTAATGTGCAGAAAAGCCAGAATCCATAGCCAGCTCCATTTCAAATCCCACACTGAGAAAGCCTATCAGATGCAGCCTCTCCTTGTTAACACAGCTATCAAATCTATTTTGAAGCTGAGCTGATTACGACTAAAATATCTTAAAGCTAAGAGTGTATGCAATTTTGATTAACATGATTAGCTAAAACACAAGGAATAGCTTATTTAGTCACATGAATATAGTTCTGGACACTTTCTATGAACCCAAAATATCTTATTAATAGCATTTGGTGTTCTGTGCAAAATTATATCTACAACAGATTGTGCTTTTGACTTCTCAAAGTTTCAAGAGTATCAGCTAATTAGGGCAGCTGTAAAATCTCAGGCAGCTTCCACTACTTTTATTTGACACAACATGCTGCCAAGATGCTCCAAAATATAATGTAAGTTTAATTATCAAACATTTGCAAAAACTTGTGGAACTAAAGCTCCTTCTATTAGGATAAGGAAGGTTTCAAACTATTCAAATAGGAAGAGGTTTATGAGATATCAGAAAATGTCTCATAAAGATTAAATATGCTTTGTGCAAAAAACTAATGATATGACATACAGTTACATGCATTTAGATGTATATGTAATTATACATGAACAGAAACATATTTGGGCATACTAGGTTGAATAGCATCACAAACAATCTAGAGTAGGCAAATATAGAGGGTATATAGAAAGCTAAAGTAGAAAAAGTAATAAACTTGGAGTTCAAATCTGCACTCTTCGAATTTGTTTACTCTTGCCTCTTCAAGCGGCAATGTTAAAGATTCACTGAGATGTAACAGATTTGAAAATATTCAGTATATATGCTGAAACATTATAGAAACTCAGAAAAAGTTAGTTGAACATATAAAATATTTTATTTATATAGTTTAAATTATCTATTAAACTTAATATGCTATTGTAATTTAATACATTTGGAGTATTTATCTTCTTAAAACCCTAACTTTGGGCTTTGTTATGGGATGAATTATACTCCCCCCAAATTTATATGTTGAAATCGTAGGGCCCAGAAGATGACTGGATTTCAAAATAAGACCTTTAAAGAGGTGTTTAAGTTGAAATGATTGCTGTTATGGTGGGCCTTAACCCAGTGTCACTGGTATCCTTACAGGAAGAGGAAATTTGGACACCCAGAGAGATGGGGACGTGGGACCACAGAGAAAGACCACCTGAGGACACAACCAGAGGTAACTATCCAAGCCAAGGAGAGGGGTCTCAGGAGAAATCAAGCCTTCTGACACCTTGATCTTGAACTTTTAACATTCAGAACAAAAAGAAAATACATTTCTGTTGTTTAAGCCACCTGCCTAATTTTGTATTTTGTTCTGATGATATTCTATTGAAACCATAGCAAACAAACAAGACTTCTAGTTTAAAAACAAAATAGTTTTTAAGGTTAGAACCTCATTGACAGGGCTTCCCTGGTTGTCCAGTGGGTAAGGACACCGCCTTGCAGTGCAAGGGGCGCTGGTTTGATCCCTGGGCTGGAAAGATCTCACATGCCACACAGCGGCTGGACTGATGTGTCCAACTACCAAATCGGAGCTCTGGAACACATGCGCCCCGGAGCCAGTGCTCTGCAGTGAGGGGAGGCCACTGCGATGGGAGGCCACACAGGGCAAAGAACAAAAATGGATGAAAATTAATAAATGAAAGACCAATACAAGTGGTCAAAAAAAAAAAAAAGAGAGAGAGAGAAACTTATTGACAGCAGAAACATTTGTTCAGAGACTGAAAATGAATAGCTATTACAAAAGATTTTAATGCACGCAACCATGGGTCACTTAATATGAGTTTGTAAAGTCTGTTATTTGCACTCTTGAATTTGTTTACTCTTGCCTCTTCAAGCGGCAATGTTAAAGATTCACTGAGATGTAACAGATTTGAAAATATTCAGTATATATGCTGAAACATTATAGAAACTCAGAAAAGTTAGTTGAACATATAAAATATTTTATTTATATAGTTTAAATTATCTATTAAACTTAATATGCTATTGTAATTTAATACATTTGGAGTATTTATCTTCTTAAAACCCTAACTTTGGGCTTTGTTATGGGATGAATTATACTCCCCCCAAATTTATATGTTGAAATCGTAGGGCCCAGAAGATGACTGGATTTCAAAATAAGACCTTTAAAGAGGTGTTTAAGTTGAAATGATTGCTGTTATGGTGGGCCTTAACCCAGTGTCACTGGTATCCTTACAGGAAGAGGAAATTTGGACACCCAGAGAGATGGGGACGTGGGACCACAGAGAAAGACCACCTGAGGACACAACCAGAGGTAACTATCCAAGCCAAGGAGAGGGGTCTCAGGAGAAATCAAGCCTTCTGACACCTTGATCTTGAACTTTTAACATTCAGAACAAAAAGAAAATACATTTCTGTTGTTTAAGCCACCTGCCTAATTTTGTATTTTGTTCTGATGATATTCTATTGAAACCATAGCAAACAAACAAGACTTCTAGTTTAAAAACAAAATAATTTTTAAGGTTAGAACCTCATTGACAGGGCTTCCCTGGTTGTCCAGTGGGTAAGGACACCGCCTTGCAGTGCAAGGGGCGCTGGTTTGATCCCTGGGCTGGAAAGATCTCACATGCCACACAGCGGCTGGACTGATGTGTCCAACTACCAAATCGGAGCTCTGGAACACATGCGCCCCGGAGCCAGTCCTCTGCAGTGAGGGGAGGCCACTGCGATGGGAGGCCCACACAGGGCAAAGAACAAAAATGGATGAAAATTAATAAATGAAAGACCAATACAAGTGGCCAAAAAAAAAAAAAAAAAAAAGAGAGAGAGAAACTTATTGACAGTAGAAACATTTGTTCAGAGACTGAAAATGAATAGCTATTACAAAAGATTTTAATGCACGCAACCATGGGTCACTTAATATGAGTTTGTAAAGTCTGTTATCTGCCTCATAGGAGAATCTCAGTTCTATGTGTGTTCAGGGTGTTTCCATCTCTGGACACTTATGCCACATATACTTTCTTTGCATCTATTTGAATCCAATCTGTCATGCAGAAACTAGCTCTCTCCATAAAGATGGAAATAATGGCCCAATCCCTCAAAGGTCTTTGCCCTGAATTGACCCTTAACTACTACCTTTTTTTATCTGGTAACTTTCCAGGATCATTTGTCTTACTTATAAAGCAATAAAAATGTAATTTCCTGAGAGAAAAAGCACTCACTGAAGCCTATATATTTGTTTCTCACCCAAGACTCAGTATAGCGCATTGTGAAAAAATGCCAATGAATTAATTAATAAATTAAATAAAATATTAAGTGAAAATTTTCAAAAGATTTTGATTTTCTATTCATTCATCAGATAACAGCTATTTTACAGATTGCACTCACAAAGTTAAAAATATTCTTATTTTTTCTCTCTTCATTTCTCTTTGTCATACACAAAAAGCCACATTTGCTTGCATTTGGTTTTCTCTGGTTTCCTATTATGTCATTAGTAGGAAGTGATTCATAATGATTCAAAATGGATAAATTTAGCTTGGACACAGTTGTGCAGTCCTCAGGTATCTTTTAAAGAATAGCTTTCTGCTCTCAAACTGAGATACACACACACCTTTGCAAACAATGTCACAATATCATGGTCTCCACAAAATTCACATCTATAACCATCATTTTAAACATGTCTATCTTATAACAATTAGTAGGCTCTTGTCAGGGGACTCTCTAATTGTTTTGAGTAGACATGCATGAGAATGCTTAAGGCTTACTTTAAGGACAATACACTAATTTCTTGAGAAGGACCTATAGATTATGCATATCAAGGCTACACGATGGTGTAGAAATAACTTGAAAAACACTGAGACATTTCCAAAAGTCACAATTGGACATATCTAAGAATCAAGTAGCTTAATGGATACCATATCTTATCATGTCCTATTTTCTTGTTTTAACCAGATATTTATTTTATTTTACTTGTCTTAACATTTTAGATAATTGTATAATTTCAAAAGTCCGTAAGGAAAGAAACAAAAAATCAAACAAATGAGGTCATGAGATAAAACTTAAGCATAAGACATGATGTTTGCCTGTACTGTGGCATAAAATCAGCTGGGAAAATAGACATGCCCATAAGAAACAAATGAAGAGATCAACAACAACAAAAATGTAGGAACGGAAATGTGAGATCCTGAGTATACAAATAACCAGCCCACGGTGGCAAGTTAGAGTTCTGGTATTATCCAAGTTTGTCTGAAATCCTTCCCCAGTTTAATGACTGGAAGCTGTCCCTACAAATCCAGGCCATGGAATTCCTGTGCTTGTGCCTGAAATTTCTAAGCTATAAGCCGTTTTCCAAACAGTCAACAGTTCCTGGAACACATATTTATCATTGAATACTATGAAGTACTCAATTGATATTTCCTGGGAGAAAGATGTTTCATATTTTTCTGGAGACTCTGATGATGAAATAGGCCAGAGAATACAGAATTTCTCATTCTTTTTATGCAATAGTTAGCCATTTCATATATTTGGGTCAAATGCCCTAAATTATGAATATGTACTCTAAAGCATAGCTCTGACATAGAGGTTAATCAAGTGTAGCATTATCAAAATGGATAAATTTAGCTTGGACACAGTTGTGCAGTCCTCAGGTATCTCTTAAAGAATAGCTTTCTGCTCTCAAACTGAGATACACACACACCTTTGCAAACAATGTCACAATATCATGGTCTCCACAAAATTCACATCTATAACCATCATTTTAAACATGTCTATCTTATAACAATTAGTAGGCTCTTGTCAGGGGACTCTCTAATTGTTTTGAGTAGACATGCATGAGAATGCTTAAGGCTTACTTTAAGGACAATACACTAATTTCTTGAGAAGGACCTATAGATTATGCATATCAAGGCTACACGATGGTGTAGAAATAACTTGAAAAACACTGAGACATTTCCAAAAGTCACAATTGGACATCTCTAAGAATCAAGTAGTTTAATGGATACCATATCTTATCATGTCCTATTTTCTTGTTTTAACCAGATATTTATTTTATTTTACTTGTCTTAACATTTTAGATAATTGTATAATTTCAAAAGTCCGTAAGGAAAGAAACAAAAAATCAAACAAATGAGGTCATGAGATAAAACTTAAGCATAAGACATGATGTTTGCCTGTACTGTGGCGTAAAATCAGCTGGGAAAATAGACATGCCCATAAGAAACAAATGAAGAGATCAACAACAACAAAAATGTAGGAACGGAAATGTGAGATCCTGAGTATACAAATAACCAGCCCACGGTGGCAAGTTAGAGTTCTGGTATTATCCAAGTTTGTCTGAAATCCTTCCCCAGTTTAATGACTGGAAGCTGTCCCTACAAATCCAGGCCATGGAATTCCTGTGCTTGTGCCTGAAATTTCTAAGCTAGAAGCCGTTTTCCAAACAGTCAACAGTTCCTGGAACACATATTTATCTTTTTGAATACTATGAAGTACTCAATTGATATTTCCTGGGAGAAAGATGTTTCATATTTTTCTGGAGACTCTGATGATGAAATAGGCCAGAGAGTACAGAATTTCTCATTCTTTTTATGCAATAGTTAGCCATTTCATATATTTGGGTCAAATGCCCTAAATTATGAATATGTACTCTAAAGCATAGCTCTGACATAGAGGTTAATCAAGGTGATCAGTGAATCATTGTATTTAGAGAAGCCCATGACTAAATAAAATGCAAGCAACAAATCTCATACTAAACATTATAATTGTGTTAGACTTTGAACATCCATTACACACAGCACATGTTCACTCAGGACAACTTACTCCTAAAACTTAATCACACATAAAGTCAAGCGTGTCATCAGTTTACTTTATATAGTAAACAGATGCTATATAGAAGAATTAACCTTTGTTATATTATTTCCCGTATCCCTTCTTATATGCAACACAAATACAAAAAAAAGAAACTCAGATATAAAGAATCATGTTATATTCAGTATGTTATTCTTCAAACATAAATCTTGAGAGTGTTAGACTTAAAGGAAATAAGTCTCCTAGTCCCAGTTGGACAAGTGTAGTGTAGACTTTTATAATTCTGATGTATTGAACTTATATTAGTTTTGGCATTTATTATATACTAACTCACCCAAAAAAATAAAATGAGGTTGCTTGAAAATATCTTGTAGAGAAATGTTTTTGCTTTCTTTCAACTTTTTCTTTAGTTTTATTTTATTTTTTATCTTCAGCTGTATACAATGAGCATATAAACTCAACAACAAGACTGTTTGCATTTAAATTCAGGCTCCATAATTTATTAGATGTATTATTTTTAATACTTTACTTCTTTCTGTGTCTTAGTTTCTTCATATGGAGAATAGGAATAATAGTACCTATTCCATAAGGAAATGTAGGGATAAAGAGGGTTAATAAATTTTCAGTTTTAGACCACGTCTTGCCTTTAATGAGGGTTAAATAATTATTACTTTGATGATGATCACAGTGTTTTGATGTATTTTTTTATCTTTTTATTCAAGGAAGAACTTTTTTCTATTTTATTTTTTTATGAAGTTTTGTTGTTTACTACCAAACATCAGTATGAATCAGCCATAGGTATATACATTTCCTCCCTCTTGATCTTCATGATGTCTTAATCATCTAAAAATAATATGATTTTGTCTGTATAAATATATAGCTAAATAGATCCATAACAGAAAGAAAGACCCTCTTCTCAAGTTCCGAATTCTCAATCTCTTTCTTAAATTAAATTGGTTATTGCTTCTAAGATAAGCAGAAGGAACACCCTCAAAAAATGTGACCAGACTAAGGCTTTATTTAACAAAGAGAAAATTGCTCCTGAGCAGATTTCTTAACTTGACTTGAAAAATCAGCCAAGCAGGAGTGAGCTGGTTCCAACACCTCAGTACAATGTTAATGATTTTTTCATGTTGAATTAATAGGATTGAAATGTTTGTGATTTCAGCAGCTGTTGGGAACAGTGGGAGCACTTCCACCAACACACTGACAGCCTTTTGCCCCTCACAAGGCTGTGTTTAGATTAAACAGGAATGCTAACAGTCTAAAGCAGGTTAATCTTAAATTAATAATAATTATTTCTACCAAAGGCAGATATTGAATATTTCCTCTATCCCTTGGCAAAACAGTACATTTTTAAAGTGTGCATGAAAGGGTAATTTTTTGTGCACATGTAGTAAAGTTTGTATTTCAAAGCAGGTTAGTGGCTAGTGTATAGCTGTCTGATTAATTATCACAGCAAGAAATGATTAAGATTTGCCAACATGGAGAAATTTTTCCCTTTGCTTAAACACATTATTGCATAGTTAGATTTTTTCACAGGCTCCCAATTGCCTTTTCTTTATAAAATTTAATGTTACTTCTACAATTTTATTGATCTTTCCTCCTTTTGGAAATACTAATTCATTCTTGCCATTCTCTTTGACACAATGATATATTCATTTAAATAATTTTTCTTACTTTATTCTCTCTCCATTCACTTGGCCTCATGTGTGTTTTGTCACATACCTTTCCTTTGTCTATTCTTTTAACTTAAAATTGCAAAGGATATAATTATAATGTTTGTATTATACTTTGCTTGCAAAATCTAAAAATATGACAATGTTAATAGGAGGAATAAAAGAATATTCAAAGACGAATACATACTTTAAGTTTCATTTTCGGAATAATAATTATGGAATAAATAGTAGAATAAGGAGACATAGGAATAATGAGAAAGAATGAAAAAGGGAATTAATGCAATCTACTAAAATATCTCCAAAATAAACAAGTGCGGAAATTCACTTGAAATTTCTTAAAAGGAAATTCTGAGAAATATCAATACAAGTATATTAACTTCATCAAATATATGAAGAGTTCAAAGGGTTCTTTTTCTAAAAGTTATCATTTCCTCTATTTTTTGAATACGATACTTTGGCATAAAAATTCATTAAAAATGAATATCAATACTTTCACTTCAGAAAGGCAAATCAAAATCCAATGTGCATAAAAAAAGCACATTAAGTTTGTGATTTCAGCAGCTGTTGGGAACAGTGGGAGCACTTCCACCAACACACTGACAGCCTTTTGCCCCTCACAAGGCTGTGTTTAGATTAAACAGGAATGCTAACAGTCTAAAGCAGGTTAATCTTAAATTAATAATAATTATTTCTACCAAAGGCAGATATTGAATATTTCCTCCATCCCTTGGCTAAACAGTACATTTTTAAAGTGTGCATGAAAGGGTAATTTTTTGTGCACATGTAGTAAAGTTTGTATTTCAAAGAAGGTTAGTGGCTAGTGTATAGCTGTCTGATTAATTATCACAGCAAGAAATGATTAAGATTTGCCAACATGGAGAAATTTTTCCCTTTGCTTAAACACATTATTGCATAGTTAGATTTTTTCACAGGCTCCCAATTGCCTTTTCTTTATAAAATTTAATGTTACTTCTACAATTTTATTGATCTTTCCTCCTTTTGGAAATACTAATTCATTCTTGCCATTCTCTTTGACACAATGATATATTCATTTAAATAATTTTTCTTACTTTATTCTCTCTCCATTCACTTGGCCTCATGTGTGTTTTGTCACATACCTTTCCTTTGTCTATTCTTTTAACTTAAAATTGCAAAGGATATAATTATAATGTTTGTATTATACTTTGCTTGCAAAATCTAAAAATATGACAATGTTAATAGGAGGAATAAAAGAATATTCAAAGACGAATACATACTTTAAGTTTCATTTTAGGAATAATAATTATGGAATAAATAGTAGAATAAGGAGACATAGGAATAATGAGAAAGGAATGAAAAAGGGAATTAATGCAATCTACTAAAATATCTCCAAAATAAACAAGTGCGGAAATTCACTTGAAATTTCTTAAAAGGAAATTCTGAGAAATATCAATACAAGTATATTAACTTCATCAAATATATGAAGAGTTCAAAGGGTTCTTTTTCTAAAAGTTATCATTTCCTCTATTTTTTGAATACGATACTTTGGCATAAAAATTCATTAAAAATTAATATCAATACTTTCACTCCAGAAAGGCAAATCAAAATCCAATGTGCATAAAAAAAGCACATTAAGTTTTTTTCACCACATTGGTAGAAAATAATCTATGTTTTATAGAGCTAGTATTAGAAGTAATAAATATAATGATGTATGGCACTGTTTATATAATAAGTGTTTAGAATTTCTAAGTATTGCCCCTCCTCTCCAACTTACTTGGCTTATTAGAATTCCAGTTCATTTCCCTCCTAAATATCAAGGTGTAAAAACAATTTTATGAAAAGTCTAGCGAAGACACATATTTATACTGAAAAACAGGATTCCTAAATCTAAATATATTTAAATTTAAATATATGGCATCACCCTAATGCTTTTTACTAGAGCATTTTCTTTTATCATATGTATGTTTTATTCAAACTTCACCCTGGAGAGAAAGAGGTGATCCATAGGTACTAGATGTAATTATGAAAGAATATATTAAACTGGAAAGGAAGATTTTGACAAAAAAATAATTGAGAATTTAAGTATTTAGTAGTGTTCTTTTCTCCAGTGTATGTGTTTGTGTATGTATATAATCTAAAGGAAATCTCTTAAATGTACAGTGTACAGGCATATTTACACACAATGAAGCACATGTATGAATGTGTAATTTCCATATTGTAATGTAATATAAGACTTTTTTGTTTCATAAAAATATGAAGATAATCACTAATTGTAGTGTCTAACCTCTAAAACTGCACTGTCAGACCTTGTTCATTATGCAGTAATTAGAAAGAGACCATTAGCATTGATGCTGTGAACTTTTCAGTGTAGTTCAGGAAATAGCACAGTATAACCAATTAAAACAAAAACATTTAAGAAGGTAAGGAAACCATTAAAGGCAATTCATTAGACCTTCATATTTTGGGTTCATTGGTATTGTACATGTACATTCAAGCAGAAAAACTTGAATTGTGATATATGCCAAACTGTAAGTTTGTGTATTTGAGAAGGAAGTTAGCTTTAGAGTACTGATTATACATTGATAAGGCTTATCATTTCCTCTATTTTTGAATACGATACTTTGGCATAAAAATTCATTAAAAATGAATATCAATACTTTCACTTCAGAAAGGCAAATCAAAATCCAATGTGCATAAAAAAAGCACATTAAGATTTTTTCACCACATTGGTAGAAAATAATCTATGTTTTATAGAGCTAGTATTAGAAGTAATAAATATAATGATGTATGGCACTGTTTATAAAAGTAAGTGTTTAGAATTTCTAAGTATTGCCCTCTCTCCAACTTACTTGGCTTATTAGAATTCCAGTTCATTTCCTCCTAAATATCAAGGTGTAAAACAATTTTATGAAAAGTCTAGCGAAGACACATATTTATACTGAAAAATAGGATTCCTAAATCTAAATATATTTAAATTTAAATATATGGCATCACCCTAATGCTTTTTACTAGAGCATTTTCTTTTATCATATGTATGTTTTATTCAAACTTCACCCTGGAGAGAAAGAGGTGATCCATAGGTACTAGATGTAATTATGAAAGAATATATTAAACTGGAAAGGAAGATTTTGACAAAAAAATAATTGAGAATTTAAGTATTTAGTAGTGTTCTTTTCTCCAGTGTATGTGTTTGTGTATGTATATAATCTAAAGGAAATCTCTTAAATGTACAGTGTACAGGCATATTTACACACAATGAAGCACATGTATGAATGTGTAATTTCCATATTGTAATGTAATATAAGACTTTTTTGTTTCATAAAAATATGAAGATAATCACTAATTGTAGTGTCTAACCTCTAAAACTGCACTGTCAGACCTTGTTCATTATGCAGTAATTAGAAAGAGACCATTAGCATTGATGCTGTGAACTTTTCAGTGTAGTTCAGGAAATAGCACAGTATAACCAATTAAAACAAAAACATTTAAGAAGGTAAGGAAACCATTAAAGGCAATTCATTAGACCTTCATATTTTGGGTTCATTGGTATTGAACATGTACATTCAAGCAGAAAAACTTGAATTGCTGATATATGCCAAACTGTAAGTTTGTGTATTTGAGAAGGAAGTTAGCTTTAGAGTACTGATTATACATTGATAAGGCTTATCTTAATGATTTAAACAGCTCTTAGGAATTATAGAGACCTAAACCAATAACACCTTGGAGGAGGGCATTGCAACCCACAGTGTTGTTGTTATTCTTGTCTGGTTAATCCCCGTGGATAGATGAAACTGGCAGCCTACAGTTCGTGGGATCTCAAAGAGTCAGACACAACTGAGCAACCAAGCACAGCACAGCACAACACAAACCAGTAACAATGTGTGGATTCTTTTAGAAATAAATTTCATTATTGTTTGTATAACCTTAATGAGATGATTTTATTTTGTGTATATGTCAGTCTTTTTATGCTGTTCTCAAAAGTCAAATTCATTCCTGATGTGGTTGAATGCACAGTAGGTAAGCAAGTGAGGTTCAGAACCTCTTCTCATTCTGAAATTACCCAGACTGTTCAAGTATCTTTAAGACAATTTTCTAGAAGTGGCAGCCAATGGTTAAAATTGTAGTATTGTTGATGAGATGCTGGACTTTCATTTATAGTCATCACCGTCAAAAGATAATATAGAGGAAGGATACCCATGTAAACATAGGTGGATCAGCCATTCATCTGGATAACTGACTCTTCAGCCACACAAAGAATTTCATCTTCTTAAACCTCATTATCCACTAATAATATAATATGGGTATGAGGAGCATTCTGGTAACATCTGCAGTATATAACAGGTATACCTGTTTAAAGTTCTGCCAGTATTTTTGACAATCAACATCTGTGATGGCAGTATGATCAAATCCACCTGCACCCTCCTGCACCCACCCCAGGAGCACTAACAACAAATACTACAACGTAATCAACAATTACCTATGAAGCACTTACCATCTGTCAGACAATTATCATTTTTATCCTTAGAACAACCCTATGACATAAATGTTACAATTTGATTTTGCACAAGAGAAAAACTGTGGTTTAGGTGCCAAGTATACAATCATATTAAGAAAGTTTGTACCATTGCAACTCAGTTTAATTTCCAAATCATTCCCAAATCATTAAACACAACATTATCTTTCCCATTTCTACCAGTAACTCAATACTAGAGTTTAGAAATGCTTCTAATATATTTTAAGGTGAATATGCACAATGCCTAAACTCAGGGCTAATGTCTGTACTAGAAGTTGGTCACTTACTCCCAGCAATATATGCCTCTAGTTTGCAAGCCATCCTCTGGTTTAAGCTCTACTTTAAAAACATAATGAACTATGAAATAAATCTACTTCAGAATCACAGACACCAAAACACTGATCCATTGCTTCCATGTCAGTTCTAGATTCTACAACAAAAAATGCCCTGCAAGAATACATACAAAACATTGTAAGTAGAGTGTGAATGGTTTTATCAAAATCTGTCTCTGTCTGTGCATATTTAGGAATGTAAATAAAATATTCACACAATGGTCTACATGAGAGAGTATGCTGTCCTGATATAAGGAAGTGGTAACAGGGATGGAGGAAATAGGATTAATGAAGTATTTAGGAAGTAAATAGACAACACTTGAGAATTGATGGAAAGTAGAAGTTGAACAAAGAGAAATAAAAGATGGCTCCATGGCTAATCTGGCACATTCTATTGTTCTTATGTTGTTGTTTAGTTGCTAAGTCAGGTCTGATTCTTTGCAACCCACCAGACTCCTCTGTCCATGGGACTTCTCCAGCAAGAATACTGGAGTAGGTTGGCATTTTCTTCGCCAGGGGATCTTCCCAACACAGGGATCGAACTGGCAAGAGGATTTTTTACCACTCAGCCAAGGTAAACCCAGGTAAGACAAATCAAGACTGGGCATATAGGTTGTGGATCCCATTGCAAAATATAGGATCCCTTGTTCAAAAGTGTTAAGGATGCCAAGATGGCAACAGCAGAACATTAAAATAAGCATAGAGGGCCTCAGCATGGTGGGTGGTGGGCAAGTGCCTGGACCATACATCCCAAGTCAGTCCTGAAAAATCTCACCAGTTTATTTATTGGAGCGTAAAATAGGGACACAGAAGAAAATTTGGAAATAATAGTCAATCAATATTTTAAGTCAGGTATGTACTAAATATAAGATAAATAAGAGAGAATCTCTTATATGGTCTCTCCTTCTTTCCCCAGTTGGGTTTCTTCCAGCTGTAGCTATTGTGTCTTTCCTAAAAAATCTTAATTCTTACTCCAGAGCTGGACAGACCTCTCCCCACCAAGGTTTGGCTCTATAGGAAAGTGGCAGAGCCCAGCACTACACTGAGATCCCTGCAACTGGTTTGTACTTTCACAATGGAACACCTGTGTGTGTGTGTGTGTGTGTTTAAAGGGAAGAGTGAGAGGCTGTCACTGTCCTGCCTTCTTCTTCAGCCTGGGATTCCCTAATACTTCCCTTATTCTGGAGTGGCTGAGGTTGCCCCACACAACACCAAAGCATGGCATTTCCTGTGAGTAGGGGACAAGGTCTAGCCTTCTGGAGTCAGTGTAAAAGCAATCATCTAGATGTTGTCCTACTCTGTTCCCTATCCTTAGGGTTGAAATCTATCAGAGGTTATACAAGAGGATTGGGGAAGCTTTCTCAGCCTTGTAGGTAAGTGTGGTATTTACAGACCAGGAGGTGAGACACAGCACTCTTGTTTCTTTCTCTTGGTTCATAGTCAAAATCAAAACACATTCCTTTTTCAATCAAGGAAGGCTATACAATCCTCTCAGAGAAGAGATAGCTTTTTAAACACTTTGTATATGTCTTTTTTTAATGTGTGTATGTGTGCAGATTGGGCAGACGGCAGAGGAACATAGCACCTGTGCTAAGGGAGTCGAAGTGGGGGCTTCCAGCCATAGGGCTTTAACTCCCCAAGCTTGCATGAGCGGAACAAACTGCCTATTTCCCGGCCACTGTTAATGGAATACTGGAGGGGGCAGAGAAATGGTCTCCTCATTGTGTAAAAGATGCCTAAACTAGAAGAGCTTTCTGCTCTCTACATCCTCTAAATCACTGAAGCTGCCTTTGAGTTTATGACAATAAAATGCCATGTCCCCCACCGCCCCAAATCCCTCACTGTAAAAATAGAGAAAAAAAGAAATCACAGAAGCATAAATTAGAATGCCAAAGGAGCATCAACTATAACAATAGATGACAAATATGATCAGATGAAATTAATCCATTAAAACAGAAAGTATATCTTGGGCTGAGTTTCTTTAACCTAAATATGTTTTACCTAATATAAACATAAGGAGGCTCAGAAATTAAATTTTCAAATAAATATGAAGATGAAATGAGTGTAGGTATAGCCATAGAGATTAGCAAAGGGAAACAGGAGTGGCTGTCATATTAACACCAAACTAATACTGGCACCTTTGGACCTCAATGGTATGTCTTATATCTACATATAACATACAGAATTTGTATAAGTGAGTGAGTAGCCATTCATGAAGATAAATTCCTAAAAATAGGAAATAACTGAAACACAAGGAACACTTCAATTCTGCATAAAACACCATTTTATAATAAACAGCAATAAACCAGGTGTTCTCATCCTTTTACTTCATATTTTTACTAAATTCTCTCCTTACCCTTCTAAAACATTCTCACACCTTCTTCAGGGACTGCAGTTTTCCTTAACATCTATATTTCATAATAACATAGGTACCTTGCAAGTTCTGAAGCAGAGCAAATAGACTGGCAATTCATCAAATATACTTTATTTCATTTTATAGATACATGAAAAGGAATAACATTTTGCCCCCTGGCACAATTCTTCTATCTCTTGTTCCTGTTTGGATCTCCCAAGGACTTCAAAGAGAAATTTTCTCTGGGAGAAGTGAGCAAGGTTTATAATATATAAGTCTAAGTTTTTAAATGTCAAGACAAAGGAACAATGATTCACTTTTCAAACTAATAGAAAAGGACAATAAAAACAAGCTTAGAAAAACATTCCATTATTAAAATCTCTTGCTCTTACTGTAAAAAACAAAATCTCACTAAGTTCATGCACCAGTAATGTATGATATGGTACACTTTTGTGGTCTATTAACAATTCTGTCCCAGTAGAGTATTGTAGCAATCTCTCAAAAACAAGCAACTGAAAAGGTATTCATTCTAAATCAACACTGTCCTGTTTTCAACCTGCATGCGTGGTCAGTCACTTCAGTCATGTCCAACTCTTTGCGAACCTATAGACTATAGCCCACCAGGCTCCTCTGTCCATGGAATTCTCCAGGCAAGAACACTGAAGTGGGCTGCCATTTCCTACTCCTGTTTTCAGTGAAATTGTGGACATATTCAGCACTGCCTGGGATAGTAAGCACTAGCTTCTTTTGCCTATTTAACAATTAAGCTATGGCAAGTACAACTGTGGAACCAAATATTTACTTAATCTAATATATTAATTCATTTAAAATTTAAAAGTTGCATGTGTCCATTGGCTACCACAGCCCCAATCTTGCTTTCACAGTTGTTGATCTGCTGGCAGGTATGCAGTGAAAAGTGGAACTAGTCTTAGAAGCTATAATTTGGTACCAGTGACAGTGAACAAGTAAAGAAGTTAGCAAAGAAATTTCAAATGAGAACTGATAATAAGAAATGCATGATAAAGATTCATATCTGTATTACCAAATACTCTTTAGCAGGTTCTCAGTACAATTTTTGCTAGAAGAATGCTCCACTTAAAATAAAAATTAATGGGGGGATGTCTTCCAATTAAGAAAACTGGCTCAGAGGACCCTGACTAGAGGGTGAGCTGAGCCATCTGTCTGTTCCACTCTCCCTACTTCACTTGTGCTGACAGAATTCCCACTCTCAAATCAGCTCTACATATAAAACTTTGAATGCATTGACCCAAAGCTCAGCACTGCTTAACCATTCTAAATAAATGATCCTATCTTCCTGCTTTAAGCAATGTGGCAAAAAAGCACAAAATATGCCATAATGTGTTTAAGCATAAGGCATGCAGGCAATCAAAACTGTCAAAAACACACATGGGGACAAATAAGTAATGTGAACCAAAATTTTCATGTTTTTCTTTAGTTTTAGAAATTCATTAATTATTACTTTTTCTTCTAGTCTCCAATAGCATGCCCAAGTCCCCCATTTCCTCTGGAACTTCTTCATTAAATGGCTTCCTAACTTATCCATCCTGCTCTTTGCTGGAAGAGCTGCATGGTTGTGTGTGGATGAGGGACATCATGATCATGGCAGGGAATGGGTGAATCCACTTCGGAAGCAAATATTATAGCCCAGAGTGTTCAATAAACATTTATGAAGAGAACAATGATGTCATTCTTTACTTAATCTACACATGGTTTAGGAATTCTGAATCCTTAAGAATAGCTAAGTAAACATGATATTGATCACCTAGCTTTGTAATTAGGCAATAAATGTATTAAGTAGATGAAATTGACATAAGTAAAAATATCTCCAAAATTTATTTTCAAAACTAAAACGAATAACCTTTTTAGATCAAAATCACAAATCATGTTAGTAATTCATTGACTCCTTTAATTTGTGATAAGTACTAACCAAGAAGGAAATCACTGTGGTGCTGGAGAAGACTTGAGAGTCCCTTGGACAGCAAACAGTTCAAACCCATCAATTCTAAAGGAAACCAATCCTGAATACACACTGGAAGGACTGATGTTGAAACTGGAGCTCCAATACTTAGCCCTCCTGATACGAAGAGCTCACTCATTGGAAAAGACTCTGATGCTGAGATAGATGGAGGGCAAGAGGAGAAGGGTTCAATAGAGGATGAGGTAATTGGATGGCATCACTGACTCAATGGACATGAGTTTGAGCAAACTCAGGAAGATAGTGAAAGACAGGGAACCTTGGAAGGCTGCAGTTCATGGGGTTGCAAAGAGTCAGACATGACTGAAGTGACTTAGCACATATGCATGCATGTTGAAGTTTATATAAAATATCTGTAGAACGTAGTTTTATATGATGAATCCTTATCAATGAGGAATGAATTATATGTATTGTTAACAATGTGGAAAGGATTTGCAACAAATTACTTATCTCAAGTCTGAAATGTGCTTTGGGGATTTTACCTTTTGCTACTTCTATCCAAAGTCAATATTTAAATAATCTACAAAACTGTAATGCTAAAATTTTAGAATTAATTATAGAACCAAAAATTTGTGGATGCCAAAGTATTAAAATAAAATTTCATATTTTATAATTATGGGAGACAAAATCATTTGATTTCTCCTAATACTCTTATGAGGCAGATATCATCCTACTTGTATAGAAAAGAAAATTGATACCTACACATATTAAGTAAATCAAATATATCTCAGAGCTAGCAGAATATAAATAATTTTGAGAGCTGGGACTTATTCTTTTAAGAACCTACATTATATAGTTAAGAGACTGACCAACATACCATAGGTATGTAGTATATGTCTGTTCAGTTAATATATTGGAGTTGGGAATGAAAGTGAGAATATTTTGGCATTAAAATTCATATTTCCACTGCATTGTGTAATACTTTGCTAAATAAGATGAAAAGTATCTTTGTTACAAAAAAGGTGTCCATTGCTCTGCAGATCCTTCTTGAAAAGCATTTTTGATGATCTGAAATGTATATTAACTGCATTCTAAAAGAACCATAAAACTACCTGAAATCAGGGGTCTAAAGTACTGGAGACTTTCAGAGAGGAAACTCATCATCTATCAGCTGAGGAGATAAAAATTATGTGCCCTAGATTTGGAAATGTTGTCCGGGAAAACAAGAATGGAAAAAAAAAAAAAAACACCAGTAAAAGAGCACAAGGGGAACATTCCAACTAATGAGAAATCAACACATACAGAGAAATTCTCCAGGGCTTTGTCCCTATGACTATGGAACAGGAGGCCTCTGCACTTGTGTAGCTCTCTGTGCATGTCAAAAACTTATGCACCCCTTGGAGTTCTCAATAGGGTACCTTATTAATAACAAGGGTTGATAATATGTGGTCATAACTTGATTAATACCATGAACCTGCAGAAGGCCCAGAGTAAACAGCTACATTACTCAAGGGAGTGAAGTTATGGCTAAAATTAAAGTAGCCTAAAATTAAATTTAGATCTACATACTCCTAATTAAATGCCTATTGTGGGTAAAGCAGTATATTGAATGCTTAAAAAGAAACAGCTTGTCAGTTCAGAATTAGTATATCTAAAATTATGAGGAATATAAGTAAAATGAATATGAACATATTTGCCAAATCCTAGCATGTTAGAGCAATGAAAAATCAAGGATCATGAAGAAGATTAAGAAAAATGGATATTTTTTAAATCACACGTTGCCTTATTAAGTGCCTGTCATACAAGGTTATAAAGTCTGAGTAATGTAAATAATTTTTGGAATTCTATTGGATGATTCACCATTGTTTGTTATTAAAGATAACAAAAAGATAAAAGATCCATAACCTCAGGCATTATTATCAAGGAGGTCAATGAGGTCTTTTGCAGAATTATCTTTTATGCATACCAGTCTAAACCTTATCAGCAGCACAAGTAACAATTCCAATTTTTATGCTTCTAAGACTCATTTTTAAACCTGATACTCTTTTCTAAAATTCCTATTTGTCTCTATGTCAAGTGAATCATGGTGGATCGTGATAATTTTACAAGTTCTGGTCTCTGTTTATTTGATAATAATAGAGTCATAGCTGGCAATTATTGCCCATCTAGGAACATATTTTTCATCATTCTTTCAGTTGTGTATGGTCACATGATTGATTTGCAGACCAAGTTGCATGTTAGACTCGGTGTTCCTTCTCTCTGCCTTTTCCAGCATGACACTGGAAAATATTAGTTGACGATGTCAGAGCTGCCTATGCTGTGGGTCTGTGAATAACTGCATAGAGAACACCATTCATTGACCTGGAATAGCTAATTTATTCCACTAAAATAAAATTGTTTTATTTTATTCTTATTCTATTCTTATTGTTAGTTAAGGAATTATTTTTAGATCCCTTGTTAAAAGCTTCATTTAAAGTTACTATTAAACAATTACATAGTTTTGAGAGTTTAGGGCCAGGTTTATTTAAATTATCATTGTTGGCTGTTTCATTCATTTAATCAATTTGCATCTATCCTCATTTTAAAAAATGAAAAATTCCTAAATGATCCTGTCGATGCTGTAAATGATGGCAATCAGACTGAAGTGTTTACCTTTGAGGATACAGGACTAGGTCATTCAAGCATGACCTATAAGATACAGAGTTAAACTTATTTGGCATGTATGCATGGGAAATATTACCTCATCCTACCAAAAAAAGGGAAAAAAATTGACTATTGCAGAAAAAGCTATTCAATAATAATTATTTAACATCTACATATGCACCAGTTAGTGTCAGTATCTCAGTACCAATTAAATGTTTTTGTGTAGATAAAAGTGTATATAAGTACAGAAAATGAGATTTCAGTAAACTAAGCACATAAATTTTGTTTTTCCAGTTTTCTATTATTGAGACATTGAAACACCTCAAACGGTTAGTCTGAACTCCTTAATATATTTTATTTTATTTTATTTCTTACAGAATTTTGTTGTTTACTGCCACACATCGACCTGAATCCAATGGATTAGAAATCCAAAATATCAATAATTGTCTCTTAAACACAAATCTTACTATGTGCTATTGTCATGATACTAAAGATAAGAAATATGCAAAATAAAAGTATTGTTTCTAAGGTATATATATCTTGAAATGTGTTTCTTTGATATTATGAAGTTTATAGCAAGTTATTGGCTCAGTTCATATCATATGAGTATCCAAACTCATTCTTATGGAATCTTCGGTACTGAAAAAGCAATGCAGTATATAAATACTATGAATCAGTTTATACTTACAGTTAGAATTCAACATTTAAATTAGATGTATGGTAAAACACATTTTTCAGAATTATAAGACTACTTATATTTTTGTATATGCATTACATATAGAAAGTAAATATATATATGAAGTTTCTAAAATAACATTTATTTTCCTCTATAATTTATATGTTATTAAAGAAAGACATAAATACATGTAAAAGTAGAAAATAAATATAAAAGCCAAGAAGGCCAACATGCAAACAACAAGGTGTATTTAACTAGTAGAAGTTGTATTCAAAGATAAAATCAGAGCCAAATAAAAGGTGATATTTTTTAGCAAGAATGTGAAATACTTTTGAGAGAGATGAACATGAAGTTGGATTAAGATAAAGATGATTCCACTGAGGCCAATAGAACGTTTTCATTCCAAATGTAAAATAGAGTTGATAAAGTCAAAATCTTTGTACCTTTGATCCTATCCCCTATTTTTAGAGACATACCCAAACAGAATTTCAAAAGAGAGGAAGAAGACATTATGTTATCATACTAAGTAGAGAGGGATGAGAAGGGGTCTTTATAAGAAGCATGGCATTTAATAGGAGAGGTGAGACACAGTCAAGGCCAACAGCAGAAACTTGTGCTGAGATAACCATGAGATTCAGTTTGTGGTTCCAACAAGTTCTGGGCCAAGGTTGTCTAGTATAAATCTCAAAGTCTGTAATAGTAAGTCTGAGGAATTTAATCTCTTTAATAGTGAAAATTGGCCAACTGTATATAGGGTCTTCTATGTTATATTTCCCAAAGAGGTGGAATATGATAAGGTCTACGTGGTGAAAACAAAAACCTAATAATCAATTACACACACACACACACACACACATGCATGTGCGCAACAAAAAGCAAGCAGAAGCCCTTGAAACTCATTCTGTCTTTAGAGAAAATTTTGTTAGAGTTAAACAAAGTAAAAGTCAATTAAAAGATAAAACCCAGCAATAAGCAACTTGTGACTCAGACAGAAGTTAATTCACTTCAGTTGCTTTGGGTTATAGCCATTAACAATCGCATATAAAACTTCCCATACAGATTATGTGAGATGTTCCAACTCTAGACCTTGAAACAACATAGATCGTGAACTTACCTATTAAACTAAAGGCTAAACAGTTTGAAGAAAGCAACAGGAATTCGCTTAGCCCAATATCATTTTATAATTTAGCTTTGAAAGATTTGTTTTACAAGATAAAAAAGAAAAAAAATGAAAGAAAGGAGCACCACAATTATCCTATGTCTTCTAATGCAGATCTATGGAATGAGGTTCAAAGTCATGTGCACGACAAGTTGAATGGTAAAGAAGACTGCAGTTGATCATTTCAGTTAAGACACAAATTCAGTGATTTCTGAGCAAATAAGGGAGAAATTGGCACTACTCAAAATGCTATTACAGCTTTGCACCATCGTTAATGATTTCTTGAAATGTGTGTGTGTGTGTGTGTGTGTGTGACTTCTCAGGTGATGCTAGTAAAAAATGAAAGAGATGTAAGAGGTGCCAATGAAAAAGATGTAAGAGATGCAATCCCTGTATTGGGAAGACATCATGAAGGAAGGTATGGGAACCCACTCCCCTATTTTTTCCTGGAGAATTTCATGGACAGAGTAGTCCCTTGGGCAGGCTATAGTCCATGGGTCACAAAGAGCAGGAGATGACTAAAGCAACTTAGCATGCATGCATAGATTAGGTATAATTTAATCTAAAATAGTTTACTTTAAAAATACACTGGAGTAGATCCACAGGGTCTCAAGACTGAGACCTTGCTTACTTCCACTCATATGTTTCCTGAGGGGAGAAAAATAGGTGGAGAGATATAGAGACTCTCACAAAGAAGCACACACAGGCTGAGGGCATCCATTTTGATGTATCACAGTGGAAAAAATGGACCATGATTAGAGCTCAATAATATGAGTATATGAAAGAAAGAACAGAATTCCTTGCATTGAAAAATGATCTTTTTTAGCTTAAAAGTTTTGTTAATTTACAAAAAGGTTATTAAATGTCATTTTAAAGTTTTCAAATAAAGTAATATTAAGGAAATGTGGTTCCATTAATAAAGGCCAAATTTTGGACTTTCCTAGGGGTCCAGTGGGTAAAGAGTCCACCTTGCAGTGCAAAGGGCACTGGTTCCATCCCTGGCCCAGGAAGATCCCATGTGCTGTGGAACGACTGGGTATCCAGTTACAAGCCAGTGATCTGGAGCTCATGTGCCCAGAGCAAGTGCTCTGCAATGAGAGAGACCACTGCAATGGGAGGCCCACAAATGCTGAAGAATAAAGATGGATGAAAATAAATAGATGTTTTAAAAAAATAAAGTCAATTTTATCATTTAAATTATTTTAAATTATCTTTAAAATGTGTGTAAATGCAGAGCATATTCAGAGAAAGTCACAATATTGGCCATAATGGAGGAATGGAAGAATAATGAGTCAGGATGCTTGGATTCTAACTGTGAAACAATAAATCTCAGCACAGTTTAGTTCTTCTAGCTTAAAAAATCTTTTACGTGAAACACAAACATGTATTTATATACTTTGAAAACTTGCTTTCAATGTCATTGCTCAGAGATCTCAGTTTTAATGTTTAATTTTTTGAAGCTACTTTGTCCTAATCTGTAAAATAGAGATTAATGTCAGCACTTATCTGTCAGGATTTTTAGGGAAAAAATTATGGTCGCAAATTACTTATGATAATGCTTCATGCAGAGTATTCTGCTAACATATATTAGGTCATGATGTCAAAATGAGATTTCTAGTAACATTTACAATCTATTTTGAATTACTTTGAGACTAGAACTCCGCCAGAATGTTCAGGTTTTAAATCTGGAAAATGGCCACCCCCTAGGTAGCAGCAATGAACTAAATCAAGACCTGTGATCATAACCCATGTCTGTGACTGCTTAGTTTATTAATAATAATAAAGTAATCGTAACTCTATTGCTCTACATAAACTGGTGAGATGTTTCTGGGTTGTAATGTGTCAAGATAAATAATTTACTTTTAGGGGATGAAGGAAGAAGAGAGGAAAGAGAAGAGCAGAGGAAAGGGCAGAAGGGAAAATTGGAGTTCAGAAAAGCATAGGGGATTTACAAGTGACAGCAACTCCAATAATGAGTACTAGAGATTACAACAGGATCAGTAGCTGTGGCAGCATTTGAGAGAATTCATAAAAAGAGAGATTCATCTGACCATGATCCTGCCAAGGTAGAAGAGGCTTGTGCTAAGGAAAGGGAGGTCTCAAAGCCTCTTTTGAACACTTGACACACAAATGTAAAAGTACCTAATCATTTTCAGATACAACTGAGAATTAGAAGAAAATGTAACATAACTCAAGATCACAACCTGGATATATCATAACACAATCCTTATGAGCAGTTTTTAAATTGAACTGTACAGATAATTCTTATTAGGAAAAGCATAGCAGTTACAAGCCTGAGTTTAGAAAGAACTTTATAATTCAGAAAGTATAATAACTAGAAAAATAAGGAAAATATATGAAGGAAGAGAAGAGAAGGAAAAGCCAGACTTGAGAAGGGGTAAGGGAGCCAGAAGAGGGGGGAAAGCTAGGAAGAGGGGAGAACACATCTAAAAAATAAATTCATTTAGTCTTGACAACATTGAATATTCTAATTCCTTTATGTTTGCGAAATTCAGTTATTAAGATGGATCAGTCATCAGTGCTACTAGATGACTGAAGTTTATTATGGAAAACAGTAAGCCCAAATACAAATGGAGATTTTAGTTTCCTCAATAAATATGTCTCACACTGGGATCAGCTATTATAGTGTTAGAGTACCACTTGGGGTTTTGTTCAATAAGGGTTTTGAACATCTGATATGGTTGTCAGGTGATGTAAGCAAAAAGGGGGGAATAACACTGCTTTCACACAAGTTAAGTGGTAAAACCAAGACATGGTGGTTTGAATGTAAAGACAGAAATTGACTCTCCATTCAGATCTAGAGTCTAAAAATCTAATTGAAGTAGAAATTTATTCAAAGAATGATTCTGACAAATTGAAGGGATATGATTGACAAAGCAGCCAAGGAAAAGGAGTCACTGAGACACTCACTGCTATGATTTGTTGGGGAGATGATCTCCCTTAAAAACCAAAGGGAAGATTGTAGAGGAAAACTACAAATGTGAAAATTTGAGGCAAGCTTTAGCTAATTCTTTATTCAGATCACACTGCTGGGCTCCATGATCACTAAACAATACCCTGGCAATTTACTTTCCATTCAGATTCTTGTTTGAGAAAAATTGTGAGTCAAGATAGTGTGAATTTTGCTAGATTTTTTTTTCAATTAAGCTTAATTACTGGAGATTTTTGTTTACATATTTTTCTGTTCATGCCAGCTGCAGACTAAAATTCACACCCACCTTAACAACTGGTAAAGAATCCACCTGCAGTGTGAGAGTTCTGGGTTGGATCCACAGACTGTGAAGATCCCCTTGAAAAGGGAAAGCCTACCCCCTCCAGTATTTTTCCTAGAGAATTCCATGACTCATCCATGGGTCTTAAAGCATGGGACACAACTGAGTGACTTTCACTTTTCACTTAACAGCAATATATCCACCGATCATTTTAAACTTTGTTAAAAGTACATAGTAGGTTCCTTTCAGGAAAAGTGTTGTTTACATTGACTAGGTAGACAACAAAAGGCCAGAGTCACTATGACCTCTTTCTAACGATATTCACTAGAGGGTGGAATTCAGGATAAAGAGAATTCTGTTGAATAGTGTTCAATATAGCTGGGTTTTTTTTTGTTGTTGTTCTTTTTTTAATTTCTGAAGTACTAATTGAATGTCAGCAGTAGTCAATCTTGTCTATGGAACAGTCCTTCTGCATAGATATTGAAAGTGATCCTTCTTTCTCTTCTCCTTTGTGTAAACATTTATTGAAAGCTTTGTAAATACATCAGGCATTTACAAAAGCACTGAAACTGCAGAGTTTGCTAAAGCTGAGGACTATATCTTCTGTGTCTAGTAGACAGACTTGAAAAGTAAACTAAAAAGTGAGACTGTTGTTGCCAAGAAGGAATATACGTGCCTGCTAAGTTGCTTCAGTCATGTCAGGCTCTTTGTGACCCTATGTACGATAGCTCTCCAGGCTCCTCTGTCCATGGAATTCTTCAGGCAGGAATACTGGAGTAAATTGCCATGTCCTTCTCCAGGGCATCTTTCAGACCCAGGGATTGAATCATGTCTCTTAGGTCTCCTGCATTGGTAGGCAGGTTCTTTACCACTAGTGACACCTGGGAAACCCAGGAAGTAATATAGGGGTTGTCATGTCAGCTCTTCAATGGCAAAGACTAGGATTGAGAAAGTTCTGGAGTCAAGGTCTCAGTTTACCATTCTAAAAGTTCCTAATCAAGAAAAATTTATTTTAGCATAAATTTTATATTTATAGATATTTTTGTATATTCAGTACTTTTATGGATCATTGTAATCCTGGAAAATATGACTAATTATTAGGTGTGTAAATATTTACTAATGGCAGTGGTAGCTACAATTAAAGGCACAGACAATTAAAGAAATTGAATTAAATTTATATCCTGTATATCCAGGATTGCCAAACAAAAGATTCAATTTATGCTTATTTATGGAAGGCTAAGCATACATAACAAAGATTTGAGTTAATTCAATCTTCATGAAACCTAATTTCCTAAATTCCTATAATGTCAACAGTTTTTACCATCAAATGGTTTAGTTTCTTCTTCTTCAGGGAAAAGCACTTTATGCCAGTAAATAGGATATGCAGGATGTAACAAAGGAAATTTTGCAACTTTATAGTTGTATCAATTCTGGATCTAATGACAAAGTTTTACTTGTACATAAAACAACAATTTTAATAGCATAGAAAGTTGTTTGTAAAGAATGACACAACTTTAGATTTTAATCTACAATTTCAAAGGGTTTTTTTTTTTTTTTTTAATGAACTCTGAAAAGAATGCTAGAGTGTATCAGCTACCAGAAAGCAAATATAAAAGAAGCCCCTTGCTGACAAAGCAACCTTTTATCCTTCATACTTTATTTGTGGCCTCGAGGAGATTTTACAGGCAAAATGTCACTGCAGATCAAATGTCTTCTTTCTAAAGCTCATTTCATGATATCTTAATTTAAAAGGTGAATTAATGTCCTTAAAGATAATAAAGTTAACAGGCAAATCAGATGGAAAAAAGGAAATACTCGCCAACTCAGTTAATTCTATGTTGATTTTCACATTTGGGGAAATAATGCAAAAAGATCAATGGGATTTAATAAGAAAAATGCTAAACTTAAAATATGAAAGGTATGCCTCATCTCACTTTGTACATATTTGCACTCAATTTTCATAGAGAAAGACTTGCATTTATATCCCTACTCAGAAGCAGACTATGGTTAAAAATATCGTATTTATTAAATCTCAAATACCCATCAAACAAACAAGTACATGTCAAAGTAGTATCCCCCTCCCTGCAGGGTTCCAGTAAAGGAAATAATAAAGTGAAATATATATATATATAAGATTGTTCTTTGAGAGGAAGAGGTCTAATTAAAAGGAGGCCCTAACAACTCCATGGATTAATTGGGAGCCAACTGAGATAATTGGACCTATGGGACCATGATCACACCCATCATAAACTGCTTTTTTCACAAGTATAGGTTAAGTGCTTGATGCTTTAATTGGGTGTAGTGCTACAATGAAAGTAGGGATAATAAATAAAAATTAATATTTACGAAGACAATTTCTTAAAGTTCTTTGGCATTATTAATAGCTATTTTTTTTTTTAAAGATACAGTTCTCTACGTTTCTTGGAACCACTTTGATAACAGTGTGGTCACAAGTCTATCAACCAAAACATACTTATGCTATTAAAAGTTGACCTACAGACCACATGTAGCTGCTTTGCAATTAGAAATTCACCAAGATCACATCACCTGTGACTGAAGTTAAAATAGACCACTTTTTTTTTGAAGATGATATCCTTAAGTGTTCACTGCAACAAACATTGGCTTTCAATTAGATGATCTTCCAGGAAACAGAACCACAGAACTGTAAAGCCTCAGGGAACATCATTGATCATTTATTTGGTCAAATTATCTATTTTTACAGTTGAAAGCATGAAGACAAATGGTAAGTGTTCTAGAACAAAGCTAGGTCTTTACTGGGGGCTAAGGGGTGTAAGGGATTGTTTGGTGGCTGGAGGCGATATGTTCTGAAAATAAATAATGGAGATACCAGTACTCTTTTGGATACATCTCAACACTTTGTGAGTCTATATTTTAAAAACAAATCTTTGTTAAGCAAAGTGGCACATTAAGAATCATTCCATTTGCACTAGGATATTAGATTGCTTACACTGTTTAATTAGAAAATATAAACATTATTCAATTTTGTTAAATGAAATAGCAGAAACAATATTTAATACTTACTATACAAAGAAAAAGTATTGTTTATATCCCCTAAGTAAACAAGTAAGTCAGTTTAAAGCACAGTTTCGGGAGGATACTTAGCTTAAGCTTTAGCATCTTAAGCTTTAAATAGTATGACCAAGCATCTTAGATTGAGCTGCCATCTCTCAAGACTAATTTATAATGGTGTTTTAGCATTTTCCCTTCTCTACATTCTTTGAACCCAGGAGGCTGACATGTTCAGTCTATAATATAGAGTCTCAACAGAACCCTCCTGCCTTGTGTCTTCTTGCTGAGTTCAGTCAAGGGGACCTTGGTAGAGGAGGAAGAGTGAATGAAGATACAAGTCTGGGTAACTATTCCCAAGGTTCTCTCATCAAAAAACTGCTCTTGAGTCACTGTCCCTCCAACTTCTGCAGAGAGTTTCTCCTGTTGCAACAATACCACTTTCCCATCTTGACATACTTTTCCTTCTTTGTCACTTCAGGCACAAGTCTATCAACCAAAACATACTTATGCTATTAAAAGTTGACCTACAGACCACATGTAGCTGCTTTGCAATTAGAAATTCACCAAGATCACATCACCTGTGACTGAAGTTAAAATAGACCACTTTTTTAAAGATGATATCCTTAAGTGTTCACTGCAACAAACATTGGCTTTCAATTAGATGATCTTCCAGGAAACAGAACCACAGAACTGTAAAGCCTCAGGGAACATCATTGATCATTTATTTGGTCAAATTATCTATTTTTACAGTTGAAAGCATGAAGACAAATGGTAAGTGTTCTAGAACAAAGCTAGGTCTTTACTGGGGGCTAAGGGGTGTAAGGGATTGTTTGGTGGCTGGAGGCGATACGTTCTGAAAATAAATAATGGAGATACCAGTACTCTTTTGGATACATCTCAACACTTTGTGAGTCTATATTTTAAAAACAAATCTTTGTTAAGCAAAGTGGCACATTAAGAATCATTCCATTTGCACTAGGATATTAGATTGCTTACACTGTTTAATTAGAAAATATAAACATTATTCAATTTTGTTAAATGAAATAGCAGAAACAATATTTAATACTTACTATACAAAGAAAAAGTATTGTTTATATCCCCTAAGTAAACAAGTAAGTCAGTTTAAAGCACAGTTTCGGGAGGATACTTAGCTTAAGCTTTAGCATCTTAAGCTTTAAATAGTATGACCAAGCATCTTAGATTGAGCTGCCATCTCTCAAGACTAATTTATAATGGTGTTTTAGCATTTTCCCTTCTCTACATTCTTTGAACCCAGGAGGCTGACATGTTCAGTCTATAATATAGAGTCTCAACAGAACCCTCCTGCCTTGTGTCTTCTTGCTGAGTTCAGTCAAGGGGACCTTGGTAGAGGAGGAAGAGTGAATGAAGATACAAGTCTGGGTAACTATTCCCAAGGTTCTCTCATCAAAAAACTGCTCTTGAGTCACTGTCCCTCCAACTTCTGCAGAGAGTTTCTCCTGTTGCAACAATACCACTTTCCCATCTTGACATACTCTTCCTTCTTTGTAACTTCAGGCATAAGTCTATACTTGGCCCTTTAAAATCTCTTAAAGTCTAAAGCCAAAGAAACTTTTCAAAAATCAAAATATGGTCTATGATAAATCCAAAATTCTTTCCCTAAATCACCAAAAACATTAGGTTCCAGCTGGCTCGCTGCCACCTCATTTTCATCTGGATTGCCTCCTAAGTAACTTTTAGTACCAGACTTTCTATGTAGGTTTACCCTTTTTAATGTGTTCCTATGTGTCTTTGTAACAATCATCTGAATTTTCATAAGTTGCTTAATTTAGCTTTTACTTTACAGGAAAATATGAAACATTTTCTTCTTTCTATCCTTCTTTTCTTTTTCCTTTCCTTCTTTCCAAACTTACTCTCTTCCTTCCTGTCTTCAGTCTTTATTATTCAGTCTTTCTTTTTTTTTTTTTCAAAGATTTATTTATTAATTTATTTTGGGCGGGGGTCGTGTTGGGGAGGGAGAGGAGCGAGGAGGGGGGCACTTCTATTGGTCTTTCATTCTCTATTTTCATCCGTCTTTGTTCTTCGGCTCCTGTGGGCCTCCCATCGCGGTGGCGTCTGTCGTTGCAGAGCGCTGGCTCTGGGTGCATGCGTTCCAGAGCTCCAGCTCAGTGATTGGACACATCGGTCCAGACGCTCCGCGGCACGTGGGATCTTCCCAGGCCAGGGATCGAATCGGCGCCCCTTGCACTGCAAGGCGGTGTCCTTACCCAGTGCGCCACCAGGGGAAGCCCTCAGTCTTTCTTTTGATTTGTTTTTTTATAATTATTTACATTTGTATTTATATATATATATAAATACATAACTCAAGAACTTTCCTGTACAGTAGAAATTAACACAACATTGCAAGTCAACTATATTTCAACAAAAAAATTGCATATTTACTGGTTTATAAGCTATGAATGGAATATATATCCTAATATAAAGATTGTGATATAATTAACAGATTTAAATTAGTTAAAATGTTTTTAATCTTTAAAAAATATGGAGCAACTAAATTTTAAGAACAAGACATAAGGTAGCTGACATTGTGGCATAAGGGATTTAGAAAAGTAGTATATTCATTTCAGAAATATAGCTTTATGTATAAGAAGCCACCTGGCAAACGCAATAAAACAGCTTTATTAATACAGTATGTTTCATGCATAAATCTGATCAGATTTGCTCTAGTAATCATCGTTTATACCTCAAGATACCTGAAATAAAAGAAACCATGTTTTCTACATTCCTAAAACTGCCATCCTTTGTGGCCTCTGCTAAGGGTTGATTTGCCATCCAAGGTGAAGTCATAGTTTCAGTGTCAGGACTTGTTTATATGTAAGTGTTCAATTTCTAGCTTATTCTTCCTTTTTTTATATAACATCATTTTGGGAAGTCTTTTTCATGTGTGGTAAACTGTATGCAAAATAATATCTGTATTATTTTTTATTATGAATTTGACTCACTGGACTGTTCCTGAAAAAATTACACCATAAGAAATATATTTGTCTTTTAATTTTCTGTATTTTATACCATGTACATTATATACAAATATCCATAACATGGTGATAATCTTTATTTATGTAATGTTATTTATAAAGATCACAAAGGAAGAGTCATTATGTGTATAATAGACTATTTTACTCAAATAAGAATAAAAAAAATGAAAACATGAAAACTCCAAAAGCTAGTTTAATAAAACTAGAAATACTCTATTTTTATGGTTCACTATCAGATATCATGCACACTATGAAGCATACCAATATTATAGGACTATCGACATTTATACCTGCATATTGTCATTTCTCTACGATTATCTATGCATAAAGGCATGCTGTTTGATGGAAAGTCAGGAAAAAGATGTTTCACAAAAATAGTTTCATCATTTAAACTAAGATGATTGCAAAAAGATGCCAGCAAACCTCTTTAGTTAGCTTGATTAGATATGAACTGAACAAATTAAACTAAATGCATAAGTTGTAGGTTTTTACTTTTATGGTAATATGAACTATCTATTGAGCCACATGACTGGTTTGAAGTGAGCCAGCTGATGTGTCATTTTTATCTGACTGTCCCCATCACATCAAATACAAAAGCAAAAGAAAATGACATGCTTAGCCAGTGCTTTCCAACAGGAATTTCTTCAGGATTGGAAATGTTTTATAACTGGGCTTTTCAAAATGGTAGCCTCTAGCTGCATGTGGCTATTGATCATTTGAAATGCACGGGGCTTCCCCTGGTGGTCCAGTGGGTAAGGACACCGCCTTGCAGTGCAAGGGGCGCCGCTTCCATCCCTGGCTGGGAAGATCCCACGTGCCTGCGGAGCCGCTAGGCCAATGTGTCCAATCACCGAGCCGGAGCTCTGGAGCACATGCGCCCAGAGCCGGCGCTCTGCAACGACAGATGCCACCGCGATGGGAGGCCCACAGGAGCCAAAGAACAAAGACGGATGAAAATAGAGAAATGAAAGACCAATAGAAGTGGCCCGCCCGCTCCTCTCCCTCCCCAACCCGACCCCCGCCGAAAATAAATAAATAATAAATAAATCTTTAAAAAAAAAAAAAAAAAGTAATGCACGTACTGTGACTAAGGGACAGGATGTTTTATTGCATTGAATTTTAATTAACTTAATTCTAAATGCCACATACAGTTAATAGCTATCATGTTGGATATCAGAGGATAGTCTAAGTAATTGCCCTTACACTTATTCCTGCAATTTCTTACACTAACAATTTCATCTAGAAATAAGACATGTATCTCTAAATATATTCACAATAATCTGCTTCAAGGTGCAGAACATGACTTTTCCTGGGTCTCTTTAGTTATATACAAGAGAGACTAAAGATCACGGGAGAGAGACTTGCTATTATGAGAGGCAGTGTCTGACTCACCCTGTCTTTACCTAGGGGAATAAAGAGCCACCTTGCAAACCTCATGTGCCTGCTGACCCTGTGGCACCTGTTCATCATTTAAACTAAGATGATTGCAAAAGATGCCAGCAAACCTCTTTAGTTAGCTTGATTAGATATGAACTGAACAAATTAAACTAAATGCATAAGTTGTAGGTTTTTACTTTTATGGTAATATGAACTATCTATTGAGCCACATGACTGGTTTGAAGTGAGCCAGCTGATGTGTCATTTTTATCTGACTGTCCCCATCACATCAAATACAAAAGCAAAAGAAAATGACATGCTTAGCCAGTGCTTTCCAACAGGAATTTCTTCAGGATTGGAAATGTTTTATAACTGGGCTTTTCAAAATGGTAGCCTCTAGCTGCATGTGGCTATTGATCATTTGAAATGCACGGGGCTTCCCCTGGTGGTCCAGTGGGTAAGGACACCGCCTTGCAGTGCAAGGGGCGCCGCTTCCATCCCTGGCTGGGAAGATCCCACGTGCCTGCGGAGCCGCTAGGCCAATGTGTCCAATCACCGAGCCGGAGCTCTGGAGCACATGCGCCCAGAGCCGGCGCTCTGCAACGACAGATGCCACCGCGATGGGAGGCCCACAGGAGCCAAAGAACAAAGACGGATGAAAATAGAGAAATGAAAGACCAATAGAAGTGGCCCGCCCGCTCCTCTCCCTCCCCAACCCGACCCCCGCCGAAAATAAATAAATAATAAATAAATCTTTAAAAAAAAAAAAAATAATGCACGTACTGTGACTAAGGGACAGGATGCTTTATTGCATTGAATTTTAATTAACTTAATTCTAAATGCCACATACAGTTAATAGCTATCATGTTGGATATCAGAGGATAGTCTAAGTAATTGCCCTTACACTTATTCCTGCAATTTCTTACACTAACATTTTCATCTAGAAATAAGACATGTATCTCTAAATATATTCACAATAATCTGCTTCAAGGTGCAGAACATGGCTTTTCCTGGGTCTCTTTAGTTATATACAAGAGAGACTAAAGATCACGGGAGAGAGACTTGCTATTATGAGAGGCAGTGTCTGACTCACCCTGTCTTTACCTAGGGGAATAAAGAGCCACCTTGCAAACCTCATGTGCCTGCATAGTATCCCTGTGTGGATCACCGTCTGCTTCTGTGATGCAAGGAAGAAGGCAATTCAAAAACAGATGGTTTATCACTGTGCAGAAGAAAGGGCGGGGTGGGTGGAATGACAGAATCACCTTTTTCCCCGTCTTGTCTACTAGATTTTTACTATAGGAGGAATTCATCAGCAAATTTAAAAAGGTATTTCCAAGGCATATAAAATGGATGGATTGAGGACTCCATTCCAAACACAATGCCCTGTGCTTGTATTTTAGTCTCACTTGTTCTATAAAAGAAACCTGTGTATTTATTGTGCTTCATCAAGGTACCAACACATGGGCATTGTTCATCCCTGGAGTGTTCATATTAGTCCCTTGAGGTGATTTACAATACTCTAAATGACGTATTGTTATTATCACCTAAGCATTAAAGTGGCCGATAGTCAAGTAAAATCAGCACTCAGTGGACAATAATTCTATTGTGTATAATTACAATTACCCATGCCCTTCTAACTTTTAGCCAATATTCATATTCATTCACCTTCAATCAGACAGCTTTGTTTTATCCACTTAAGTCTGGGTGGTTGGCTCCCTGGGTGAATTTTCCATTTTACCATCAACTAGCATGTTGCCTATCCTCACATGATTTAATTTGGATATTATTTTCTAAGTATATAAAATTGAAATCCTTTACAATTATCAGATTCTATCTCCATGATGATTGTTTCCTTGGTATTTTTATGGTCATTACCACTAAAACTTTACAAAAGCAGGAGCCTTTTACCTGAGAAGCTTTGATTCATAGTATGAACTAACATGGTACTTCTTTAAAAAATGAAATAGCACTTGTTTGCTTTCTAGAAAGGATCATTTTTTCACTTTTAAAGAATAAGAAGTGGAATAAAGAGTCTCAGGATTCAGGGCACATCAGCAGTAAAATTAAATCACTTCACATTTCCTATATGCCTAATATTGCTGTCATATTTGAGTGGAATGTCCATAAATTTATTATCTGAGAATTAGACACTTTTGAGAGTGAGACATAACTCTATTAATAATTAAGTTGGGTCAGGAGGTGTAAATGGGGACTGTCCCAGGCACAGTGACCCTGGATTTAAAAATAATTAGATATATTAAAGGGGTTCTATTTCAGATGAAGACAAATCCCTGAGCATTCATGTCCTAAAGTGAGGCCTATGTAATAGAGAGTTGATTAGTCTATCGAACTGAAGGCCCCTTGACACTAATTCTATCTTTAATTCAAGTCTTCTGACACAATCCTGTTGTTCAGGATCTCACTACTTACTCTCTGAAATGTCATTACCAAGCTCCATTTGAAAATTCTCTAATTGTTCAAGCTTCTACTCAATATTCATTTATAGATTTAATTTTTGTGCCCCCTCTAAATTCATGTGTTGAAATCTAAGTCCCAGTGTGATGGTATTTGGAGATGGGGATTTTGAGGGGTGCTTAGGTCATAAAAGTGGATTCTCTGTTAATGGGGTCAGTGCTGATATAAAGAGACCTTAGTGAGAACCTCCCTAATCCCTTTACCATATGAAGACTGCCGTCTATGAACTAGCAGATGCGCTCTTACCAGACACTGAATCTTCTGGGCTTCCCAGGCTCTAGATGTATGAAAAATACCGTTTGCTGTTTACATGCCACCTAGGCTATGGTAGCTTTTGTTACCCTGGCTCAAACAAACTAAGGCATAGTTTTTTTTCTCCCCAGAATCATCTCCAGTAAAATATTGTGAAAATATTTCCTTTGGTTTACAGATTTCATCTGTGAACTTTACCTCTGATACTAAAGTATATTTCTTCATGTTGCAAATAATTATTTACATGTCTCTCCCCCAAGATAGCAAGAGAAGTGCCTTCTTTTTCACATTTGACATGATATGAAGCCCTTCATAGTATGTTTCCACATAGTGTTTATAGAATTCATGAAATAATTCACTAAAGAAGTAACTGAGGAAGGTGCTAACTACAGGAATTATACTACAGTTATGTAATTAACTACAGTTAGTGCCTATCAGATCATCATATCTGTTACGAATGCCCTAAAATATTATTTCACATAAGCCTAAATTAGACATGCCTAAATAAGTTAATGATGAAGTTGAGATAAAAAAAATACTATGTCCTGAGTCATAGAGCTTCTAATTGGCTAAGCTGAAATTCATACTTGGGTCTATCAGTTGGGTAAGTGTGTTTTATATTAAAAGCAATGAATTATCTTCCCTGGGTGGTGACCTTTATTTTCATTATTTATCATCTTATTTACAACAAACATTAAATAAATTTAGTTTACTGGACATTTTCCCATGAACAGTGTTAGTCACTCAGTAGTCATGTCCAGTTCTTATGTGACCCGTTGTTCAGGATCTCACTACTTACTCTCTGAAATGTCATTACCAAGCTCCATTTGAAAATTCTCTAATTGTTCAAGCTTCTACTCAATATTCATTTATAGATTTAATTTTGTGCCCTCTAAATTCATGTGTTGAAATCTAAATCCCAGTGTGATGGTATTTGGAGATGGGGATTTTGAGGGGTGCTTAGGTCATAAAAGTAGATTCTCTGTTAATGGGGTCAGTGCTGATATAAAGAGACCTTAGTGAGAACCTCCCTAATCCCTTTACCATATGAAGACTGCCGTCTATGAACTAGCAGATGCGCTCTTACCAGACACTGAATCTTCTGGGCTTCCCAGGCTCTAGATGTATGAAAAATACCGTTTGCTGTTTACATGCCACCTAGGCTATGGTAGCTTTTGTTACCCTGGCTCAAACAAACTAAGGCATAGTTTTTTTTCTCCCCAGAATCATCTCCAGTAAAATATTGTGAAAATATTTCCTTTGGTTTACAGATTTCATCTGTGAACTTTACCTCTGATACTAAAGTATATTTCTTCATGTTGCAAATAATTATTTACATGTCTCTCCCCCAAGATAGCAAGAGAAGTGCCTTCTTTTTCACATTTGACATGATATGAAGCCCTTCATAGTATGTTTCCACATAGTGTTTATAGAATTCATGAAATAATTCACTAAAGAAGTAACTGAGGAAGGTGCTAACTACAGGAATTATACTACAGTTATGTAATTAACTACAGTTAGTGCCTATCAGATCATCATATCTGTTACGAATGCCCTAAAATATTATTTCACATAAGCCTAAATTAGACATGCCTAAATAAGTTAATGATGAAGTTGAGATAAAAAAAATACTATGTCCTGAGTCATAGAGCTTCTAATTGGCTAAGCTGAAATTCATACTTGGGTCTATCAGTTGGGTAAGTGTGTTTTATATTAAAAGCAATGAATTATCTTCCCTGGGTGGTGACCTTTATTTTCATTATTTATCATCTTATTTACAACAAACATTAAATAAATTTAGTTTATTGGACATTTTCCCATGAACAGTGTTAGTCACTCAGTAGTCATGTCCAGTTCTTTGTGACCGCATGGACTGCAATCCTCTAGGCTGCTCTCTCTGTGGAATTCTCCAGACAAGAATACAGAAGTGGGTCCCAGGGATGTAACCAGGTCTTCTGCATTGTAGGTAAATATTTCACTGTCTAACCCACTAGGGAAACCCCAACAGTTTCCCTGAATACTTTCAGGAGTAAGCCTTAGGAATATCATTTTAAAAATTAAATTAATCTTTTGCATTTATCTTTGCTTGACTTCGAGTTTATTCTATCAATATTTCAGTTGAAAAGTATGACTTTGTCAGAGAACTACCTATACAGTCACTTTGATTTTGGTAGCTGTTCTACTGATCATTTCCTCATTGGAATTATTCATAATTTTTCAAGACAATTACATCATTTTTTTACCTTTCTATTACCCTAGAGCAATATTTTGATTTAGGAAGGTTGTCCATGGAAGACAACTTCTTCTTTGTTCTAAATTTTATTTCAAACAATGTATTTCCTAAAGACATGGCTTTATATTTCACTTAAAATAGCATTTGTGTCTATTTTGGACATGACCATTTGAGAGCACTCAGAGTTTGAAGAAGGTAGACCACAGTTGCCAGTGTCCAGACTGAATTCTGATTACAGGGCCTCCTGATATTTTTCAAGCACAGCTGTTTTCTCCTGAAGTATAAACTGGAATGTTTCTTTCCTTGGGATCTTCACTGAAGAGTTATTTTCTCAGTGACATTCAAGACCATTCTACTTAAAACTGGTTCCCCACCTTACTCCATAGTCAAAATTTTTGCCTTGTTTATGTAATTAACTACAGTTAGTGCCATGTTTTGAAGTTTTTGAAAGACATGCCTAAATAAGTTAATGATGAAGTTGAGATAAAAAAAATACTATGTCCTGAGTCATAGAGCTTCTAATTGGCTAAGCTGAAATTCATACTTGGGTCTATCAGTTGGGTAAGTGTGTTTTATATTAAAAGCAATGAATTATCTTCCCTGGGTGGTGACCTTTATTTTCATTATTTATCATCTTATTTACAACAAACATTAAATAAATTTAGTTTACTGGACATTTTCCCATGAACAGTGTTAGTCACTCAGTAGTCATGTCCAGTTCTTTGTGACCGCATGGACTGCAATCCTCTAGGCTGCTCTTTTGTGGAATTCTCCAGACAAGAATACAGAAGTGGGTCCCAGGGATGTAACCAGGTCTTCTGCATTGTAGGTAAATATTTCACTGTCTAACCCACTAGGGAAACCCCAACAGTTTCCCTGAATACTTTCAGGAGTAAGCCTTAGGAATATCATTTTAAAAATTAAACTAATCTTTTGCATTTATCTTTGCTTGACTTCGAGTTTATTCTATCAATATTTCAGTTGAAAAGTATGACTTTGTCAGAGAAGTACCTATACAGTCACTTTGATTTTGGTAGCTGTTCTACTGATCATTTCCTCATTGGAATTATTCATAATTTTTCAAGACAATTACATCATTTTTTTACCTTTCTATTACCCTAGAGCAATATTTTGATTTAGGAAGGTTGTCCATGGAAGAAAACTTCTTCTTTGTTTTAAATTTTATTTCAAACAATGTATTTCCTAAAGACATGGCTTTATATTTCACTTAAAATAGCATTTGTGTCTATTTTGGACATGACCATTTGAGAGTACTCAAGAGTTTGAAGAAGGTAGACCACAGTTGCCAGTGTCCAGACTGAATTCTGATTACAGGGCCTCCTGATATTTTTCAAGCACAGCTGTTTTCTCCTGAAGTATAAACTGGAATGTTTCTTTCCTTGGGATCTTCACTGAAGAGTTATTTTCTCAGTGACATTCAAGACCATTCTACTTAAAACTGGTTCCCCACCTTACTCCATAGTCAAAATTTTTGCCTTGTAACTCTCCAAAATGCTTATGAGTTTCTAAAATAATATATACAATACATAGGTATAATAATATGGGCATACTACTTATTTATTTCTTAGGTCACTCTTAGAGGAGAATGTAAGTCCTAAGAAAATGTGATTTTTCTTGGCTAGGAAATTTAGCCCTAGTTCTTAGAATAATAGAATTGTACCTACCACATAACAATTGTTTAATAATGTTTTTACTGACCAAACAAATTGTGTTTTTTTTTTATTTCTTACAATAACATACTTAAATTATAATTAAATTAACAAACATAGAAAATGACTTTCAGTTCTATGAGCTCCATGTGTATGAGTAACTCTCCATTTTGCCCTTGATGGCAACAACTGCTCTAGGATTCACCTCTTCCAGGGCAAAGTCAAAGCATGGATTTAATCCAACTTTTAATCAGCTGTACAGATGGGTTTATTTCACGAATACACTATGCTGCACAGATGGAAGTTCCTGAATGCCTGACAAGGTGTTAAAACTGTTACTGATATTACAAAGGAATTAAAAATCAGCTCAGGAAATTATAATTAGAAGGGGCTTGGTCTCTAAAGAGTATATTAGCTCAGCATTTTTATTTTGTCCTTGGCAGGAAAAGAAAACATATTTGGGAAGAAAAAATTTTAACCACATTAGATTTATGTGACGGCTTTTATATAAAATATTTTATGGCCATATAAGGATGTAGTAACTTAAATAGCATGCTAAACTGGTAGGACACGTGAATTCCTATATTTTAACAAGTGTTTTATGGGTTTATATTTTTAAATTCCATCATATTTCTAGTATAATTTGGAAGCAACACTTCAATGATAAAATTGGTACGTAAGTGATGGACTTAGTTATATGTTATGAAATTTTTATAAAGTAAATCACATAATAAGCAGTTTAATATGAAATGGCTACATCTAAGGGCTCAACAACCAACAACTTCTAGGCACTCTACAAATTTATCCCAAACTCCTGTGATTCTTTATTACCAACTTATTTTCTTCATGAAAAAGAACTAGTAAAGAGATGTTTCCATTCTTCTGTTCAAGTAAAACTCAATATAGTAAACTGTTTGGACTCCAAATTTTGGTATATTAAATTTTTTGCAATTTTCTGTACATTAGCATCTTGCAATATTTACACTTACATTTTTAGCATTTTATCTTGCCTTAGCCCCTCCTTCCTCTCACTCCTTTCTCCTTTACCAACTGTACATGTTAAGAGTTTATTGGCATCCTATCTATGAAACTCAAAATTCCTACTTCCTATTATTCAGGAATTAGGAAGCATTTTAATGGCAGGATCATATTCTAGTCTAAAGAACTAGCAAAGCAAGCAAAGTTTAGGAGAGATGGCTGTTAGCAGACTGATGTACTTATTTTGGGTGTCTGGGCAGACCATAGGTTAATGATGCTTTTAATTGTGGTTATCTCTAGAACCAGACGCCTCAATATGGTAGCCATTCACCCCATGTGGCTATTTGAGCCCTTAAAATGTGATGAATGTGCTTGAAATGCAAAATATTCATTATTTTCCAAAAAATCTAATATATATTATTGTGTTAATATTTTAATTTCATTTTGATTCCATTTTGAAGTAATAATATTTTAGACATATCCGATTATATGAACTATATCATTAAAATGGATTATTTAAAGGATTAGAATAAATTCCCCTTCTTATCTTTTTACTATTGCTATCAGGAAAAAAAAATTTTTTTTTAACCATGCCTCATGGCATGCAGGATGTTTATTCCCCAACCAGAGTTCAAACTCATGGTTTCCAAAAAGGAAGTGCAGAGTCTTTATCCACTGAATCACAAGAAAGTCCCTTCACTTTGTGGCTTGCATCATATTTCGATTTGACAGTGTCAGCCTAGGATTTATTTAGAGAGAATATCTGCAATAGGGAAGTGTGTCCTGCAAGAGGTAATTACACATAACTTCAGTCAGTGAAATAAGCTTTCTTTTCTGTCAAATGGTAATGGGTATTATTAATATTTCTAAATTAATGATCCACTATACATCTATGGCTCATTTAATATAAATTAATCTAAATAGTTTCACATTCAAGTGTTACAGTTTTGTTCTTTCCATTGCAAGCATGCCAGCTTTTTCTACAGCAGCAGGGCTGGTCCAGGATTAAAACCAAAGCTGCTCTATAGGCCTTTTATATCTGAAGGGACACACACACACATGCACATGGTCTTAATCACTGCATAGGTTTCTATTTTACTCTCCATGCAGCCTCTGACTTTTTCCTATAACCCTTGTTTTTCTGAGTCCCTCTCTGTTTTATTCCTTGTGCCTCTCAGTTTTGGTCATTACATGGCCCCAGAGGGCTGTCCTCCAGGCTTTCTCAGCATGTGATTTTACTTTTGCTTTGGTCTCCAGTGTTCTCAGTCAATTCCCTCTTTATTTCATAGTTCACATTCCCCAGAGAGGGAACCTGATTGTGCTTGTTCAACTTGTCACGCTCCGCCATAGCTCAGAGGTGACTGACGAGCCTCCGTGCGCTGCCAGCTATCAGGGACAAGGTCATTCAGCAAAACATCAAAGACACCAGATGACACTTCTGCCCAGACCTTGAGCAGGATAGTTCCCTTCAAAAGTGCCATGCTGGAGGTGGATTACAAACAATGTCACACACAATGGAAGCAATAAAATAAACACGATTGAAACTAATGGATAGCTCCTTCTGTAAACATCAGAAACTTTGATGTTTACCAAAAGCAGACAGAAATTTTAATCAACTTATTTTTATATGATTTTATCTCATTCAAAACTAGTTGAAAGACAACACAAAAATTACGTATTGCTGAGTAAAGAATCCAAATCAAGAAGATTGTACTGCTGCACCCTTAGCAATGAACAATATTTTCATTTGACAGTATACATACTTTCCCCTGAAAATGACCCCTCTTACTATCCCCATGCACTTTCTGACTAGTGTTAGGTATTAACACTCTTGTTTAAATACCTTAATATTATCAAACTGTATGCAAGATTGCATGTTTATTCATCTTAAATTAATGATCCACTATACATCTATGGCTCATTTAATATAAATTAATCTAAATAGTTTCACATTCAAGTGTTACAGTTTTGTTCTTTCCATTGCAAGCATGCCAGCTTTTTCTACAGCAGCAGGGCTGGTCCAGGATTAAAACCAAAGCTGCTCTATAGGCCTTTTATATCTGAAGGGACACACACACATGCACATGGTCTTAATCACTGCATAGGTTTCTATTTTACTCTCCATGCAGCCTCTGACTTTTTCCTATAACCCTTGTTTTTCTGAGTCCCTCTCTGTTTTATTCCTTGTGCCTCTCAGTTTTGGTCATTACATGGCCCCAGAGGGCTGTCCTCCAGGCTTTCTCAGCATGTGATTTTACTTTTGCTTTGGTCTCCAGTGTTCTCAGTCAATTCCCTCTTTATTTCATAGTTCACATTCCCCAGAGAGGGAACCTGATTGTGCTTGTTCAACTTGTCACGCTCCGCCATAGCTCAGAGGTGACTGACGAGCCTCTGTGCGCTGCCAGCTATCAGGGACAAGGTCATCCAGCAAAACATCAAAGACACCAGATGACACTTCTGCCCAGACCTTGAGCAGGATAGTTCCCTTCAAAAGTGCCATGCTGGAGGTGGATTACAAACAATGTCACACACAATGGAAGCAATAAAATAAACACGATTGAAACTAATGGATAGCTCCTTCTGTAAACATCAGAAACTTTGATGTTTACCAAAAGCAGACAGAAATTTTAATCAACTTATTTTTATATGATTTTATCTCATTCAAAACTAGTTGAAAGACAACACAAAAATTACATATTGCTGAGTAAAGAATCCAAATCAAGAAGATTGTACTGCTGCACCCTTAGCAATGAACAATATTTTCATTTGACAGTATACATACTTTCCCCTGAAAATGACCCCTCTTACTATCCCCATGCACTTTCTGACTAGTGTTAGGTATTAACACTCTTGTTTAAATACCTTAATATTATCAAACTGTATGCAAGATTGCATGTTTATTCATCTTAAATTCATTTCTTGTGACTGCTATATCATTGAATATGATTTAATTTTATATAAGTGTTGAAATAGAATAAATCTCCAATTTCAATATGGTAAAATGGATTAGGTAATTGAGAATAACTTCATAAACTGTTTTGATTAAACAGAAATTTCATTAACGGAAGGAGCGTGGTATCAGGAGTATGTGTAGTAGACATTTAATCATGCAGAAAGAGCTCCTGGTTTGCCTGTCCTTTCCTCCATTCTTCTCTTCCACCTTAGCAATAAATAGTCCTGCAATGTTTAGCTAGCATACTGCCACCATGCATGGAAGACTAACCTGCCAGTACCCCTGACATCTAGGCCTTATTAGGTGCCCGCATTTGGGTCAATGGGTATCAGCAGAAGTATTGTATGTATGAGGAACATCTTCTGTAAAAAGGATTAGGTTTACCCATTTCTCATTCCTTTATGCAGGCTCCTGGAATGAAGGAACACAGTTTAGACTTATAATAATCTTCTAGGACTAGGATGAGTCTGAGAATGGAAGCCATTTTCCAGGATGTCATGGCAGCACACCATGAAGTGATCTAGAAAACCTGAATCACTTATCTTCATGCCTGATTTATGTTCAGATGAATAAAACTATATATTTTAAGTGACTCAGATTGTGTTATTCTACTATATGCAGCTGATAGAGTATCACCAACTTTAAAGCCATGTTCTCATTTTAATGCATATAGACTCTCTTGAGACTTGAAAGCACAAAGCTCTTATATTGGTATCTCCATAAATATGCATTTTGAAATGTTGTTATATAATTTATCAATACAAAACATGTAGAGAGCAAAAAATATCTTTATATAAAATAGTCAGTTAAAATGTATTTCTGAAGTTCATACATTTTAATACTATTTCCTCACAGCAAACTTCACAGTTTGCTGCAAATTAACTTTCTCTCATTTTTGAAATTCTCATTTAGTATTTTCATTATTATTAAAAGCTATAATTCTAAAGCACATTAAAACACTAATTTGTTGGAGTTTTTCTTTATAAAATGAGATGACACTGTTAGGTAGGAAGTTAAACATGAGCAACACAGGGAGGCCTGCCTAAAAGGGATGCAAGCTGATCTCCATACACCCGCCAGAAGAGCTCACAGATCTGCTACAAGAGAGGGCTTAACTCCTGCCCATGTACCATAGGCACATAGTGGATACAAAATAAGCACAGGGGCTTCTTCAAGTAATCTTAGGCAGTTAGAAACCCAGTAAGGGCTAATGAATATTGTATGTGTAATTATAACAGGTTGAATTATGGATATAAATAACACCGCCTACTGTTATATAAATTACAATGATCAATTGACTTTGAAGGTATGCCCCATTGACATTCCCTTTTATTGATCAGTGGTGGGCATAAGCCCTACTTTGCACACACCATAACCAAATGGAGGAGGTTGAAAGAATGAAAGGCGGAAGTCAAAAAAGATTGGGGAGGAAGAATGAGGAAGACCCCTTTGGGGTTAGCCTTCTCCCATGTCTTGGGAATGTCTGTCTAATAAAAGATCTGCCCGCTTGAGCTGAACTGAGCTATATCTTGTCATTATTCTACACTCTTTGGTCCATTGGTCCAAGTTTTTTTTTGCAATGAGACAAGAACTGAGCAAGAGAAACAAGCTGACATGACAATAATAACCACATTTTTACACTGGCTTTATTAACTTAACATGAAAACAGTTTCTTTGCTCACTACATTAAATATTCTCCAAAAGCATCTAGAGTTAAAACATGTTTTATGTATCCATTTATCTATCATCAGATCTTGTAGATTTGTCTAAGGCTTAACTATAATAAGCCATGATAACAAAGTAATAAATTCATGTCTGCATCATCAATTATGTGATTAGAAGACTGGTGAGTAGAATTCTGAGTCAGAAGACATGAGCATCTTTAATACTGCTGATGAATATTTTAAAATTGATCTCTTGGAAAAATGCATCATTTTAGTCTCCTTCACTCAGTGTATGTTCAAATACTTCATTTAATTATGTTTATGTATTAATGATGGTAATTCTTTTCTTTTCATCTTTAATTAACATATTTCTATTGCTTTTTAGTATGAGAAAGTTAGAATTTTAGTGGAAGCACTGACTTCCAAGAGCATATATCTGTCAAAGTAAGAATGGGATCATTAGTTTTAGTTTGCTTCAGAAATTTTCATTCTATTCAAATTTTTGCATGTGCTTCACTCTGTTCTGCCACCTGTTTTCCTGTAATCCAATAGAAATATGCCAGCAAAATTGGAATATTAATTCACTATTACACCATTTTCCTCATTTGAGGAGCATCATTAAACAAGTCATGTGTGGGTTATCCCACATCCTGACTTTCACTTGCTGATTAGTGTTGAGGTTTTGTGATTTCTACCAAGAAAAAAGAAAAAAAGAAAATTAAGTACTTGAGACTGTCATGTATTTAGCTCAAGGAGACTCAAGAAAGACAGCAATGATAAAGTCTGGAATTTTAGAAATAATAGTGATATAAAATAATACTATTAAAATGCATAGAGTTAACAATTTTGACCACAGAGCATGACATGGGTATATGTTGTCTCATCAAATCTCTTAGTTCCTTACGAAACAAAGTTTTAATCTCCACATTTATGCTGTTCTGAGAGCTTAATCAGTGCTTTCCTGGTCACATAGCTAATTAGTGCCCACGGTAAATTAGTCGAAGGGCCAATATCCATCTCTCTCTCTCTTTTCATTACAAAATACCGGTATTTTTTGAGGTATGGTCCCGTGCTACATAATGCCATATGTATCAAGGACAGCTGGGCACAATGTCAAGCTCCAGAAAGTAAATCCTGATGAGAAATAGCCATGTGATGTTTCTTTGATCAAGAATTAGATTCATTGTATAAACCGGTCCAGTCAGATCACAAGAAAAGGCCTATACTCCATGCTTGGGAAGAGGTTTTCTTTTAAAGGCTCCTGCATGTGAATATAAACTCTTCAAATTGTCGTTTACATCCACCTTGGAACCATGTAACACTGATCCTAGCTGGCAAAATATAGAAGAAAGTTCTTGATTTCTCAGTAACATTGCTAAGTGGTTAATATGATTGCATCAATTTAATTAACATATTTCTATTGTTTTATAGAGAAAGTTAGAATTTTAGTGGAAGCACTGACTTCCAAGAGCATATATCTGTCAAAGTAAGAATGGGATCATTAGTCTTAGTTTGCTTCAGAAATTTTCATTCTATTCAAATTTTTGCATGTGCTTCACTCTGTTCTGCCACCTGTTTTCCTGTAATCCAATAGAAATATGCCAGCAAAATTGGAATATTAATTCACTATTACACCATTTTCCTCATTTGAGGAGCATCATTAAACAAGTCATGTGTGGGTTATCCCACATCCTGACTTTCACTTGCTGATTAGTGTTGAGGTTTTGTGATTTCTACCAAGGAAAAATAAAAAAAAATTAAGTACTTGAGACTGTCATGTATTTAGCTCAAGGAGACTCAAGAAAGACAGCAATGATAAAGTCTGGAATTTTAGAAATAATAGTGATATAAAATAATACTATTAAAATGCATAGAGTTAACAATTTTGACCACAGAGCATGACATGGGTATATGTTGTCTCATCAAATCTCTTAGTTCCTTACGAAACAAAGTTTTAATCTCCACATTTATGCTGTTCTGAGAGCTTAATCAGTGCTTTCCTGGTCACATAGCTAATTAGTGCCCACGGTAAATTAGTCGAAGGGCCAATATCCATCTCTCTCTCTTTTCATTACAAAATACCGGTATTTTTTGAGGTATGGTCCCGTGCTACATAATGCCATATGTATCAAGGACAGCTGGGCACAATGTCAAGCTCCAGAAAGTAAATCCTGATGAGAAATAGCCATGTGATGTTTCTTTGATCAAGAATTAGATCCATTGTATAAACCGGTCCAGTCAGATCACAAGAAAAGGCCTATACTCCATGCTTGGGAAGAGGTTTTCTTTTAAAGGCTCCTGCATGTGAATATAAACTCTTCAAATTGTCGTTTACATCCACCTTGGAACCATGTAACACTGATCCTAGCTGGCAAAATATAGAAGAAAGTTCTTGATTTCTCAGTAACATTGCTAAGTGGTTAATATGATTGCATCAATATAATTAACTTAAGTATAAATTTTCTTATTTTTAAAAAGTAAGCTTGAATAATGTTTCTATTACTTGTTGCCTAAATCATTCAATTAGTTTCTCTGGTCTATCAAAGGCAACGATCAACCTCTTTAAATTACTCTATCCTTTCCAGAAGATAGACTGGCTTCATTTGGAGAAACTCCTATTTGTGTTTTAAAGATATAAACTAGCTGAATGGTTTAATCTGATCATTAAGACAAACAGTAGCAAATGCTAAAGTTATTCATATTTGAGAAAATTTAACCTTACCCAATTTTCAAAAAAATATAAGAAAAAGACTTTGGCATGCATATTAAGGAGAAAAAAATCACAAGCAATGGTGAGTTATAAGACATATCTCAGCCATGTATTAAAAAAGATAAAGGAGACAGCACGTACGATGGTGACAGATTCTCAAAAGCACATCATATTTATCCGACTTCCTCAGCAATTTTCTCCAAATCACAAAGATTCTAGTCAGTAATCCTGACTGAAAAATTTATGTGGGAAGTAGAATAAATTATAGACTTCTAGTCTGTGATATTCTGCCACAAAACCAAAGCAGATTCGTTCAAGTGTCTGTGTGTGTGTGAATCATAGGACCGTCAGCTACATGCAGTGCTGTTTGATGTGACTCCTCTCACTTTAGCCATGTATGTATGTCAGCCATACCTCTGACATACAAGGTTGGATCATCACAGAACTTTTTGAATACACGGAAGAAGCTTAAAAGGTAAATGATGGGCTTCCCTGATGGTCCAGTAGGTAGAGAGTCCGCTTTGCAGTGCAAGGGGCACCGATTCGATCCCTGGCATGGGAAGATCCCATATGCCGCGAATGACTGGACCAGTGCATCCAATTACTAGCCAGCGCTCTGGAGCGCATGTGCCCAAAGCTGGTGCTCTGTGATGAGAGAGGCCACTGCTATGGGAGACCCATACAGGCCAAAGAATTAAGATGAATGAAAATAAATAAGTGAAGGACCAATAAAAGAGGCCAAAAATTCAAAAAAGAAAAAAGGGTAAATGTTAAGAAAGTAACTTAGTGCTTCTCAAACTTAATTTACCTTTAGAACCACCTGGAGAAAATTTTTTTCCCAACCACTTAGGGACCCAGTGCTATAACTCCTACTTTCATGAGGAATAAATGCCTTCTACATAGCAAATTCACCATAATAAAATATTTGATAAGAAAATCACAATGTTAGTCGCTCAGTCATGCCTGATTTTTAGCGACCCCTACACTGTAGCCTGCCAGTCTCCTCTCTCCTCGGGATTCTCTGGGCAAGAATACTGGAGTGGGTTTCCATTTCCTTCTCCAGGGGATCTTCTCAATCTTGGACCGAACCCACATCGCCTGCATTACAGGCAGAATCTTTACCAACTGAGCCATCAGGGAAGCCCCAATAAGAAAATACATCAGAAAAATTAACTTACTTTTTTTTAAAAAAAAAGAAAGAAGGATCTCTTAGGATGTAAAGGCACAGAACTTGGAAATAGACAATATCATTTTTTCCCCTTTTGGCTTATGTTTGAAGAAGTCAGGGAGGTAGCATGACCACAAGACACCTATATTGGGGTTTACATCTCTGTTTGTATCACTATTTGACAACCTTGGGAAAGCTGTATGATTTATTGGTTGGTTATCTTCCTCATCTGTAACATGGTAATAATAACCAAACACGTGCTATTGGGTAGTGACTGTTAAGTGGAGGAGTATCTGGAAAGGTTTTAATGATGCCTGGCAAATTCAGCGCCTTCCTTTTGTTTTTTTGTTTTTTTGTTTGTTTGTTTGTTTCTATTTTGCTTCTTGTCTCACTGACTTCCACTGTGAACTTCAGGTTGAGATTTCAGTCTAACATCTTCCAGTATACAAACAGAAACAATATATGTTCTTCCTGGGCTTCCAGTCAGTATCTTAAAGGCTTGAGAGAATAATCAAAACAGAATAAAGCAAAAAATCTCAGTGAACTAAACTCATCCCACCACTGTCCTCACGACAGTCTCTTTGTGTGAAATCAGAGGTTAGTTTCCTATTGTTCTCCTGTACTGTCTTTCCTTTTGTCTGGTAACACAAGATAAATTCAGAGGTCTAGTTTTCCTATGTTTCCTGTAACTGATTTCCATTTCTGTCCTTAGTGCTTCTCAAACTTAATTTACCTTTAGAACCACCTGGAGAAAATTTTTTTCCCAACCACTTAGGGACCCAGTGCTATAACTCCTACTTTCATGAGGAATAAATGCCTTCTACATAGCAAATTCACCATAATAAAATATTTGATAAGAAAATCACAATGTTAGTCGCTCAGTCATGCCTGATTTTTAGCGACCCCTACACTGTAGCCTGCCAGGCTCCTCTCTCCTCGGGATTCTCTGGGCAAGAATACTGGAGTGGGTTTCCATTTCCTTCTCCAGGGGATCTTCTCAATCTTGGACCGAACCCACATCGCCTGCATTACAGGCAGAATCTTTACCAACTGAGCCACCAGGGAAGCCCCAATAAGAAAATACATCAGAAAAATTAACTTACTTTTTTTTAAAAAAAAAAGAAAGAAGGATCTCTTAGGATGTAAAGGCACAGAACTTGGAAATAGACAATATCATTTTTTCCCCTTTTGGCTTATGTTTGAAGAAGTCAGGGAGGTAGCATGACCACAAGACACCTATATTGGGGTTTACATCTCTGTTTGTATCACTATTTGACAACCTTGGGAAAGCTGTATGATTTATTGGTTGGTTATCTTCCTCATCTGTAACATGGTAATAATAACCAAACACGTGCTATTGGGTAGTGACTGTTAAGTGGAGGAGTATCTGGAAAGGTTTTAATGATGCCTGGCAAATTCAGCGCCTTCCTTTTGTTTTTTTGTTTTTTTGTTTGTTTGTTTGTTTCTATTTTGCTTCTTGTCTCACTGACTTCCACTGTGAACTTCAGGTTGAGATTTCAGTCTAACATCTTCCAGTATACAAACAGAAACAATATATGTTCTTCCTGGGCTTCCAGTCAGTATCTTAAAGGCTTGAGAGAATAATCAAAACAGAATAAAGCAAAAAATCTCAGTGAACTAAACTCATCCCACCACTGTCCTCACGACAGTCTCTTTGTGTGAAATCAGAGGTTAGTTTCCTATTGTTCTCCCTGTACTGTCTTTCCTTTTGTCTGGTAACACAAGATACAAGCAGAGTTTCCTGAAGATTTCCACCCTGACTAGCACATCTACAGTTTGCTTAATTCTCTACAAATCCAATGACCTTTTTAAAATGTTTCTCCTCTCCTGGTCTTCACCAGGTAGGTTGAACAGTCCTAAACACCCAAGCAACAATTACAATAACCAATATCTTGCATTCATGGGCAATTTTCATGGTCCAGGGTCTGAAGTGAAACACTTAAAGATGCTGTCCTATCCCATCCTCCCAAGTTTCCTGCAGATTATGGGTAATTCAGATCCTGAAGAATTTGCTCAAATTTAGCTGGGTGACATCTGGCAGAGCTGAGAGGTATGTAAATATCTATCTGGCTCTGTAGCCCAGACTCTTAACCAGCACTCTTCCATCTCAAGGCAATCTCCTACATAGCTTACATGTCCTATTAGCCAAGCCATTAACATTTCAAGAATTTCTACTTCAAACCATGCCTGCTGTTTGAGGGCATACTGAAATGATTCTTTCCCTAGCAATTGGGTAAATTTAAATGTTCACTTCCAGCTTATCAAAATAGTCTCCACAGTGTAAGGCATTAGTCTGTCCTCAATGATTTTTTTTTTTCACAGAAAGTTTTTTTGGTCAGATCCTAGTATTTACCCTACTTACGTACATCTAGACTTCAAAACAGATTGCTTACATTTATCTGGGCTTGTATTTTCCATTTATAAAGCAAAGTTTGAGATTGCAACTTCCCATCAACACTGTATATCCCTCTTTCTTGCGTTACAAGTCACTCTAACAGTTATCATTTTCTAATATACCATATAATTTACATGCTTCTTTTACTCAGGCCCCCTGATGACTCAGATGATAAAGAATTTTCCTGTCAAAACTGAAGTATCCATAAGTGTGTGGGTTTATCTCTGGGCTCTCTATCTTGTACTATTGGTTTATATTTTTGTTTTTGTGCCAGTACCATTCTGTCTTGATGACTGTCTCTTTATAGTATAGCCAAAAGTCAGGATGCAAATCAAAATTACAATGAGATGTCACCTCACACCAGTCAGTATGGCCATCATCAAAAAGTCTACAAACAATAAATTCTGGAGAGGGTGTGGAGAAAAGGAAATCCTCTTGCACTATTGGTGGGAACTGATAGATCGATACAGCCACTATGGAAGACAATATGGGGATTCCTCAAAAAAACTATGTACAGAACCACCATGTGATCCAGCAATCCCACTACTAGGCACATACCCTGAGAAAATCAAAGTTGAAAAACACGCACACACCCCATTTTTCATTGCAGCACAATTAACTAGAACATGGAAGCAACCTAGATGTCCATTGACAGATGAATGGATAAAGAAACAATGGTACATATATACAATGGAATATTACTCAGCCATAAAAAGAAATGCATTTGAGTCAGTTTTAATGAGGTAGATGAATCTAGAACCTATTATACAGAGTAAAGTATGTCAGAGAGAAAAGATAAATATTGTATACTGACACATATATACGGAATCTAAAACATGGTGCTGATAAATGTACATGCAGAGCAGCAATGAAGAGGCAGGCATGGAGAACAGTCTTATGGACATTGGGTTGAGGGAGGGGAATATGCTGCAGGACTGGGGGATCTCAAACAGAGGCTCTGTGACAACCTGGCGGGGTTGAAGGGAGATTCTGGAGTGGGGAGTACATCTGTGTACCTCTGACAGGTTCAGGTTGATGTGTGGCAGTAAACAACAAAACTCGGCCAAAAAATTAATAATAATAAAAATAAAATAAAAATTTTAAAAATTGCCTGTAATACAGAAGAGTCACATTTTTTCCCTTTGTGAAGAAGATTCCCTTGTGAAGAAAATGGCAATGCACTCCAGCATTCTTGCCTGAAGAATTCCATGGACAGAGGCTACAGTCCATAGAGTTTCAAAGAGTTGGACACAGCTGACAGACTAACACTTTTGCTCACTAGCTGGTTTCCCTCACAAAATGCAAGTTCCATGCTAACAAAAGTATTGCCAATGTTGTTTGCTACTATATTCCTCATATCTAGAGCAATATCTGACATATAATCGGTGTTTAATGATTATTTACCAAACTGATAAGCAAGCAAAGTTAACAATGGACAAATGTGACTGTTTATTCTTCAGTAAAGATTTTGTTTTTTAATTTTGAGGAATTCTACAGTCTGCAATGCATCATTAACCAAGATTATTTCCAGGGCATTCATCACTTAGTAGCTGTGCTCTAGAAAGTCAGCACCAAAAAGAAGGACCTTTACTAGGAATGCTAAAATGTTTGTAAAGTGATTTTAGCCCATTTTTGTTCCACAGTGAATAACAATTTCATTGAAGCCACATGTAGGCCATTTGGCATTGTCAGAACTTTGTAAATTGTTTCCAAATCTGATAGATGTAAAACTATATATTTTTGCTGTAGTTTCAGAGGTGTTTTCCTGATAATTAATAAGATGGAAAATCATTTCATATAGCTATAAATGTTTATCTTTTCTGTAAATTTATTTTTCTAATTTTTTCCTGAGAGATCATTTTTTCTTATTGTTTCAGAAGAGGCCATGCTATACTTCGAGTACTCATTCATAGGTTAAATAATTGGCAAATATCTTCTAGTGAATAGATTGATTTTCATTTTATATTATGGTGACTTCACAAGGAGAAGTACTTACTAACTGTAGTTAATATTAATCTTCTCTGTATGAGTTATATTTTTTGTCTGTTTTAAGAAATTCCTTTAGAGATATATTTCTACGTTGACCACTAAGAAGCTTACAGTATTAGTTTTGCCTTATATATTTAGCTATTTAATGCATCCAGGACTGATTTTTATGTATGGTGTGAGGCAGGACCATGTTTAAAGTTTAGATTCAGATGAATAACCAATTCTTCCCTAAATATGTATTGAAAATTCAATTCTTAGCTCAATGATATGCAATGATACCTATCATATATCAAATATCCTTATTTTTTCACGTCTAATTTTCTATATAATTTCAAACAATATTACTTCAGAAATCTGTAGTCGTATTTTTAATCTGTAGAGTTTTACACAGGATTTAAGAAGAAATCTCATGTCACTCAGGAATTTAATCACCTAAGCTGCTTTTAAAATTGTATTTATCTTAGTCTGTTAATGTAGGCTCTCTGTGGGAGCTAAATTTCAATAAATAATCAATCAAACATAACGTGGAAAAGTTAATACTCAAGTGTAAGACAATTTCTAAACAGGCAATTTACTATTGCTATGCAAATTCTCTAACTCCAAGCCTGTGGCAAGGCTGACTTTATTGTGTCTGCTTAGCTATCATCTTCTACCACTCACTGGATTTATTGCAAGAGTAGGCGGAGTGACTTCAATTTTATTGCAGCTCTGTTAATCTGCAATAATATGAGAGCAAATTTGACATAAACATATCGAGAAATTAATACATTTTACATAAGTAAAAAGAAAATGGAAAAGAATTGATTTTTAAAATCAAATAAACAAAAAAAAAAAGGATTTTCAAAAAAAAAATAATGATTTAATTTTGGCATGTCAGAACTTTGTAAATTGTTTCCAAATTGATAGATGTAAATATATATTTGCTGTAGTTTAAATGTTTTCTGATAATTTAAGATGGAAATCATTTCATATAGATAATGTTTATCTTTTCTGTAAATTTATTTTTCTAATTTTTTCCTGAGAGATCATTTTTTCTTATTGTTTCAGAAGAGGCCATGCTATACTTCGAGTACTCATTCATAGGTTAAATAATTGGCAAATATCTTCTAGTGAATAGATTGATTTTCATTTTATATTATGGTGACTTCACAAGGAGAAGTACTTACTAACTGTAGTTAATATTAATCTTCTTTGTATGAGTTATATTTTTTGTCTGTTTTAAGAAATTCCTTTAGAGATATATTTCTACGTTGACCACTAAGAAGCTTACAGTATTAGTTTTGCCTTATATATTTAGCTATTTAATGCATCCAGGACTGATTTTTATGTATGGTGTGAGGCAGGACCATGTTTAAAGTTTAGATTCAGATGAATAACCAATTCTTCCCTAAATATGTATTGAAAATTCAATTCTTAGCTCAATGATATGCAATGATACCTATCATATATCAAATATCCTTATTTTTTCACGTCTAATTTTCTATATAATTTCAAACAATATTACTTCAGAAATCTGTAGTCGTATTTTTAATCTGTAGAGTTTTACACAGGATTTAAGAAGAAATCTCATGTCACTCAGGAATTTAATCACCTAAGCTGCTTTTAAAATTGTATTTATCTTAGTCTGTTAATGTAGGCTCTCTGTGGGAGCTAAATTTCAATAAATAATCAATCAAACATAACGTGGAAAAGTTAATACTCAAGTGTAAGACAATTTCTAAACAGGCAATTTACTATTGCTATGCAAATTCTCTAACTCCAAGCCTGTGGCAAGGCTGACTTTATTGTGTCTGCTTAGCTATCATCTTCTACCACTCACTGGATTTATTGCAAGAGTAGGCGGAGTGACTTCAATTTTTATTGCAGCTCTGTTAATCTGCAATAATATGAGAGCAAATTTGTACATAAACATATCGAGAAATTAATACATTTTACATAAGTATAGAAAAATGAAGATTGATGAGTCATAAACACAGAGGATCAAATATTTTATGATTATTTTATGCTTTGAATTTGTGATAAAATAGTCAATATATAATTTTAACTTGGGCACACTGTTTTGTAAAAATAAGTATATGTTAAAAAGAGAGCATGTTATTATGCTATGCTGGTAAATCCTTCATTCTAGCAATTTTAGGCTGTTAGAAATGTTAAAATGACTAACTGCAGGTTTGCAAAAGTTTTGAGATTCACATGCATACATACAACATTTTGTTCTAATAGTTTTGTAAACATAAATAAACCATACTCTCTTTACTCCTGGCCTACATTGTGGGACTTTCCTACAATATAAATAGTATAGTGTATCAATTGCTACAGAATATATTGAATTATCACCTCCCCAAATCTTTTCTTATACTGACCCAAAGTCAATAGATACTTATTCTAAGACTCTTAAAGGTCCATGTTATGAATTTTACAATGGAAATCAATAACTTCCTATTTAGAATGCTTCCTTTCCGCACCAGACTGCTTTGAAAATTTCATTTCACAAAACTTGAAGGGTTTCTCATATATGGCTTTCACTATGTTAAGATAAGTTCCTTCTATGCCCATTTTTTGAAGAGTTTTTATCATAAATGGATGCTGTACTTTGTCAAAGGCTTTTTCTGCATCTATTGAAATGATCATGTGATTTTTGTCTTTCAATTTGTTGATATGGTGTATCACATTGATTGATTTGCGGATGTTGAAGAATCCTTGCATGCCTGGGATGAACCCAACTTGATCGTGATGAATGAGCTTTTTGATGTGTTGCTGAATTCTGTTTGCTAGGATTTTGTTGAGGATTTTGGCATCTAGATTCATCAGTGAAATCGGCCTATAATTTTCTTTTTTTGTGATGTCTTTGCCTGGCTTTGGTATCAGGGTGATGGTGGCTTCGTAGAATGTGTTTGGAAGTATTCCTTCCTGTGCAATTTTTTGGAAGAGTTTTAGAAGGACAGGCATCAGCTCTTCTTTAAATGTTTGGTAGAATTCACTTGTGAAACCATCTGGCCCTGGGCTTTTATTTTTGGGTAGATTTTTGATCACAAGATCGATTTCTGAGCTTGTGATTGGCTTGTTCATAGTTTCTATTTCTTCCTGGTTGAGTCTTGGGAGATTAATCTCTAAGAAACTGTCCATTTCTTCCAGATTGTCCAGTTTGTTGCCATAGAGTTGTTCATAATAGTCTCTTAGAATCCTTTGGATTTCTGCATTATCCGTTGTGATTTCTCCTTTTTCATTTTTGATTTTGGTGATCTGGTTCTTCTCTCTCTTTTTCTTGATGAGTCTGGCCAGTGGTGTGTCGATTTTATTGACTTTTTCGAAGAACAAGCTTTTTGTTTTATTTATCTTTACTATTGTTTCTTTTGTTTCTTTTTCATTTATTTCTGCTCTGATCTTTATGCTTTCCCTTCTTCTGCTGGCTTTGGGGTGTTTTTGTTCTTCTTTCTCCAGTTGTTTTAAGCGTAAGATTAGGTCGTCTGTTTGAGATTTTCCTAGTTTCTTGAGGTGGGATTGTATTGCTATAAACTTCCCTCTTAGAACTGCTTTTGCAGTATCCCATAGGTTTTGCACTGTCGTGTGTTCATTGTCATTTTCTTCTAGGAATTTTTTTATTTCTCCTTTGATTTCCTCAATGATCAGTTGGTTTTTTAGGTATGTGTTGTTTAATCTCCATGTGTTTGTGTTTTTAGCGGTTTTTTTCCTGTAGTTGATCTCTAGTCTCACTGCATTGTGGTCCGAGAAGATGGTTGATAGAATTTCAGTTTTCTTGAATTGACTGAGGATTGATTTGTGGCCCAAGATGTGGTCTATCCTGGAGAATGTTCCGTGAGCACTTGAGAAGAAAGTGTATTCTTCTGCTTTTGGATGGAAAGTCCTAAAGATATCAATGAGGTCCATTTCTTCTAGTGTGGCATTTAAGGCCTGTGTTTCTTTATTAATTTTCTGTTTGGATGATCTGTCCATTGGCCCACAGCGAACATTATCCTCAATGGTGAAAAACTCAAAGCATTCCCTCTAAGATCAGGAACAAGACAAGGGTGTCCACTTTCACCACTCTTATTCAACATAGTCCTGGAAGTTCTAGCAATAGCAATAAGAGAAGAGAAAGAAATCAAAGGAATCCAGATTGGAAAAGAAGAAGTCAAACTCTCTATTTGCAGATGACATGATATTATACATAGAAAATCCCAAAGACACTATTACAAAACTACTAGAGTTAATCAGCGAATTCAGCAAAGTCGCAGGATACAAAATCAATATACAGAAATCACTGGCATTCCTATACACAAACAATGAAAAATCAGAAAATGAAATCAAAGAGGTAGTCCCCTTCACCATCGCAACCAAAAGAATCAAATATCTAGGAATAAACCTACCCAAAGAAACAAAAGAACTGTACACAGAAAATTACAAGACACTCATGAGAGACATTAAAGAAGAGTTAAAAAGATGGAGAAATATTCCATGTTCCTGGGTCGGGAGAATCAATATTGTGAAAATGACCATACTACCAAATGTCATCTATAGATTCAATGCGATCCCTATCAAACTTCCAATAACATTCTTCACAGAACTAGACCAACGAATAACACAGTTCATATGGAAACACAAAAGACCTCGAATAGCCAAAGCAATCCTCAGGAAGAAGAATGGAGCTGGGGGGATCAGCCTCCCCAACTTCAGACTCTACTACAAAGCAACAGTCATCAAGACAGTATGGTACTGGCACAAAAACAGAAATATTGACCAATGGAACAAGATCGAGAACCCAGAGATCAACCCACGCACCTATGGGTACCTTATTTTTGACAAAGGAGGCGAATATATAAAATGGGACAAAGACAGCCTCTTCAACAAATGGTGCTGGGAAAATTGGACAGCTACATGCAAGAAAATGAAGTTGGAACATACCCTGACACCATACACAAAAATCAACTCAAAATGGATTAAAGACTTAAATGTAAGGCCAGAAACCATCAAACTCTTAGAGGAGAATATAGGCAAAACCCTCAAGGACATCAATCAAAGCAAGATCTTCTCTGACCCACCTACTAGAATAATGGAACTAAAAAGACAAATGAACATGTGGGACCTCATGAAACTTAAAAGCTTTTGTACAGCTAAAGAAATTACAAAAAAGCTGAACAGACAGCCCACAGAGTGGGAGAAAATCATAGCAAATGAAACAACAGACAAAGAATTAATCTCCAAAATCTACAAGCAACTCAGACAACACAGCACTGGAAAAACGAACAACCCAATCAAAAAATGGGAAAAGGACCTAAACAGACACCTCTCCAACGATGACATACAGATGGCCCAAAAACACATGAAACGATGCTCAACTTCACTAATAATTAGAGAAATGCAAATCAAAACTACAATGAGATACCACCTCACACCCGTCAGAATGGCCATCATCCACAAATCGAGAGACAATAAATGCTGGAGAGGCTGCAGAGAAAAGGGAACACTCCTGCATTGCTGGTGGGAGTGTAAATTGATACAGCCTCTATGGAAGACAGTCTGGAGATTTCTTAAAAAACTAAAAATAGAAGCACCCTATGACCCAGCAATCCCACTCTTAGGCTTATACCCTGACGAAATCAAAACTGAAAGAAGCACCTGTACCCCAATGTTCATTGCAGCTCTCTATACAATAGCTAGAACATGGAAGGAACCTAGATGCCCATCGACGAACGAATGGATCCAAAAGCTCTGGTACATATATACAATGGAATACTACACAGCTGTAAAGAGAAATGCAGAAGAATCAACCCTAATGAGGTGGCTGGATCTAGAACGTATCCTAAAAAGGGAAGTCAGTCAGAAAGAGAAGGACAAATACAGTATATTAACACATATATATGGAATCTAGTAGGATGGTGATGATGGCACATGCAGTGAAGCAACGGAAAGACAGACATGGACAGTGGACATATGGACATTGTGGGGAAGGAACAGTGGGTGAGAGGCGTAAAGGAAGTAGCATGAAGGCCTGTGCTATCATAAGTGAAGAAAATAGCTCTAGTCATTGCTCTGTGAGAAAAGGGGATCCTTCAGGGGTGCTGTGTGATGGTCGGGAGGGGAGGGAAGGGGGGGATATACATGTGACTAATCTGAGAACATGCATGTCTGTGAACAACAAAACTCTGTAAAAGTTAAAAGTAAAATAAAGGTTTTAAAAATAAATAAAAAAAAAAAAAAAAAAAACTTGAAGGGTCTATTAAGGTATATTCGTGTGGTTTTATGTAACACAGTCATTGAAAATATTTTTCTTATTGGTCAATCTATCAACTTCAGCATTTATTCCAGAGTCACATGAAGAATTCCTCAGAGTATGAAATTGACCGTATTAATATAAAACTGGATAAATTATTACAAGGATATACCAATCAAAAGTTATGTGAACATAAGCTTTTATATTCTTAATATATACCACATGCAAACATATTAATTCTATGCAGGTGGGAGAAAGCAGGCTGTACGCATGCGACATTACAAAATCAAAGTCTATGAAAATTGGTTGCCACATGTTACCTTTGAAGACCTGATGAATAAATTGATCGTACATGTAAAAGCATGTCACATGATATGTACACACACACACACACACACACACACACCTGTGTGCATGCTAAGTTGCTTCATTGGTATCTAATTTTTTGTGATCTTATGGACTCCCACCAGGCTCCTCTGTCCAAGGTATTCTCCAGTTAAGAAGACTGGAGTGGATTGCCATGCCCACCTCCAAGCTATCTTCCTGACTCAGGGATTGAACCTGTGTGTTTCATGTCTCCTGCATTGGTAGGCAGATTCTTTACCAATAAACTACCTGGGAAACTCATGTATATACTCCTATATGTACATATGTAGGTCATATACCTGTACTATATATATGTTACATGTATTAAAAGGTATATATACATATATACATATATTCATATTATGTATAACATGTGTACATATCATAAAATGAATTTTGTGATCAGGAATTTTGTTCATTTACATATTTGGAGATTTTGCACCTAAGGTTAGAATGGCAAAGCAAGTTAAACAATTAAAATTCTCTGAGTAGTACATATAATGTTCATATCTAAAATGTTAAACAGAATCACTGAAATTTTTTCTTTGGATAAATTATTTTATGAAGACTTAAGAAGCAGTAGTCCAAAGTTAAAAGCAATTTAATAATAATGCCAAGATTAAAGTTATTGTAGGTGAGGCTACAAAATTTCCTAACACATGATTTTAATATATTGCATTGTATTTTCTAAAACAACTCAGAGAAACCAATATTCACATTAAATGGAGTATCTATGAAAAAAAAAAACTGGTATAAACTGAAATGATTTAGATATAATTTCCACAGTGAATCCAAGTTAGGAATATTTTCCCCTCAGTTGATTGGGTTCTATTATTTATGGGATCATCTGTGAAGCAAAGCAAATAAATAAAGCAAACCTAATTGGCTTTTGCTACTAATTTGACAGTTTCACAATACTGTACATGTAACATATAAAAAATAGGCAACCTGGTACTTTACTGTCATATGACAGTCAGAAGACACGGAACCTGGGCCTACTGTTAGATTATGAACCTCTACCAGGCACCAGATACTCATTTTCAGAGAACTTGGATTCTGTTGATTTACTTTTCGTTAACCCTGACTGTATGCAAGGTTCAAGCCTACCTTCATATACATTTACCTATGATCTTCCACCAAATACAAGATTTATTGCAAGAGTGTGTGTGTGTGTTATGTCACTTCAGTTGCGTCCAATTCTTTGCCACCCCAAGGACCTTAGCCTGCCAGGCTCCTCTGTCCATGAGATTCTCCAGGACTTGGAGAATACTGGAGTGAGTTGCCAAACCCTCCTCCAGGGGAGGATCTCCCCCTTCCCCAGGGGATCTCCCCAACGGAGCAATCGAAACCATGCTCCTTATATCTCTTGAATTGCAAGGAGGATTCTTTACCACTAACATCACTTGGGAAGCCCAAGAATGTGTAGAGTCAATCCATCTGCCATACATTGATAGAAAAAGACGATTTCTTTTAAGAAGATACAATCTAATATAATAGAACTAGAAAATAATTTAGTGCAACTCTAGATGAATCATTGATTTTACAGGTGAGGAAAAGTAGGGCTCAATATACAATTCAATCTAAATACCACTACTACACCAACTTCAGTGGTACCATTCACTTGATCACTAATGCCCTTTAATATCTTTAAATAGCTTTCATGTTATTTTCCCAACATTTGTAATGTCTTTCTTTATTCATTACTAGGGCCAAGACTCTTTTATTCATCAACCACACATTTTTTTATTATTTTGCTTTTTTGATTTTACAGAGTTTTGTTGTTTACAGGTATGTATAATTCCAGGTTAGTCATATGGGGCCAAGACTCTTAACTGGAGTATTATGAAATGATTTATTGTTCTATCACTTCTATCTTTTTGTAGAGAAATTATAACTATAGCATTTAAATTCCAAAAGAAGAAAAAAGTGATATGAGGAGTTGACTGTTAGGATCTAATTTCTTTCAGAAAAACTTGTGCTAAAAATTTTAACATCTGTTCTATTTGATTACTGAAACTTTATTTTCATTGGCTTCCAAAAAATGCTGCTACATTCAAGCTAGTAAATTAAATGTTATTAGCTTTAAACCTTCTAAAACAAGTAATCTGTTGAAGTGATAATGGAATTTAAAGCAAGTACACTCATTAAACTAGTTTTTACACAATTGTTTTTTTCCTGTTGACCACATAAATCTCTACACCTGACATTGCTAATTACAATGATAATAAACAGTATATGTAGAAGTGATTAACTTCACACTACACTTATGGTAGACATAAAGGTAACTGAAGTACTCCACTGTCATGTATCATTTTAGCAAAGAAAATCCGGTTTTGCTAATTTATTTGTCTTACAACTAAAAAAATGGAGGGTTTTTCACATAAATGCATGAGCCCATTAAAATCAGAAATTTAGACTGCAACAGTTACTCACTAATTTGCTATTAGATGAAGGTAATGGGATTCATTAGGAAGGACTGAAAGAAGAAGGCAAGGAAGGAAAGAAGGAGAGGGGGAGGGGGAGAAGAAACACTGACAGGCTAGATTCAAGAGCAATCTTTCCCTATTAATACGTACCAATTTAGTTTTTCAGTTACTTAGGCTTGAAGAATTGGCTCCGCTCTTATACATGGCTAGAGGCATAGTTTCAATACTTCTTTTTTGTGTCAAGACACCTGTCTTTTTACTTCGGTGCCAGAAGGGTTTAGCATCTTGTCACTGAAGTAACACAGCCTGCACATTTATAGGTGTCACTCACTCTACCATCTGTTCCTTAGGATAAGAGCCACCATTATCAACCAGCCTCCACCTGAGGCTTTAACAGTCTCCGTGGATTAAAGTTCAGATCTACAAGGAAGAATGGTTGCAAGACCTCCAACCTGTCAATACCACATTGG